>JANAVB010028818.1:9936179-10298679 GCA_029216955.1 Iris pallida | reverse complement strand
CATGGCATATGTATGGTATAGAGTGGTATGAAGTAGGGTATCATAGCAGAGTATGGTATCGTATTATATCATATGGATACCAATAGTATATATATTATAGGATATATGTTTATATAATTTTTGCGTAAAGCATATAGCTACATATGTATATGCTATATGTTTATGGATATGGTATGGACATGGGTATATGGATTATATTAGCATAGCAAGGTATATGGGTACATAAGGATATAATTATTTATGAAAATATATAGTATATGGATATTGGACATATATAAAGTATATGAGTAATTGGCATATGGATATGGGTAAAGGGTAGTAGTTGGTAAAGTGAGAGTATAGGCTTAGGTATCCTAAAAGGATAATTACATAGGTAAATGTTATGTATAGAGGAATATCTATATAATTATTGATAGGGGTACATGTAGGCATATGTATGTATATGGGAAATAAGTAGAGTATTCATGTAGGTATATGGGTAAGGTTATTGGTTAAGGTAAGTGAGTTCATATCTAAGGTAATGGTATAATGTGGATAGGTAAGAGGATATGAGGTAGGATATGGTAGGGAAAGGTAAGATATATATATATGGAAGGGTATTGATAAGGATATGTATATGAATATTGGTTTGGTATACATATGTGATATGTGGATATGTAATGGGTAGGTAAGGTAATGGGTAATAGATTAAGATATTATGATATATGAGTCCATATATAGTGTATGATATCTAGCATCCATATTCCTACGTGTTATGACCTAGAAATTTAGAAATGACTTAGTATAACTAATATCTTCAAGGTATGGACCTAGATATCTAGGTATAGCCTAGTAAAGACTAGTTTGACCCTAGAAATAAGGTATTGACCTAGTTTTATCCTATTTACCTAGAATTGACCTAGAAACCTAGTTTAAGGCTAGTTAAGCAATTTCCAAATCACTCTTTGATATTGATATTTCATATTTAGGTCAGTGTGCCTCCAGTTTGGACCATGATCCTCACACATTGCTCAGGACCCCAGACAAATATATGTAATGATTTACTTTTATTTTTTGATATTGTCTGTATTTCATGATTTAGATATTCGTATCGTGTTCATATCACTCTTACTACATAGTGTTTTATGGATTCTATTCATGATATTCATGTTTTCGTGATCTTCGTGCATCAAGTTTATTATGTTTTGTGATTCGTGTTTCTTACATGTCATGACTTGAATCTATGCATGCTAGTTATCGGGTGGGGAAATACCATAGCAGACGTGTGAAATGTCCTTTTTGTGCTTTGTGTCTAATCGTGTGGATAGCATAGCACATCTCACGTGTGATTTGTTGTATCATATAGATAGCAATCACACATTCTCATGTGCGATTTGTCGTATTACCCGAGTAGTTCACATGTCAAACTTGGTATTTCAAAACACATAAAGGATAGGGTTGTTGGTATAGTTTCATTCTAGTCATTTATCACAGTTACTTGTTTCTTCTCATATTCATTGATATTGCCTATTTCTATTAACTGCTAGTTTATCCTTACAATCTTACTTGTTTATCATGCCTCACATATTCTAACTCTTAGTATATAGTCGCTATCATGTTATGAAATATTTATCAGTGTTTGTACTTGCTCTAATCCTGACTGGATAATATTTTTCAGACGATGAGTACGAGGCCACGTGTTCAACAATTATAGAGCTTAGGCGACCTAGGGGACTGACCCCACGACAGTTTAGTTTAGATATACAGTTTAGACTTTTATCCTAGAATGATCGGATTTGTTTCCGGAACATTATCTGAGTTGTATATATTTTTGGAAATGGTGCACTGGATGTTGGGTTTATCTAGACGTGGATTTTGGGACTTGAGACTATATTGTTTCATGCATTTCTCCTACATTATGACCTTGGAGTTTCTTCTCTTTTATCATTTGTGCGTTATCTCCCTATTAGACCTTGTGATTTAGTATTATTGTTATTATGTATTATTGTTCTCTTTGGATTTAGATATCTGTTTGAAAAAGTTAGTTAGTGATTGTCTAGACAGCTTACTACACCGATGTTGCGGCGTAGGCTGGACGTGCATCACGCACCGTACCCGAACTTGTGGGTGCGGGTCGTGACAACTTTGCATCCAATTGCCATGATAAATAATTGTCTCTGCTCATATCAATAGCTTTGAATTCAAGCTTTGCAAGACATGACATCTATATGACAAAAAAACACATAAGCACTTTCAAGATTATAAAAATTCACATAAGCCATAATGTGATGAAATGCTATCAAAGACTATTATGTCTCATATATTGTAATCCCCCAAAAATTTCAAGAATTTTTTTTTATTTGCTTAAATATTTTTTTGAATTTTTTTGTTACTAGATTTACTTATTTTAATACTATGTTGATTAAAATTTATCAAAATCATATTTTGGTTATCTTTCTGTATTAAATATTTATTTATTATCTTTAAAAAAAGAGTTTTGATTTAGTATATGTACTATATAGTAGCGGGAGTGTACACACCCCAGTCTAGGATACCTACTAATTATTGTTCATATTATTATTATTATTATTATTATTATTATTATTATTATTATTATTATTATTTATCATTATTATTATTATTATTATCATTGGCCGTTTGTTAAATTTATTAATAGATGATTTTACATATGTAAATTTTTTCTACAACTAGGTAAGTGCCACAAATTTTTATTATTATTTTTCTAGATTTTTAAATTATTTTATAGAATTTATTTTATAACTACTAGGGTCTTTTAATTATGTTTATGGAAAAAAACCTCTGTGAACAGTGCTACAACACTGTTCACTTATCTTCCCCGCAAGGCCCGAGCTTTACTCGAGAGAACAAGGCTCAAAGCCCAGCTCTTGTTCAACTCAATACTACTCCAATTCAATTTTTTTTTTTTGCATTCAGTCTTGGTGAATCCTCTTCGGATTAGATAGAATATTGGATTGAATTGATGTATATATATATGGACAATTATCAGATTAAAATCCCCACATAAAAAAAAACTCTCGAACCTATTATTTTTTCTATCGACGAAACCTAATTTCGTGATCGCCCCACGCACATACCCAGACCTCCGCATGTCGCCTGGGATGATCGTCGACCACCTGGACCGCTGCAGCACCGTCGGCCAACGACACAGCAACAGAAGCTTGTGGGACTCTGTTTTGGAAACCGTCTGAGGTACCCCTGTTCTCGATGAATTTGCTAGTCACCCTATTGATCAAATTCCCTTCCGTTTGATCCTATAGATAGATTACTTAACCCCGTGGAAATCCTGTTAATTAGATTTTATGGAAGTTAAACCAATCGAGGGTTAAGTCGACCCAAAATCGTTGAAAAAAGGAAAAATAAAACTGATTCACAAATAGTGTATAGGTAGTCCAATCATCCTGTTCGGAAGCCAATTTTTGGATAGCAGATCGACGATAACAAAAATTTGTTTGAATAGATTTAATGACAACATATACAAGATCAAAACCCAACTTTAATTTTATTTTTATTGATTATATTGTTGTCAAATAGTTTCAAAGATTAGGAAAATTTGATTTTTAAAATAGTGAATTTTAATAACTTTTCCGATACGGCGTGCTCCCCAGCAAATCAGGCGATGTGGTCTCAACCCATGAGCATCGAAAGACGTGTATGGATGTTGTCAACGTATAGGACTCGATGGAACTTCGTTGTGCGTACGTGACAAAATCGAGGCGTATCGGTCGAGATACCCCGTATCAGTCCCTTTGTAAACAAGCCATAATTTGTGCATGTTCGTCATCTCGAAACGAAACTTGCGCCATTGGGATTATATCATTTTTCTGGTCCTGTGAGCCGTGTTTGGTCCGATTCTGAGTAGGTCAACCGAAACGCTAATTTGGCGGGCCCACGACCCGATCCAAAGGACAAATTTGTGCACGGCCTACTGGAATCCAACTTTGGATATACTGTTGGGTTTGTATCATCAAACCGGACTAGTAAACATATAGTTTACTGACTTTAGAGACCGTAGGTACTGGCACATTTTCGGTACAAAGCAGGTCCAACGACGGACATCGTTTTGACCCAAAATTATGATTTTGCCCATGTGTCCATAATTAGACTTTGGGTAGACATTTTTAGACATTTTTTATTCCAAAAATGTTGGTGATGTCTATTTCAGCATCCGAGGCCGTTCGTTGGCTTTCATTGCTTTACTATTCTGACTATTCGAGTTATTGGACGTTGTCATTCTGCACACTACCTCCAGGCAAGATACCTTGCCATATTTCTGTCTATCTACTTTAGCTCATTACATTACATGCATATCATTTTTTCTTTATTTATTTCTACAATATAAAAAGTTATTCAAAATTTACGTAATACAATTTATAGTTAGTAATATTTCTTCCTGTTATTTTTATTTATGCACATTTGACCTAGAAGTAAGGGACCACCTTTAATTGTGTTGCATTCATTGGCCTTGACACGTGTGTTCCACGAAGTCGTGAGTCGCATATAGCTCTCGACCTTGCATATTAAATGGCCAATGATACGTATAGGCCGTGCGATAGGTATAACTGCTAATAGAATGCATGATAGGTTGACTTAGCGGTTATTAGAGGTATTTTGTCGTGAATGCGACATAGATAGACATGGGATGGGGAGGACAGTTCTTTAGCGTATGGGCTACTATGCACTTTACCTTGATGACCGTACGCTCTGCCGGAGATGTGGGTGGACGACCTCCTTTATTTACTTATGGCCACTGACGTTCGAGGAACGGTTATGCCTTGAGGCCCTTGGTGCCCAAGAGGGGACTATGCCAATCCCATTTTTCAGCCAGAGAGCCCATGCGTTGAAGGTTATTCTTAAATTACATACACATAGAATGGTTAGGCTACCTTATCCTTTAGGTATAGGTACTTTTGGTTTGTGTACTTATACCTGAGTACGACTTGGAATGGAAACTTGTCACAGACTAGTTTGCCACACCTTGTCCTTGTTTGGTTGTAGGTGTGGTTAACTGCTTCGATGAGAATGTACTGAACCTTATTGTGGTTCGGATACTATATTGGATTCATGATATGGAAAGATACTTCATCGTGGATTAGGGTGCCATCTTCTGTTCTTGTTTGGTTGGGAGAATGGTACGCTAATTCAAAGGTGGAGTATTAGACCATGTTATGATCTGATTTACTTATTATTGAGCAGTTTTTATTTAGTTATGTGGCATATTCTTTTTGTATCTTGTTATGTTCCGTTGAGGACCTGGTGATTTCTCCAGGTATAGATGTGCAGGACTTCCTACAGGAATATGGCTCTGGACTAGACTCGTCATTCATGATCGAGAGAATCGTACCTTCCGATCATAGCTGCCCCTATTGGGTCGAGGAGCCTATTTTGTTATCTTTTCTTTTATCTATTTATCTTGGAGGTTGGACTCCATTTTTCTTTTTTAGTTTGTTCTAGAGCTGGTAGTGGATTTGTCTCCACCCGGCCATCAACTCTATTTTGACATTTACTTTGATTCATGATGAACTAATTCTTTTAAATTCTACTTTGGATGAGATGTAGTTTTACATGTCACTGCATGTTATTCTTTAATCATATTACAGCTTATGTGTGTATTCGAGATTTCCATATATTGGAGCAAATCTCGTATACATGTAGCTGGCATGCTACGTTCCTAGTCCTATGTATTTTGGGACTAGGGCATTACATATTTTTGTGATAGCCCATGCAGGTCAACAAATAAATTGTTTGGTTACGTTACAGTACCAAACAAGCCTGCATATAGGAATAGAGTCTAGAACCTCATCCACATACTTGACTTCTTGCTTGATTCCAATTTGACTGCCTTGATTTGCATCTCGCTTGATCCCTTTCTACCGTAAATCTTTTCTTTTCTTTCGTAGAGGTTAGGAAGATGACTCGTACTATGTATAGTTCCGTTGTTCAATCATACTATAATTAGTTGAATACTTGTAAGTTGGATAGAATGCCTCACGACCTAACATTCCTTATGACCTTAATCAAGGCCTTAGACAAGAAGACAGTAGGACGATTGTATAGGCATGAACACCGAACAAGACTTAGATTCTTAAGGAACTTGAACTATTTATATTTTCTTTCATCATTATCTCGCATACTTATATTTTTGGACTACATTGACTAAATGCTGCTATTATAGCCTAGTTTTGCAAGCTTACTCTTTTACTGAGCTTATTCAGGACATATGTTTTATTGTGGGTGCCCACTAATACATTGTCTAATCAGAACAGGTGTATTATGGTCTGATCAATCATAGTGCACTTGGTTTGCTCTTTGTATGATTATACTACGTAGATTGAGAACTTAATATATTAGACAAATATACTGGCCCTCTAGGATCTCATCCACAAATTATTTGACTCCCCCTTGATTCCTTATCAACTCTCTTTCAACTGCTTGACTTGCATTTTGTTTGAATCTAATCTAACATTGCTCTTATCTTCGTGCCAGTAAGAATGAATCTTCGAAGCGGGCGTGTTTCCTCCCTTGCTACCACCACTGGTAATCCAGCAGCTAAAGGGGAGCAAACACCATTCCAAACTCTGGTGGCATCCCCACTCACTCCTTTCCAGCAAGACAACAGTAGCCCGACATGACTCTACCAACGGTACAGCAGAATCCTCAGACTTACGTACCTCCGATGGGACATAATGGGCAGTCGACTGCAGTACCCTAGGGAGGGTATATGTCTCCACCTCCTCCATCGTTCCCTCAGCAATACCTACTTCAGCCAGGACCACAGATGACCCCAATCCCGACTGATGCGAACCCAACCACCCAGTTTATGTATGCTATGCTACAGTCTCAGTGGCAGCAAACTGAACTGCTGAGGTAGAGCATGATGGCCACCACCACCAGCCCCGGTACCAGCTCCAGCACTAGCTCCACAACCTTATGTGGGCTCTATTAAGGACTTTATCGACATGGGGCCTAACAATTTTAAGGGTACCCGTTAGATGTTTTCGCATGGCTCACAAGCACTGAGAGGTTGTTGAAGGCATCTCAATTACATATGGACTTGTAGATGATGGCAGTAGATTTGATGTTAGAAGACAATGCCCACCACTGGTGGAAAGCTGAATTGAGACGACTAGGCACTGAGCCGACGTGGAAGGAGTTCTATGATCTATTCAATGAGAGGTTCTTTCCCATACATGTTTAAGATATCCTCTACGACTAGTTCCTCCATTTGAAGCAGGAGAACCTGTCAGTGGACGAGTACAATACGAAGTTTAGCCGCTTGAGCAGATTCGGTACAGCACTGATTCCAATAAAGCGAGAGAGAGCTAACAAATTTCATAATGGATTGTTACCAGAGATCAAGAAGCATACTACGGTACAGTCTAGAGTCTCACATGCTGCTGTATTAGAAGAAGCTTGAAGTCAGAAGCTCCTTCGTAAGGAGGCACGACAGACCAGAGATGCCCTACCCCAATACCCAGACCAGTTAGAGTTAGCCAGAGTGGACCGATTAGACGTCCTATAACGTATCAGCAGGAGAGAGCAGGGCCCTACCAGGCTCGAGAGAAGCCAATATGTCATTTCTGTAGAAGGCAAGGGCACATTCAGAGAGATTGTTGTATTCGGTTGGGCCAGTGTTTGGCCTATGGGTCGAAACAACATAAGGTCAAGGATTATCCTGGACGACATGCCTTAACACCGTATAAGCAGATCCAAGGACCAGCACTACTCGCTTCGACACCAGCTCAACAGCAGATACAAAGGCCACTAGCACCAGGACTAGGAGCACCACAAGGATATCGGAGAGGACCACCCTTATCCGACAAAGCAGCCTAGTTTAGACAGGATATGAATAGAAAAAAGTAAGAAAAAATATTTACCATAGCCATGATAGACACCCATCCCAAGATTTGGGATCTAGCAGGTATTATTCTAGTTATAACATTTTTATTCATTTAGACTTAGCATTAGAACCACACATTCACTAGTTTATTCAATATGCATATCATAATACTTTGTATTATTATGATTTACTAGTTATCAACAGTAATACATGAGCACTACCTTCGACACCATTTGAAACCTTATGACCATAGTCTAGCAGGCTTATCACAAATAAAAATTTATGACTTAGTCGTTAGAGATTCTTGCATGACGTACCTTAAAATCTGTGACCCCCATCGATAACCCTCGTATGCTATAGAAGAGTGAATTATTCAATTTCTACCTATATCATCGTAGCATCCCTCGCCAACTTGGAAGCGCAAAGATGGCATACGTAATCATTTCTCCATTGTTCAAAAATTAAGGTACGATCTTCGAACTTGACACATTTCCTCCGATTGGACTAATAAATCAGCGATTTATAACATCTATTTATGTCCGTATCATTTTGATACCTCTACCGTGACTTTGATATTCGGAGCACAATACTAGCCATTTCTTTCCAATAAATTTAATCCTCATGAACTAGACGAGCCACTCTAGACACATGACATACATGTCCCACACAAACACACCATCCTATGCTCCATTTCAACTACACCACAGGTATGACATATTTTCTCTTAGAACAAACCATGGATGCCCATTTTCGTACCATTTGATCTTTAACCATGCAATATAGACCCATTCTATCAAACGAACTGAATATACATGACCCATGCAAGACTAAGAATACCCTATCTTATAAAATATGGTGTTAGTTTGGATTCCTTCTATAACTACCTCCTCCATCTTTACGAAAACTGAGTTATGATTTGAGGTACTTACTTTTCCTTCATAGTCAGCCTCATTATTTTAATATATTAAGATTTATTTTAATTTTGAGGATAAAATTTTTATAAGTTGGGTAGGATGTAATCCCCCAAAAATTTCAAGGATTTTTTTTATTTGCTTAAATATTTTTGAATTATTCCATTATTTATTTATAAATATCGTCCTAGTCATGCTTAAATTTTGTTATGCACACTGACTAGACAATATGGCACGGCTAGTGCAATCAAGTGCCTTGACTAGCATATTAGCTGTAAGTGTCACTAGATTTATTTATTTTAATACTTTGTTGATTAAAATTTATCAAAATCATATTTTGGTTATCTTTTCATATTAAATATTTATTTATTATCTTTAAAAAAAGAGTTTTGATTTAGTATATGTACTAATAATAGTAGCGGGAGTGTACACACCCCCAATCTAGGATACCTACTAATTTGTTGTTCATGTTGTTGTTATTATTATTATTATTATTATTATTATTATTATTATTATTATTCTTGGTCTTTTGTTAAATTTATTAGTAGATGATTTTATATATGTAAATTTTCCCTACAACTAGGTAAATACCACAAATTATTATTATTATTTTTCTAGATTTTTAAATTATTTTACAAAATTTCTTTTATAACTACTAAGGTCTTTTAATTCTGTTTATAAAAAAAAACCTCCGTGAACAATGCTATAGTAATGTTCACTTATCTTTCCCGTAAGGCCCGAGCTTTACTCGAGAGAACAAGGCTCAAAGCCCAGCTCTTGTTCAACTCAATAATACTCTTCAAATCTTTTTTTTTTTTGTATTCAATCTTAGTAAATCCTCTTCGGATTATATTGAATCTTGGATTGAATTGATGTATATACGAACAATTACTAGATTAAAATCCCCACCTAAAAACAAACCTCTCGAACCTATTTCTTTTCTCTATCGATGAAACCTAATCTCGTGATCACCACGCACACACCCAAACCTCCGCGCACCGCCTAGGACGATCGTCGACCACCTGGACCGCCGCAGCACCATCGGCCAATGACACAACAACAGAAGCTTGCAGGACTCTGTTTTGGTAACTCGTCTGAGGTACCCCTGTTCTCGATAAATTTTCTAGTCACCCGATTGATCAAATTCCCTTATGTTTGATCCTATAGATAGATTACTTAACCTCGTAGAAATCATGTTAATTAGATTTTATGGAAGTTAAACCAATCGAGGGTTAAATGGACACAAAATCCAAAAAAAAAGGAAAAACAAAATCGTTTCACAAACAGTGTATAGGTGGTCCAATCACCCTATTTGGAAGCCGATTTCTGGACAGCAGATCAATGATAACAAAATTCTGTTTGAACAGATTTAATGAAAACATATACGAGATGGAAACTCAACTTTTAGTTTTTATTGATTATATTGTTGTTAAAACAGTTTGAAAGTTTAGGAAAAATTGGTTTTTCAAATAGTAAATTTTAATAACTTTATTCGATACAGCGTGCGTCCCGACAAACCGAACGATGTGGTCGCAATCCATGAGCATCGAAAGACGCGCATGGATGTTGTCGACGTGTGGGACTCGACGAAACTCGATTTCGTTGTGCGTACACGACGAAATCAAGGCATATCGATCAAAATACCCCATATCGGTCCCATTGTAAACTAGTCCATAACTTCGTACACGTTCGTCATCTAGAGACAAAACTTATGTGATTGGGACAGTGTCATTTTTCTGATCTTGTGAGCCAAGTTTGGTCCGATTCTGAGAAGGTCAACCAGAATGCTAATTTGGCGGGCCCGCGACCGATCCAACGGAAAAATTTGTGCACGGCCCAACGGAATCCAACTTTGGACATAAGGTTGGGTTTGTATCGTCAAATCGGATCCGTAGACATATAATTTGCTAACTTTAGAGATCGTAGGTACTTGCACACTTTTCGGTGCAAAGCGGATCCAACAGCGGACATCGTTTTGACCTAAAATTATGATTTTCTCCTATGTCCATAATTGAACTTTTGGATAGGCGGTTTAGACATTTTTTTTATTCTAAAAATGTTGGTGATATCTGTTTTAGCATCCGAGGACGTTCGTGGAAGTTGGCTTTCATTACTTTACTATTTTGACGATTCTAGTTATTGGACGTTGTCATTCTGCACACTATCTCTATGCAAGATACCTTGCCATATTTTTTTCTATCTACTTTAGCTTATTCCATTACATGCATATCGTTTATTTTTTTATTTATTTCTGCAATATAAACTGTTATTCAAAATTTATGTAATGTAATTTACAGTTAGTAATATTTTTTCCTATTATTTTTATTTATGGACATTTAACCTAGAAGTAAGGGACCACCATTAATTATGCTGCATTCATTAGCCTTGACACGTGTGTTCCACGAAGTCGTGAGTTGCATATAGCTCTCGGCCTTGCGTATTGGGTGGCCAAAGATACGTATAGGCCGTACAATAGGTATAACTGCAAATAGAATGCATTATAGGTTGACTTAGCAGTTATTAGAGGTATTTTATCGTGAATGCGACATAGATAGGCATGGGGTGGGAAGGACAATTTCTTAGCATATGGGCTACTATGCACTTTACCTTTGTGATCGTACGCTCTGTCGGAGATGCGGGTTGACGACCCCCTTTATTTACTTATAGCCGCTGACATTCGAGGAACGGTTATGTCTTGAGCCCCTGGTACCCAAGAGGGGACTATGCCAATCCCATTTTTCAGGCAGAGCGCCCATGCATTGAAGGTTGTTCTTAAATTGCATACACATAGAATGGTTAGGCTACCTTATCCTTTAGGTATAGGTACTTTTGGTTTGTGTACTTATACCTGATTATGGCTTGGAACGGTAACTTGTCGCGGACTAGTTCGCCACACCTTGTCCTTATTTGGTTGTAGGTATGGTTCACTACTTCGATGAGAAGGTACTGAACCTTGTTGTGGTCCGGATACTATATTGGATTCATGACATGGAAAGATACTTCATCGTGGATTAAGGGTGCCATCTCCTGTCATTGTTTAGTTGGGGGGATGGTACACTAATTAAAAGGTAGAGTATTGGACCATGTCATGATCTGATTTACTTATTATTGAGCATTTTTTATTCAGTTATGTGGCATGTTCTTTCTGTATCTTGTTATGTCCCACTGAGGACCTGGTTGTCACGCTCTGATTCCCCGAATCGTTCATCCTCGCTTTGACTCATGACGAATCGATTGTCCTCGCTGGGGTGTGATGTCGTACAAGTCTTATTTGGACTACTACAAGGCAAGTATGTGCATTTGATAATTCTTTTAAGACAATAAGTTAAAATTAAATAGTGCAAATGGTTGAAGACGCAGAATAGAAAGAAATAAGCTTTTCTTTGATAAAATTTGCAAAGTATGTGCAAGGTCATTTTTACATTACATATGTCGTTGCGGCTACATTATTTGAAATACAAAAGAAAGACTTTCGACAAGCTGCCATAAAATAATCATTGTCATTCCATACATTCATGCCCGTTTATACATTTGAACAAAAAGCCTTCGATCTGAATTGGGCTTCAAAATACTTCAAAATATGAGAGCTTCGAGCCGCCTCCCATTCTTCAGCTTCATCTTAGTCTCATGCTCCTACAGCGCGCTCGTCACCTGGAAAGTTGGAGGCTAGCACACTTGCTAATGAGCGGAACGTACCCATTCGTCTAAACCGACACTGCTTATTAAGGATTTGAGCATTTGAAGTGATCTTTCTATTTAGAACTAAATGAATTATAGTTTATATCGAAGGCATAATTTAAAGCAGTAAACACATAAACATTTCCAATAATTCTCACCACGGTCGCCTCTCTGCATAAGACAAATATAATACTTTCCACCTTCACAAGATAATAGGTGAGCATGCTATCTATCTTATATGTGGTCATTCGTGTTACAACACCATGAGGGACAATTCTCAATGGCATTGCGACGTGCCCTTTCAGTCTGGGTTGCAAGCCCAACTGGAGGTGTCGCAATGCCTCGCGTCGAAGAATGACTTACGAATTCCCCCTAGGTTAATTCGGTCCCGATGCCCCGGATACCGTTTCGAGGAAAATAGTACCTTGTGTACAAGTTGTACATGACCATGCAATTTTATGAAAAATTTAAGCTAGGCAACATAATGCATGACATAAACAGAGTTTAGCAGTAAAATCTGTGTCTCGTGCAAAAATTTATCAATTTTCCTCAAAGTCGTATGTTCGATTTGGTGACTCGCAAGTACCAAATACTCTGAGGCACCGTGCCTCAAATCGATATTTCAATGTCCTTCCTTTCAACAGTTTTTACGATTTTGAACCAAACTACTGGCCTCGATGCGAGGTGCTAAGTTAATGTCTCTAGGCCTATTTATCCTAGTTATGTTACAATTATCTTATGTTCTTTATCTTAGTGGCACAGTATATATATTCAACAAGCATCATCGATTTGAATGTTGAACTTAGAATTTATTGGCGAAAAGGAGTAGAAAAGAAGGGGCCGAACCACCCACCTAAAGGAATGCGCCGAGAGTAGGAGAGCGCTTCATGACGATAAAATGTTAGTTTTACGAACTCCTGCAATAGCATGAAGATCATATTAGAATTCTTCCTTCAATCTGTTCCCTTCAAAATTTCTAAAGGTGCATTCAAAATCGATGCGAAAGCACACTCATCAAAACCAAGTAGCAAAACAGCCAGAAAACGAAGAAAACCAACAAACTAATAGAAGACCGGTCCCGTCACTCTCATTAGAGCTTATTCGCTAAGACACAGTCCGTTGCATTTAGGACTTATTCCAACAGAAGTCGATCTATTAGTTGGATTGGTTCTCATATCATTCTTACAAATCGATTTTATTGATGTCTAAAGATTTTCGTATACCAAACTCGTTGCCAAGTCAGACTAGACATCTATATTTTTGACCATGTCTGACTTGCCATGAGCCTATTATATAGTGCTTCGCCCCAACGGGAGCGGGGTACTACATAATATACCACTAAGAAAAAGTTTTATCCCAAAATGTAAGAACAAGGGTCTCACATTAATCGATGAATAGTGAAGGGTATTTCTCCTTTATTTTTGATTCCAGCTCCCAAGTTAACTCCTTAACTAAATGGTTGCGCCACAATACGTAAACGAAGGACATCGGCCGATTCTGCAAGACTTTTTTCTTTCGATCCAAAATTTACATGGGCTCTTCTGAGTATGATAGATCGACGCGTAGCTCCAACTGATCGAAGATAACCATGTAACTTTGATCATGCACGTACTTTCGAAGTTGGGAGACGTGGAAGACGTCGTACACTTCTTCCAGGGCAGGGGTAGCGCGATCCGATAAGCAACGGCCGCCACTTTCTCGAGGTTCTCGAAGGGGACTACAAATCTCGAACTTAGTTTGCCCTTTAATCCGAACCACATGATGCCCCACATCGGTACCACCTTCAAGAATACATGGTCCCCGACCAAGAACTCTAACGGTCGTCGACGAGTGTCCGCCTAGCTCTTCTTTCGACTTTGAGCAATACGGAGCTTGTCTCGAATCATGCAGACCTTCTCAATCGCTTGTTTGACCAGTTCCGGCCCAAGCACCTGTCACTCATCGACTTTGTCCCAGCATATTGAAGATCGGTACTTCCTCCCGTAAAGTGCCTCATAAGGAGCCATCTGGGTGCTCGATTGATAACTGTTATTGTACGTAAACTCTGCAAGCGGCAGATGCGTGTCCCAATTAGTCTTCAAATTTATTATACACAGACGCAACATATCCTCCAGGGTCTGATTTACCCTTTCTATATGGCCATCGGTTTGCAGGTGGTACGCGGTGCTAAAATTCAGCTTAGTGCCATCGTCGCTTGCAGACTCGTCCAGAAATGCGACAAGAATCGCCCATCTCTATCCAAAATGATCGTGGCAGGTACCCCATGGAGTCAGACAATCTCATCGATATAAATCTAAGCCAACCGATCGATGCTACAGGATACTTTGATAGCGACGAAATGAGAAGATTTGGTCAATCGATCAACAATGACCCAAATCGCATCATTTTCCCGCGACGTCTTCGGAAAGCTCATGAAAAAATCCATAGAGATGTCGTTCCACTTCCATACTAGAATATGGAGGTTCTGTAGCTCTCCGCTTGGTCTTTTGTGCTCGGCCTTCACTTGTTGGCAGGCTAGGTACTGTGACACAAAAGTTGCCACATCTTTCTTCATGTCGTACCACCAAAAGGTCGTGCGCAAGTCTTTGTACATCTTGGTGCTTCCAGGATGCAACGAGTACTTTGTATAGTGAGCCTCATCTTCTTTTCTAAGTTTGACATGGTCTGGCACGCATATTCTTTCCTTTATCTGCATTATTCCGTCCTCGTCCACCGCAAAGTCGGTCGCCTTTTCTGTCGAAATCAGCTCGTACATCTTCCTCAGGAATGGGTCGCCTTCCTGTACGGTCTTTATCTTGTCGTGCAAGCTCGAATCAAGGTGCAACTGAGCCAACTGTGCTCCTCTATATCGAATTCGGAGTTTGATGTCCATTTCTGCCAAGTCTCGTTGTATGTCACGGTTGATAGCCAGCCACCCGACAAATATTCTGCTCAGAGCATCCGCTACAACGTTCCCCTTATCCGGCGTATACTCAATCGTCTGATCATAATCTTTAATAAGTTCGTGCCTACGTCGTTGCCATAAGTTCAAGTCCCGTTGAATGAAAATGTATTTGAGACTCTTGTGATCCATATAGATGCTACAAGCCACACCATAAAGATAGTGTCGCCATAGCTTTAATACGAACACAATTGTTGCTAGTTCAAGATCATGTGTAGGATAATTCTTTTCGTGTTGCTTCAATTATCTCGAAGCAAAACAAATTACCTTATCCCTTTACATAAGCATGCACCCTAAGCCAGTTCTTGATGCATCGCTGAATATCTGAAACTCTTCTGGACTGTCCGAAAGTGCAAGGATCGGAGCTGAGATGAACCATTTCTTTAACTCATGTAAGCTAGATTCACAGTCATCGTTCCACTCGAATGTGACTCCCTTTTGGGTTAGGCGAGTCAGAGACGACGCAATCTTGGCAAAGCCCATTACAAATCTTTGGTAGTAGCCTGCTAAGCCAAGAAAACTCCGGATGTCGCCTACCGAGGTAGGCCGTTTCTACTCAACTATCACTTTAATTTTCTTTGGGTCCACCGTGTCACCTTCAGCTGAAATAACGTGCCCAAGGAATGTCACGCTGTTTATCCAGAATTCATATTTACTTAATTTAGCATAAAGTTGATGTTCACATAGAGTCTGTAGCACCGTCTTCAAATGCTCCACGTGCTCATCCTTACTTTTCGAATATATGAGAATGTCGTCAATAAATACGATGATAAATTTTTCTATGAACGGTCGAAAGACCCGGTTCATTAGATCTATGAAGGCAGCGGGGGCGTTTGTCAAACCGAACGACATGACTAGGAACTCGTAGTGGCCGTATCGAGTTTGAAAAGCGAACTTCGACACATCCTCGGGCTTGATCTTCAATTGATGGTAGCCCGAGCGAAGATCAATCTTATAAAATACCGTGGCCCCTTGCACCTGGTCAAACAGGTCGTCTATCCTTGGCAACAGGCACTTGTTTTGCATCGTAGCTTTGTTAAGTTCCCGATAGTCGATTGTCACGACCCGCACCCGCTGTAAGGGTACGTGTGCGTAACAATGCCCAGCCCACACCGTAAAGCGGCGTAGAACGCTGTAGGTTTACTACTCTAACAACAGTTTATATAATATCAAAAACCTGTCGAGAATATGGTCAACTCCGAACGGAGGACAAGCAATAATATATATGAGTACTCAATCACAACTCTAAGATGATAAAGTAAATACTGAAAGATAAAGACAACACGACAATAAAATATAACCTGTCAAGTCCAAACACAAAGAATATACAAGTGCAAGTCCAAAGTCTCTAGTACTAAACAAAATAATAACAGTCCCTAAGAGTAACTGGAGATAAGGTCCAGTACAAAAACCTACTCTATCTACAGGGTAGGCGGTATCTCGCCCTGCGGTACTGCACCCTACTGATCTAGGGTATCTGTCTCTAAACCTACTACGTCCGGTGGGCCGTAGTAAGTGCAATAATAGTCCTCCTCTGCATCTGTAAACATTTTCAACATATCCGGTTAGGATGGAACGAGTACATATATCTCATAACAGATCACAAGATAGAATAAAAGCTATAAGACTGTAAATAGAGCATATACAATAAAATCATGGAGTGTACATATATGTATCATGGCATGGTAAGCTGTAGAGCTAGAGCTAGAACAGGAAAGTAGAACTGATCATGGTATGTACACAAATCAGGGTAAGCCATCTATCCAATGTGTGTGAGTAGTAGTTTCAGCTTGTGACCGGCTTGGGTACCTGTAAAGAACTGGCCTGGCTAGTCGTAAGTGCGGTATATGACTAACATTGTTCAAGAATGCAAGATGGATTTGATCACAGGCATACGCTACTACTCCCCCACCCCAACTGGTAGAATGGATCCAAACAGGACACGTTACTGCACGGGATTCTATAAGAAGAGAGCAAGTCTTCTCTAGAATCGGTGACCATATATTGCGCAAGAGCTACAAGGGAGCTTGCACAATACATCCCAAGCTAACAAGGAGTAACATCTCTCGTCGAGATCCAGGAATACCAATCCGTGAGAACCATGTGTCAGAAATGAGTATATCTACACTAAGTACATGAATCATAACAGTTATCATAAATTGGGAAATAGTTATCAGAGAATGTACTCGCCTGTGATATGATATAATATGTCAACTGGATCCAATGCAGCGCCTCGAGGACCTATAGATAACAAGACGTATTAATACTATATTTAGGAAGTAAAATCAAATTAATTTAAATCCTATTAAGTCATTCTAGGTTAAGACACGTCTAGTTAGGTCAACCTTGGTCATAGGAGAACATTGGAAGTCAACTCATATCAAACTAGGTCGAAAGTTGACTTATAGTTGACTTTTGGTCAACGGGTCAACTTTGGTCAACTCTAGGTCAACCCTAGGTCAACCCTAGGTCAATGGTGACTAACAATTGACTTTTGGTCAACTGTTCGACTCTAATGGAATTTGGGACTAAATTGGGTAAAGTGTTGACCCATGGTTAACTTTTGGTCTAAAAAGTCAACCGTGGTCAACCAAGGTCAAGACTAGGTCTAGGCGACTATTCCTAACCATTACCAACCCTTACAACCCATATCCAAGTCCACCTTGAACTCCGAAACCCATATCTTGGTCGTAGGCCAATATCTTAATTTACCCTTTCACTAAATTCTACTCGCTCACAAACCCTCTTTAATTTGATTTCCTACATTCCCTTCTCCTTCTCCTTCTCCTTTTCTTATTTCCTTCCCTTCTCCTTATTCTTATTCTCCGTCTTATTCTTCTTCTTATTCTCCTTCTCCTTATTCTTCTTCTTATTCTTCTTCTCCTTATTCTCTTTCTCCTTATTCTCCGTTTCCTTCTCCTTATTCTCCGTCTTATTCTTCTTCTTATTCTTCTCCTCCTTATTCTCCTTCTCCTTATTCTCCGTCTCCTTCTCCTTATTCTCCGTCTTATTCTTCTTCTTCTTCTTCTCCTTATTCTCCTTCTCATTCTCCTTATTCTCCGTCTCCTTCTCCTTATTCTCCGTCTTATTTTTCTTCTTATTCTTCTTCTCCTTATTCTCCTTCTCCTTCTCCTTATTCTCCGTATAATGCTGTTCCTACTGCTATTCATGCTAACTGCTGCTGATGCCAGTGCTATGGCTAATGCTGCTGCTGCTGCTATGGCTAATGCTGCTGCTGCTACTGCAGTAGCTGCTGCTGTTGCTCATGCTTCCTACTGCTATTGCTGCTACTTCTTATTCTCTTCATTCCCTCCCTATATATATATATATATATATATATATATATATATATATATAAACATCTAGCTATCTATCTATATATATATATAGACTCTCAAACACACAACACATCTATATATATATATATATATATATATATATATATATATATATATATATATATATATATATATATATATATATATATTTTTTATATATATATATATATATACATACATAGACACTCACACACACACACACTCCTACCTATGTATATAAATACATACACACACACACATATCTATATATATATATATAAATACATACACACACACACATGTAAATATATATAGACACACACACACACACACACACTAAAACACACACTCTCTCATGACACCACCACCACCACTCTCCTCTACACACACACACAATACATATATATACATACACACACACACACACACACACACACACACACACACACACACACACACACACACACACACACACACACATATATATATATATATATATATATATATATATATATATATATATATATATATATATATATTCCTCTCTAAAAAGGAAAACCCCTAATAAATCCTTAAACTAGGTTTTTAGGAAAACCTATAAAAGCTATGGCCATAATGTGGAGAATGATCTCCTC
The DNA here is from genome assembly GCA_029216955.1 of Iris pallida. NCBI lineage: Eukaryota > Viridiplantae > Streptophyta > Magnoliopsida > Asparagales > Iridaceae > Iris > Iris pallida. Next base: position 10,279,339 of record JANAVB010028818.1, on the reverse strand, counting down.
TACATTTATTGTGAAGGAATAAATGTAAGAGAGGAAATTAATGGGGGTTATGAGCATACCTAGAATTGGTTTCCTTGAGGAAGAAGAAGCTTCAAAAGAAAAGAGTGAAATGAAGAGAGAGAGAGATTACTTTGTGGTGAAGGAAAGAGAGGGGGGGGGTTTGCTTATACATGGCCGGCCAAGGGGGGGTCTTAATGGGTTTGGGTGGAGACCCATTAGGCCTCCAACCCATTAGACTTAGTTTGGGTTGGTTTGGATTTGGTTTGGTTCGGTTCGGTTTGGTTCAACTTCTAAATGACTAATTAAGCCTCTAAAATGACTAGTTAAACCATGGAAGTATTGGTTTATGGTTTCTAGCCTAGTTAGGATGGCATGTGGGCCAAGCCCAGCTAGTATGTGGGTCCCACTAGTGTCCAGGCTACCCGGATCTCCAACTTAAGTCCAAATTGGATAAAATTCAAACTAAATCAAACAAATCCCTAAAAATCCTATAAAATTAAATAAAATTCCCAAAAATTATAAAACTTGGAAAATAACGAAAATACTCCTAATTCGAAAACTGGGGGTGACATCGATGCATAGCCGCATCGATCAATCCTTCTTCTTTACGAACAATACTGGAGCACCCCACGGGAAGACGCTAGGACAAATATATCTATGATCTAGCAACTCCTGTAGCTATGCTTTCAGTTCCTTCAGCTCCGCCGATGCCATTCGACAGGGTGCTTTGGATATCGATCGAGTGTCCGGAAAGGTGTCGATGCTGAATTCTATCTCTCGATCCGGCGGCATCCCTGGTAATTCGTCTGGGAACACATCGGAAAATTTTGCCATGACTTCAGTCTGTGAAGTGTTTGCAATCTCTTTTCTCGTGTCTCGAACTGATGCTAGGTACCCGCTGCAACCAGAATGCAACATGCGCCTTGCCGAAATTATCGATATCACCAGGTCGTCTTCGATGCTGCTCCGCATGAATAGAAGAACTTTGTTTCTCCATGAAGACATAATATGATTCTCTTCTCTTCACATTCGATAGTTACATGGCATGCACCCAACCAGTCCATGCCGAGAATTATATCGTACTCCTTGATGTTGAGGACGATAACTTCCAAGGATATATTCCTCCCACCAATGCAGATGTAACCATCCCTACAAATTTGAGTGGCAGGCATATCTACTCCTGATGGAGTGCTAACATTAAGATTCATATCTAGTAATTGCATAGGTAATTTATTTTCTTCTACAAAGTCAGAAGATATGAAGCTATGCGTAGCACCCGAATCGAATAGTACTCTAGCATACATATATGTATAGAGTAATATACCTGTCATAATAGTGTCAAACACGAATGCTTCATCCCGAGTCAGTGCATAGACTCGTCCTTGCGCCCCTGGCGATTTTGTGGGTTCACTGGCACTACATTTGCGCCATAGGTAGGAGGCGCCTTATTCTGATTTTGGACGTTCCTTGGAGGATGTGGGTTCGAAATGTTCCTCGGAGGGTATTGATTTGCTACCCCCTTCAGACAGTATGAAGCCTTGTAGCCCAATTCGTCGCACTTAGAGCATTCTACCGTTTGACAATGGAATGCCCGATGCCCTATATTGCCGCACTTGTTGCATTGTATTCCAGAATTGGGTCCCTAGTTCTCGAACGTATTCTGGCACTTTGGCACACCAGATCCTCCCGCGTCGTGAGGATGCTTGTTGAAGTAGTTATGGACGCCTAACCCAGCCCTCTGCGATGCCCGACCAAATATCCGCTCACTATCAAGGACAACATTGTATGACTCTCTGTTGGTTTGACATTTTTGATTCATGTCATCCCCACAAAGATCATCATTTAGGCCCTGTTGAAAGCGCTCGTACCACGCTTCCTTGTTCGGCAGAAAGGCTCCTGCAAAGTTCACAAGTTTTGTGAACTTTGTATCGTAATCATCAACTAGCATGTTTCCTTGCTTCAAGGACATAAATTTGTCCTCTTTCTATCGACGAACAGCACGAGGGATGTATTGTTCCAAAAAGGCTTGCCTGAACGTCTCCCACGAGATCTTGGTATTGGGGTTGGCTTCATGGAGCTCATGTTTCTTTGCCTCCCACCAGTCGTAGGCCCTCAAGCTTAGCTGCAAGGATGCACACCCAACTCTCTTGGACCATTTGATATTGAGGAGATTGAATAGGCCCTCGATCTTTGCTAGCCACCCCATGATCTTGTTAGGCTTCACTCGGCAATTGACCTCGGGTGGGTTTATTTTCTTGAACTCGGTTGCTTTGAACAGGGAAGAGGAAGACAGAGGCTTCATCGTTACTGGTTGTACTTCTTCTTCTCCTTCTGATGCGGCAGTCGTCGAATTCTGTTGGGTTGCCATGTCTCATGATCCGGGCCAGTGCATCCATTTGTTTTTGTTGGGCACTGATTTGGGCTTGGATCTGCACCTGCAGCTGTTGTTGCTGCATCTGCTCGGTGCTATCCATGCTAATCAATGTGGCGTTGACAGTGGGGACATCCGTTCTCTTCGTCATTCCTACAAAATTGAGTAAACCCATTAGTATTCTCGAAAATATCTATGGACTTATCTGTATGGAACGATTATTTCATGCCGCATATATCGAAAAGCACAATTTTTTAAGAAATGACAACAACATCCAAAAGAAAATATTTTTGAAAGGTTCGAGGTGTGAACCGTGCTCTGCTACCAACTTGTCACATCCCGATTCGTCGAGTCGTTCGTCCTCGCTTTAACTCAAGACGAATCGATCATCCTCGCTGGGGCGTGATGTCGTACAAGTCTAATTTGGACTTATACAAGACAAGTATGTGCATTTGATAGTTCTTTTGAGACACTAAGTTAAAATTAAACAGTGCAGAGAGTTGAAGACGCATAATAGGAAGAAATAAGATTTTCTTTGATAAAACTTGCAAAGTATGTGCAAGGTCATTTTTACATTACATATGACGTTGCAGCTACATTATTTAAAACACAAAAGAAAGACTTTCGACAAGCTGCCATGAAATAATCCTTGTCATTCCATACATTCATGCCCCTTTATACATTTGAACAAAAAGCCTTCGATCTGAATTGGGCTTCAAAATACTTCAAAATAAGAGAGCTTCGAGCCGCCTCCCGTTCTTCAGCTTCAGCTTAGTCTCGTGCTCCTGCATCATGCTCGTCACCTGGGGAGTTGGGGGTTAGCACACTTGCTAGTGAATGGAATGAACCCACTCTTCTAAACCGACACTACTTATTAAGGATCCGAGCATTCGAAGTGATCTTTCTATTTAGAACTAAATAAATTACAGTTCATATCGAAGGCATAATTTAAAGCAGTAAACACATAACCATTTCCAATAATTCTTACCACGGCCATATTCCTCTCTGCATAAGACATATATAATACTTACCACCTGTATAAGACAATAGATGAGCATGCTATTTATCTTACATGCGGTTATTGGTGTTACGACACCACGAGGGACAATTCTCAATAGCATTGCGACACGTCCTGTCAGTCTGGGTTGCAAGTCCAACTGGAGGTCTCGCAATGCCTCGCGCCGAAGCACGACTTACGAATTCCCTTAGGTCAATTCGGTCCCGATGCCCTGGATACCATTTCGAGGAAAATAATACCTTATGCACAAGTTGCCCATGACCGTGCAATTTTGTGAACAATTTAAGCTAGGCAACATAATGCATGACACAAACAGAGTATGTACACATAATGAGAGCGTATGGGTGTATTGAGATTTAGAAAAATTGTCTTAGGGTATATGGACGGACGCGATACGCGCACATGCGCTAACACAAGCGGATGCGTATGCGTACACGTTCTTAACCCACGCACCTATACGAGCGGGCTAGCGCGTGCTCGCATGTTCTTAAACCGCATGCGCATGCGCATATGTACTTAAACCACACATCCTTGCAAGCAGGCATGTGCGTTACACATACTGATATCGCACACACATCGTGTGCACCGCGCGCAGCATAGAACACACCTGCGCGCGACACATAATGGGAGCATATGGGTGTATTGAGATTTAAGGGTTGGGAAGAAGTAATAGTTGGAGGAAGAGGTTAAGTGTATAGGGTAGGGGTGCAACGCGGACGGGTTGGGTCGAGCTTGAGGTCAACCCGAGCCCAACCCCATGAATCATAAGCCTAGCCCGAGCCCAAGCCCGAGCCGACCTCCGATTCACAATATGAAGCCCAAGACCAAGCCCAACCCGATTTTTTATCGGATTCAAATATTTTAACCCGAATTCGAGCCCAAACCCAAATATATTAAACTCTAACCTAACCCATTAACGGATTTACCCGATCGGGTTCGAGTTTAGCCCGCCCGAGTTGCACCCCTAGTATAGGGTGTGTTTGGTTCGCGGAAGTTCGCCTTCCGGAACTCAAATTTTGCACTATTCATTGCTAGTTCCGAGAAAAAGCTCAAATTCCGTTGTTTGTTTAGTTATCTCAAGAAAACCGAAACTCCTATGAATAATAGTTCCAAAAGTGCATTGTTCATACTTTTAACTTTCGAAAAAAATTGGCCGAAGTGTCCGAAACTCCTTGTTGGGATCGAAGAAAAATTAGAACTCCGAAATAATAATAATAATAATAATAATAATAATAATAATAATAATAATTTATTAATCCATACAAAGTAAAAATAAAAAATATATCATTTCTCAACTACAACTTCCAACAACCATCCCAACGAAGAAACTACAAAAGGTTAACTTTTTAACTCACTTCCAACAACCATCCAAACGACAAAAATTCATAAAATATGCGTATGTATGATAAACGCACACAAACTCTCTACTTCCAAAATTTTTATTTCGTTCTACTTCCGCGAACCAAACAGCCCCTTAATGCCATAGAAATCAGGGGGCTATACCAAATTTTCTCTAAAGAAGAAAACTCACTTTTCTAAATCTTGTCCTTTTGGTCTGTAAGGAAGGTATCTTTCCTCTAAAATCTTAGGATCCATAGCTATTCTTGAAGAAACTCCATGTGATCAACTTCCTAACTAAAGAAAGACTTTTGTCTCTGGGGAATTTCTTTACACTCCCTTGGTCTTCATATCTTCAAAGTAAGTAGACTCCCTTCTTCTACTTCTACTCCCATAAACCTTTCTCATTTACAAGAAGAAGAAGAAGAAGAAGAAGAAGTAGAAGATCTAGGAAGTGTTTCTCTCTCAAAAATCCAATTTTTATGAGAACTAATACAAACTCAAAATTTTTTTTTCTGAAAAAAGCTTGGTGCTTTTGCTACCAAGAAGGGAAAGAAGAAGAAGTAGAAGATTTAGGAAGTGGGTCTCTCTCAAAAATCCAATTTTTATGAGAATTAACAATAAAAACTGGATTTTTTTTTCCAACAAAGCTTAGTACTTTAGCTACCAAGAAGGGAAGGGAAGGGAAGGGAAAGAAGAAGTGGGTTTCACTAAAGATCCGATTTTTAGAGGAGCAAAGATGATCCAGCTGCTGTTTCTGGTGATATTTGCGGAGGGGGCGGTGGCGTTGCTCCTGTTGGTGAAGATCGGGCCGCTGAGGGAGCTGGCGATGAGGATGGTGGACCAGCTCAAGACCGGGAAGGGCCCGGCCACCGTGAAGACCCTGGCGTGCACCATGTCGGTCCTCCTCCTGTCGAGCGTCGCCAGCATCGCGAAGATCCAGAACCGAGGGGCCAAGCTCGGCACCGTCACCCCGATGGACCAGGTCCTTTGGAGGACCCACCTCCTCGAAGCGTCGCTTATAGGTAATGGCCCTTCAAAATGTGGCTCTTATGTGTTCAACTTCATTTTGGGCTACGGGTACACTGACACTCCAAAATCGATGACAGGCAAGACACCGACACTTCAAAACATACTATGGCATGCTAAAACCAATGCAGTGCCCATGCGACAGTATGTGTGTTTGTTAAGAACATGTCAATTGGATTTTGATGTAGTGAGTTAGAAAGTACCAATATGATGGAATTTGAATCAGTCATGTGGCATTGAAATCGTATGCTTATCAACACTCACGAAATTTATTTCAGGCTTGAATAATGATCTATTTCGTTAGTGTTTCTTTGTTCGGTCATATGTTATTATTGTTTAGGCATAAGTTAATGGGCATCAGTTGCGTATCAATCCGTTTAATTTGGCTTCCGGTCGTAACTTGAATTATGTTAAAGTTGCAGTTTGTCAGCAGATTACATGCAATAGTATACATGAGATCAAAGATGTAGTCTGTCTACTCTTCACAATCGCAGTGCATGTAAAATTATAATACGTTCAACTGTTCAAGAGGGGACTTGGAATCATAGATTTCGAGATATTCGAAATATTTTGGTTAGCATTCCATTGATGAATAACTTCCTCTCTAAGTTATGGCATGGCATGTCCAATCAGTGTTACTGGATTCGTGGTAGGTATAAGGTACGTTAGGTTAAGCAGTACGCTAGGGGTAGTCTTGACACTGAGTGGGAGATGAGAACCCTTCCATTTAAGGTAAGTTCCTCATTTTCACTCAAGTTACTAGCTTGTAAATTTTCTCTTTCATTTGGGGCTGTTACTTTGATTCTGACCACGAGACTTAAACCCCACTCATTTTTGGAACGTGCTATCGGTTCATGGTTACATGGGGGTCTTAGAGATTCTGGCAACCTTTGTCCTAAAAAAGGGGTTCCCACGGAGTTGCCACATGAGGTCCGAAGAGCCAATAATCCCATCCTTTCATTCTTTAACAAGTGCATGAGATCACCATCTCTCCTTCTTATTCAAGATACAACTTGTTGAATTTTGAATACCTGATCATCATCAATGATTCAATCTTCAAACTGCACATTATAAGGCTTGTTTCTCTCAATTGTGCGAGTATAATCTCTAGATGGAGGTCTTTCAGTGAAACTTTGCCTTTTTGCTAAGATTTCCTTGATTTTTTTGATACTTACGATTATAAAATATTGCTATTTAGGAGGGATTTGTGAAATGCCACCTTCCATATAGGCTAGAGATCGGGGTTAGCCACAGTGATGGGCAGATTATTAAGTGCAGCATGTTTATGTTACCGAATATCTATCATGTTGTATATATTTTTTAATTGCTTGAAGACTTTGTTTCCTTTTTGTTTGCTGGGTGACATCTTTTCCTACAGCATAGATTTGTACATGACCAAGATATTCCAGTTTCTCATGTAGTAACAGAGTTTTCTTTGATATAATTTACTCATTTTAATATTTGGCCTCATCTTTGTTTCCGTATTAAAAAGGCTGTCCTAGTGCGCCATAAGACTCCCAATAATCTACTGTCTGGGGAGGGGCAAGAAGTCCACACCCTTTTACCCATACGGGGAGTCTGTTTTTGATAGCCGATACCCACAAAGAAATGATATCTAACTAAAAAAAAAGGTAAACCAGAAAGGGAAAATTCCAGGAGGAAATAGAATAAACATAAGGCCACTTGTTGATAAAAACACGCCGCCCCCTTGCATAGATCAAGAGCAATGGAAATAATATCATAATATTCATCATCCAAGTAAGGCGGGACGAACGACATTTTTTTTTAGGCTAATAAATGGGGGTAAGGCTTCCATTGTTGATAAAAAAACTTCAGCATTTGAACAAATTGGAGGAATGAGTTTCCTTTTACCTTCCAAAGTCCAAACCTTGTGGACTGTTATATCAAACTTTGCATACTTTCTTGCATTTGCCACTCCTTGGTTGTGCCAATAGATACTTGAATTAAAAACTTCTGGTTGTTTTCTTTCTGTCATAATGTCTATTCTTTGTAAAATTCCCTTTAAGCAGAAGAGATTGTTTGAGTGGTTAGACCCAGATTATGGCTTTTGTTTCTTTTTATTTCTGGGTATGTATGATTTTATGTTTATCTAGTTTCTCAGATGCTGTTAGTTATAGACTTGTAGGTTATTCATGCATCTATCCTCATCTTTTCCTCTATTCATACAAACTCTCTTGTTATAGTCATTAATGTATTTGATGTTCTACTGGTTCGCATTAGTTAGTTGTAGGTTAGTTGTAGGTAACTAGTGTCACGCTCTGCTCCAGAATATTCATGTACGGGAACATGGATACGTATAGCCTACGTCGTGGTATCGGCGGTAGTGCTGTCTATACCTTAATCACAGTAGCAATAATAAAATTCCACCAAGAATTATTCTAAACCACAAAATAATCATCCACATAATCTGTCACAATAGCAAGAGAAAGATATACCTAATTGTCTTAATTAATTAATTAAAGAAAAATCATCAAGTAATCCACTACAACTTAGAATGGTCTCGGGAAATAAAGTAACTAAAGAACTAAGTACTAATGAAACTAAAGTCCACTAACTAAGAAGTAATATTGCATAAGGAAGAAAATATGCTACTCGGTATCAAGGAAAGAATTCAGTACATCAGTATCACCGACATACTCAGCGGACCTCCGGACACAACTCGTCGCCTAAATTGTTACAACATATCCCGTCAGAATTGAAGCAACTACATGATCTAACCACTACACAAGTATACCGTATACGTAAAGATAACAGCTAAGATGTGAGCATGATGCAACAAGAATAAAAACATAAAAGAGTATAATATAGAAAGAATTGGTAGGTAGCAAGAACTAATCAATCATGTCAATATGAGAACATTATATCACTATGAAATATGCTAATTTGTCGTTGGAAGTCAGTTTTCGACATGTGGATCAAGCTTATAATTTAACGCTAGTAAAGAACACTCTTCCGTAAACGAGAGAACGTCAACGCTGGAGGTAATATCCACACATATACTAAAAGTACTTTTCTTATATCCCATCTCACACAAGAACATACTAGAGCAATAACATGTTAAATATATGCTATGATTATCTACTATCAACCTCTCTCTCTCTCGTGCGAGTGAACAACTCTAATTCAACAAAACAGAAACATCTACACTAGCATGCAATTAGTTGTTATAGACAAATATAAAGCAATGTATAGAAAGCTAAACTATGTACTTGCCTAACTTTTTGAAGATGTTGTGATCACAAATTCGAGACAAAGTGAATCCCAATCTACTAGCTATTCAATAATGCCATCATCCTACAAACCCCGTTGAATATTTAACACAAGTCAGATCCAACAGTTTACATATACGGTGCTACTTAAATAATTAGTTCTTCCAGGTAAACCATATTAAATTCTGAATAATCTACTTTAAAACCTATTTTATCCTATTAAATTCTGAATTATAGGTTTGCCTTGAGTTTAGGTTGACAAGATCAGAGTTGGATTTAATTGAGTTTCCACACAAGAATTCATTCAACTATCTATTTTGCACCAAGCAATAATCCATTAAATTATGTTTTAATCTTTACAATGTCTATTTTATTACTCTTTAACTCTGATTTACAAGTTCCTCAAATTTTAGGCTAATATGATTAAGTTTGGAATTCTTAGCACGCAAGTCGAGATGCACCATTGATCGAAAGGTCAACAGTTGCAAACCTACGATTTGAGTGTATAATCTTGTAGATTTGACCGTTACGATAGCACTGGAATCGACGATTTGCACGAATCTCGATCAATTAGGAGTTATGGTTGTTTTAGTTTAAAAGTCAAATTTTTGGTTTCGGTTAGATTATCTAGTCATATGTACTTCTACAAATTATTTAACTATCAAACATTGTGAGGAACATCTAAAATTTGACCATATTATAGTTTGTCGTTTCAGTTTTCCGAAAAATCAAACGGATTGTATTTTCGAGTTCAAGATCTCCCGAAATCTCGAAAACATCGAGATGCGTTCGTTTTGCGGACGATTGACCCTCTACAAATTCTAAAAAAAATTAGGTTTTGAATTTTTGCTAATAAATTAGAGATCCAGAATCCTTACCTCGATACAAAACTAACAAAAAAAATTGGAGGTGAATTGGACGTTGATGCTGCTCGAAAACTTTCTTTGAAGATAAACTACTCCTAAAAATTCCTCTCTCAAACTCTCTTTTCAAAAAATTCGGCACAAAACCTATGCATTAATGTCTATTTATAGACTTTAAGCCGGCTAGGGGAAAGAGTTCGGGACACGTGCCCGGGTCCGATCTGGGGCTCTGTCGTCCAGTTCGGACGGCTGGAAATGAATCATGCTTAGACTTTAGCCGCTAAACCGAGTCCGGCTCGGATTCGGGCGTGGCTCGGACCTACGTCGCTGCACCCATGCGCGGGGTTGGCTATCAGTTGGGGCCCGCCGTCACGTGGGGGTCGCTAACATGTGGGCCCCTACGGATGTGGGTGGTTTAGGATTAAGAATTATATTTTCTAATTTCATTTCTTATTTAATTAAATACTGGAAATTATTTATTAAATGGTTTAAACTCTAATTAACTCCAAATAAATCCTAAAAATATTCATAAATTTCCTAATAAATTCTAGAAATTATAATTAGGCTTTCTAAACCTAGTATAAAAAATTTAGTGCAAAATAATTCGTATGGCCCTGTAGTAATTTCTGAAAGGCCATAGGTAATTAGGTTTATAAGGTTTTAATTATCCAAAAATTCTTGAAAATTCTAAATTAGCCTAATGAGCTATTTAAACTTATTTGTTTGTGGATCTATGGTTACCCGTTCTAGTCTATTTTTGACCTATGCTTGCATAGGCTTAGGTGCAATGCCCCGTTTTCCCAAAACAATTATTTTCCACTTTTAATTTCGTAAGTCATTAACGTATTTCCCTAAGGTATTTTGGTAGCGAATTCTACTGGTGCATCTATCCTTCTCTTTTCCTCTACTTACACAAACTCTCGTGTTATTAGACTTTAAGATATTTGTTCTTCTACTGTTTTGCTTTCCTCAAGTGGACCTTGTTCTCTTGTGTGCTTTTGGTAGCACGCTTCCTACTTCAGGTGGGGTTGCCAAATGTGTTGTTGATGACACGTTTGCGCTATTCATTTTGATCTCATTGTCACACACTTTTGGATGGGCTATAAGTTCCTCATAGAGAAAACTCATTCTCTTTTCTCTTATTGTGCATATTATTTAACCTGTTTTCTGGTGTGAACTCACATACCCTGGTCGAAATCATAAAAAACTCCTGCTGAAGTTGAAACACACAAGGAATCCAATTCAAACCAAGATTTTAGCCTGGTAACAAATAGACTAAAGCCACTCTCCTAATATGTGGAGTTAAGAGATGGATGTTCTTGAATTCCTCCCTCATTATATAAATGTAGAAGCATAAAGTTTCTTATATCGTCAAATCTTATATTTCAGTCTGCATCATTTCTACCACACCATTAGCCAACGCAGTAGAATCTGAAATTTGAAGATTCTTCTCTCCTTAGAATATAAGTGGAGAAGCATAAAGTGTTGGTGTTTTTGCCTTTAGACTAGGAAAGATAGTCCCACATCGGCTACACCAAATGGTAAGTATCTCAATATAATGTTTTGCTTGTGTTGAGGTATGCACATGAGGTGTGGTAGGGCACAAGTGGGTGCCATGTGGGAGTATTTTTCTAGAAGAAAAAATGATTAATTCCAACAAGGAAGCAAGTTGATTTTTGTCGTTCAGACTTGGATACGGACTCCAGGATATCTCGTACATGTACGGGCGTGCTCGGGAGGGGGGGGGGGGGGGGAGGGAAGCAAAAGGCTTCTTACAAAAGGAAGGACTCTCACCAGCTGAAGGTGAAGTCAGCTCAGTTCAAGCCAAAGCCTAAGGGCGATGGGGCTTGCTTCAACTATGATAAGAAGGGCCACTTCAAGAAGGATTGTAGGGCCAAATCCAAACCAAAATAGCAGGTATGGCTAAACTTGGTTGTTTTAATTACTTAACTTGGTTGCTATTGTTGCACAGGTTGAGTTATCTAGCGTGAGTTAACTTGGTTGCTATTGTTGCACAGGTTGAGTTATCTAGCGTGGTAGTTGACTAATGGTCGGGCACTAGTGCATCTGACCACGTGTGCTCTCGAAGGAGCTAATCACTGAGGACGAGCCTTGTTATGACAAAGGTCTCGATGGCGAACATAGCAGAAGATCTGAAGATCGAGACAATGGTTATGGACCACCGGCAAGGACTGGAATGCGTGTTGCACGAGATTTTCGAAGATCTGATCTTAGGAAGTCTGTTGTCTGATACAGACTTGAAGATGGACATTCGTACTAGCCAGATGGTAATTTCTTGGTGAGGAACATGCTTCGAGAAGATGTTCGGTACGGAAGGGATGTTCGAACTTCTGCTGATGGCGATGAAGTTACTTCATTGAATGGACTGAGAGTTGTTCTATGATAGAAGCAGACTCAAGATGTTTCAATCTGGGCCTTATCTCCAGAATGTGGGGGTAAGGAGGTGGAGGGATTTGAGGTCTATGCAGAGACAAGACTGTCAGGAAGCTGCTCAGACGATTGAACTAAAGTACAGATCTCCTGGAGTTAGTACACTCAGATATCTGTGACTTTTATCAATTTTCCACGGAGGCCGGTTCGAAGTGTTTCTCGAAGTGCACGTTCGCATCTCTTCTCAAGTCGAAGGACGGAGCATTCGAGAAGTTCAAGTACTTCAGGGCTGAAGCTGAACATTAAACCGGTCTACAACTACTCAGAAGTGATCATGGCAGAGAGTGTCGTTTTTTGGATTCGTATCGTTCTTCTATGAACATCGAATTGGCTATAAAACGACTGCTCTGTATATATACTCAGGATTGTTAAGGCGGAGAGCATCGTTTTTTGGATTCGCATCGTTTTTTTATGAACATAGAATTGGCTATGAAACGACTGCTCCGTAGTATTTAGAATCCATGGAGTGTCAGAAAGGAAGAACAAGACACTGTCAAAGATGATGATATCTATATTGTGAATCTTTCAATATGCTTCTGGGGATAAATTGCATGTACGACTACGTTTATTGCTGAATAAAGTACCGTTCGTATATCTGACTATGTTTCTCATCAACACTGGTTAAGGTTAGACCTAACTTGAATATCATTCAAGTGTGGGGGTGCCTGGTGTACGTAAAGCTTCCAGATATCAAGATTCAGAAGTCAGGGACGAAGACCAAGAAGACAATATTTCTGGAATTAGCTGTTGTAAGCTATGTTCAGAGATCACTTGATATTGTATCAATCATATCATTGAGTCTCGCGAGGCAGAATTCTTTGAAGACAAGGTACCGAAGGAGCAAGTTCTTTCAAAGTAGTAGTAGTCCAGAATGTGGTTGTCATTGATGAGACAACACTTGAACCAGTATTCGCTAAGTAGTTAGCAAAGCGAGTGAGAAGGCTGAAAAATTTCGAAGATAAACTTTATCATCCATCATATGGAGGCTGATGTGGTGATGAAGTCCAGAGATGCGATCTTCTGGAGAAGAGAGTCAATGATAAGATTGACTTTGTAACATCCAATTATAAGTGGGTATTAGTTAATCTGCCTAAAGGAGCTAAACCTATTGAATCTTTGAGAAGAAGAAGACGAAAGCCGAAGGAACTGATGATGAGTTCGAGGCTAGGCTGGTTGCCAAAGGGTTTGCTCAAGAACAGGTGATAGATGAGGTTGACACATATGCTCTAGTGGCTAAGATGTCAACTATCAGGATGACGATGGCCGTGGCTACTATTCATAAGTTGTTCTATCATCAAATGGATGTCTAGACAGTATTTTGGATAGAGAAATGACAGAAGAGATTCACATACAACAGCCAGATAGATTTGTCGTTCAGGGTATTGAAGACAAGAGACACAAGTTGGTGAATTCTATATACAATTTGAAGTACACTCCCAATCTGTGGCTCGAGAAGTTTGACCAGGTTATTAGGTCAAAAGGCTACAGGGTCAGCGAGACTGTTAAGTGTGATTACACGAAGTTTGTTGATGATAGAGGAATCATTGTTTGTCTCTATATGGACGACATAATGATGTGTCACTAGAACAAAGATGTTTCTCACGTCCAGATTCAGTATGAAGTGTAGGAACGAAATCGTAAAGCAGAATACTTTAGGGGGGGGGGGGGGGGGGGTGAATAGAGTAGGCAGCGGAATATTGCTAATTAAAAATCTCGTTAGCAGTTAGATCACAGATATAATAATAATCACAAAGTAAATGACGGAAATAAAAGAGTGATCAGAAGGCAAACGCAAACACCGAGATTTATACTGGTTTTCCTCTTGTGAGGACTAGTCCAGTCGGAAGAACTCTAGATTCCAGTTGAATCCACTATTGGAAAATCCCGCAAGTTTTCATACGAAGTCCTTGCAACTTCTACAGACGCGAGCTTTGATACGAAGAACTCGACCAACTTCAATTGTGAAGAGTTGTTTCTTCAATCAAGCCTCTGATTAAAATCGCTCTGAAACTTCTAGACCGTACCGCACTGGCAAATCGACTAGAGGATTGTAATTGGCTTGAGATTTGAAAATGGAAGTTTTTAGAATTCTTTGGAAGAAATGTAAGCTTTAGAAGAGAAGAGATTGAAAGTGAATTGGTGATTTGAAATGATCGAAATCCTTCTCTATTTATAGTTTTTCCAAAGACAGAACTCTGACAGAATTCGGGCAGAATTCGAACAGAACTCTTGTAACAAACCGCAACTAAAGGGAGACCAAGTTCAAAATCAAACGTTCACATAACGTTCAACTTGGCCGAACTCTGGCCGAGTTCTGCTAGGGTTCTGCCAGTTGATTTTGAGAAAAAAATCATTTTGGAAAGTCCTTCAGAAGCTTTTTGTAAAAAGGATGTTTTTCAAAAATATAGGTCATTTTTAAAAAGGATAGGGTGATTTTGAAAAACGATACCGGACAGCCTATTTGCCAGTACGACTTGGTGTACAATGTATTTCTAGGCTCAATAAAATGAAAAATTACATTGCTTTGAAGGAAATACATTCTGAATGGCAAACAACTTCGGTCTTGAACATAGTAGATATCCATCGTTGAGCAGTATCCAAAACGTCGTAGGTAAACATCTGAATTGACTTGCATTGATATCGAGACAGAGTTTGATCAATTATTAAAATCAGGTTTGACCATGACCAATGGGCTAACAATCTCGCCCATTTTGATAATTGACAAACCTTGCCGGTATAACATGTAAGTTTGGATCAATTCAAAAACGTATCAAAAAAAATTGTTCATAACCTGTATTCATGAAGATGTTAGATCTTATTTCTCTTCCGTTGTCACTTAGCAAAATAATTGCGAAAGAGAAAGCTCCCCCGCAATAAATGCATAAGTAACAAACAGTGAAGAAACACAAATAAAATTATATAAGAACATTCATCACAGGCATGGTATAAACAGTGAATAAAATAGACAGATATAAAATAACACAGGTATGGTATTTGTCACAGGCAGTTAATATGAAGCATAAAGAAAGATAATGCTAGAAGAAAGCTGAAACAAATAAAGTGCTGAATAATAAACTAAGCCAAACTGAGGCATAAAAAACAACTGTCTATGTAAGTCAGATAGCATAACGAAAATAAGAGTACTGATAATATCTTGGAATGTCGGAGCATTTCAAGTAAACATAAGACAAAATATCAGTCTCAATATGGAACATCTCAAAAATCATCATCCTCATCATCATCATCATCATCATCATCGGCTGCAACGCCAGCATGTCTAGATGGACCAGCTCCAGAAGTACCAGCTCCAGAAGTATAAGGAGTGGCACCAGAAGTACGATACCAATCGTAGGTATTCTCCCTGGCTGGAACAGAGAGTGGACCGCCTCATCATCAATGCCATAGCCATAAACTGAAGGGTCTCGAGGTAGAGAGCTAGCAGAGTGACCCGTCTGTGCAAATCTCAGATCGGTGAAGGAGTTGGCAATAGCATAGAACCGAGTCACATCACGGAACTCATGTTCCCTGGAAGTGTCAACATAAAATGACTGCAGATCTAAAAGATGCTGATGAATACCCTCAAAGGTCATAGGGTAAGACTGAGGAGGATCAGGTGCTGTGGGAGTAGGTGCAGGAGGAGCAGGTGCAGTAGGTGGAGGAACAGTGGCAATGCTGGGACGAGAGAGTTTGAGGAACTTGGGCTCAGGGTCCAGAGCACAAGTGGATAAGTCAATATCGAATCTCTGAAAGATGCGTGGGATGATCATCGCATAAGAGAGGTTGCGGTCTCTTCCGCGACATCTACCCATCATCTGAATGATAGTCTTAGGGACAGAGAAAAGAATTCCCTTAAGAATGTGATATAGAGCAGAAAGCTCAAGTACAGTGACATCATCTTTGGAAGTAGATTTTAGAAGTAAAGTGGAATAAATGATGCAATGTAATTCGTAGTTAAACAAGTTCAAGTTATTGGCCTTGAACTTTTCAGGACGAGCACGTGCGGGCGCACAAAGCTCATTCTTGAAACTAACGAGAGTCGTACCATCGTGGAAATCGAAATCAGTGATGTCATCGAGCGGGACACCTTCGTTTGGAATACCAAGGATTTCCGCTAACGTTTCACCAGTAAACTCGATATCTATCCCTCCGACACATGTTCTCGCGGTAAAAGTGTCTAACACGAAATTACAGTAAAATAATCTAATGGCATTAGTAGCTATAGGGAATTGTAAAGAAACAAAGTGTTGTAACCCTAATGCCTCAAAGTAAGGACGGTGGTCGGGAAAGACAGTCCATTTGATCGGAGATCCGGTACAAATAGTATGCATAATGAAATCAACATACCACAATAGGGCTTGGTCGGGAGTTTTGAAGTAAAACTCGTTCGATGCACCGCCATCCGATAGGACCGGAGAAAAGAGGAAATCCGTATGCGGATCCGAAGACGATGCCTCTTCACTGGCATTGGTCTTCTTCCTCTTGAAAGGATTGAATCCCTTAGGCATTCTATCCCAAAATCTAGAAACCCTAACAATTGGAAAGTGGAGGAGAGAAGGAATTATACCTTCCGAGAATTGGATATGCTGTAGAGGACGAAATTCTTCGCACGAATCCAAAGTTTGGACGAAGATCTCCACGTGGATTGGAAGAAGGAAGGTGGAGACGAACTAGGGTTTAGGGGGCACGGCTGCTGCTGTTTTGATGATGTTTGGAAGAATGAAGAAGAGGGGGCCTCGGGTTCTGACTGCTACATATATATACCCAGCCGAACTCTAGCCGAATTCGGACCGAACTCGGGCCGAATTCGCCAACGGTTGCCTGGCCATATATATATATATATATATATATATATATATATATATATATATAATAATGAGCCACATCTTTTTCATTAATTCGTTTCAAATGTTTAATTCAGAGTTTAGTAATTTTAAATCTCAAAATAATATAATTAATATTATTTTAGAAATGAATATTCTTTACTCAGCATCTGTCTCAGATTAGCTGTAGGAGTACTGTCCCAGCTAACGGAGGTTCACCGGGGAACTCTTAAATGCCGCTTCGCTTCGACCGTAGTCGTGGTGACAGACAGACTCTTTTTAGGCTTGTCTCGAAAACAGTTATTGAGTATCGAATAAATAATTAATAAAACAAAATTAATTAATATTATTGACATCTAAAATTCCTAATTCTCGACGTAAATAATTGAAACGATCTTCCGCTAGAGGTTTTGTGAGTATGTCAGCTAATTGATTCTGTGTGTCTATGTAACAAGGTCTATATCTTCATTTTGTTGATGATCTTTAAGAAAGTGATGTCTAATCTCGATATGTTTAGTACGAGAGTGACATACTGGATTCTTAGTCAAATTAATAGAACTAGTGTTGTCACAGAAAATGGATATGTATGTAAAATGCAATCCATAGTCTTCTAAAGTTTGTTTCATCCACAAAATTTGTGCACAACAACGTCCTGCGACAATATACTCAGCCTCGGTTGTTGATAATGTAACATAATTTTGCTTCTTACTAAACCAAAAGACTAGAACTTTTTCTAGGAAATGACATGTGCCGCTAGTGCTTTTTCTATCTACTTTGCATCCGGCAAAATAACATCAGGATAACCGATTAGGTCAAATGATGTGGTTTTGGGATACCATAAGCCGACAGAAGAAGTGCCTTTAAGGTATCGGAAGATACGCTTAACTGCGCACAGATGTGATTCCTTAGGATTAGCTTGAAAGCGTGCACATAAGCAAACACTAAACATAATGTCTGGTCGACTAGCAGTTAAATACAGTAAGCTACCGATCATACCTCGATACTTACGTATGTCGACAGGTTTGCCTTGTTCATCAATATCAAGCTTGGTTGAAGTCGCCATTGGAGTGCTAAGTGGCTTGACTGCTTCCATGTCGAACTTCTTTAATAGATCCTTTGTGTACTTTGCTTGATTTATGAACATCCTATTGTTGGTTTGTTTGATTTGCAGTCCGAGAAAGAATTTCAGCTCTCCCATCATGCTCATCTCAAACTCATTCTGCATACACTTCGAAATTTTTTGACAAAGAGATTCATCAGTAGATCCAAAAATAATATCGTCTACATAGACTTGAATCAAAAGAATGTTGTTATTCAAAGATTTTATAAACAAAGTAGTGTCAACCTTTCCCTTTGAAAACCCGTTATCAAGTAGAAAAGAGCTTAGACAATCGTACCAAGCATGAGGGGCTTGTTTCAAACCGTATAAGGATTTCTTCAACTTGAAAACATATTCAGGAAATTTAAAATCAGTAAAACCAGGAGGTTGAGCTACATAAATGTCACGACCCGAACCCTGTGTAGGGGCACGAGAAGTGGGTACGTCCAGCCTACGCCGCAGTGTCGGCGGTAGAATGCTGTCCTAGGTTGCTAACTAATCTCATGCAGTGTATATAAAGTACTTGCCAAGATCTCAACTCCGAAAGGAGGACAAGTAAAAGATATGATATACTCAATCACAGTCTAAGCACGATAAGATAACACAGAAATCTAGATACCAACTAACAACAGCAGAAATTAAACTACTAAAATAATAACAACAATATCTCAAACAAACTCTAATACAACTCAATATCTCAAGTTTAATACAAACAAGCTCAAAACATGAAAGCTAAGTAAGTCTACTAGCTAAACTCCTGAATCACTCCTGAGAGTCGGAACCAAAGGTAGTTAATCCCTCGCTAGGTCCATGGTAAGTAGGGCATGTGTCGTCAGGAGTATCACCTGTAATATTTTCAACAGGTCCAATCAGGACAGGAACGAGCACATCTCATCTAGAAATCCCAAGTAAATGACAAAGACTATAAAGCAGTTTTTAGACAGTTATACAGATGAGCATGGCAGTTTTATACAGATAATGATGTAGAGAAACAGTGAGGGTACAAGGAAAGTAAAGTAACTAACAAGAGAAGAAATCATGGCAAAGAAGACTGTAGTAAACTAGCTGAACTAGAATAACATGGTATAAGTCCAGACAGTATAAAATGTAATCCCAGTGTGGGTCCAGTCCATATAATCCAATACTAGATGATTCCAGTACAAGATGAGTCCAGTAAAAATGAGTCCAGAAGTGATCCATGATTCCAGGGTAAGTCCAGACTATACTCTAACAGTGTGTTTTAAAATACTGAGATCAACATGTAAACGGCTAGGGGTAATCAGGCACATCGCACACTCGGCCAAGTGTGGGATGGCTAGCATTCCAGAATAGTTCCAAGGGAGGTGGTTCCAGATTTTAGGTATGTTCACATGTCTACTCAAGTATTTTCCCGCCCACAAATGAATCCATAATCCAATACTACAATCAGTATGAGTCCAGCCAATGATTCCAGAAATGATTCCAGTAGGTGATGCCAGTAGTGATTCCAGATATAGAGGCCAGACATGAATAAATGAGTGTCGCATGTAATGGGTCCAGCAATACCAATCGTGTTTGTACAGAGAATCACATATAGCTAACTAGAACTGAAATACAGTAAATGACAAGTAATGAAAGAACTATCAGAGAATGTACTCGCCTGACACTCTGGAAAGAGTAGTGTAATATCAGATGTCTGTACCAGGGTCACAATGTCCTAAAATAGAGTAATACAGTTATGATATGTCCAAAATGAAGGTAAATGAAATCTACAATGCAATATATATGAATTCTAAGCCAATCTAGGTCAAAGTCAAACTTGGTCAACTCTACAGTCAAACTAAGTCAAATCAAGTCATATTAGGTCACAAGAAGTTTAACTAAGTCATTCAAGGTTAAACAAGGTTAAACAAGTCTAATCTAGGTTAAAGTCAACTCTTGGTCAACATTCTAATCAAACTAGTCAAATACTAGTCAACATGATCAATCTGGGTCAAGTCTAGGTCAAACTTAGACCAACTAAGGTTTTGGTTAATCATAGACTAGTCAACAAGGTAATTAGGTCAATGGTCAACTCTAACTCAAACTCTATAAGGCTAACTCAATCAACCATAAGCTAACATGTCTTAGGATATCTAAGATACTATACCACAATGTTAAGGTATAACCAATCTCCTATACAAAGTATATCACACCAAATATATATAGCACAATACCAACCTTAATCCTGTAATCAAGCTAATCCCATTCTCCAACTCAAGTCATGACTCAACTCTAAGTATTCCACTTAACCCCATACATATCTTAATCTATATAGGGCTATCTATATAACCCATGGTCAAACATAATCAACTAGTTTAATAGTCTAGGGTTTAGTCAAACCTTAGTCAACTAGTCCTTCTATGTTCATCCAAGTCATTCTAGGTCAATGTTGACCTATAGTTGACTTTGGTCAACAATGGTCAACAAGGGTCAACTTGCTAGTGTTTTAGGCCATTAGATCCAATAGGGTTAGCCCCAAAGCCATAGGCTAGCAACCTAGGCCATAGGCTAGATAACCTATAGGTATCCACCTTATACAATATATATATATATATATGACTTATATATATATATATATATATATATATATATATATAATATACTACTTAGGCCTATAGGCTATGTGTCATAGGTTTCTATATAAACCTATATCTAGAAGGTCATTTATATATATACATATCTATATATATAGATATACAAAAGTCTATCTACTACATATATATATCAATATATATATACCCTATATATATAATACCAATCATTCTCACATATATACATAATATATATACATATATAAATAGCTAACATATATACATATATATACATTTTCATATATATATATATATATATATATATATATATATATATATATATATAAGCCCATAAATGAATCCCTCAACTATATATATACCAATATATATAGTTGTATATAATATAACATATACACATATATATATATATATATATATATATATATATATATATATATATATATATATATATATACATATATAGAGGGAAAATAGAGAGAGAGATGTGAGAGAATTAGAGAGAGGGAGAGATGGGAATAATGGACACACAGGGAAGGGGAGGGGGTATTCCAGATTTCTGGAATTTCCAGGAATCAGACCCCCCCCCCCACACACACACACACACAAATACAGACCTACATATTGATGTGAATCGACCTATTCGATTCACAAAAGATTTGTAGAAAAGAGAAACAGAGAAAGATAATGATCTTTTTTGTGAGAAAAGAACAAACTCCCAACTTTGGTGGACGGACAAAGTCTAAATCCTTCTTATTGATACTTGAGAGTTTCTTCTCAATACAAGCATGGAAAATAAAAGATGGCTAACCCTAGTTTATATAGGAAAAAACAAAGGCTTAATTAAGGAAGGGTTATTATTGGTGAAAGACCAAAATAATCCTTCCTGACTAAAATAGGAAAATGACTTATTAAGGAAGGGTTATTATTGGTGAAAGACCAAAATAATCCTTCCTGACTAAAATAGGAAAATGACTATTAAGGAAGGATTATTATTGGTGAAAGACTAAAATAATCCTTCCTTGCTAAAACAGGAAAATGACTAAAATAGAACATAGGCTAAATGATGATAGGTGGGCCCACATCAATACCGTCCCCTAAAAGAGCCACCTTGTCCTCAAGGTGGAAATCTGGGAACTGCGTATGTTGCTATAGCGGCCTCTTCCTCCGTCGGATCCTCCGCCTCCTCCTCTTCCTCCGTGGTGGTCGTCGTGGGGGTAGATCCCCTCTCTGGAAGTTGGCGGGATCCGCCGTTTCTCCAAAGAAATTGCTACCTCCGGCGTGCCTCGCTCCTCCTGGCGGTTCCGCTCCTCCCGTCCAAGCCGGAACTCCCGCCAAGCCCCTTCCCGAACCCGCGAACCGATCTCCGTAGTTCGCTGTCATCGTCTGACCCCCGTAGGGGGCCCCAAGCCCTAGGGCTTCTCCCGAATGTGGAACCGGTCCGCCGGGACCGTACGGATCGACGGCGTCCGGCCACGGCCGCTCGTCGGCGGCTCCTCTGGCGCCGACCGGCCAGGGGTGGCGGTCAAGGGCCGGCCAGCGACCGCCCCCAACAGCAGCGGCCCCGCCCGGGCTCGCGCGGTTGGCGGCGACGCTCCCGCGGCCTTCGGCCGCTGTCCGGCGAGGGTCGCCGGCCGCTAGGGCCCCGCCCGGCGGCGCGGCGGCGACGACGGGTGCGGGCCAGCTCCCGTCGGCCGGTCCTCCGTGGTCGTCGGTCGCTTCCCCCTCCGTATGAACAAACCCTAGTTGGTCGCCTAGGGTTTGGGTTGTTGCCGCCTCCGCTTCGCCGTCATTGATCTTGTTCGAGATGTTTTGCAACAACTTCATCATTGCCGGAATCAACGTCATCTCCTCCCGCATGCTTCGTACCTCGGTCTGGAGATCCTCTTGTGTGGACGCTTGATCTTTGATTGCGGCCTTCAAACTTTCGATCTCGATGTTGAAATCCTCCCGAAGCCCCTGAATCTTCTCCTCGATCGTGTTCCTTGTGCCGGACGCCATGGATCGTAGAGAGCTCTGATACCAATTGATGTGAATCGACCTATTCGATTCACAAAAGATTTGTAGAAAAGAGAAACAGAGAAAGATAATGATCTTTTTTGTGAGAAAAGAACAAACTTCCAACTTTGGTGGACGGACAAAGTCTAAATCCTTCTTATTGATACTTGAGAGTTTCTTCTCAATACAAGCATGGAAAATAAAAGATGGCTAACCCTAGTTTATATAGGGAAAAACAAAGGCTTAATTAAGGAAGGGTTATTATTGGTGAAAGACCAAAATAATCCTTCCTGACTAAAATAGGAAAATGACTTATTAAGGAAGGGTTATTATTGGTGAAAGACCAAAATAATCCTTCCTTACTAAAATAGGAAAATGACTATTAAGGAAGGATTATTATTGGTGAAAGACCAAAATAATCCTTCCTTACTAAAACAGGAAAATGACTAAAATAGAACATAGGCTAAATGATGATAGATGGGCCCACATCACATATATACACATATGTATACACATGTGTACACACATGTAATTACACCCAAAACTTCATCTACACACACACATACATATATACATGTATATACAATATATATACACATAATTATACATATATATATACATCAAAAATCAATTTGAAATCGGATTTTGAGAACTGGAAATACAAAAATACTGTTCATACTGAACATAGAGGGGGGTAAACCAAATTCGACCCCTAAACCCTAGCTAATAGTTCAATCCAATGGTTGGTAATTGTGTCCCCGTACGTGTAGGTGTCGTGTGTGTCCACAGGAGTCCACCACGACACGACACGGCGTGTCCAAGTGTTTAAAAACACAAACGGGTAAGTCACAGTGTCACAGCGTCGTGCACGCGTGCACTTAGCTCTAGGACACGACACGTGTCTAGGAGTCTCGTGCTCGTGTCCCTAGGTTCGCCTAGGGTCAGGCTAGGTGTCCTAGTGTCTGTCTCGTGTCCAAGTGTCACACAGCGTCGTGTCCGAGCCCGTATCAGAGCCTAACTGTGCGCGTGTTAGTACAGTGCACGAATCAGTGCAGAGCTAACTACGTGTCCGATACGACACGAGAAGTTGTGAGACTCGAGGGGGGGCTTGTCAGAGGGTGCCCCCACCTCTGTGCCAAGTGGCACGTGTCCACGTGTCACGTGCAGCGAGCACGAGATGTGCAGCAGCAGGGGAGCCGCACGCAGTGTCGTGCTGCGTCGTGCACGCGTGTCGACCAGTCTAGGGCCACGTGTGTGCAACCTATGGTGTCGTGGTCGTGTCCTAGGATAGGTGGGGTGTCAGGGCACGTGTCCAAGTTCCTGTATCGTGTCCACGACACGTGTGGACACGACAGGAAGTGTCAAACAGTCGGGTTTTTCAGTGTTACAGTGTGGTGTTTAGCAGTGTGTTCGTGTCAAATTTGGACACGGACACGATACGATTTCGTGCTCAATAAGTTAGGGTTGTGTCCTACATGTCTAGGGCTACCCAAAAATATAATTTGTTTTACAAAAAAACAAGGTTTAATCCTAAGTGGCATTTCACCAAACACTGTTATCTAAGCACAGATACGTGTCCGATACGGACACCAAACCAAGTCTAGTTTTCACCAAATTTTACCCACAGTTATGGTAGTCCTACATGAATGCATTTATGAAGAAAAATCAGGGTTTTAACTAAGTTTGAGAGCATTTACCTATTTGTGCAATCCAATGAAAACCAATGAAAAAGGGGGGGTGTGTTCTTCAACTTGATGATGCCCAAAGCTCCCAAATTCTGGATTTCTAGCTTCCCTTAGCACCCTTGATGTTGTAGGGTCCCAATGCAAAAGACTAGAGTGAATTTGGATCAATATTGCTCAAGTTGTGGTCTTGTGAAGAAATGGGAATTTCTAGGTATTAAATTCATGCAAATTGATCATGAATGAATTTGAGGGGATTATATAGGAAGGGGGTAGGGTGTTGGCTGCCATGGGGGGGTAGGGTAGATATTTAGGGTTCCTTCTAGGTGAAGTAACTTAGCTTCTAAGGTAAAGACCAATAGATCTTTCTTTAGGTCTACCTAAATATCTAAGTATACATAGTATCTAGATATTTATCTAACCTTAGATATTTATGACATAAAGCAATATCTTCCACTTAGTCTTCTAGGTTAGTGGCTAACCTCTAGATTAGGCTAAACTAGGTTAGGAACTAATCATGGTACTTAACCATGATTAAATAATATTAAAATCACATAATCTCAAATAAAGACTAGTAAATTACCAAAATACCCTTTTGGCCAAAATCTACTAATTTGATGTTCTAAGCCTATGGCTAAGCTCACATGGTCATGGCAACTTCTAGGTTAAGGAAAACTAGGGTTTACACTAAGTTATACTAACCAAAATCACAAAGTCATAAGTCATGACTTAGAAAATGGTTTAACTTAACTAAAATCACCAGAAAATCATACCATGACTAAAATACCACTAATAAATAATAAAAATAATAAATTTTCAAAAATACTCCAATTTCAGAAAATTGGGTGTTACAATAAACTTCTTTTTTTATAAAACCATTTAAAAATGCGCTTTTGACACCCATTTGAAATAATTTAAAATTATGAAAACATGCAAATGCACATAACATGCAAATGGATTCTAATCTCGCAACTGGGACATAAGTCTCATCGTAGTCGATACCTTCTTCTTGATTGTATCCTTGAGCTACGAGTCGAGCCTTATTACGAGTCACTAAACCATTCTCGTTCTGTTTATTTCGGAATACTCATCGGGTGCCAATGACCGGATGATCAATGGGCTTGGGAACAAGTTCCCAAACTTGATTCCTTTCGAATTGGTTTAATTCCTCTTGCATAGCATCTATCCAAAAATTATCACTACATGCTTCTTCAATATTTTTGGGTTCAAACTGCGAAACAAAAGCAACACAAGAAGCTATATCTTTATTAGAGGAACGAGTACTTACACCCTTGGTAATCTCACCAATTACCAAGTCCTTTGGATGATTAGCCAAGAATCTCATCTCTTTTGGTGTAGTCTCAGGATTGCTAGTTCCGGCTTCTTTGCTTGGAGTTTCATCTGATGCTTGATGTGATGGTTCTGCATCTTTATGTAAAGGTTTTGCAGTAGCTGTACTTGGTGTGATTATGTCTTCATTGTCATCATCGTCTAAGTGTTGATTTAGCTCATCAAACTTGACATTGATTGATTCTTCGATGATCATGGTTCTTTTGTTGAAGATTCTGTATCCTTTGCTCTTTGCTGCATAACCTAAAAATATACCTTCATCGGCCTTTTCATCAAATTTACTCAAATTGTCTTTAGTATTAAGAATAAAACATTTACAACCAAAAACCTTGAAATATGAAACATTTGGTGTTCTATCAAACCATAGTTTATAGGGAGTCTTCTTCGATATAGGTCGAATTAGAACCCTATTGAGAATATAGCATGTTGTATTTACAGCTTAAGCCCAAAAGTATCTAGGTAGACTAAACTGGTTTAACATTACTCTAGCCATTTCAGATAGAGTTCTGTTCTTACGTTCCACAACTCCATTTTGTTGCGGAGTCCTAGGGCAAGAGAATTCATGCAAATAACCGTGTGTGTCACAAAATTGCTTGAATTCTGCATTCTCAAATTTGCTGCCATGATCACTATGAATGCGAGTAAGCATGAATCCTTTTTCATTCTGTACTTTCTTGCAAAATGTGATGAATTCTGATAATGCATCTTTCTTGCGTGCAAGAAAATAAACCCATGTATATCTAGAGAAATCATCTATAATGACAAATGCATATAACTTACCACCTAGACTAGCAATTCTACTGGGTCCAAATAAGTCCATATGCAACAGTTGTAAAGGTCTAGTGGTACTTACAGCGTTCTTGGATTTGAATGCGGATTTGGTAGCTTTATTCTTTTCACATTCACTACATATCGTATCCTTCTTGAAAGAAATGTCCGGTAAGCCGCGTACCAACTTCTTCGTAGATAATCTTGAAATTGTATCCATGTTTGCATGGCCGAGTCTCATATGCCATAGTTGACTCTCGATGCTTTTGGCCATCAAACATCTACCTGCTTTGTTAGCATCTTCCAACAAATAGAAAACATATATGTTGTCTTCCCTAATACCTTCAAATATAGTACTACCAGTTGAACTATCAACTATAGTACATTTATCTTTGACGAAGTTAATACCATAACCGTGATCAGCTAAATGGCTTATGCTGAGCAGATTATGTTTTAACTTAGTAACTAGACATACATCTTTAATTACTGGATAGGGAGCCTTACCAATGTCACCGATACCGATTATGTATCCTCTTAGATTATTACCGAAGGAGACGTATCCTTCTTTATTCCTCTTTGACAGTGTTGCGAATAATGAAGCGTCACCGGTCATGTGCCATGAGCAACCGCTGTCGAGGATCCATTTGCTCCTAGTATGTGAAGGGCGTTCCACCTACAAAACAATTTGCAGATGAAACTCTTGGTATCCATTTCTTGTAGGGTCCTGACTGGTTAGTTTTTGGTATCCATGCATAAACATTTAAATCTACTAACTTTCTGATTCTACATGCAAAAGATATATGACTAATGAGGCCACAATAATGACATTTAGCATGTTGAGTGTTGAAAGTAGTGTGAGGTGCATGATTGGTAGGTTTTGGTTTTCTAGTATAGAAGAATGCATGCCTATTAGTCTTCTTGGGCATAGTTTTGGTATGGTTTGGTCTGACAGTGTTGGGCGTGTTCCGATGATTCGGTAATTGACACGTGTTAGAATAGGAAACAGCAACTTCAGGCCGTTTTCCTAAACTAATTTTCAACTTTTTGGAAGTGTCATATAATCTAGTATAGTCAGATGTGAGTGATTCTAATCTGACCTGTGCACACTGGAGACTCTTTCTCTTCTTAGATAGGTCTTCCTTTAACTGGATGATAGTTTGGTCTTTTTCTTCGGATAGCTTAACAGTCTAGTGTAACAACAATTTAATAGAAGAAAGCTCACCAGACTCATTTGAAGAGACATTATTTCTAACATGATCTAATTGGTCGGCAAGTCTTCCTATTTCACCTTTGTACTCTTTGAGTACCTTCTTAGAGGTTTCATATTTACTACGCAGTTTCCTG
The DNA here is from genome assembly GCA_029216955.1 of Iris pallida. NCBI lineage: Eukaryota > Viridiplantae > Streptophyta > Magnoliopsida > Asparagales > Iridaceae > Iris > Iris pallida. The sequence goes on along the minus strand of JANAVB010028818.1, from coordinate 10,251,408 downwards.
TAATCATTTAGCAGGTCACTGAAAGCCTCTCCTAGTTGCTCAAAGGTGAAATCATCATAAGGATCAAATAGAGGATTAGTGATTACCTGATCGCAAGCCATCAAGCATACATTTGCAGCGTCATCTGAATGTTCGTCTTCTGAGTCGCTGGCTTCACTTTCATGCCATATGCTTGTGTTGGCGTACTTTCTTGATGTAGATTTCTTCAAGTAGTCTTTGTCATATTTGCTGCTTTTCTTTGATAATGATGCTGTGGGACAATCTTTCTTCATGTGTTCTTTCTTCTTGCATCCGTAGCAAATATGATCTTCCTCGTTGTTGTTGTTGTCTTTGCTGTCTTTTGTTCTCCTGTTAAATCTCATGAACTTCTTGAATTTTCTTACCAGAAGAGCTTGAGCTTCAGAGTCGGAGTCGCTGTCGTCAGAATCATCTTCGATGGTTCTTCTATGTGGAGCCTTGAGAGCGATCGACTTCTCTGACTTCTCCTTTGGCATAGCATCTTCAAAGTCTTGAAGTTCTAACTCGTGAGTGAGTAGCTTACCCATGAGTGTTTCCAGAGACATTATTGAGAGGTCGTTCCCTTCAATGATTGCTGTAGCCTTTGGAATCTAGTTCTTTGTAAGGGCTCGTAGAAGTTTGCGAATCTTCTCATGGTTACTGTAATCCTTGCCTAGTGAAGACAGAGGATTTACAATATCCAAGAATCTTGTAAACATCTGAGTGACTGATTCACTTGGCTTCATTTTGAACGCCTCGTACTCCTGTGTAAGTCTGCTGATCTTTGACTCCTTGACTTGTGTTGTTCCTTCGTGGGTTACTTCGAGAAGTTTTCACACCTCGTTTGATGTTGTGCAGGTAGACACCCTGTTGAATTCAGTTCTGTCTAAAGCACAAAATAGAGCGTTTATAGCACGTGCGTGAAGACTGGCCTTTTTCTTTTCATCCTCTGTATATTTGTCATGGGGTTTTTCAACTAAAACACCATCAACATTAATATGAGGGGGCTTTCTATAGCCATCAATAACTACAGACCATAAGTCAAAATCAAGAGATTTCAGAAAGAAACTAATACGTGTTTTCCAGTAAGTGTAGTTTGTGCCGTCAAACAGTGGAGGTCTGTTTGTGGTTTGACCTTCACTTGTGAATTTTACAGTTGCCATGTGTAAAGCTGTGATCTGTATAACAATTGAATATAACTGCAATTTTACCTTGCTTTACCTGTATAACCCGCTCTGATACCAATTGTAGGAACAATTGGGATTAGAATATAATACCTCTAGATGAAGAGCCTGCTCTGATACCAATTGTAGGAACGAAATCGTAAAGCAGAATACTCTGGAGGGGGGGGGGGGGGGTGAATAGAGTAGGCAGCGGAATATTGCTAATTAAAAATCTCGTTAGCAGTTAGATCACAGATATAATAATAATCATAAAGTAAATGAAAGAAATAAAAGAGTGATCAGAAGGCAAACGCGAACACCGAGATTTATACTGGTTTTCTCTTGTGAGGACTAGTCCAGTCGGAAGAACTCTATCTTCCAGTTGAATCCACTATTGGAAAATTCCGTAAGTTTTCATACGAAGTCCTTGCAACTTCTACAGACGCGAGCTTTGATACGAAGAACTCGACCAACTTCAATTGTGAAGAGTTGTTTCTTCAATCAAGCCTCTGATTACAATCGCTCTGAAACTTCTAGACCGCACCGCACTGAAAAATCGACTAGAGGATTGTAACTGGCTTAGGATTTGAAAATGGAAGCTTTTAGAATTCTTTGGAAGAAATGTAAGCTTTAGAAGAGAAGAGATTGAAAGTGAATTGGTGATTTGAAATGATCGAAATTCTTCTCTATTTATAGTTTTTCCAAAGACAGAACTCTGACAGAATTTGGGCAGAATTCGGACAGAACTCTTTGTAACAAACCGCAACTGAAGGGAGACCAAGTTCAAAATCAAACGTTCACATAACGTTCAACTTGGTCGAACTCTGGCCGAGTTCTGCTAGGGTTCTGCCAGTTGATTTTGAGAAAAAAATTATTTTGGCTTTTTGAAAAGTCCTTCAAAAGCTTTTTGTAAAAAGGATGTTTTTCAAAAACATAGGTCATTTTTAAAAATGATAGGGTGATTTTGAAAAACGATTCCGGACAGCCTATTTGCCAGTACGACTTGGTGTACAATGTATTCCTAGACTCAATAAAATGAAAAATTACATTGCTTTAAAGGAAATACATTTTGAATGGCAAACAACTTCGGTCTTGAACATAGTAGATATCCATCGTTGAGCAGTGTCCAAAACGTCGTAGGTAAACATCTGAATTGACTTGCATTGATATCGAGACAGAGTTTGATCAATTATTAAAATCAGGTTTGACCATGACTAATGGGCCAACATGAAGGATATGGGAGATGCAGATGTCATCCTGGGGATTTAAATAATCCAGGCGGAAGTTGAGCTTGCCCTGTCACAAGCTCACACGTGGAAAGTTGCTCACACGCTATGGATATCAGGATCTTCCATGGATCGATACTCCTTACAGGTATAATCAAAAGCTGAAGCCAGATCCTGGAGAAGCGTCAGACAGTTGGTGTACTCGAACATCATTTGGAGTTTGATGTAGGCTACAAATACCACCAGGTCTGACATAGCTTTTGCTGTAGGCATGATGAGTCGATTCACGAGCAATCCAAGTGTTGATCTTTGGAAAGCTGTGAAGAGAATATTGGGATCTCTCTCAGGGACTCAGAATGCTGCACTATAGCGGTTACCCTGCAGGGGTAAAAGGCTTCAGTGATGCCAGTTGGTGATCTGAAGGAGGGACAGGAGAAGTTACATCTTCTACATGGGTAGTGTTTCTATATCGAAGAAGTCGAAGAAGCAGATCCATGGGTAGTGCTGCTATACTAAGGAAGTCGAAGAAGCAGACATTTCTCTCAATATGGAATCTGAGTTCTGTGAGCTGCAGCGGATGAAGCAGAATGGCTTCGGAAGATCAGGAAGGATCTTTATGTGGCTGGTGTGCAAATTCGGGTGATGTCGATATATTGCGACAACTGGACACGATCTTCCTGTAGTTGATACGCAAATTCTGGTGACGTCGATGTATTACGACAACCAGGTGGTTGCAGCAGTGGCATCAAATGACCTCTTCAATGGTAAGAAGAGGACTGTGCGATTAAGGCACATGACGGTAAATGATCTCATTAAGAGGAGTCGTTGTCGTGGTGGATGTTCGAAGCCAGGAGAATCTGGCGGATCCGTTCACCAAAGGTCTCAAGCGCCAGCTGGTCGAGGACTCAGCAAGAGAAATGGGCTTGAAGACGTTCTGATATTGTGTCTTTGCAATCCTACCATAAAGTTTTATGCTATTAGTTCAAAGAAAAATCTACTAGACATCTAGCTTTTAGTTCAAGGGAGGACCATTGACTAGTAGAATATCAGGTGCAGTGGACAATCCTTTAGTATACTGCGGGGTCACGGACCTAGAACCACTGTTAGTGGGCAGTCCTCTGGATATTGCGGGGTCAAGTACCCAGAACCACTGTTAGTGGGCAATCCCTTGAAATATTGCAGGGTTTCAGACCCAGAACTACTGTAAGTAGGCAATTCTTTTGGGACTTTGTGGGGTTATGAACCCAGAATCACTGTTGTTTACTGTTTGTTCTTTGTAGAGAACAAAGTCCTGTAAAAGGATGGCTTGAAAGACTTGATGAGTTCTTGGGCATTGGGATGTTTGGCATGCTTTACAGGAAGCACGGGTAGCACAACACTACAAAGGAGCCTAGTACTCCATGCTACAGTAGGGTGACACCATCCACATGAGGTACCTAGTGAGGGTAAAGTCTCGGCTTCGGGCCAAGTCACAGCGGCGTAGCACCGCACATAGGCAAGAGGGCCTAATGCTGTAGAATGAAGAGTGGTAGGCAGCACTACAAAGAGGCTGGGCTTCATGTTACAGTGGTGTGACACTACATGAGGCATTGCCTCGGCTTCGCGAGCCATGTCATCGCGGCGTAACACCGTAAGGAAGCGAAAGGCTTCATGCTGGGTAGTTTGGCACTACAAAGAGGTTGGGCCTCATGCTACAGTTGTATGACACCACATAAGGCATTGCTTCGACTTCGGGCCATGTCATAGCGGCGTAGCACCGCAAGGAAGCGAAATGCTTTATTCCAAGACTCTTTAAAAGAACTTACCTAGAGTGTATGGATAGAGATATAGGTCGTCTCTTGAGAAAAATCTTGTAGACACCCAAAATACATACATCGAAACCAGGCTGGCACATGGCCTTTAATGTGCAGCTAGAAGCACAGTTGATGTTATTATGTGAGTGAGAAGAATTACAGTTATGATGTAGGATTCATAGTTTGGTTCATTCTTATATTATGCTGTTATTAAATTCTTGTGGGAAGATTTAAGTCGTAGCGACATCTCTCCTAATGCATGATGGACAGTCACTGTGGGGAACACTACCCATATATTGAGATATGTGAGGGATTGTTGGTGTTTTTGCCTTAGACTAGGAAAGATAGTCCCACATCGGCTACATCAAATGTTAAGTATCTCAATATAATGCTTTGTTTGTGTTGAGGTATGCACATGAGGTCTGGTAGGGCAAAAGTGGGTGCCATGTGGGAGTATTTTTCTATAAGAAAAAAGAATTAATTCCAACAAGAAAGCAGGTTGATTTTTGTCGTTCGGACTCGGACACGGACTCCATGATGTCTCGTACATGCACGAGCGTACTCAGGGGGGGTGGGTAGGCGTGGACTGGCACACGACTATGCCGATTGTGGGATGATCTAAAATATCAAACTCTATTTTAGAGTATTGGTATTTTAGTCCCACATCGGATAAGAGAAAAGGTGAAGTCTCACTCCACTCTATAAATAGAGCCCTCTAGCCTCCTTTGTGAGATGTACCAAGTAGAAAGCAAAGGGAGCCCGTTCGAGTCACAAAAAGTTGACTAACGAGCGTTCCAGAAGTTCTTTCGAACTTGCTGGTTCCTGGGAGCAGATCGCAGTAGGACGAATCTTACTTTGAGCAACGGTGATCTTCATCACCCCAGCAGAGTTGGGACGTCTTCATCTCCATCTCACAAAGAGACAGAGTCTTCATCTCCGTCTCACAAAGAGACAGAGTCTTCAGCTCCGTCTCACAAAGAGAGTCTTCATTCTTCCTTCTAAGATCTGTTTCGGGAATAACATAAAGTTCCTTGGCTCTCAAACCTTATATATTCACCCTCCTCCACCTTTGCTAGCCTGCCTCACATCACAAGCCATCGTAGTGGAGCCTGAAATTTGAAGATTCTACCTTCCTGGTGAGTTGTGTGAGTATCTTACTGGCAGGATGAACAGTTAACATGATTATATCTGTAATTATTGACCTGAGTGTCTATTACATATCGCCAAAACACATCTCTAAAAGCTAAATCTGATGTTTTACCCTGTCGAATCTCCATTTTCCTTGAACTGACCCAGAGTGTGACATGGATTGTGTGATATCCTAATGAATTCACGAAAAGAAGATAGAGTGGGTAAGAGGTAGGAAATGTGGATAGGAGCTAGTATAATTTTCAATTTATATATTATAATAATTTTAGAAGTATGCATGTTCCAATTTGTTTAACTGCAGCAACCTCGCATTTACTTTCACCTTCACTTGAATTATTGGTTCAGACGTCTTTATAGAAAATTACCCTCACACCCATTGCTTTCAGCAATGTCTTTAAAGTTATGTTCCCTTGAGGTGATGTTGAAGGTTCTCGCTACAGTCTTCACACTTGCTTCGGTCACTCTGTCTTCACACTTGCTTCGGTCACTCTTCACACTTGCTTCAGTCATTGTTGTCCCATTTGGTTGTACGTACCATTCAGCAATGCATTTTTCTTTCCATCTCCAACTCTCAATTGTTTGGATGGAGAGATAGCGCAAGACCAGGAATTCATTATAATTTATGATGAGGAATCGCAACATTATTCTAGTGGTCAATTAGGGTAGATGGAATTTGAAAAGACAACTATCAACCTACCAATCCCCACAATAAGCCATGGTGTTTGAAGGTTCCAATTTCCTGATGACTTGTGCAACTGTGCTGGTATCTCCCAAAGACTCCGTCATGAGTATCATATCATCATCATCCTTGACATTTCCCCTCTACGAGGTTGGTTATTGAGCACAAGAAGAAAGCTCTCTCAAAGAACTGACAGCTTTTATGACCAACTATCATAGTTGTTAAAGGCACACTAAGGCGCACGCCATGGCACAAGGTGCGGCGAGGCGCACCCTTAGCGTCTCTCATGAGCATGGTGCGGCTAGGTTCTGTTGAGACTTGAAGTGATTTTATTGAATGGAGTAACAACATATATATAGGAGAGGCTAGCCTCCTCTCCTATCATTGTAGCCAATGTGGGACTAAAGCCCAATAACACTATATATATATATATCAACACTCCCCCTCAAGATGGGCGAAAGATATTCACTAAGCCCATCTTGTCACATCCTCTCATCATGTTGATAGAACTAAGCCCCTTTGTCAGTCCGTCTGCTACCTGATCTTTGGTTGGAACATAGCCCAGCTCTAGTTCTCCTTTATCCAGTTTCTCTTTGATGAAGAATCTGTCAATCTCAATATGTTTGGTCCTGTCATGCTGCACTGGATTGTTGGCAATATTAATAGCTGACTGGTTGTCACACCATAGCTTCATCTTTGTTCCCTGGTCCAGCTTTAGCTCCGTCAGCATATTCTTCAACCACAATAGTTCTGTGACTCCCAAGGCCATCGCTCTATACTCTGCTTCAGCTGTTGATCTGGCCACTACTGACTGCTTCTTACTCCTCCAAGAGACCAAGTTGCCTCCTACAAATATGCAGTATCCCGATGTGGATCTCCTGTCGTCAGCACAGCTAGCCCAGTCAGAATCACAATAGCCCTCAATGCCTACATGATTATTTCTTCTAAAGATCAGTCCCTTCCCGGGGGCTCCCTTCAAGTACCTCAGAATCTGGTACACTGCGTCCATGTGACCCTTCCGGGGGTCATGCATGTAGCGGCTTACTACACTTACCGCAAAGCTGATATCAGGTCGAGTGTGGCTTAAGTAGATTAACTTGCCCACCAATCTCTGATATCTATCCCGGTCAACTGGTTCTCCAGCTTCAGCATCCAGTTTAAACTTCTGGTCTATCGGTGTCGTAGCTGGTTTACATCCCATCATCCCTGTTTCCGTAAGCAGGTCCAGTGCGTACTTCCTTTGAGAAAGAACGATTCCCTCATTATCTCGAGCAATCTCAATCCCAAGGAAGTATCGAAGGGGGCCAAGATCTTTCACCTCGAACTCCTTGCCAAGTTTTACTTTGAGTTGGGCGATCTCCTGCTCATCATTGCCTGTGATAATCATATCATCTACATATACTGCAAGCATGGTGATATGGCCTCCACTCCGTCTGAAGAAGACAGTGTGATCAGCATTGATCTGCTGATATCCCATCCCTATCATTGCTCTCCTGAACCTGTCAAACCATGCCCGAGGAGACTGCTTCAGTCCATAGAGAGACTTCTTCAGTCTGCAGACCTTGCCTTCTGTCTGTTTTGTGCCGAATCCTGGTGGTATCTCCATGTACACCTCCTCTACTAGATCTCCATGAAGAAATGCATTCTTCACATCCAGTTGGTGTAGCTTCCACCCTCCATTGGCTGCCAGGGAGATCAAGGTCCTGACAGTGCTCATCTTCGCCACTGGTGCAAAGGTCTCGTCATAGTCGATGCCGTACGTCTGACTGTATCCTTTTGCCACCAGTCGAGCTTTATAGCGCTCAACCTGTCCATCTGGGTTCTGTTTCACAGTAAAAACCCATTTACATCCAACTGCTCTTTTCCCTTCTGGCAGTCTCACCAGCTCCCAAGTGTGGTTCTTCTCAAGAGCTCCCAACTCCTCGTGCATTGCCGCTTTCCACTTTGGATCGTTCTTGGCAACCTGCCAATTGTTAGGTACAGTAATACTATCCAAAGATGCTATAAATGCTCCATGAGAAGAAGATATATGATCATAAGAAACAAACTTAGCAAGATCCCAACCATATCTGTCCGGAGGATTTCCCGCATTGCTGCGAGTAGTCCTTCGTGTAGGTAGTGGTATGGGAGGAACGATATCACCTGAGGGGGGTGGTGGTGTAGATGAGGAGGATGGTGGTATAGGTGTCTCAGGAGTTGGGACAGGCGCAGGCAAGGGACTTGGCACTGACACTGTAGGTACTGGTCCTGTAGTCTGCTTGTTGTTTCTCCTGTTGTAGGTCAGTAACTCCCCCTGAGCCGTAGGTGTAACACTTCTCGTCTCCTCCCTCTGTTCCGCTTCACCTTCATGTTCCTCCTCAACCGTGTCTCTATGCCAAACTTCTAAATCGGTTACCACCAGGTTCTCCAAGTTCTCTATCTCCCCCTCTCGCCTTATACTTGTAGTATGAGGCGTGTTATACGAAGTTCCATCCTGGCGGTAATATGGCTCATGCTCCCGGAAGTGGACGTCCATACTAACAAATTTCTTCTTCTCTACTGGACTCCAGCATACATACCCCTTCTGAGTTGCTGAGTAGCCCACGAAGATGCACTTGACTGCTCTAGGGTCAAGTTTTCCAACGAATGGTCTGTTGTCCTTCACAAAACACACATCCAAACACCTTTAGTGGAAGTATTCCACTATTATTACCTTGTAATACTTCACATGGAGACTTCCATCCCAGGACTTTTGAAGGCATCCTGTTTATAAGTTGAGCTGCTGTCAACACCGCATATCCCCATAGGTGTTGTGGGACATTCATGTCGATCATCATACTTCTTGCGGTCTCCAGAAGATGTCGGTTCTTCCTTTCTGCTACTCCATTTTGTGCTGGTGTATATGCACAAGAGGTCTGATGCTGTATTCCATGTGCTGACAAGTACTCTGCAAGTGTCCTATTGGTATACTCCGTCCCATTGTCAGATCTCAGTATCTTCACCACTGCATTATACTGAGTCTGGACATATTTATGAAAGTCCCGAAAACAAGCAAATACATAACTTTTGTTCTTCATCAAATACAGCCAGGTGACACGAGATGCACAATCGATAAACGAAACAAAATACTTATACCCATTCATAGTGTTAGTAGCACATGGGCCCCAAACATCAGAATGAACTACCTCAAAGACTGAAGAACTCTTATGACCATTTCCAACATATGAACTCCTAGTAAGTTTTCCTAACTCACATGCATCACATACTAATTTCCTTTTATTTGATTTTGCATACATATCTGGATACAACTTATTTAGAGTATCAAAGGAAGAATGCCCCATCCTCCTATGATGAAGTATCAAAGTGTCTTCAGTCTTCTGCTGCAGCTCCTCCATTCCAGCCTTCTCTGCCATAGACACCAATGCTGAGTCCAGTCCGTCTTGATCTAGGTACCACAGTCCATCATGCCAAGTGCCAGTCCCAAGTCTTCGTCCCGTCCCTTTCTCCTGGAAGATCACCTTAGGAATATCAAAAGAAACAATGCATTTTAGTTGGAGAATTATAGAACTAATAGACAAGAGACTGACTGGGAAGGATGGAGCATGCAAAACATTGGATAACCTTACTGAACCCGTACAATTAACAGTACCCTTACCGACCACTGGTTGGAAAGTACCATCCGCAGTCTGAATGGTGTCTGTCGATGCTAGGTGAGTGTACGAGGAAAACTTACTAGCATTTCCGGTCACATGCCGAGATGCTCCTGAGTCGATAATCCAGTCTGACATTTTAAGGGAAGACATAGATGCAAGAGCGTGAGACTCGTCAGTACCTTCTGATGGATGGGCATACATAGCGGCGTTGAAGAATGGAGTGGATGCCTCCTCTGCTACGCTCCTCCTGTCTCCTTCGATTGACGCTTTTTGCTTTCTCTCCAGCAGATCCAGTAGCGCCTGATCCTCCTCAGTAAAGGCGCCGCCAGCTCCTCCATTCCCATCTGCCACCAGCAGGTTTGTCCGATAGCCTCCTCGACCGCCTCGTCGGCCTCCTCGACCACGTCCACGTCCAGCATATCCTCGTCCACGTCCACCACCTGAGTCTCCCTCCTTAGGTGGTTTGGTACAAGCATATCGATGGTGGCCCATCTCCCCACAGTTGTAGCACTGCCGATTCTGTTGCCAGAGCTCTCCCTTGGATCCTGTATCCCCCGAACCGGTAGCTGCTAGTGCTGACTTCACTTCGGGTAAAGCACCTGTCGATGATGCGCCTGTCCCTGTCTGTAATCTGATCCGCGTCTCCTCCTGAATCATGGCTGAGATAGCCTCCTCGAGACTAGGGATCGCTGGCTGGGCGAGGAGTAAGGCTGTTCTCTGTGTGAATGCTGCAGTCAGTCCCTTAAGGAATTTCATCGTCCTCTCCTGCAGACACACCTGTCTCTCCTTGCACTTTGGGTCCCCGCAGCTTGCCCGTTTGGAATGGTGATCATAATCCAGCCAGAGGCGTTCCAACTCCGTAGCGTACTCCTGCACCGTCTTCTCGCCTTGTACGGTGTCGTCGATCTCCCCTTTTATCTGGAAGATCCGTAGATTGTTACCTATGCCATCATAGGTTCTTCTCAATTTCTCCCATACGTCTTTCACCATCTCAATGCCATCTACTGTGGAAGCAATAGACTGGACTAAGGAGTTGAGAAGCCAGATATAAATCACCATATGAGTGGATTTCCACTCGTCGCGTCCTGTCGAGCCCTCTTCCGGCTCTGTCTTCTCGCCTGTCAAGAATCCCTCCAGGTTCTTACCTGCAAGGGTTCTTCTCACCCGCCGTGACCAACTCAAATAGGTGGCTGGTCCATCCAACTTCAGATCGATGGAGGGTAGTTCTAACTTTGGCGGTGCTCGTGTCGTGCTTTCACCAGCCGACACCTTTATCAACTTCAGCAATGTCGCCACATCGTCAGCATCCAGCTTCTTGAGAATCTCCTCCATCGATGCTTCTTCTCGATCACTTCACACTTGCTCCACGACTCACGCTCGTCCTTGCCGTCCTCTCCTAAATCCGAATATGTCTGATTTCATCGGATCTAGGGATTATAGGCATCTCCTTGAGATTGATCTCAAGAACGAGCGTGAATCTTGTACCCGCAATAGCGGTACAATGAATCCTGCAGCCGTAAAAACGGTACAGAAACGAGCGTGAATCTTGTACCCGCAATAGCGGTACAATGAATCCTGCAGCCGTAAAAACGGCAGCAGCAGCAGCAGTTGCAGCCGCAACAGCGGCACAGCAACGGCAGCAGCGCGGCAGCGGCGGCGGCGGCGCGGCAGCTGCAGCAGCAGCGGGGCGGCGCTGCGGCGGCGGCGGCGCGGCTGCAGCGGCAGCGGGCGGCAGCAGCTGCAGCGGCAGCGGGCGGCAGCGGCGGCGTAGAAGGGGGATTAGGGTTAGGGTTTGTGTGGAGGAGGGGTCTCTAACGGTATGCTAAGCAATTTTAGGCTTTGATACCATGTTGAGACTTGAAGTGATTTTATTGAATGGAGTAACAACATATATATAGGAGAGGCTAGCCTCCTCTCCTATCATTGTAGCCAATGTGGGACTAAAGCCCAATAACACTATATATATATATATCAACAGGTTCAAAAGACGTGTCAAATGCGAGCGCCTTCGCAAGGCGTAGAAAGGTACTCCGTAATAAATTGTGTTTTGATTAATGAATTCGGGTAGAGTCGTATCGTGTGCCTAGTTACTACCTACTAACAATCCGACCCGAACCAAACCCTAAGTTCATAAAGTCTAATAACAGAGAGGAGAGAGTCTCTACCTCTATTTCTCTCCCTCCCCCCTTTTTCACCTCCAGGTAATTTTTTCTGCTGCTTTTATTTGCTATTTTTTTCTTCTTTTTTGTTTGTTGTCTCCAGTTCCCTCTCTTTTGTTATTTTGTTTTTTTTTTTGATTTTTTGTTCTCCAATTAGTTCAGACATAATCACATTTTATGGCATAATTCATCATTTCCTTTGTGGCTAACCATTGGACAACGTGGTTATCTACTTTATGTTTTCGTATATTGATCCTAACCTTTATCTCGTATCATGTACCTTCTTCTGATAAATCATAATACTAGTATATCAAGTTTCTCATTCTTTGGCCTAACTTGTTTTTCTTTCTTTTTGAGAATTATGTGAGGCCATGCTATCATTTCCATGTTCTTAGTGTCTTGCAGAATGCTCTAACGAATGCAGCCAGTTGTATCCCATAGTAGTAATTTCCCACGGTAGTGATTTATTGGACATATCATATTGTATCTTGTGCAGAAGAATTTGATTTGGACTATATCATATATTCTTGATTATGTTTTCAGATTAGTAGCACAGGCAGTTGCAAAAACATAGATCTAACTGCCTAATCACTTATGCGGATTTTTCAAAGATTCGTTTGATTTATTTTATTCAAGCATATATTGTTTTTTGTTAATTCAGTTTGATTATTTTGTTATGAATAATGTAGAATATATATTATCATTTTTTTTCCCGAAAAGTGGGCCTTAAATAAAAAAGGCACATGTGATGCCTTTGTGCCGTTAACAACTATGCCCACTATTTACTTGATGTCAACTCTCTATGTCAGTGCCAAATTCCAAACAAAGGTAAATATAAACATGATAGGTACCTGCAATGACCTAGATGACTAGTTGACCTACCTTTTTGCTATGCAATCTAAGCTTGTTGCAACATTATAAATATTTAATCCTTAAACCACACCCCAACTATGGAGTTTGGTGCAATATCAAAGATCTTAATATTCAAATCTCACTCATGGGCATAATAAGCTGATTTTATAAAAAAAATTGTTGGTATATTTGGTATTAGAATAAGTGTATTCGTATATTTGGTATTAGAATAAGTATATTGGAATATCCTGTTGGTATATTTGGTATGTCAGAATATGCTCATGATATTCCACAGAGGGTTTAATATAATGAGGAGGATTGTAAGGCTATATATAGCCAAGAGACTATCAATAAAATCATAACAAATATTCATCATGGTATCAGAGCCACAAAAACCCTACCTGCCGCCACATTTTCCAAACTCTAACCCTAGTCGTCATCGCCATCACCATCCACACCACCACAGCCACTGCCACCACCAGCCGCTGCACGGCCGCACGCCGACCACCTCGCACGCGAGCCGGCCGTTGCTCTGCGGGCACCTCCGCCGCATGCGTGCGGCTGTTGCCGCTACTGCTCCTCGCGACGACCGCTGCTCGGAGACACCCGTCCGACGACGCCCACTCGCCTGTCATTCGGCCTACCGGCTCCACCACCACGAAGCTGCGGTTTCCGAAGTCTCCCACGGGGTCGTTTCGGACATTGAAGGCCTAGATCCGATAGGAGAGGGACATGATCGGATCTAGGAGAGGACGAAGAGCGTGAATCGTGGAATGGGTGTGAGGTGATCGGAGAAGAGGAGGATCGATGGAGGAGATCATCAAGAAGCTGGACCATGCGGAGGTTGCAATGTTGATGAAGCTGATAAAATTGTCGGCTGGTGAGAGCGCGACACGAACATCGACGAAGTTGGAACTTCCCTCTATCGATCTGAAGCTTGATGGACCAGCTACCTACTTGAGTTGGTCACTGCGGGTGAGGAGAACCCTTGCAGGAAAGAACCTGGAGGGTTTCCTGTCAGGAGAGAAGACAGAGCCAGACGAGGGCTCGGCAGGACGCAACGAGTGGAAGTCCACTCATATGATGATCTACATTTGGCTTCTCAATTCTTTAGTCCAGTCGATCGCCGCCACAATGGATGGCATCGAGATGGTGAAGGACGTGTGGAAGAAATTGAGGAGGACCTACGATGGTGTAGGGAACAACTTGCGGGTTTTTCATATCAAGGGGGGATCGACGAAACCGTACATGGAGAAAAGACGGTGCAGGAGTATGCCACGGAGTTGGAGCGTCTGTGGTTGGATTACGATCACTCTTCAGATCGGGCGAGCTGCGGGGACCTAAAGTGTAAGGAGAGATATGTATGTCTGCAGGAGAGGACGATAAAGTTCCTTAAAGGGCTGGCTGCAGTGTTTGCTCAGAGGACAATACTACTTCTAGCCCAACCGAAGATCCCCACCCTTGAGGAGGCTATCTCGGCCATGATCCATGAGGAGACTCGCATAAAGCTGCAGGCTGGAACATGTGGTCCTTCTGAAGTAAAGTCAGCACTGACGGCTACTAGTTCGAGTGACACAGGGCCTAAGGGAGAGCCTTGGCAGCACAACCAGCAGTGCTACAACTTCGGGGAGATGAGACATCATCGGTATGCTTGTACCAAACCACCTAAGGAGGGAGATCCAGGTGGTTGACGTAGACAGTTCGGTGGACGAAGATATTTTGGAGGACGTAGCCGTGGTCATGGGGGTCGACGGGGTGGTCGAGGAGGTTATCAGGCGAACCTGCTGGTAGCAGAAGGGGATGAGAGAGATAGTGGTACCTTTATTGAGGAGGATCAGGTATTGATGGACATGCTGGAGGCACTCGGGAGGAAACAAAGGGCGTCAAATGATGGAGACAGGAGGAGTGGAATCGAGGAGGCGTCCACCTCATTCTTCGCTGGAGGCAATGCCGTCATATATGCCCATCCATCAGAAGGTACTGACGACTCACTCGTCCTTGCATCTATAGCTTTCCTTAAATCGTCAGACTGGATTATCGACTCGGGGGCCTCTCGACATGTGACGGGAAATGCTAGTGAGTTCTCCTCCTACACTCGCCTAGCATCTACAGACAACATTCAAACCGCTGATGGTACTTTCCAGCCAGTGGTCGGTAAGGGTACTGTAAATTGTACATGTTCAGTAAAATTATTCAATGTTTTGCATGCTCCATCTTTTCTAGTCAATCTTTTGTCCATCAGTTTTATAATCCTCCAACTAAAATGCATTGTCTCTTTTGATATTCCTAAGGTGATCTTCCAGGAGAAAGAGACGGGACGAAGACTTGGGACTGGCACTTAGCATGAGGGACTGTGGTACATGGATCGAGAAGGGCTGGATTCAGCATTGGTGTCTATGGCAGAGAAGACAGGAATGGGAGGACTGAAGATGAGTGCCAAGAATACATTAATACTCCACCACAAGAGGTTGGGACACTTCTCTTTTGCTACTCTAAGTAAATTGTATCCAGCTATTTATGAGAAAACAAATAAGGAGAAACTAGTATGTGATGCATGTGATTTAGGCAAACTTACTAGGAGCTCATATGTTAGTACGGGTCATAGGAGCTCGTCTGCTTTTGATGTAATACATTCTGATGTTTGGGGGCCATGCGCCATTACTACTATGAATGATTACAAGTATTTTGTTTCCTTCATTGATTGTTCTTCTCGTGTCACTTGGCTGTATTTGATGAATAATAAGAGTGATGTATCTACATGTTTTTGGGACTTTCATAAAATGGAGTAGCAGAAAGGAAGAACAGACACCTTCTGGAGGTGGCAAAAAGCATGATGATCGATATGAATGTCTCGCAGAATCTGTGGGGACATGCAGTGTTGACAGCAACTCAACTAATCAATGATGCCTTCGAAGGTACAGGGATGGAAGTCTCCATGTAAAATATTGCAAGAAAATAATAGTGGGATACTCCCACTGAAGGTGTTTGGCTGCGTGTGTTTTGTGAAGGACAATAGACCATCAGTTGGAAAACTTGATCCTAGAGCAGTCAAGTGCATCTTCGTGGGCTACTCGGCGACTCAGAAGGGGTATGTTTGTTGGAGCCCAGTAGAGAAGAAGAATTTTGTGAGCATGGATGTTCACTTCAGGGAGCATGAGCCATACTACCGTCAGGAGGGAATCTCAAACAACTCACATGATACTGCGAGTATGAGACAAGAGGGGGAGATTGGTGAAAGCCTGGTGACCGATTTAGAAGTATGGCATGGATGCGGTTGAGGAGGAACATGTAGGTGAAGAGGAACAAGGGGAGGAGATGAGAGGTGTTAGGCCCACCGGTCAGGGGGAGATACTTACCTACAGCAGGAGAGGAAAACAAACTGCAGGACCCGTACCTACAGTTCCAGTGCCAAGTCCTTTGCATGCGTCCGTCTTGACTCCTGAGACACCTACACCACCACCAGATTCCCCTTCAGGTGATATCATTCTTCCTACTCCTCCCACACCTACTTTTCCAACACCATTATCAGTACGGAGGACCACTCGCAGCAATGTGAAAAATCCTCCTGATAGATATGGTTGGGACCTTACTCAGTTTATTTCATATGATCATATCTCATCTTCTCATGGAGCATTCATTGCGTCTTTGGATAGTATTACTGTACCTAACAATTGGCAGGTTGCCAAGAACGATCCAAAGTGGCAAGCGACGATGCACGAGGAGTTGGAGGCTCTTGAGAAGAACCACACTTGGGAGCTAGTAAAACTACCAGAAGAAAAGAAAGCAGTCAGATGCAAGTGGGTCTTTATTGTGAAGCAGAATCCAGATGGACAAGTTGAGCGCTACAAAGCTCAGCTGGTGGTAAAATGATACAGTCAGACGTACGACATTGACTATGACGAGACCTTTACACCAGTGGTGAAGATGAGTACTGTCAGGACCCTGATTTCTCTGGCAGCGAATGGTGGATGGAAGCTACACCAACTAGATGTGAAGAATGCGTTTCTTCATGGAGATCTAGTGGAGGAGGTGTACATGGAGATACCACCAGGATTCAGCACCAATCAGACAGTAGGCAAGGTTTGCAGGTTGAAGAAGTCCCTCTATGGACTGAAGCAGTCTCCTCGAGCGTGGTTTGACAGATTCAGGAGGGCGATGATAGGAATGGGATATCGGCAGATCAATGCTGATCATACTGTGTTCTTCCGTCGCAGTGGAGGTCATATCACCATGCTTGCGGTGTATGTGGACGATATGATTATCACAGGAGATGATGAGCATGAGATCGCCCGACTCAAGGGGAAGCTTGGCAAGGAATTCGAGGTGAATGACCTTGGCCTTCTTCGGTACTTCCGTGGAATTGAGATTGCTCGAGAAGCAGAGGGGATTATTCTTTCTCAGAGGAAGTATACACTGGACCTTCTTACAGAGACAGGGATGCAAACCCGCAGCGACGCCGATAGATCATAGGTTCAAGCTGGATGCTGAGGCTGAGGAACCAGTTGACCGGGATAGTACAAGAGACTGGTGTGCAAGTTGATCTATTTAAGCCACACCTGTCCTGATATCTGCTTTGCAGTCAGTGTGGTGAGCCGCTACATGCATGACCCACAGAAGGGTCATATAGACGCAGTGTACCAGATTCTGAGATACTTGAAGGGTGTCCCTGGGAAGGGACTCATATTCAGAAAGAATAATCACGTGGGCATCGAGGGCTATTGTGATTCTGACTGGGCTAGCTGTGCTGATGACATGAGGTCTACCTCGGGATACTTCATATTTGTAGGCGACAACTTGGTCTCTTTGAGGAGTAAGAAGCAGTCAGTGGTAGCCAGATCGACAGCTGAGGCGGAGTACATAGTTATGGCCTTGGGAGTTGCAGAACTGCTATGGTTGAAGAATAATGCTGGTGGAGCTGAAGCTGGATCAAGGAGCCAAGATGAAGCTGTGGTGTGACAACCAGTCAGCTATTAGTATCGCCAACAGTCCAGTACAGCATGACCGGACCAAACACATCGAGATCGGTAGGTTCTTCATCATGGAGAAGTTGGATCGTGGACTACTAGAGCCACTTTCCAACCAAGAATCAGGTAGCAGACGGACTGACCAAGGGACTTAGCTATGTAAACATGATTAGAGGATGTGACAAGATGGACTTAGTGAATATCTTTCGTCCATCTTGAGGAGTGTTGGCATATTTGGTATTAAAATAAGTGTATTGGTATATTTTGTATTAGAATAAGTATATTGGAATATGTTGTTGATATATTTGGTATGTCAGAATATGCCACAGGATATTCCACAAAGAGTTTAATGTAATGAGGAAGATTGTAAGGCTATATATAGCCAAGAGACTATCAATAAAATCATAACAAATATTCAACAAAATTATACCGCTATATGAATCCAGATCTTAGCCTATAAGATAGGGACTCAACCGACCAGGACATGTTGGACTATTACAAGTTTTTGAACCTCAACTCTCGTCATTACTCTAGACTTTTGGTGCAGTGCAGGAACATCAGTAAAGCTTATGCAATCAAGGAGCACCCTCCAACTCTCAAGTTCCCCTAGACTATAAACTATAAGGAGTCTAGACAGAAGGCAATACAATTTGCTACAAGGAATTGCATTAAACATTAAGCAAGAGAGCGAAGGAATCATATTCTCATATAGTCAACTATTATATCACATTTGTAATTATTGTTGGCCTCTTCATCCTTAGCTATGACAAGCAACCTTAAATATGTCAAATATATCCAAATTTGATGGTGTTCCCCTGACATAGGATGAGACTATCTTATATGTACAAATGGCTCGATCAAAACAAAAGGGTTTATGGGAGCGAATGGATTTGTTAACAAATAACATAATATTAATATCACAATCTAACATCTCACAAGAAATAACTATGAGATCATAACAAAATTACCGAATTGTGATGTGAATTTCGATGACCCACAAACTGAACATGGAACTAACTATGAAGGTGACGGTGAAAAGTCAAGAATGAAAATTTGTAGTCGATAAAGATACGAGAAAAATGTATCTTAGGGTTTATTTGATCAAAACACCAATTATTTATTTCTCCAATAATCTCTAATCTATTAAAATGGAGGATATATATATATATATATATATATATATATATATATATATATATAGGAAAGGTCCGTGGGGGTGTAGCCCGTTGGTACACGGGGGGTCCCATGGGGATGGGCACGGTTCGAATCCCCCCTTGGCGTTGCTCGCCGGCCCGGAGAAAAAGACACTTCAAAAAAAATAATAATAAATAAAAGAATATATATATATATATATATATATATATATATATATATATATATATATATATAGGAACACAAGAACAAGAAAAAGTAAACCTTAATCCTAATAAATCCCACATTGGTTGCAATAGGATCCCACTAAGGAGTAACTACATTAGGAATATTCCCATAACCTTGCCATGGCTCACAATGTTGGGAGGGCAGGGGCAGCGGAGCGTGTAAATAAGGTTTGAGAGACCAAGGGTTCTGTTTCTCGATCTGTACGCTAAGGAAGGAGAGCAAGTTAGAAAGTATCCACCCCTTAATCTCTGTACTAACTTTGTCAAGTCATTGGACCATCATTCGTTTATTTTGCTATTTGACCTTGCTGTCATATCCTTTTAATATTTTTCACCATGTCCCCGAGATTCTCTCACACATGCGATAAAATAAGAAATGAATTTTTGAGTTCCAAGTGCTCTTCCTCAGCAAAAGCCATAAGAGGTATTGTATAAACAAACTCTCTTGCCCAAAGCCTCTGTAGATAGAAGCTATGAATCATAGCTACCAGTACGAGTATCCGATATGGTACATAACCGATACGTCGATATGATAATTTCAAAATATCTACAACACCGGTATGGTTTGGGGTATATGTACGTAATATATATACACAAAAATTCGTGGTAACGGATTTTTGACTATGGCATGGATTTTATGCAACTTTGAGACTTATCTTTCGAGACGATGGTTTTAATGATTGAAAATGATTTCTTTTCAACCAAGTAGGAACTTGGACATAAAATAAGGAGTTCTAACCAATGTTGTCATGGCACAAGGTACATAATGAGGGCAAGCTACCCTTCCTAACCAAAATCTAAGTAGTTTAAGTGCAAGGCTACAAGGTACCCTTCCTATATATATAAAGACCACAAATGTAATCTTTATGACTTCATAAGTAAAAGGGTCTAAGTTCTTCATCATGGTTATCAAATGAATTTTAGCTTGAAAACTATGTTGTTCAACTTTGAAAATAAGAAGTTTGATTTCTCAGACTGTAGCCAAGCTACATTTTAAAACATAAGGTCTTATCCATGGATTGAACTAGAATTACCCAAAAAGTACCACAAAAGTACCAAAAAACTGAAAATAAAAATAAATAAAAATATTGGGTACTTATGTTGTACATACCCCCGAGTACTCAAGGAGTACTAGTACCCAGTACGGGTACACCTTCCTAGATGGAGTACCCTTGCTTCATAGGATAGAAGTCCATGGAGAATGTGTAATGAGGCAATATTATTATCTTAAGCAGTTAGATGAAAATTTTCTACTTAATTGTTTGTGTTTTGGCGTTATTACCAACTTCCTTGCAAACGGGACACACGTGCACGAAACAACAACAACAAAAGTAGGTCCTTACATGTTTTCATGTTTTTTTTGGTTTCTGAATACGAATTTTTTGCAATTTTTAATCATACATTCTTTGGGGTTTTCATTGGCAAAGTACCTTTCTGAAGACCTATAACATTAAATGCACCGTGTAATAGTGGGTCTGGACTGTCTGGTAGTTTCCTTCTTGTTAAACTATAAATTGTTTATCGTCAACTTATTTAATTAGTTATAACCAAGGAATCATGGATAACGTGCCAGTTGGGACGGCAAAAATACAACATAACATGCCAAAATCATGTTGGACTTTGGTCTTTTTCAAGGTGAATTTTAGTCCCACATCGGCTAGACCAAAGGAGTTGTATCTCTATATAATAGCTTTCCTATTTTAGAGATGCACATGTGGTGTGGAGGTGCACATGGGTGTGCCATGTGGGGTTATTTTTCTAATGGAAAAATGGCTAAATCAACAATAAAAGCATTCATGCTTTTTGCTCTTGGGAAATTCATTTCCATGGGAGCTAAGCCCCGTAGGGGCTTAGCGACTCGGACTCAGACTCGGACTCGGACTCGGCCTCATGGGCTCATGGGCGTAATGTGGCGTTTTGTTGGCGCACTTTGCACTTAGCACGTCAGCATCAGCATCGTCGCTAGGCGCATAGTGCGCTTTAGTTACGCTCGTTGCGCTCGCCACTTGCGCAGCCACGTTGCGCAAGCTCAGTTGCGTTGCTCAGGTGCGCAAGCCCAGTTGCGCCGCCCAGGTGCGCGCCCAGGTTGCGCAGGGTTGTGCTGGGTTGCGCTGGTTGCGCTGCGTGCGCGGTGTGCGCAGTGCGTGCAGTGCGCGCAGTGTGCGCAGTTCAGTGCGCGCTCTGTTGCGCAGAGTGCAAGGAGCGCTGGGTGTGCGCAATTGGCAGCAGAACGTGCGTTTGCATGTTCTGGGCGGTTGCTACATGTTCGGGGTGGTTACTACCACGTCCCTAACTTTGTGGCAACCGACCAGTTGCTGCAGGGCCTATATAAGGCATCCTCTCTCTCAAGGCTAATTACAGAATAGAAAAGAGAAGCCACCAGAAAGTTTACGAAGTGTTCTTTAGCACAAGTAAACAGAGAATTCAGACGTGTTCTTTAACACAGTTCTGATCTACAGCCTAAAGAGAGAGAGGAAAGGTGCCGCACCAGCGTTGCTCTTGCACGGGAGTTCGTGTCCATCCGAGGAGTCAGAAGAGCAGGAGTGTTCCAAGTTCTCCGACGAACTTGCTGGTTCCTGGAAGCTGTTCGTGTAGGGCGAATAAAGCTTTGAGCAACGGTGATCATTCACCCCAGCAGGCCATCTTCCACATTTCGCCTGTCATCTTCTTTGCTGCTGTGATTACGAAATCTGTTTAGATTCTCGTATATCATACGTTGCTGTGGATTACGAAATCTTTTTATATTCTCGTAATATCATAACGATATCTTTTTAGATCTTCGTTATACTTGCGCAACCTTCCTAGAAGTGTTGCGTTGGAACATTATTTTTACAATTGTTTCATATTCTCAGTTTTCCATCAAAAAATTGTGCCCCGGCAATAACAAATCAAGACGTGTCTGTTCTGACGTGTCCATATTGCATTGATTCAATTGTGTTTGTGCAACATAGGTAATATCTTTAACCTTTGTTGTTCTTAGTTTGTCACTTTGATGGCTGTTTAATTCGTTAAATGTCTAAGCTGTTACTGGTAGGTAATAGGAGCCTTAGCTGTTTATTTATTCTCTTAAGTACTTAACATTGATATTTGCGTTGTTTTGTTTTTCTTTCTCTTAGATTAGTATCTACTTGTTTCACAAAAAATGACTTCACTGCTTGTTCTTCAAGTGGCATGCACTTGTTTTTTTGTTAGAAATGCAGTGTGAATTGTTAGTGTTTCATTTATTATTTGGGGAGACGATTTATGTTCCTTAAGAAGTAATGTCTGCTAACTTTTTAAGCAAAATCCACCTAGGCTTTTATCGTGGTCTTGTCAGCTAGTTCATCTGGCCTCCCTGACTATTGGCTGCTGGTCTAGAAACAAATGTTTGGACTACCCTATGGACTGCATGTTCCATACTACCCTATGGACTGCATGTTCCATACTATACATCACAAACCACTTTGCCTTAAAACTCCTGTAACTGAGAAGATTTGGATGCTGGTCACTGGCGACCGTTCATCAGATGATCTTTTTCTTTTTTGAAATTTTCAGGATAAAGGACGGTCTCTATGCAACCATGTGATGCACCTTCAAGTGCTCTCAAACTGCATGAATTATCATTATGAATATGTAACCAAATAGGGATCATGATTGAGTGCAAGATACAATTGCCCTCAAACTGCATGAACAGTGAATGTTCCATTGATGGTGCATTACTTACTTTTGCACTGTCTTGCAGATGAGCTTTCACCCTATACACCATCTCTGTGTACCTGTACGCCTGTTTTATTGTGTCCTACATTCTACAAAAACTATCCGTTTACCATGTCTTCATTTTATGGGTCACTCTATGCCTATTGTGCATCATAACTTCCTCCTCTTGTTAAACTATATATCCTATTGCAACTTAGCTATCTATTATGGTTTGACCTCCTTGTTTGCATTGTCAAGTGGGGAAGTCGACTCTATAGCCAAATTCCTCTTGTAAAAAGGGGAAATAGTTCTATATTTATATACCCTATATATTTTGTTGGTGTTTTTGCTTTTAGACTAGAAAATATAGCCCCACATTGGCTACACCAAATGCTGAGTATCTCAATATAATGCTTTGCTTGTGTTGAGGTCTGCACATGGGGTGTGGTAGGGCACAAGTCGGTGCCATGTGGAGGTGTTTTCCTAGGAGGAAAAATGATTAACTCCTCCAAGAAAGCATTTATGCTTTTTGTCATCCTCATGTCCACTAGGAGCTAAGCCCCAAAGGGACTTAGCGACTCGGACTCGGACTCGAACTCGAACTCGGTGCGGGCGCATGCGCGGGTGCTGGCATGGGTGCATGTGCGGGCTATGCGCGCATCTACATTTACACGTATGCACACGGGCTGCTATGCTGTTGGCATATGCGCGAAGGAACAGCTGCAGCTGTGCTGCTGCGACGCATATGCGCATACATCGTGGTTGGCGCATGTTGCCGCTGATTGCGGGATTTGAACGATTATGGAAAAATAGGGTCAAATATTCAGATCCGATTTTTGTGGGGTTTGAATTCAAATCAGTTATATCTTTTCGTAATCAGTTGGCAGACATGATTAGGGTTAGGGTTACAACCCTACTCTATAAATACTCTCTTCGTGTCACTTTGAGAACTTACTTCGAAAAGAGGAAAGACGAAGAGAATTGCTACTGGCACCATTGGAGTCGAGAAGAGATCGCACGAGTCCAGAAAGGAGGTGACGACAAGCGTTCCAGAAGTTCTACGAGAACTTGCTGGTTCCTGGGAGCAGTTCGTGTAGGGCGAATCTTGCTTTGAGCAACGGTGATCTTCATCACCCCAGCAAGAGATACTTGATCTTCTTCTACTTATCTTCTACTAGTGTAAAGTGTTCTGCCCCAATTGCAATACGTTTGCAAGGAAGAACATTCTCTTTCTGTCAGTTTGTATAAGAGGAGAGAAAGTTGTAACCTAAAGTTTATAGTAGTATTCGAGTTGTTTGGAGAGCAAATTTGTTTGCGAAAGAACTCCGAAGTCTCAACTTTAGATTCAGATCAGAGAAGCAAAGTTGTTTGCGGGAAATCTCTGTTTCTAATAATTCTTCTATCTTAGATTAAGCCTCGGGACTAACAATCTCAAATCAAGATCCGAGCAAGATGGAGAACAACTGTGCAAATCTTCTCGACACAAGTTTTAACAAACTTGAAAAGTTTGACGGGGAGTATTACAACATCTGGAAAAGAAAGGTCAGCCTTAATCTTTAACTTGTAAACGTGGACTACGTGTTGACAGATTATGAGCCTATTATTGTAGAGGATGAAAACGTTCGGAGGATTGCTGAGGCCACTGCTTTGCAGTCGAAGTAGAGGAGAGACAACAACACTGCAAGTTGCTTATTTCGAACTCCATGGAGGATTCTCTTGCAGCAAGACGGTCCAGGCAAAGGACGTCTGGGAGTCTCTGAAAAACACTACAAGTCTGATGAGAACATAAACAAGATCCACGTGACTGAAAAAGTTCGGAAGATGCGATTTGAGGATGACAAGACGATGTTGCTCAAGTCAATTTTTTTTTTCAAGTTGCGTAAAAAACATGAGGATGATAGCATGTCCCTAGTCGATGCTTTCATTGTTGGGGATATTGTTGCCAAGCTTCCGCCTGGGTGAAGCAAATTCATTGCGGACATGCACTGTAAGAAGATGGAGGTAGATCTTGAGCGCCTCCTGCACTGGATCCATGTTGAAGATGAGTTGAGAGCTCAACACAAAGTGGACACGCTGTCCAAACAGATGCCCAAGGCCAACTTGGTGCATGCTGGAGACTCCAAGGGAAAGTAGAAGCTTCTCACAAGAAGAAGGACTTCAACCATCTGAAGGTGTAGTCGGTTTCATTCAAGCCAAAGCCCAATGAAGTCGGCTTCATTCAAGCCAAAGCCCAAGAAAGATGGAACTTGTTTCAACTGTGGCAAGAAGGGCCACTTTCGGAGAGAATGCAGATCCAAGCCCAAACAGACAGAGCAAGGTGAGCCTAACAAGGTTGCTATGATTGTGTAGGTACTCACGACTGGTGTCGACACTAGTTGGTGGGTGGACACTAGTACGTCCTGCCACGTTTGCTCGAAGAAAGAGTTGTTCACCACATATAAGCCTACATCCGAGAAGGTTATGGTAGCGAACCAGCCACAAGTGGAAGTTCGTGGGATCGGGACGGTGGTACTAAATCTGACTTCGGGAAAGTCGTTGACACTTCAAGATGTGAAGCACATACCGGTGATAGCCAAGAACCTGATCTCAAGAAGTCTGCTCTACAATGCAGGCTCGAGGATGGACATCAACGCTGGTCAGATGGTTATTTCCTATAAAGGAACATACTTCGGAAAAGTCTTTTGTACCGAAGGGATGTTTAAACTTCAACTTGTAACTCCGACTAATTCAATTAATGCAGTCTCTTCTTCTGGTTCTCTTGGGTTGTGGCATAATCGACTAGGATATGTTCATTGTAAAAGAATTAACAAGATGTCTAGTCTGGAACTTATCTCCAAATATAGGGGTAAGGACGTGGAGAAGTATGAAGTCTGTGCGCAGATGAAGATCGCAAGAAAATTGTTCAAACTGGTAAACTGAAGCACATATCTTCTGGAGTTGGTCTACTCAGATATTTGTGACTTAAAACAGTTCTCCACAAAGGTCGGAATGAAGTATTTTATTACTTGCATCAACAACTTCTCAAAGTACGCGTTCCTTTATCTGCTCAAGTCAAAAGATGAAACGTTTGAGAAGTTTAAGGACTTTAATTCTGAAGCTGAGCGTCAAACCGGACAACAACTCAAGAGACTCAGAAGTGATCGAGGCGGAGAGTATAGATCTCTTGAATTCACATCATTCTGGAAAGAATATGGAATTATCAACGAGACAACTGCTCCATACTCTCCTCAATCAAATGATGTTGCAGAAAGGAAGAACAGAACGTTGACAGTGATGACGAACTCAATGTTGTTGACTGCGGGTCTTCCAAATTGTTTCTGGGGGAAAGCTGCGCTGACGGCTACTTTCATTTTAAACAGAGTGCCGTACGCAACTTCCGAGGTCACTCCTCATGAATTTTGGTTCAAAGTTAGATCCAACTTGAATGTCATTCGAGTATGGGGGTGTCTGACGTATGTGAAGCTTCCGGACTTGAAGATTCAGAAGCTAGGTACGAGGACTACGAAGACAATTTTCCTAGATTATGTTGAGAAGAGTAATGCTAGGAGGTTTCTTGATATTGATTCAAATCATATCATTGAATCTCGTGACGCATAATTTTTTGATAAGAAATTTGCAAAGCATAAGAACATTGTTCTCGTGGACATTCTGGAGATAGTGTGGGTGCATAGGAGGCTGAAGCTCCA
Organism: Iris pallida; assembly: GCA_029216955.1. Taxonomy (NCBI): domain Eukaryota; kingdom Viridiplantae; phylum Streptophyta; class Magnoliopsida; order Asparagales; family Iridaceae; genus Iris; species Iris pallida. Next base: position 10,225,054 of record JANAVB010028818.1, on the reverse strand, counting down.
ACTGAAGATATAATCCAGGAAGTTGTTCTGGCAGAAACAACGTTTAAACCAGAACTCACAGAACCGGTGCCAAAGCGAGTGAGAAGACAAAAGTACTTCGGAGATGATTTTGTCGCATATCATGTGGAAGCATGTCCGCTTACTTATGCTAAGGCAATAAAGACTAGAGATGCTGTCTTCTGGAAGGAGGCTAATAATGATGAGTATGACTCAATAACCTCCAAAAATACTTGGGTGCTGATCGATCTGCCTGAAGGAGCAAAACCAATCAGATGTAAATGGATCTTCAAGAAAAAGATGAAGGTCAATGGAATTGTTGACAAGTTCAAAGCAAGGCTGGTTGCCAAGGGGTTTTCTCAGAAGCAGATGATCGATTACTTTGAAACATATGCTCCAGTAGCGCGGATGACGACTATTAGGATGTTGATTACTCTGAGTGCAATTCACAAGCTAGTTATTCATCATCTGGATGTTAAAACAACATTCCTGAATGGGGAGTTGATCGAAGAAATTTACATACAGCCAGAAGGATTTATCGTCAAGTGTCTTGAAGACAAAGTCTGCAAGTTGGTAAAATTATTATATGGTCTGAAATAAACTTCCAAGATGTGGCATGAGAAGTTTGATAAAGTCATTAGATCAAACGGTTACATGGTCAGTGAGATGGATAAGTGTGTCTACACAAAGTTTGCTGATGGGATAGGAGTTATCGTTTGTCTATAGTGGACGACATACTGACCTCGGGCACAGATTTAGCATGTCACTGGGACAAAGAAGTTCCTCTCATATAAGTTCAGTATGATGGACTTAGGGGAAGCTGATGCTATCATAGGGATAAAGATCATCCGGACAGACACTGGAGTGGCACTATTACAGTATTATTACATTGAAAAGATGCTCATACGCTATGAGTATCAGGATCTTCCAGGGATCGATATTCCGTATAGGTGTGACAAGAAGTTGAAGCCAAATCCAAGGGAAAGTATCAGGCAGCTTGAGTACTCAAGCGTCATCTGGAGTTTGATGTATGTGACAACTGCCACAAGGCCTGACATAGCTTTCGTCGTGAGGATGCTGAGTCGATTCACGAGCAATCCAGGTATAGAAGACTGGAAAGCTGTGAAGTGAGTAATGAGATATCTTATGAAGACTCAGAAATATGTACTTCACTACAGCGGTTATCCGACAATAGTGGAAGGCTTCAGTGATACAAGCTGATGCTCAGAAGTAGATAGTGAAAGGTCTACAAGAGAATACGTTTTCTCCACGGGTGGAGCTGTTATATCGTGAAAGTCGAAAAAACAGACTATGCTCTCATATTCTTCTATAGAATCTGAGTTCTATGCACTGACGGCTGCAACGGATGAAGCATGATGGTTTCGAAAGCTCATGTATGATCTTCCATTGGTTGGTGCGCAGATTCTGGCAGTACCGATATACTGCAATAACCAGGCGATTGCAGTGGTGGCATCAAATGATCTTTTCAAGGACAAGAAGAGGATTGTGCGATTGAGGCACATGACGGTGAATGATCTTATCAAAAGAGGAGTCATTTCCATTGTTGATGTTCGGAGCCAAGAGAGTGGCGGATCGTTAACCAAAGATCTCAAGCGCCAACTGCTCGAGGGTACAGCAAGAAAATTGGATTTGAAAACATGCTGATATTGTGTTTTTGTAATTCTACCATAAAGTTTTATGTTATTAGTTCAAAGTTGAATCTACTAAACATCTAGCTTTTGGTTCAAAGAAAGATCATTGATTGGGAGAATATCAGGAACAATAGGTAGTCCTTTGAGACATTGAGGGGTTACAGACCCAGAACCCCTGTTGTCTACTAATTCTTTAGGTAGAACAAATCCTATGGTAGGTGGCTTAGCGCCTTAATGAGTTCTCGGACATTTTGAATGTTCGGCGTGTTTACGTGTACGGGTAGCGCAGTACTCTATGCTATTGTGGGGTGACGCCACAAGAGGTACCTATAGAGGTTAAAGCCTCGGCTTCGGGCTATGTCTCAGCGGCGTAGCACCGCACATAGACATGTGGCCTAATGCTGTAGAATGAAGAGTGGTAGGCAATACTACAAAGAGGTCGGTGCCTCGGCTTCGCGAGCCATGTCACAGCAACGTAACACCACAAGGAAGCACAAGGTTTAATGCTGGGTAGTATGACACTACAAGAGGCTGGTGTCCTCATGCTACAATGATATGACACCACGATGAGGTGGTCTCGGCTTTGGGCTATGTCATAGAGGCGTAGTACCGCAAGAAAGCGCAAGGCTTCATGTCATGACTTTTTAAAAGAACTCACCTAGAATGTATGAAAGAGATACAGGCCGTCTCTTGAGTGTAAGCTTGTAGACACCCAATATACATACACCGAAACCAGACGGACACAGGACCTTTAATGTGCAACCAAAAGCACAACTGATGTCATTGTGAGTAAGAAGCATTGCAGCTATAGTCAGAATTTAAGGGTTAATCCATTCTTGTATCACACTGTTATTTGACCCATGCGTGAAGATTCAAGTCGAAGCGGCATCTATCCTAATGAATAATGGACAGTCACTGTGGAGAACGCTCAACCCATATATTGATATGTGGAAAATTGTTGGTGTTTTTGCCTTTAGACTAGAAAAGATAGTCCCACATTGGCTACACCAAATGGTGATTATCTTAATATGATGCTTTGCTTGTGTTGAAGTGGGCACATGGGGTATGATGGGGCACAAGTGGATGCCATGTAGGGGTGTTTTTCCTATAAGAAAAAATGATTAACTCATCAAAGAAAGCATTTATGCTTTTTGTCATCCTCATGTCCATTAGATGTTATGCCCCAAAGGGGCTTAGCGACTCGGACTCGGACTCGGACTCGGGCTCGGGCTCGGGCTCTAGGGCGCATAGTGACACTTTCATGGCACATTTTGTATTTAGTACGTCAGCATCGTCGCATGGCGCTTGTGCGCATTTGTTGCGCTCGTGCGCTAGTTTCATGCGCGAGTCGCATCAGCATGTGCGGGCGATGCACGGGCTATGCGCGCATGCATCGTTGCTCGGGCTATGCGCGTTTACTCTTATGCGCGCACGGGATGCTACACTGTTGGCATATGCGCGCAGTAGCAGCTGCGGCTGTGCTGCTAGGACGCATATGCGCATACATTGTGGTTGACGCATGTTGCCGCTAATTGCGGGATTTGAACGGTTATAGAAAGATATTACCAAATATTTAGATCTGGTTTTTGTGGGATTTGAATTCAAATTAGTCCCTTCTTTTCGTAATCAGTTGGCGGTCAGGATTAGGGTTAGGATTTCAACCCAACTCTATAAATACGTTCTTCATGCCTCTTTGAGAAATTACTTCGAAAATATGAGAGATGAAGAGAGAATTGCTGTTGCCACCATTGGAGTCGAGGAGACATCGTGCGAGTCCAGAAAGGAGATGACGACGAGCGTTCCAGAAGTTCTACGAGAACTTGCTGGTTCCTGGAAATTGTTCGTGTGGGACGAATCTTGCTTTGAGCAATGACGATCTTCATCACCCCAGCAAGAGATACTTGATCATCTTTTAATTTTTATCTTGCTAGTTGTAAAGTGCTCTGTCCCAATTGCAACACGTTTGCAAGGAAGAACATTCTCTTTTTGTCAGTTTGTACAAGAGAGTTGTAACCTAAAGTCTATAGTGGTATTCGAGTTCTTTGGAGAGCAAACTTGTTTGCGGAAGAACTCCGAAGTCTCAGCTTCAGATTCAGATCAGAGAAGCAAACTTGTTTGCGTGAAATCTCTGCATCTAACAATTCTTCCATCTTAGATTAAGCCTCGGGACTAACATATTTTACATCCCTCAATAGGAATACCAAGAACAATTGCATGACAAAAGAACTATATCAACAATAATGCCTTTATCCAAAACTTTTTGGTCAGCTTCACGAATCTCTCATTTATTGTTAGGAGATTTTTTCTACCTTGCCTTGCTCATGTTTTCAAGCTTTGATGTTTACTGTTCCTCCCTAATTCTTCCATCTTACTTTTTATGGCGCAAGTAATGTCGTTGCCTCTTTGGATATTTAGGGTGCTTGTTTTGATTATCGACATCACTTTTCTTCTTCCCCCCCTTTTTTTCTAAGGCCTGGCACGCGCAAACCCAGTACCTCCCCTTATGCCTCACCAGCCCGTGTCGGCTGGGCCACCCCCTGGTGAATGGTACCAGTCTGCTAATTAGTCATTATTGCTCAACCCAAAACCCGCTAACTGATCATTCTTGTGGCTTGCCTAGACCTAGTAGCTTCAGTACCAAGTTTGATAGCTAAATAAGTTCTCTAGTCATACCATCATGTTATGTTTTCTTGTTGGTACTTGAGTGACATTTGACTTTCCCGAATAACAAAGTTGGATAGTTGGCAATCTTGCAAAGTGATGGTCCACAAATAGAGTCAACCATGAGAGCAAGTAAATGAAACTCCTATTCTGAAAGGGGCAGTTACATTTTGCTTGACCTGTGCAGGTTTCACTCTCTTCCTTGCATTTGTGATCGACCGCTTGCACCACTACCTCACAAAATTGATCACTCTGAGGAAAACTATCTCGACTTCCAGAGACGAAGTTGAGAGGCTTAAAAAGGATCACCTCCATACCCAAGACAAGGAGGAGAAACACTCCAAGGAGGTCAAAAACCTGCAGGATGAAGTCTCTACTTTGAATGAAAGGCTACAGAAGCTAACGTCGGAGTTGAAAAAGCAGGAGAAACGAGCAGTAGATGCTGAAGCCCATGTTGCTTCCCTCCAGAATCAGTCTGAAGAGTTGCTACTCGAGTACGACCGCCTGCTAGAAGACAACCAAATCCTTCAAAGCCAAGCTATGGCTTTAAGAGGATAAATCTGAAGGCGAGTTCCATCAAGTGTTCCTACTTGCAAAATGAGTGGAGCAAGAGAGACGAGAAAGGTTAAAGATTTATTTGCTGTTGATGGAAAATTTGCTCTCTTGTAGTTTTGTTTCTTAGGTAGCTACTTCTGGAACTAGATATAATATGGTTTTGGGGTATTGGATGTGTATCGACTCAAAACATTGTAATGACCCTTGGCGGTGGTACCATTTTGGGGTGTAGTTCTACTTCTTGCTAAAGGGATGAGATTGCAAAGTTTGTATCTACGACTGTCTTATACAATGTTTGAAATTTTGAGAGACGAATGGCCCTTCTCCGAGTTTGTTGCATATTTTCACCAGGTATGGAAGGTTTGACCCGAGCAAAACCAGTGTTTCAAAAAAAAAAAAAAATTAACAACTTAGATTTTTTTTTTAAACACTTCGTAAATGGTCAGTTCAAAAACTCTCCAAAACCGATGAAAACACGATTCTAAATCGTAACTAATGCTATCGATGCCATTCTTTTTCCATATTTATTGTATGGAAAGATGAAAGCCAACTGATTCACTATCTATTTCCTCCGTGAATGGGTCAAGGAGGTTTGCAGTAACCAGCGAACATTGCAGATACGGAATAAGAAGGAAATGCACCAGCACTGCAGCAGCGAATCCGTATAAGAATTTTCATCTCAGCATACATTATGCGTACGTTGTTTATAAACTTTGATGTTTAGTTCAATATAAAACAACTGTGTGAACAATACAACCTGATTGATGTCTCATTTGATTGACATTTATGTGTTTTATGTGAGAGCTTCTGAAGATACAAAGGGTGCAGCTTACAGAAAATAAAACATTACATTCCAAATGTTATGACACTTCTTTCTGCTCATCCTGTTATTTGACTTTTATGTGAACAATGCTTATTTATGTTTCATTTGATTGACTTTTATGTGAAAGCTTTGTTGGAAACGAAGCGCGGAAAACGTTCCCCCAAACCAAAGAGCCCTGCGAGAGAACCGAGCAAGAACACACAAACCAAAAACGCTGAACACAAATCGTAGATACAGAGACTTTTACGTGGAAAATTCATATGAAAAAAACCACGGGACGATCGGAGTCCAATCCTGAAGACCCTCCACTAATGGAATAAAGAGAATACACCCTCTACAAGCTCAAACGGAGCACCACAACTCACTTGAAAGAAGAAACTTTGATTGCAGACTCCGAATAATAGGAGATGTCGAAAAATTATTCGAAACGATCTCTCCTTCACAATAGTCTTCAATCATTTCTCTCTCAAAAATTGTAAAGCACTCTTGCTTCCTTTTGAGATATATTTTAGGGTGAAGAAACACCTAGTATATAGCCTGTCACGTCCCGAATCCGTAGAATCGATAGTCGTCCCCGGACGTGATGCCGTACGAACCTAAGTTGCGATCACACAAGACATAGTCATAAGGTTATCCGAAACACAACATCAAGTAGCGTACGTAGAGAAATTGAACAAACACATTTGAAAACGGAAGGAACTTTTCTTTCATTGATAAGAAACATCATTTACATGACTCCATTATATTCATTGCCGCACGGACTACAATATGATTCGATTACAAAATGAACGCTGATGAGATAGTCGTTCCATACATTACATCTCCATTTACAAGCAAAATATTTCATTCGACCTGGTATCGTGGGGAGTCGAAACATCTCCTCTTCTGGACTGAATGTGGAGCCTTCAAAAGGATTCAAAACAAGCCTTCAACACACGGACGAGACTTCAAATGTACTTGCGTTGCCATGAGCTTAAGTGGCATGCCCTTCTTGGTTCGGGGTACCTCTGGAGAGCGAGGATCAGTACATTAGACTTTGTACTGATGCGTGGTAAATTAAGTTCCATGCTCTCATTTGGTTGAAGAGTTTATATGACTTAGTTTGTGATCTTTCTAACCATCCTAATGAATTTCAGACAAGCATATGACAGGCATAATGTAAATTATGCTAGAACTTAACCACGACAGAGCGTGCCGTGCAACGTGAGACTTACCATGCTCTTTCCTGTCAATTATTATCGCTAGCATAGCGTGTGCAAATTTATGTGTGATTGGTCATTGACACCACAAGCCATCCAACATAGCTATACCGTGTTTCCTCCTAGGCTGATGCGGTCCGTGGCCCCGGGGTGCTGTTCGAGGAAACTTTTACCTTGTCGACAAGTTGTCCATGACCGTGCTAGACTAATTTAGTTTACTCAAGCAGGATCTACATTTTGATACTTAACCATTTTCATCGTGTCCTGCCTTATCGTGGCATCATTAATCAATGAGTCTATCTTTTGTTTAATGCAGTTCTATATCATGAATCACATATCAAGCTTATAGCAGTTTTATAGAATAAGCAGATGTGTTCGTGCTTTTGCATATAACATTTTATCCGCAATGATGCTATAGATGGATTTAAGAAGGGGTCAAGGGGAAGAAGGGTCAGCCACTCACCTTGATTTTGCTTGTGGCAAGAGACTGGTTGGCTGCGCTAGACGGCACCTACGGGATCACCTGAAATCGCATAAGCAACTGATTAGAACACTGTGCCATTCAAGAAGTTCGATACGAATGCGAAGTTCGAAAATGCAAGCTATGAAAACCATCAAAAATATTTACGAAAACGCATTCATGAAAACCAAAGCTAAAGAGCAAGTACGGCATAAAAATAAAGCAATGGGAGGTCTCTTCTGACTCAGCCGTAGAGTCTATCCTCGAGGTGCAACCCGCTGAATATGGGACTTGATTCCGAAGAAGCCTTTCCATAACGAGAAAATGATCTTAATTCAATCATTCCCGTTCGACCAATTCAATCGATCCCAATCTATCGATTCCAACTAAATCGGTAGCGACATTGTTCCTTTCTTGCACACTCCGTGGGTGGAAATGGGGCACGATGTAGGGACGGGGCACTACACCATAACCAACTAAGAAAAAGTTTCGTCCTCGAAACTTAAGAAGAGAACCTACCGCTAGGAAAATAAAGAAGGAAACTTTTCCCTCATCTCAAACTCAAGCTCCCAGGTCGACTCCTCGATCGCATGCTTGTTCCAAAGCACGCGAACGAGAGGGATAGGACGGTTTCGAAGCAGTTTATCTTTGCGCTCCAAGATTTGTACAGGCTCTTCAACATACGATAAGTCTGCCTGCAGATTCAGTTGACCAAAATCTACCACATGGCTTGGTTCGTGCATGTACTTCCGTAACTGAGAGACGTGGAAGACATCGTACACATCCGACAATGCTGGCGGCAATGCAATCTGGTAAGCTACTAAGGCGAATCGTTTCAATATTTCGTAAGGACTGACAAATCTTGGACTCAATTTTCCTTTAGCTTCAAATCTCATGACTCCTCGCATAGTCGTTACTTTTAGAAACACGTGATCGCCTTCCAGGAATTCAAGCGGTCGTCGGTGAATGTCGTCGTAGGTTTTTTGCCAACTTTGTGCTATCTTTAATCTCTCTCGTATCAACTTAACATTTTGTACAGTCTACTCAACCAGTTCCGGGCCGAGTATATACCGTTTCCCGACTTCATCCCAGCAAATGGGCGATCTACACTTCCGTCCGTACAAGGCTTCATACGACGCCATTTGGATGCTAGACTGATAGCTATTATTATATATAAATTCAGCCAACGGTAGATGAACGTCCCAGCTTGACTTCGAGTCGAGTGCACAGAGGCGTAACATGTCTTCGAAAATCTGATTTACCCGCTCTGTTTGGCCATCGGTCTGAGGATGATATGCTGAGCTAAACTTCAACTTGGTCTCCATTGCTGACTGAAGACTACACCAGAAGTGTGACACAAATTGCCCATCGCGATCTGAGATAATGGATACTGGAATCCCATGCAGCCGAACTATTTTATTAAGATAGATCTGAGCAAGGAGATCGATGCTCTAAGTGATTTTAATGGCAATGAAATGCGCTAACTTGGTTAATCGATCGACGATGACCCAGACGGAATGGCAAGGTTCTGTATCTTCCCGCCCGATCGCTGGTGCTCAGCTTTAACCTACTGATAGGTCATACATTGTGACACGAAGAGTGCCACATCTTGCTTTATGTCGTGCCACCAAAAGCCAATGCGGAGGTCCTTATAAATCTTGGTGCTACCAGGATGCAAGGAATATTTTGCATAATGTGCTTCCGACATTATCTCCTTTATGAGTTCTGGATTATCTGGGACACATAGCCTACACTTCACTCGCAACGTTTTCGACTCGTCTCTGCAAAGTCAGACGCCTTGCCTGTTGATATCAGATTTCTCATCTTCTCCAGGTATGGGTCATCTTTCTGAGCAGATTTGATCTTTTACAATAGGCTTGGTTCTAGCCTCAGTTGTGCCAGCTGCGCGCCCACAAATCGAACTCAGAGTTCTATGCCCATTCCTTCCAAGTCAAGCAGCAGTCGACTGTTGATGGATAGTGAAGCTATGTGCTTCCGACTCAGTGCATCTGCCACAACATTTCTCTTGCCCGACGTATAGTCGATCGACAAGTCGTAGTTAATCAGTTCTAGCCATCGCCTCTACTGCAAATTTAGTTCTTTCTGGGTAAAAAGATACTTGAGGTTCTTATGGTCCATATAAATTCTGTATGCCACGCCATAAAGATAGTGGTGTCACAGTTTCAATAGGAATACAATTGTTGCTAATTCTAGGTCATGAGTAGGATAGTTCTTCTCATGCAGCTTTAGCTGTCTAGAAGCAAAATATATCACCTTATTCTGCTGCATGAGCACACACCCCAAGCCCCGGCCAGATGCATCGCTGAAGACTTGGAATCCCTCAGTCCCTTCATGAAGAGCGAGTATCGGGGCTGAAATGAGCCACTGTTTTAGCTCGTAGAAAGAAGTTTCACAGTCGTCTAACCACTCGAACGCGACTCTTTTCTGGGTAAGGCGAGTCAACGGTGATACAATCTTCGCGAAGTCTTTCACGAAGCATCTATAGTATCCCGCCAAACTGAGGAAGCATCGAATCAACTGAAATGCCTCCATTGGAGATGGTGTGCCCAAGGAAGGATCCCCCGGTAGACGGAAGGTGACCTTCTTTCCTGCACAGTGAAAGACTATAGAAGCATCTATCGTATCCGGAATGTAGCATCCGCCAAGCAAAAATTATCTGGATCATCATGCAGGCTATTGATGATTCGCCACACGAGTAGCAGAATTCAGGATCCCCCAGTAGACGGAAGGTGACCTTCTTTCCTGCACAGTCAATTGTGGCCGAGCAAGCACCGAGCCAATCCATCCCCAGAATGATATCGTAGTCCTTAAGGTCCAGAACTATCGCATGTAGAGTCAATTTCCTTCCACCTATACATATGCAGCTGTCTCTACAGATAATGTTTACAGGGATTTGTGTGCCCGACGGTGTGCTAACGCTAAGGTTAAGGCCTAACGGTGCCATAGAGAATTTGTGTTCGACGAGAAAGTTCGTTGATATGAAACTATGCATAGCGCTTGAATCAAACAGTACACAAGCAAGTTTGTTATTGAAAAGCAGTATACCTGTCATGACTGTGTCCGAGGCGAACGCTTCATCCCGCGTCATACGTAGACTCGTCCTTGGGCATTAGGACGACGATCTTGGCCATTGGGTTATGTGGCATGAGGAGATCGGGGAGCCTGTCCTCGATTTTCTTGTCGGTTTTGTTGTGGCCGGGCATTATGATTCTGTCTTCGGGCCATGCAATCTCGAGATTGGTGACCCCTTTTTTCGCAAAAGAAGCATCCTCCGTCGAAGACAGAGCAGTTGTGGGCATTGTGCCCGAGGTGGTTGCACTTGGTGCAACGAGGTAGTGGGTTCTGTCCTTTGTAGCCGTCGTTGTTTGGATGCTTTGCAGCATGATTGTTGCCTCCCTTATAGCTAAGACGTCTATTACTTGAGTGGTGTACAACGTCGGCAGCGACGGGAGGGTACTGGCTCTCAAGGCGGAGAGCATGATTTAGAGTATCGCTCATGGACTTGTATTCTGGTACCGTCACATGAGTAGTAATAGAGGGCCGTAGACCCACTTCGAATCATCGCACTCGATACTCCTCTATATGAGGAAACGCACCAGCAAATTTGGACAATCTGTTGAACTCCGTCGTATACTATTGCACTGTCCGGTTCCCTTGCTTCAACTGCATGAATTTATTTTCCTTCTCTTGACGAATGGCTGAGGGAAGGTACTCGAATTCAAGGGCTTTGCGGAACGTGGCCCAAGAGATCGGTGCTGAGTTGTTGTCGCGTCGGATCGCTCATTTGTGCACGGCTCACCAGTCGTGCGTGTTTAAACGTAGTTGAAGTTGTGTGCATGCGACTTTCTTGGATTCTTCAATGCCGAGGAGCTCGAAGTGAACTTCCAGCTCTTCCAACAAGTTGATTGCCATAGAAGGGCCTTCAGTACCGCTGAAGGAGGTGCATCACGCTTTCTTGAATTCTGAGACTTCAAAGTTGTAACTTCTCGGTACCTCAGGTTGACGCTCGGGCTTCTCTCGATCGACTTCGATAGGTTGGCCCGTCGGCTCGGTGACAGTAGGCACAGTTTTCGTTGGCCACAATCTTCTGGACGATCTATTATAGAGTATCAAGCTACTTTTGTTGTGTCTTAGTTTGTGCATCAAAGCGAGCTTCGAATTGGGCCTCTCATGCCTCAGTCTGTCGATGTCGGTTCTCGGATTGTTTCTGCTGCGCTTCCATCATGCGCAACATCCTCTCGATAGCATTGTTAGAAGATCCGGCCCACGAATTGCTCGAACCACTCGAAGCACTTTGTTCTTGCTCGATCGCAGTTTCTGCCACGGGTTCCGTCACTTCCACAATACGTAGACACACACATTAGTCTCAAAATATTACGGTTCATTGTATGGAACAACTTATCTCATCGATGCGAGGTCAAAGGTTTGAAACTCAAGACAAAAAGCTAAAGGATGTAAAGCCATGCTCTGATACCATTATGTTACGTCCCGATTTCGTAGAATCGATAGTCGTCCCCGGGCGTGATGTCGTGCGAACCTAAGTTGCGATCGCACAAGGCATAGTCATAAGGTTATCCGAAACACAACATCAAGTAGGGTACGCAGAGAAATTGAACAAACATATTTGAAAATGGAAGAAACTTTTCTTTCATTGATAATAAATATCATTTACATGACTCCGTTACATTCATTGCCACATGGGCCACAATATGATTTGATTACAAAATGAATGCAGATGAGATAGTCATTCCATACATTACATCTCCATTTACAAGCAAAATATTTCATTCGACCTGGTATCTTGGGGAGTCGAGACATCTCTTCTTCTGGAATGAATGTGGAGTCTTCAAAAGGATTCAAAACAATCCTTCAACACACGGACGAGGCTTCAAATGTACTTGCGTCGCCTTGAGCTTAAGTGGCATGCCCTTCTTGGTTCGGGGTACCTATGGAGAGCGAGGATCAGTACATTAGACTTTGTACTGATGCATGGTAAATTAAGTTCCATGCTCTCATTTGGTTGAAGAGTTTATATGACTTAGTTTGTGATCTTTCTAACCATCCTAATAAATTTCAGACAAGCATATGACAGAGATAATATAAATTACGCTAGAATTTACCCACGACAGAGCGTGCCGTACAATGTGAGACTTGCCATATTTTCCCTGTCAATTGTTATCGCTAGCATAGCGTGTGCAAACTTATGTGTGATTGGTCACTGACACCACAAGCCATCCTAGACTTACAACTTTGTTAGTTGGGGCCCTTTCAACGCAAGTAGCGAGCCCCGCTGAAAGTCTCCGCCTAGACCGTGCTGTTATCCAGCATAGCTATACCGTATTTCCTCCTAGGCCGAAGCGGTCCCGTGATCCCGGATTGTCGTTCGAGAAAACTTTTACCTTGTCGACAAGTTGTCCATGACTGTGCTAGACTAATTTAGTTAACTACAAGAAATATGGCTTACAATAGCATGCGCTGAACGCTATTGAAAGCCTTCTATAGCGTATTCTGTCTGCTATGATTGTCCACGCTATAATATGTGAGCACCTGTGAACGCTATAACATTATAGCGTTCTTGAATGCTGTGGATAATTTAAAGCATTCATGAATGCTGTGAATGGTTTATAGCGTTCGTGAATGCTATATTTTGGATTGTAGCGTTCGTGAATGCTGTGGATGGTTTATAGCTTTCGTGAATGCTATATATGGATTATAGCGTTCATGAATGCTATGAATGTTGTACAACATTCAAGAAAGCTAATGATGAATGATAGCGTTAATGAACGCTGTGATGGTTTGATTTATTATAGCGGTCATCATATGCTATCGTAAGGCAGACAGTATTGGTGAGCTATTATATTTGGTCGTTTTGAGAGCTATTACACCAATTCTGCAGATATCATATGCACCAATTCTGCAAATATCATACACAATTAAACCGTATAAATACATGTTGAATCGCTACAAATATCATATATATTGCAATATTGATTTCAACAATTTTAATCACAACTTCCATTTCGATCAATCAAGATATAGAAAGGTTTGCCAAAATATGAACATTTTTTATTAAAACATTCAACATGTACCAAAAGTAGTTGTCACATTAAAACATTCAAGATGTACAAAATGTAGTTATCATTCAAGATGTACAAAAAAGCATTAACATGCCTAGTAGTCCAAAATAAACCATTTCATTTTCATATAATATGTCTCGATCGCCTCTTTCCTTCTTGCTATCCACAACCATCAAAATTCACACGTACAACCTACACAAATTGAAAAAGAAACACATTATTATATAATAAATAAGTTCACACAAGATCATGAGAAGAAAACACATTATTATATAAATTTAAAGTATAGTTAATATTCAGAAGAAGAAGAAAGCAGCAGTTGCTGCTGCAAACCACTGAATCAAGAATCATGATCTTCTCTAGGATTTCACGCCTCGACAATAACTCCTTGTGTATAGCATATGTTGTCCAGAGGACTAGAGTAGTCTTAGAAAAAAAACCTGTTCACAAGAAGTACTACATAAAAAGAGCATCTGTTTATGGTGTCCAGAGGACTCCTTGTGTATAACATAAATTATTTATCGATACTAGAAAAAGAGTTCATGTTCATGTGTTTGTACTATAAAAGGGGACAGTAACTGATGCAATAATAACATGTTCACAGGAATTACTACAGAATGACTATTATTCTCGATCTTTAAAAAAATAGGGAGTACTTCAAAAAAAATAGAGTATCTGTCAAATGTATTCGAAACTGACAGGCTCAAATCCACCTCTCCAGTTGCCATAACCTGTGACTTCATTCAAAAACTCAGAAGAGCTGCAGACGAAAGCAGCAGCTGCTACTTCAGGTTTATATTAGGAAGTACTACAGAATGAGTCAATGACCAACGTTTCATGGTTTATTGATTCCATTTTCTGGCATTCACTATTTTATTGATTCCACTTTCTTGTCATTCAATAAATACTACAAAATGACCAACATGATCTGAATTCTGAGCTTCATTTTATATTAGGAAGAGATTTTATCAAAGGACATACTTGAATGTAAACTCCGCACAAAACCAGTTTGAAAACCCAGAACTGGCACTGTAAGTTCAGGTAATCATTTCTAACCAGTTTGAAAATAGCTCATGCAGGATGCCAGTAGTTTTTAAGAGTTCAGTAGACATTAATTTCACGACGGAGCAAAGGCATGCCACATTAATTTCAGGACAGTAGTTTACCAAAATAGATGCATGTAGAAATACTGTAAATGTTCAGGATACACCCTTTGGGATCATCAGGTTATACAATTAATCAAATTTATAACTATGTCATAATGCAAACTAACATTAAGTGTCAATATGGCTCCAATTTAGGTTTAAGGCCTCAAGCTATCATCCACACTTCGTGTTTGAAGTCAAGGTGCATACAAAAAAAGCACATGCAGGACTACTTCAAGCGTAAGACTTCCAATCTCCTCCAGTTGAAGTCAATAGTTGGACTGTTCCAACTGTACTTAGCCAGGTTTGATGAGAACATGATGGATTTGAACTGGACATAACAAGTAGCCTAAGGCAAATTCACAAGCAACACCATAGTAAAAGTTATACCTTCCCCATATCAGAAATGAAGGCATGTTTATGGCCAATGTCCACTTTACAGTAAGGTACAAGGACATTTCTCATACATAAATATAGTATTCCATAATAAGCCAACTCTTACCAGTCAACATATGGGTGGGTGGTCAAGGTATTCTTAAGAATAATAAAGCTTTCACATCTAGGATTTCACACTTAGTTGTTATTAGAAATATACTGTAAAATCTGGCTCTATATCATATATTCTTAAGAAAGGAATGTAAATATGATGGACTTACAAAAGCAGCAGGGGATCGGATCTTGATCGAGATCGAGATATGCAAAAAGTTTTAGAACTGAATTAGTTGTGGATGTACAACATATATGTATACTAACCAATAATAATTGTAACATTACAATACCAATTTGGCTGTAGCCAATATATAATATATATGAAAACAGCTAAAGCTGAGAATAGCTTATCGTACATAGTCATCCAACGTCGTAATATGTTCGGTCGGCCATGCAGTAGTACTTCCAACGATGTCTTTTATTGTGTCATTACCGAAACATAGTCTAACGAGTAGTGCTTTTGGTTGTAAAGCAATATCTACCCAAATCCGAGAGACATCTTTTCCAAGAGGTGTACCATGAACCACCGCTTTCGGATCATCTATCACCCATCGTCCAATTGCAACTATTTTCTTCGGATCCATCCAATTTAGCAACTTATATTTTTGGTCTTTCAAAAAACGATGACTATTTCCACTATGTGACTACAACAAAGAATGAAGGAATGTTATATTTCATACTAGTATCATTTGAGAGAGAATATTTTTACTTGTAACTAGTATAGCTTACCTGTGGAGTAGTAGATGTAGTTTTTGAAACAATATTTGGTTCATTTGATTTTACAATCTCCACATCATCGTCCTTCGCATCAGTAAATGTTGTACAACAAAGAATGAAGGAATGTTATATTTCATACTAGTATCATTTGAGAGAGAATAGTTTTACTTGTAACTAGTATAACTTACCTGTGGAGTAGTATATGTTGTGTTCTCTTCACCACCATCTTTATTGTTATTCACCTCTTCTTTTTTCTACAAGGAATAACCATTTTATTTAGACGAAGTCCTACTCATGTCAAATTGAGGAATTCTGCGGAGAAGTAGACTTCTTACTTGACTTTTCATTAATCAAGCAATTGGTTTTGTTGTTCAAGTAACTACGATATTGAGTTAATTTGCCCTTGCATTGAATCAACTTTGCTTTGGGATTCTTGTCCCCATCTACACTCACCTCAACATTAGCTTGTTCCTGTTCACCACATTTCTAACGAAGGCAAGCATCAGTTGTCACATTTGTGCCAAAAAAAATACTCATCAAGATCAAATTCAGAACTACTTAACTGATTTTTCATTAAAGTATTTATCAACTTTGCCTGTTCTTCAACTAACATTGACATTGAGTCCATCTTTTCCTGCATTAACTCGATCTTATTTTCAAGCCTAACTACTTTATCTGAATTCTTCGCTTGAGCCATTAATTTAGATTTACTTGCTCCAGCTCCGCCTCCTCTAAGCCTACCACGCTTTTCAGGTTGTGTAATTACTTGTGATAGTGCATCACCATCACAACCAGATTTTAGGGATCCCTCAGATGACGGTTCAAGTAGGATTTTCTTGGCCTTTTGCTGAAATAACAATAAATAAAACTCGAATGAAAATCGTTTGGACACGGCGTGATTGTCAATTCAAGAACACAGTAAATTAGCCATATGAACATGGTTGGGTTATACATACGATGAGTTCATTGTCCTTTGGGTGTTTAGCTGCACCTTCTCCATTAGTATACACTCGAACCCAAGCACGAAGCCTTGCTTTGTCTTTAGGACATGGACCATCTCTTTTCTGTATTGTATAAGATAAAATCCACTTGTAATTGATAAGTGGAGAAATTAAAATTTGAAACAAATAATTGTGTTACACGTACCAATAATTCATCTGTAATATGAGAAAATCCTTTTCGACTTCCAAGGTAAGGCATAGTTTGTTTCTCTCTCATTTGCTTGAACTTTGTAGACTTCTCCTATGTACACTCACATGCATATTATTAGATAAAAACAAAGACTTCATATAAAATATTCAAAATATAACTGAAGTTGCATATAATAGAGATGCATAGAACGGAGCAATCATGGGCATAATTTGAGCATTGCAGGGTCATGGCATATAGTACACTCACATTCATATTATTAGATAAAAACAAAGACTTCATAGAAAATTTATTTAAATCATGCAATTTAAAATAATAGCATACAGGGTCATGGCATATAGTAGCAGTTGAGGGTCTCATCTAGGTATACTAGTCATACTAGATCAAAACAGTCATAGGGTATCAAAACATACAAGCAATCTAGGATGTCAAACTGGAAAAGATAAAGAAACAATAAATCATCAAGGCTGTAAGGCAGTCTACCATCCTATATAAAAACTGATAATTATCAAAAACAACAACTAGGAATTAACTATAAAGGGTTACTATTCCAAAGATGATCAAAGTCGTAAGTTTAAAGTACGACTGTCAATAGCATTGAAATCCAATTACGATATATATAAAAGAAAAATTTAGTCTCGACACGATCTAAGTTGATCAATATCTGGATAAATCAAGATTTGGGTAAGATGGGGAACAAGGTCATCGAAGTCTGAGCACGAGCATCCAAGGATGGAGATCCAGGTCATAATTAAATTTAATTCAATTGAGTATGACCCAAGATATTAATATGATAAGAAAATATGACCACAGTCGACTGGTCGTGATCAAGGGAGTTAGGATTCAATGATATTGAAAACTTAAAGGATGATGCAAGGATATGGAAGTAAGTCAATTTCCTCCTTTTGATAGGGAAAACAAAAGACAAGGTTTCATAGGAAAGTCAAGTTAATCATCTCTCTCGGATACTATCAAGTTTATCTAGTCATCATTTGCCAATCATATTTTTATCTCACAAGTCCCAATATGAAAATCAACCTTTATATGACTACCACCAAAATAATACTCTGCCGTCATGAAGATTTGACCTTCATGATTACCATAGGCTTAATTCCTGAATTCCAAAACATTTCTCATGAAGCATACCCTTCTTATTAGGAATCAACACTAACCACTTAATCATCAAAATTCCAAATTCTTCCTCCTTGTCCTAAATTGGATCCGAAATCTCTAAATCAAGTTTTATGAAATCCTTGAACTTGTTTAAATTACTCTCCTCGTGTTATTCAATCTAAAACCACTAGGCCCTATAAAACTTATTCTCCATTATAAAATCAACCTTCATATTTTCTTCAACATACACCTTCAAATATTATTTTCCTTAAATTAAAATTCTCACAAAACTCCTAGATTTTTTATAACTCAAATCCTTGTGTTCTTTCTGTTTTTAGCCAATCTTGTTCAATTTCGTATCATCATCGCATACAGTTAAAATCTCTTCTCCATTACTAATCCCTAAATTTAACATCATAGCCTTGTCTCAAGAATCAATAACCAAAAATATTAAAGTTCTTAAAACTAAGTTGATCTCGAATATTATCATCAGTTATAAAATTCATCTATGAATTATTCATACCTAAAATATTTCTCTAGTGTGATCATTTCTAAATTGATAATATAAATCTCTTGATTTCATCCCCAATCTCAGTCGCATCTCTATCCCAAACCTATATCAAGGTCCATCATATTATATTCCTACCAAGATTATCATAAGATAACAGATCAAGTCCTTTCTGAGTTAGATGATTTATGTTACCTCCTCGACCTTTCCAAGGTAAAGAGTTATGGAGATTCAAGATTTCAAAGTGTGGATGACAGAAGTAGATATGAGATAGTTAATAGATGTAATTAGGACAGAGTTAATTAAGATAAAGGAAAAATAGGAATACAAGAAATAATGGCAAGAAAAGAAATAATGAAAAATCTGTTCTTGCTTATCTGTTCAAAGAAATAAACCAATTCAAGGTATAATCTGATACCATACGCGTCTTCCTGAATTGTCAGAATTTTGCCACGACAGTAAGCATAGCTGCAATAAACGATAGAGTCTGTAACTAAGGTATACACCCTATAATCATGTTATCTATAATTTTTTCCACGCCATCCGGTATGGCTGTAAGAGAATCTAAATTCCATAACTAGGATAGTATATCTAAAATCAGGCTATATGTCCTTGTCATGCTAGCCAATATGACTGCGATAAATTCTAAACTCCATAAATAAGGCAGGCATTTACCTTTTTCACTGTCCTTATCAAGTATGTTATCAGGTTATACTCTAAATCCAAAAACTAAAATAATATATATATATATATATATATATATATATATATATATATATATATATACTTTTTTTGATGCTTCTTCTTCCTGAGCTCCCCCCTTCCTTCCCCTCCCGGGAAGCCCCTAGGGCTTCCTTTCTCAGGCTCTCCCCCGGTGGTGGTTAGTGCCAGCCGATGGCCCATCCTTGGCCGGCCGACTGCGTGGAGTTGATCAGTCAACTCTACCCCCTCATATTCTCCCTCTTCCCGCCCCCCACTCCCTATCTGCTCTTCCTCCTTCCAGTCCTTATCCCACCCCCCGGCGTCCGCCCCTCAGGCCGCCCACCCCAGTTCTCTGCTCATCCCCCTCACAGGCCCCAGCTCTGTTTATTGCAGCCCTCCGCCAGCTCGCGTTCCCCTCGCCCCATCATCCACGTACGCGCTCGCTGCTCCTGCGTCCGCTATGGCGGGTCACCCAGCTCCTGTGTACACCCGCAGCTCCCATCCTCCTCACCAGCTTCCCACCGCCCACTTGCCCATTCTCGTTTCGGTTCAAAATTCGAACGGAGCTTCCCTTTCCTCGGGAGAGTCGCCCACCTACGGTGCAGGCATGGAAGGCCTTCACCTCTGGCACCACATGAACGGTTCAATATACCTACTGAATATGGTAGGCCACCCTCACTTAATGACTGCTGCACGTAAGACTCCCTCGTATGCGGTTTATCCTGCTGGGGCCCGCTCCCCCCACGGATTCTACGCGCCAGGCGCTATCAATAAATTTTACCCTCAGCCCTCTGGTGGGCCCCCCTATCAACGAACTTTACGCGCCCGGCTAATTCATCGACTTTTACGCGTCTGACTCTCTCTTCGCGTATTCCCAGTCCTTAACCCCCGCTCCTTTAGGCGGGCCCACCCCCTCAATGCCCGACCTCCACGTGTAGTACTCCCTCTATGCCAACCATCCTCTCGGCCCATCCACTACGCTCTACGTCCCCTACTCCGATCTTCCTCTCGCCCCATCCACTGCGCTTTACGCCCATTCTAACACCCCTCCTACTCAACCCACCCAGGTCCTTAACTTTCTAATTCCTCCAGCCTTCCCCATCGTTGGCCCTCCAGCCCCTGGCATCCCATCTGAGGCCCCAGGCCTCCCTCCTGTTCTTTCTATTATTCCCTCAGAGGCCCCCAACCTCCCACTGTACCTTCGGTTATTCCTCCCATCGCCTCTTTGATTACAGCGGGCCGCCCCCTGGATCCCAACCTTCTCGCCCTCAGCACGTCCGAGCCTAGAGATCCTACAGGGGTCAGCCCGGACTCTCACCCTCTCCCTCCTCCAGTTGTCGTTGATCCGTCTGTGATGCCTTCCTCTGCGAACGGGACAAATCCCGCTCCTGGGGGGCCTCCTTCGGCCATTCCCCAACCAGAGTGCATCCCCCAGGCCGCCTCTTCAGACAACAACCACCGTCCTGAGCTGATCCCCACCTCGATTGCTCCCTTCCTTCCAGCAGCTCTTCCCTGATCCCTTCCTCGGCTGACCCCTCTTCGCCGACCTTTGCAGCCAAGCTACGCCCGAATCTGGCATCATCCAAGGAGCCTCTCGTCCCAGACATCAATATTTCGGATATTGAGTACTCTCAGGAGTCACCGGTGTCCTCGGTTCCGTTTATCGACATGAAGATGTCCTCACTAGCGAATTCATTCCCCCACACTTTCATCCTCAAATTTTCATCCGGATGTCCCAAGCTCCCTAGGGTGCAGGAGACGATAGCCAGCTGGAGACACACTGCGTATTACCGTGTAGCTCCCCTTGATCCCAAACACATTCTTCTTCACCTCTCTTCCGAGTTAGACCATAAGACAGTCTGGTCCAAAGGCACGTGCTGGATCGATTCCCATCAGATAAAGATCATCAAGTGGTCAGCTAGCGTTAGCACTAAAGAAAACTCAGCGACAGTCGCCGCCTGGATCACTCTGTCCAATCTTCCCCTAATTTACTTCGTCCCAGCGGCTCTCAGGCGTATCGCTAACTCTTTTGGCACGTATGTGGCCTCAGTCCCTGAGACCAGCAACCTCACCAAAGCCCACTACGCCAAAATATGTGTGGAACCCGACCTCACCACCGAACCACCCAATTTTATCAATATCGAGCTGGGCAACCGAACCCACACCCAACAAATCCTTTACGATAACCACATCATGTTCTGTAACCACTGCCACTTAAGAGGTCATCTCCCGAAGCACTGCCACCGACTTCATCCAGAACTAAAGAAGAAACCACCCAGAAAAGACAGCGAGCCAACTGAGGAGAGGACACCCATGCCACCTCTCCTATCCCGTCTAAATTCGCACACTCAATTCGGCTCTGGAGGTGCCTCGTCTGACAGGAGCGAATCTTCCAGCAAAGTATTGATCCCCCACAACACCCAATCTCTCACCCTATCCAACCAATTCGATGCTCTTGATTCGGAGGACGCGGAAGACCCAGAGGAGACAACCTCTCCTCCAGCCGACCGTACGCTCACCGAGAGTCTCCCCAATCCGAAAGACGTAGAACAGTTCACCGACATCACCGAAGCTAATCAACAGCTCACCATCGAAGACCCCGTGGTAGAGGCCCTAGCTATTCTAGGGCCAGACCTAGTTCGGAGAGGGCTCCAGGTCCTTGCCGTGGGCGTCCCTCTTCAGCAAACTAATCTTCTGACAGGGAACACCAGTGACTCCATAATCATCCCACCAGAGAATCCTATCCTGGATTCTGCCGGAGAATCGATCAATCAGCAACCGACCCCGCAGGAGCAGTCATGTAACGATCGTACCCCCAACAGTCGTAGGACCTTCTACCTCGAACGAGGCTAGTACAAACTACGAACCTACTGTAACCACTAGCATCCAAACCAGATCCACTACCAAGTGGAACAAAAATGCCCCCACAACATCCTTAATGCTTAACATCCTATTCTGGAATGTCCACGGTCTGGCGAACAAACCGACGTTAAGAAGAATAACCAATCTGCAGAAAATCCACAAGATAGACATCCTAATCATTCTTGAACCCAAAATCCCCTCCAAAAGATTAAAATTCATCCAACTGCAACTGGGCCTTCCCATGGCCATAGCTGGCAGACACGATATTTGGATCCTCTGCACGAAGGACGTCAAATTAGGAGTCATCCAGGGCTCCCGGCAGGCCCTCTCCTGTTGGTTCGATCACCCAAGACTTTCCAATCGCGCCATCCTGTCAGCGGTCCATGGCAGCTGTGATGTTGCGGAAAGAAAACAACTCTGGGACGACCTCCTTGACATCCATCACCTCCACACTAACTCCCTTTGGCTTTGTATTGGGACTTCAATGCGATCACCTCCAGCACGGAGAAAACTGGAGGCCGCCTCCCTCTCGCTCCGGCCATGCTTGACTTTAACAACTTTATCTTCAATGCCCACTTAACCACTCTCCAGTTCACTGGCAATGCATTCACCTGGTGCAATATGCAGGATGGCGACCGTCGTCAATACTCTAGGCTAGACAGGGCCCTCTCGAACGCCTTCTGGTACGGAATGGGGATCACCACTAATCTATCCTACCTCAACTCCACAGAATCAGACCGTACACCCCTGTTGGTAGAGATAAAAAACAAGACTAACTCATCCAAAAAGAACTTCTAGTTCCTCGACTTCTGGACAGGGCATCCCCATTTTCTGGGTATCGTTGCGGAAGCATGGAACCACGAGGAATCCCCCAACCCCCTAGTTCGGGTGAGCAACAATCTTAAAGCCACCAGGAAAGCGTTGTCCGTCTGGAGCAAACGCGCCTACGGAGATATCTTTCAAGCCGTTCGTGTCTCCGAGGACGACGTCACCCGCGCCGAAGCCCTGGTCATCACGGATCGCTCCCTAGCGGCTATGAGAGCCCTTAGCCTCACCAAGGCTATGCTTAAATTCAGGATCAAAGTGGAGACCGATTTCTGGAAACAGAAAGCGAGGTTGAAATGGGACAGCGAGGGGGACAAAAACTCAAAGTACTTTCTTGCTAGCGTTAACGGGCGCAGACAGAAGCTCTCGATTCACAGGACAGCTGATAACAATGGGAACATCATTACCGACCAAAAGAGCATCCATGAGGCCGCCATGGATTTCTATTCCAAACTATTCTCTAAAGAGACGGTTCACAACGATAGATCATTCCTAGACCAAACCCCCCTCCTCATTAACGACACCGACAATACCCAATTGAACAGCCCTCCCTCAGTTCAAGAAGTTAAAGATGCAGTGTGGGCTCTGAACGAGCACAGTGCTCCAGGTCCAGACGGGTTTTCGGGAGTATTCTTCCGTATACGCTGGGATATCATCAAGCAAGTCATCACCGAAGTGGCGATCGCTTTCTTCGAAGGTTCTATATACCCTAAAGCCATTTCTAGTGCCAACCTGATCCTAATCCCAAAAAAAAATAACTCAGAGTCCTTCCGTGACTTTCGACCAATCAGTCTTTGTAACTTCACCAACAAGATCATATCCAAGGTCATCGCGACCAGAATGGCGAGTATTCTTCCTAAGATTATTTCGGAGGAGCAAAGCGGGTTTGTTTGCGGGAGGAACATCCAGGAAAATATTATGCTGGCCCAAGAGGTAATCACCTGCATGAAATTTTCGGTGAGGGGAGACAACATTGCCATTAAAATCGACATGGAGAAAGCCTATGACAGACTGGATTGGCAATTCATGATCTGGGTTTTCAGAGCTTTCAGATTTTCGGAAACTTGGACCAATATTTTCTAGAGATCCATCAGCAACTCGTGGTTCTCGACGGTCATTAATGGCCACGCTGAGGGATTTTTTAAATCCTACTGTGGGGTGAGACAAGGAGACCCACTATCATCCACCGTCTTCATCATAGCAGCTAACGCTCAGAGTAGGAACCTCAATAATATGGTCAACACCCCTAACTTCTAGCACTATCATACTTCCAGTGGCTGCCCAATCATCACCCATCTGGCATTCGTAGACGACCTTCTCATATTCTCTTCCGGGGATGAAGGTGCGGTAGCAGTAGTTCACAATACCCTGATGAGATACTCTAGATGCTCAGGCCAGAAAATCAATCATTCCAAGAGCGTTATCTACGCCTACCACAACACCAATAGAGAGCACGCCAACAACCTCTCCAACTTAACATCCTTTTCAGTTGCTAAGCCCCCGTTCAACTATCTCGGTTGCCCTTTAGTGTACGGGAAATCCAATATCGACATTTTCGAGGACTTAATCACCAGAATCAGGAAGAAACTGGAAGGGTGGCACAAAACCACCTTATCCCCGGGTGGTAAGATTATCCTCATCAATCACGTGCTATCCTCCATCCCTATCTACACACTAGCTGCATGCTCGCCGCCCATTAAGGTTCTATCTTCGATCGAACAGATCTTTTGTAATTTTTTCTGGGGGCATCGCAACGGCCAAGATAAGCATCACTTGGGTAGATGGGAATCAATGGCTCACCCGACAAGCGAGGGAGGATTAGGATTCACCAAACGCACTCACATTGTTAAAGCATTCTCGATGAAACTGTGGTGGAAACTCTGCTCGAGCAACAACTTATGGAGCAGGTTTTTGAAAGCCAGATACTTCAAACACATACACCCCTCTATGGCCATATCCAACTGCAGATCCTCAACGGCTTGGCATCGCATCCTTATCGGCCGTGACCTTACCGAGCCAGCGATATGACTCCAGCTGGGAGCGGGCGACTCGAATCCATTCCTTAAGAGATGGGTTGGAGATAGCATGATCCCGAGTCTTACGGAGACCCCGAGAGATTGTAGGATCAGAGACCTGTGGAACCCCTCTATCGAAGACTGGAACTGGGACCATGTTCGTGAGTGGTCCCGCAACTATGCGGCAGATGGCATTCGCGAGAGAGGGTTACGCATCAGTGGCGAGGATGATGCGTTGAGATGGTCCCTCGAGGCGACGGGGGCATTTTCGGTGAGGTCGACGAGAATCGCTATCCAGGGCGCCGGTCGGCCACACCTCCCCATAGCACACTATTGGCATTCATGCATCCCTAAGAAGTGGTCCTTCCTCTTGTAGAGAGTCATCCGAAAGAAACCGCTGACAGACGACATCCTTAACACCATCGGGATTAGCTTAGCATCAGCTTGCTCTTGCTGCTCTGAGCGCCAGACGGAGACTATCGATCACATCTTCCGCCAGGGGACGCTGCCTGACAGGACTTGGACAACCCTTAACCAGCTATTCAGCATTGAGCAGGGCGGTGGACGCTTCCACGATCTACTGGCTTCTTGGGGTTCTGCCTCCCATGGCCACCAGATTGTCGCATCGACCGCTACTTGGGTCATTTGGAAGAATCGTAACAAGGCGAGATACGAAGGTCACCTATACTCGGCAGACCAGCTCTTACGGGAAGTTGCCCGCCAATGCCGTAAACGGAGCACCCTGTGTTCCCACAGTTCGAGAGCATTCTGGTTGGTGCTCCACCCCTAGCCCCTGGCGATTGTTTCGCTTTTCCCCTCTTTTTTTGTGGTATACCTGTATGGGCTTTGGCATTTTGCTCCTTGTATACGGAGTTTGTCTGCAGTTTTTAAGCCACCTTTAATAAATTGAAAGGGTTTTCTTATATATATATATATATATATATATATATATATATATATATATACATATAAATACAAACTCAAAGTCAACAACTAACTTCAAGATTCAAAATTCAACAATGAATCCATCAAAATCAAATTCAATAACAAGGAGTAATGGGTGAATCAAATCAAAGAAAAAAGATTTCAAATCGAAGTTAAAATAAGATTCTCAAGGGTCGTCCCAGGAATCTCTTAAGAAATTCTAACAGTGATTGAGTATCCTCTTATTCTAACACTTTACTTCCTATACTCTATAGCAGGCTCGTAGTAGTACAACTAAATCGCTGTACTACTACGATATCGCACTAATGTGAATCTAGCAATGCATGGGCCACCACTAAAAATGTGTCACGACCTGAACCCAGTGTAAGGGTACGAGAAGCGGGTACGTCTAGCCTACGCCACAGTATCGACGGTAGAACGTTGTTCTAGGTCACCATCACAACTAATACTATATGATATAATCTCCAAACGGAGGTCAATCACAGGAGGATATAATCTCAATCACAAAATAGAGGTAGATAATTAGCACGATGAAATAGATAAGAAATCCACAAAAGGGATACAACCAGAAGTGAAATAAGTCAATTATTTAACAACATAAAATCTCAATATCTAAATTAAATACATCTCCAAGACAACAAAAAATAAAATAAACAAAACTCTAGACCTCTACTCCAAGCTCTACTATGTCTTCTATGCTAGCTGTGATCCTCTAAGTTACATGTAAAATTTTATCAACAGGTCCAATCAGGACAGGAACGAATACATATCTCTCACACAGTTCATATCATGACAGGAAATGTAAAGCATGTTATAGAATAAAGTACATGAAAACTGAAAGAATAAATATGAAGAAAGAGAGAAAATTTGATAACAGGAAATATTTAGCTAGGGTAATAGAGAACTGTAAGTGACTAGTGATTTAGAGCAAGATAGACATGTGAACGGCTTGATTTATACATGATTACACTATAGAGTTTATACATGATTACACTACTTTAGAATTGTTCACATGACTACTTCTACTCCCCCGTACCCCAATCAATACACAAGGATCTAGACAGGTTATGTTATTGTACATAAAAGTTTATACATGAAGCTCATGAGATCATGAGAGTACATGAGAGCACATAAGTGTACATGAATAATAAGAGTCCATGAAATACATGATGTTCGTAAAAAGTACATAACATGATGTATTCGATGCGCCCGAGGGAGATAACATCTCATGTAAAGATCCATATAGTACTAATCCGTGATAATATCGTGTCAGCATCAAGTAAATTATTCTATGACAAGACTACAATTCCTAGCAAGTATGAAACGGTCAGAGAATGTACTCGCCTGATATCCCGAATGTCTGATGAGAATATGAGTCTGAACCGGAGTATCTGAGTCCTATTTAGAGCAACCACAGGTTACATTGTCACGACACGCACCCGCGTTTCGGATACGAGACGTGTCCAAGCCAGCCTACGTCGTAGAGTCGGCGATAGAACGCTGTCACGGCCAAGATGCTCAAAATTACAAAATATACATTTATTTCTCATTCACATTATTAAATAAAGTTTACAAATTATAAGGTTTCACAATTTCACATTTGCTAGAAAGTACAATGTCTCATAAATTGAAAAAGACAACTAATTCGACTATCTAGGTCGACCTCAGCATACCCATGCCTTCCTAGTGCTAAGAGTGATCGCGGCTAAACCTAAAAAATATTAGTTTCCAGTCAGGAATGGAACGAGTACAATCTCACAACAAATTCAATAAATGACAAAATTCATAAATATGTAAATAATAATGAAATACACGACGAAAGGATAAACATGGAATCATGGTAAAACCTGAGCATGGTGAACAAGACAAGTTAATACTGAAAACAGAGTAGACCTGTAGCTAGCAATGAATACTGTAGAACCAAAAACTGTATCTATCTAGTGAGTTGAAATACTACTTCGACATATAAACGGCTAAGGGTAAATCCGGTACCCCGTACATGAAATATGCGACTGCTATTAGACAAGAATAAGATCCGACACCCCGCACGTGAAGTGTGCGACTACTATTAGGCAAGATTAATTTTGGATTTGTTTACATGTCTAGAGTATTTCCCCGCCCGACCAGTACTCATGGATCCAAACAGGTCACGAACACGGTGATAGATTGGTCACGAACAACATGTAAATAATCCATAACTACTATCTCGTGTAACATCGTGTCAAAAACCAATAGAATATCAATGTAAAACACTACTACGTACACGATTCATAAAGATAATTAAATATGAGAACTATCATTGATGTACTCGCCTGAGGTCCTGTGCTGGTGAAACCGATAATACTATACCACTCAATGAGCCACAATAGTCAACACATGCAGAAGTCTCCGGATACTGAAATAAATATTACCAACGTTTTCAGAATAGACAAATTAGCTAGAATTGCCTGTCCTTAAGTCCAATTCTGGATACAGGGACAAAACGATAATTTTGGATCAAAACAGTATCCGTCGTTGGACCCGCTTTGCACCAAAAAGCGTGCCAAAGTCTATGGTCTCTAAAGTCATCAAACTATATGTCTACTGGTCCGGTTTTTTGATACAAACCCAGCCGTATGTCCAAAGTTGGATTCCGACGGGCCGTGCACAAAATCGCCCGTTGAGTCGGATCGTGGGGCCCGCAAAACGGTGATCCGGTCAACTGTCTCAGAATCGGAACAAACTTGGCGTACAAGACCAAAAAATAATATGGTCCTGTTGGCGCAAGTTTTGTTTCGATCTGACGAGTGTGCACAGAGTAATTAGAATTTGTGCAAAGTGTTCGATACGGTAAATTTTGACGGATAAACATCAAATTCGTCGCGCACACGCGACCAATTTGAATTTTGTCAAAGCCCATATGTCCATGAAGCCACTACGCACCTTTTGATGCTTTCGGTTCGCGACCACGTTGCCCAAATTGGCGGGACGCACGTCGTATCGAAGGTTTTTCCAGTTTTTAAAACATATTTTTCTCTATATTGGAAAATCGATTTCTCGGCGCACAGTTTTCAAAATTGATTTCTGTAAAAATAGTTCTCTAGCCTTATATGTTGTCTAGGACTGCCTTTAAATAGATTTTGAAATCATGCATGGTTTGGATGATAATTAAGTACAAAGTAGGCTAGTTCGACTGTTCTCAGTCCTGTTTTTGGGACAGGTTTTCATCAAACTTGGGTTCGATTTTTGGGGCAATATAGATTACATAAAATCAGACTAATTGATGGGAATCGAAGGTGTATATATCGGGATCATGCCTGAAGAAATAGCTCGAAAAATGATTGAGCAACGAGGGTGGACTTCGATCACAAAGCTGGGCTTACAAATGTCGATGTTGCTATTCTGTTTCTTCCCACGTGCGCGGTTTGGCTGCTGTTGCCGGCCGGCTGGCCACCGTGCAGCGGCTGTGCGCTCGTGCGGCGGATCCCTAGGGGTGCGCGTACGTCAGGAGGTCGGGGGTCGAGGATTCGGCTAGGGTTTCATTCTCGAGCATATATATGTACATGCATACACGAGTTCTTCCCTCCTCGGGTTCAGCTTTGTTGGAAACGATCGGGGTGGGCTTGGGCCTGGTTGGGCTGGGATTTGGGATTGGGATGCTGCTGCTGTTCTTTGTTTTCCCTTGTATTCTTCGTTTTTCTTTATTATTATTAATATATCCATATATATATATATATATATATTTATATATATATATATATATATTTTATATATATATATATATATATATATATATTTATATATATATATATATTATATATATATTTTATATATATATTTATATATTTATATATTTTATATAAATATATATATATAAAAAAATATATATATATTTTATATATATATATATATATATATATATATATATATATATATATATATATATATATATATATATATATATATATAACATTTAAAAAAAATATATAACATTTATTCGATAAAAATAATATAACCAATAATAATAATAATATTATATAATAATAACCTCAAGAAAATAATAATAATAATGATAATAACGAAATTCAATATACCATTTTGCACTGTCTAATTATCCTAAAATGCACAAGGACCTATTTTATACAAATATCATTGAATATTAACTAATAATGATATTTAAAATATTTATTTAAGAATACTTAGAAAATATTCATTAGATCATTAAACGGAATACGACACCATCATACCAAAATACATCAACATGAATGCCATTGGACGTTCCGCATGACTACTTGCGCTTGGGCTTGTTTTGGGTCCTATCTGGACTAGTTCGGTACAACCGGGTTCCCCAAAACTCAATAATATAATTAATAGATAAATAAATCTTCGGTACGGGTTAAGTCACAACTTGACATGGTTTTTCTAGTTAGGACACACTTATGGCTGGGTCTTCCCTGGTATAGCTAATACACTAGTCAAGGCACACGACCATGCTATTTGTGCCATAATTCTTAGTCGTCTTGTACTTCAAACCTCAACCATGGCTGAAATTATTTACCATAGTAATTAACAAAATAATTATTTATAACAGTCTAAAAATTACCATTCAATTGAAATAAATAATAATAAAAATATTTCAAAATTTCCGGGAAGGGGAGCTACAAATCTACCCACCTTAAAAATAATTTCGTCCTCGAAATTCTAATTCATAGCTATTCCTAAAAATTCAAAAAGGAAGTCTACCTTAACCTTAATCTCCTTAAATTTTAATTTCTCAAAAATAGTTTATATTCTTCTCCTAGCCATTTGTAACTACATAACCTCTAGGACTTCTACCCACCTTTGATCACACTACTCCTCAAAACTAAAATCTTATAATCTTCTAATTAGTTGTTAACAATCCTACCAACAGATATCTACTGCATATGGCATCTATAATCCTTTACTATCTATCAAGCAACCCAAAAATTTAACGAGCAACAAATTTACACAAGTAGCTAAAAAATATTGATGAATTCTAAATAGCATGACCATTCGTCTCTCTGAAATAGGAAAGACAGAAAGATAAGGAAGAATAATCGAGAGAAAATATAAAGTTTCAGAGCGGTAGAAAGTTTCCAATGATGCAGATAGAGAGAAAGTTTACGAACCATTGACCTATTTGCTAGATTGGGCTACTCTAGTCTAGTCACTTGTTAAATCGAAGAACTCTTCATTTTTTAGAGGGGCTTGCAATCCGTGCAAAACAGAAGTTTCGTTCTCAAAATTCTAAACAAGGTTCCATAATAGAACCGAATTCGAAAAATCAAGATTGTGATCTTTTTCGTGGTTGTTTAAACACTCGAACAAGGGATATAAATGCGACACAAGATTATATCGCGACTTCCAGGTAGATGGAATAAGTGTTACGAATGACTTCACATTCTAAGAGGTGGAGACTACATAATAGGTATAGGGACCTATTTCAATTGGTTCGGTTTTATAGTCTAAATATGGTGGTATGCATGGATGGGTTTTACTGGTCTTAATGGGTTACCTGATTGGACTTCAACCGTTGGTTGGATGAACCTTGGATTTCAATATATATTGATTGGACAAGATCTCATGATAAAACTATTTTTACTAGGTTAGGGTATCCTAGAATAGGTTTTCACCCAAGTGGTTGAGCTAGTTGCCAGTCAGGTTGGTTAGCTATGTTCCTAAAGCCTAAAAATGCGCCTTCGATGAATTTTGTGTTTAAGTAGCACATGAGGCCTCAATTGGGTGGCCCACTAGTGGCATGTGCGTAGTGGGCTTCGAGTAGATCACAACCATATATTGGGTCGAATTAATTGGGTCAAAGTTGAGGCTTTAATGAAAGTTGGGAAGCATACTGGTATTATGGTACGGGTTATAGCTAGTCATTTTGACCTGAAAGTCGTACCACAAAAATTGAGTACAAGGGGTTATATTTGGGTGGGACATGATATACCTAGATGAAAATGGACTCGTCTAGATCTTGCATATGAAATTTGTTGGAAGGCAACAGCTGGTCTCGTGCTCCGAATATTAATGACACGACCGGGGACACAAAATGATCTAAATGTAAAGTCGGAGTCCATGGGGCACTAACTATCATCCTAATAAAAATTTTTCTAATCAATCGGTAATCCTCGTATATCCCAAAATTTTAGAAGGCTTACAGTCTACTCCCTTAGAAGCTAGGACATAGTTTTAGGAATAATGAGGTTAGAAGAGTTCCAAAGTCCGGATTTTATACCTCGACTCTTGTTAATAAAGAATAAGGCATGGCATAACGGGATGCGGTAGATATAAGTCAAGTCAAGGATCGTTCCTCAATAAATGGAAAATGAGTATATACAATGACACATGGTCGATAAAATAGAATGATCTACTCGTCCACAGTATACAAGGGTTATCGACGGGGTAACTAACTCTAAGGCACATCATATGAAGAGATTTCTAATAACTAAGTCGTGAATTTCCTTTTTGTGTCATACCTGCCAGACTACTGTCACAAGGGTTCTAGTGGTATGGGCTGTAGTGATCATGTATTGCTGTTGATAACTAGTAGATCATAATATGACAGGGTATTGGCTAAGCTAGTGACTGTGGTGTTCCAATACTAGTTAGGTCCTAACAATACAATTTACATAACTAGGGTAATATTTGTTGGGAACCAATCTCGGAATGGGTGTCTACCATAGTCATGGTAAATGATTGTCCTTACCTTTGTCTATTCATCTCATGTCTAAACTATGGGCTTTGGTCGAGGAAAGGTTGGATTAAGCCTTAAGGGTTGCTAGCTAAAGCAAGCTTCAAGCAAATAATTAGAGACTCACAACGATTAGTTTCTTGAGAATAAACAGTCTCCTAGGTTGGCATTTTGTCTAAGGGTAAAACCCTAATCATTCTCAAATTCAGATGGCTAGAAGGTCCCAATAGTAGTTTGATGATCGAGAGGAGGACGAGTAACTCAAGGAAAGGTTCTAGTCACATGGCTGGCCGATGGTAGCTATACTTGTGTATACAACTATCATAGCCTTGGAGGATACTCTGTATCTATCTACCAATTACGATTCTTTCCAAATCAGTAAAAGACAAAAATAATAAAGAGTTCAAGAAAGATGTCACTGAATACAATTACGTGATTCAAGGCGAATGTATAGTTCAAGAGGAATTGTCAATGCAGTCGCGGATGAGATCCTAGATACCTCGATATCTCAATCCACGTAGGATAATCAAAGAGAGAGCGAACCGACTGCACTAAGGTTGATCATACCGTAATACACCGATTCTGATTATACAATATGTTAGTAGGCATCCCCAATAAACATGTCTTGAATCAAGCTCGATAAAAGAGTAAGCTTGCAAAACTAGACTGTAATAGCAGCATCGGTCAAGATAGTCAAAATACAAGCATGCAAGATTTTTGAAATGAGGCACAAGTAGTTCGAGTTTGGAGAGAATTAAAACCTTACCTGGTGTTATTGCTTATACAGTCGTCCTACTATCTTTTTATCCATAAGGCCTTGGTCGACTAATGAGTTATGAACCTCTAAATTCCATCTTCTTGGTAAACCGATTAGTGTCAGTCAATTACCTCGTTAATAGATCACAAGGATCACAGAATGCTAGGTTGGGAGATATGCTACCTAATCTTACAGAACTTTCACTAAGATTGGCTTTGGATCTTATGGGACATACATGGCATTTTCCTGTCCTCTATAGTATCCTAAACTTGTAATAACGTTTGAAGTCATTTTACCAAGAATTATGCCTCGCCCGTATACTCCAGCTGTGGTAAATCCTTGGTTCCATGATTCAAATGTGATACGGTATCAAATACTCTACCTTATATTGACACAAGATCTAAAGAGTTCAACGAAGATATAGTTTTAGCAATGCTCCATAACCTACATTTCTTTAAAATAATTTCAACTCTATGGGTCGTGCCTCGCCAGTGCGCTGCTGGCTGCAGTGAACCCACACTCTCCATTCTTAAGTAATTGGTGACAATGCGCTGCTATCTAGCCATCGTAGTCGTTAAAATTACTCTAACTATATTCCTAAGAACTTCAGGAAGCTGCTAGAGATTCAAGCTAGTCGACTATGATAGAAAGCGTAAACATCTGCCTATAAGTCTCAATCCTTAAAGTAAAAGATTGACCGGGGAGGAAATAACTGAAGACAAGGGAGGTAAGAACATCCTAATCTTTATTTCATATATATTTGAAATGGTTGAGGGAAAAACTTTGAATCAAGTCTACCTCGATATTTGTATACGAATAACAGAATCAGGAATTATAAACCAATTCCTTACAACAAATATGATTTTAAATAGGCAATTCTAACTTATGATATATGATTTATATCTAACAGAGCAAAAGAAAATTGAACAGTTTATCAAGATTAAAGCCTTAATTCTAGAAAAGCCTAACTTACCAAGTGAACAGTATATCTACATTGGATCATATTGTCATATCAAAAGTAATGGTGTATCTATAGAGATCTGGCAAGCTATCTAAATTTAATAATTTCTTATCTAAATTGCATGGCCTATCTGACAACCTTAACTACCTAACAGTCAATTTGAACAAGGAACTTCTAGTCCTAGTCATTCTCTTAAATCAATTTAACTCTAAGTTGTGAATAAGCATTTTCTAGTTGCAGGCTCACAATGGTACGACTAATTTAAGCACTATCACAAGTTCGCATATTTTACAAAAACTGACCTGCATGGGCCACCACAAAAACTTGTCCCGACCCGCATCCGCTTTTCGGATACGAGACGTGTCCAAGCCAGCCTACGCCGCAGAGGCGACGGTAGAACGCTGTCACGGCCAAGATGCTCAAAACTACAAAATATATATTTATTACTCATTCACATTATTAAATCAAGTTTACAAATTACAAGGTTTCATAACTTCATATTTGCTAAAAAATATAATATCTCATAAATAGAAAAAGATAACTAATTCGACTATCTAGGTTGACCTCAGCATACCCATGCTTTCCCAGTGCTAAGATCTAAACCTGAAAAATATTGGTTTTCAATCAGGAATGGAACGAGTACAATCTCACAACATATTCAATAAATGAAAAAATTCATAAGTATGTAAATAATAATGAAATACACGACGAAAGGATAAACATGGAATCATGGTAAAAACTGAGCATGGTGAACAAGGCAAGTGAATACTGAAAACAGATAGACCTATAGCTAGCAATGAATACTGTAGAACCAGAAACTATATCTATCTAGTGAGTTGAAATACTACTTCGATATGTAAATGACTAAGGGTAAATCTGGCACCCCGCACATGAAATGTACGACTGCTATTAGGCAAGAATAAGATCCGGCACCCCGTACGTGAAGTGTGCGACTGCTATTAGGCAAGAATAATTTTGGGTTTGTTTACATGTCTAGAGTATTTCTCCGCCCGACCAATACTCATGGATCCAAACAGGTCAAGAACACGGTAATAGATTGGTCACGAACAACATGTAAAGAATCCATAACTACTATCTCGTGTAACATCGTGTTAAGAACCAATGGAATATCAATGTAAAATACTACTACGTACATGATTCATAAAGATAATCAAATATGAGAACTATCAGAGATGTACTCGTCTGTGGTCCTGTGCTGGTGAAACCAATAATACTATACCACTCAATGAACCACAACAGTCAACACATGCAAAAGTCTCCGGATGCTGAAATAAATATTACTAACGTTTTCAGAATAGACAAATTAGCTAGAATTGTCTGTCCTTAAGTCCAATTCTGGACACAGGGGTAAAACGATAATTTTGGGTCAAAATGGTGTCCGCCGTTGGACCCGCTTTGCACCGAAAAGCGTGCCAAAGTCTATGGTCTCTAAAGTCGTCAAACTATATGTCTACAGGTTCGGTTATTCGATACGAACCCAACCGTATGTCCAAAGTTGGATTCCGGCAGGCCGTGCACAAAATCGCCCGTTGAGTAGGATAGTGGGACCCGTAAAACGATGATCCGGTCAACTGTATCAGAATCAGACCAAACATGGTATACAGGACCAAAAAAATGATACAGTCCTATTAGCGCAAGTTTTGTTTCGATCAGACGAGTGTGCAAAAAGTAATTATAGTTTGTGCAAAGTGGTTGATACGGTGAATTTCGGCGGATACGCATCAAATTCGTCACGCACACGCGACCAATTTGAATTCCGTCAAAGCCCACACGTCCACGAAGCCATTACGCACCTTTCGATGCTTTCGGTTTGCGACCACATCGCCCGGATTTGCGGGACGCACGTCGTATCAAAGGTTTTTCTAGTTTTTAAAACAGATTTATCTTAATATTGGGAAACCGATTTCTCAGCGCAAATTTATCAAAATTGATTTCTTTAAAAAGGATTCTCTAGCCTTATATGTTGTCTAGGACTTCCTACAAATAGATTTTTGAAATTATACATGGTTTGGATGATAATTAAGTGCAAAGTAGGCTAGTTCGACTGTTGTCAGTCCTGTTTTGGGACAGGTTTTTATCGAACTTGGGTTCGATTTTTCGGGCAATATAGATTACCTAAAATTAGACTAATTGATGAGAATCGAAGGTGTATATATCGGGATCATACCTGAAGAAAAAGCTCAAAAAATGATTGAGCAACGAGGGTGGACTTTGATCACGAAGTTGGGCTTGCAACTGTCGCTATTGTTGTTCTATATCTTCCCATGCGCGCGGTTTAGCCGCTGTTGCTGGTCGGCCGGCCACCGTGCGGAGGCTGCGCGCTCACGCGGTGGAGCCCAAGGGGCACACATGTGTCAGGAGGTCGGGGTCGAGGATTCGGGTAGGGTTTCGCTCTCGAGCATATATATATATATATATATATATATATATATATATATATATATATATACATGCATACGCGAGTAAAAAAAAAAAAAAATATATATATATATATACATGCATACGCGAGTTCTTCCCTCCTCGTGTTCGGCTTTGCTGGAAACGATCGGGGTGGGCTTGGGCCTGGTCGGGCTGGGATTTGGGATTGGGATGCTGCTGCTGTTCTTTGTTTTCCTTTGTGTTCTTTGTTTTTCTTTATTATTATTAATATAACTATATATATATATATATAATATATATATATATATAAAATATATATATATATTATATATTTTATATATATATATATATATATATATATATATATATATATATATATATAAAATATATATATAATATATATATATATATATATATATATATATATATATATATATATTCAGATATATATACTTATATAGTAAACTCCATATAAATATAAATAATCCTCAATATTATTTATTTCTAATGTAGGGCCTATTTATATAAACATGAATATATATAACATTTATTTTACAAAAACAATATAAACAATAATAATAATAATATTATATAATAATAACCTCAATAAAATAATAATAATATTAATAACGAAATTAAATAAACCAATAATGGTGTATATACCATTACGCACAGTCTAATTATCCTAAAATGCACAAGGACCTATTTTATACAAATATCATTGAATATCAACTAATAATGATATTTATAATATTTAATTAAGAATACTTAGAAAATATTCATTAGATCATTAAAACGGAATACGACACCATCATTCCAAAATACATCAACACGAATGTCATTGGACGTTCCATATGACTACATGGGCTTGGGCTTGTTTTGGGTCCTATCTGGACTAGTTCGGTACAACCGAGTTCCCTAAAACTCAATAATATAATTAATAGATAAATATATCTTCGGTAAGGGCTAAGACGCAACTTGACCCGGTTTTTCTAGTTATGATACACTTATGGCTGGGTCTTTCCTAGTATAGCTAATACACTAGTTAAGGCATACGACCATGCTATCTGTGCCATGATTCCTAGTCGTTTTCTACTTCAAACCTTAACCATGGCTAAAATCATCTACTGTAGTAATTAACTAAATAATTATTTATAACAATATAAAAATCACCATTCAATTGAAATAAATAATAATAAAAATATTTCAAAATTTTCGAGAAGGCGAGCTACATACATTGTGTCCAATATGAAATAAGAGTAATCTGCAATGCATTCTAAATGATTCTAGGTCCTTCTAGATCAAAGTCAACCCTTGGTCAACTCTGGTCAACTACTATAGCCAAACTAGGTCAAAGTCAACCATTGGTCAATTCTGGTCAACCATTCTAGTCAAACTAGGTTCAACCTTAGTCAACTAGTCCATTATCCCAAGTTTAGGTCAAACTTAAGTTATTAAACCATTTCAAGTCCGTTTGAGTCAATTTGGATCAAGTTTGACCCAAAGTTGACTTTTGTCAACCTAGTCAACTTGGCCAAGTTAGGCCCATTGGGTCAATCATAAACTGACTCACTAATCCATAGACTACATCTAATAGCACAATCACACACACACACACACACACACACACACACACACACACACACACACACACACACACACACACACATATATATATATATATAAATAAAGTATCATCTACACACATTACAAAGCGGATAGAGCACACTCAGCGAGCCTCTCCAATCTGACATCCTTCTCCACTGCATACCCGCCGTTTAATTATCTCGGGTGCCCGCTGGAGTACGATAAATCCAACTTGGGGATATTCGATGACCTTGTCAGCAAAATCAGGAAAAAAAATTGAGGGCTGGCACAACGCTACCTTATCCCTTGGGGGAAAATGATCCTGATCAAGCATGTCCTATCCTCCATTCCTATGTACACCCTGCCCGTCTGCTCGCCTCCGCAGAAGGTCCTAACCTCCCTTGAATCCCTGTTCTCTAAATTTTTCTGGGGCCACAGAGACGGCAGAGACAAGCACCACTGGGCCAGTTGGGCATCCATGGCCAACCCCACCGAAGAGGGAGGACTCAAATTTATTAGATTGGCGCAAATTGTTGCCGCCGGCTCAATGAAGCTATGGTGGAAACTCCGTACAGAAAACACGATCTGGTCCTGATTTATGAAGGCCAGGTATTTCCGGCATTTCCACCCCTCGACGGCGCTAGCCAACAGCAGATCCTCTGCCAGCTGGCACAATATTCTGACAGGACGGAACCTCGTCGATCCCTTCATAATCACCGATGGTTCAGAAGCGGTGCAATGGTCCCTGAACCCCAGCGGCGAGTTCTCCTTAGCTTCCGCCAGGACTGCGCTGAGGGGCACGGGAGAGCCACAATACAAAATCACCCCTACTGGCAACCAACCATCCACAATAAATGGTACATCCTTATTTGGAGAACGCAGCGCAGGAAACTCCCCACCGATGACGCTCTGACCCACCTTTGCTACAGCCTTGCATCGAGATGCCACTGTTGTTCATCCCCGCAAGCAGAATCTGCGGCTCGCGTCCTCTACTCGGGAGAGCTTGCCATCCAGCTGTGGTCCCAACTCTCCACCAAATGGCATATACAACATCAGGCTGGCGACTTCGACAATCTTCTCGCCATCTGGGGTCCCTCCAACAGGCACCAGATCGTCGCAGCCGCCGGCATTTGGGTATTATGGAAAACTGAAACAAGCACATATATGAAGGTTACTCATTCAACTCCCTACAACTGTTCAGAGAAGTCTACAACAGGTTCTCAAAGCCGATGGTCGTTGCTCCCCAGTCCCGGGCTGCCGTCTTCGGGTCCCGTCTTAACTCGGATCCCAGGACTTTTTGCTTCGGCCCCTGTGCCCGATAGTTAGTTATCTTTTTTAGTATTAGCTTTTCTGTATAGGCTTCGGCATTTTGCACCTTATACATCAATAAAATGGGGGGTTTTGTGATATATATATATATATATTTTTTTGTGATATATATATATATATATATATATATATATATATTTGTGATATATATATATATATATATATATATATATATATATATATATAAAATATATATATATATATATATATTTTTATGTAATGGTGTATATATATATATATATATTTTATATATATATATATATATATATATATATATATATATATATATATATATATATATATATATATATATACACCATTACATTGGTATATAATGGAAAGGGGGATGAGAGTGTGTGTGTGTGTATTGTGTGAGGGCTGCTGGTAGGTTAAATCTGAGACAAACTTATATATTATTATGTATACATATATACACTATATATATATATATATATATATATATATATATATATATATATATATATATATATATATATATATATATATAATATTAGCATATATACATAGGAAAAGAAGGAAGGGAGTGTGTGTGTGTGTTTGGGTATGTGTGAACTTGTGAAAGGTTGAAAACCCAAAATCTGAACCTAAACTAAAATCCTAATCAACACACAAAATCTGAGAACTAAAAGAAGAACACACACACACACACACACACACATATATATATATATATATATATATATATATATATATATATATATATATACAAAAATCTAAAACCAAGTACCTAACCTAACACCTACCATTCAACTCAAACCCAACTCTACGATCCAAACACCAAAACAAAACAAAACAATACCAAAAACCCACTCATATGAAATCAAAACCCGAAGACTATATAAACCAAGTCTCAAAACTCAAACCCAACTCTAAACTCCTAATCAAAACTAAGTTTTAGTTTTAATACCTACACTCAAAACACAACCATAAACCCAATCTCATACTTACCACAATCTCATATTTCTGTGATCAATCCAAGCTCATGAATTGAGTTTCAACTCAACTCAAAACTCAAAAAAACCCAAATCAATACCAAATATCCAATTCAAACTTGAAAACTCAATACACAACCCCATCTCCAAACCAAAAATCTTAAATACCATACAATACTACGTAAAACCTGGTAAACAAGAAGGGTTAAATGTGTGTGTCATGCCCGTGTCCTCACAGAGTCGAATTCATGTCCGTATCGTGTCCAAACATTACGTATCGCACATGCACGTACACGTATGAATAGAAACGTGCTCGTGGGTACGTGTCGTGCTCAATAGAATGCCACACGCAACACGAGGAGCCTCGTGCTCGTTCACGTAGCTAGGCGGGGTCTAGGTCTAGGTGTACACCATACTGAAATGTCACCACGTCGTGTCCACGCATCGCACAAGACGCGTATCGGGGAGGGCTGTGCGCACGTGCACGGTATCAGCCAAATCAGTACAAATACGATGACTTCGCACATACACAACAAATCTCTTAAAATTTCACAAGCACATGGACAGAGGTTTCCCCTACGTGTCCATAAAATTTCATGCAAAACTGTTTCCTGTGCATTGAGTTATGACATTCAGACTGCAGGACAGTGCACGGGCTGAACGCACGCGTGCGCGCGGCCTCGTGGGCGCGTGTCGACGTCCGTAGCTCACGGCACGAGCTACGTCGTGCCACGTGGTCGAGCATAGGGATATCCTAGGTCTAGGGCTAGGTGTTGTCGTGTCATGTCCGCGAACGAAGGCCGTGTCAGCGGCGTTTTTCGCGCGCGTGCACGGTTTAGCCGAACCAGTGCGACTTCGATTTCTTCTTGCACGCTCCACGAAATGTCATGAAATTTTAGGATCTCGTGGGAAGAGGTTGCCTCCACGTGTCCACAAAATTTTATGACCAACCGTGTCGTATTCGTCGAGTTATGGCACTCGAACAGCAGGTCATGCACGAGGCTGTGCACGGGCCTCGTATACGCGTGTCCGATTTGGATACCGAAAATGTGTCAAATCAAGATCCATCTTCACGAAAGTTGTTTCAAATATACACAACAATAAATTCGTGAAAACTGAATCAAAAAATACAAACTTTCGATTCTAAACGACATTTCGTCGAACACGTGTTCCAATACACCGACACACGTTCGATACGCCTATCAAACGACTACGAAATCCTACCAAACTACATGTACAGGTCCGGGGTACCTAGATGGATGCATCTATGAAGAAAAATCAAAATTTACAAGTGTTTAGTGGGGTTTACCTATAGAGAGTCAATATCTCAATGAAATGAGCCTCCAAACGCGTCGATGCCGATTTCCTCCGGTCCAACACCTACGATTCCTTGCTAGCAAGTCTCCAGCAAGTTCCTCCGCACTTTGTTTGGATTGATTTGGATGAGAATTAAGGAAAATGGACTTTTGGAAGAGGAGGGCAATTTTTAGGGTTTGAGAAACTTGACGACTACAATATTTTCACATAAAGAAGGTTGGGGCTGCTGTTTGTGGCCGGCCAGGGGTTAGCTAGGGTTAGGTTAGGGTTTGTTATGGGCCATCATTCAAGTTAAACTCCATGTAAAACCCATTAGCAAAAAGGCCAAAAAGCTTCATATTAAAAACAGCCTAAAATGCATTAAATTGTTTCCTAATTAGGACTACTGCTCTAAATTAAAATCTAATTAGCTAAATAGGATTCTAATCACATGGTTAGTCTCTAATCAAGGTTATCTATGGTTAAATAATCTGTTACTACCAAAAGCGCTACTCAAAATCAAAACACCAATCGATTTAATAATAAAATAATTAAAAAATTCAAAAATATCACACAATTACTAAAATACCCTTATCTTGAAAAGTGGTGATTACAACTTCTAAGAGTAAGTTCACTGCTGTCACCCAATCATGTGCTGGCAACTAGGATGCCTTTAGAAATTTTTTCGTGCTGATAATCCATGCGGAAACTTCTAGTGTACTCTTAGTACCCATAAAATTCTTAGGCCCCATGTCGATAAAGTCTTTAATAGAGCCTAGATAAGGTTGTGGAGCTGGTGCTGGAGCTGGTACCGAGGCTGGTGGTGGAGGTCTAACTAGGTACGCCATCATGCTCTGCATCAACAGTTCTATTTGCTGCCACTGAGACTGTAGCATAGCATACATAAACTGGGTAATCGGGTCCGCATCAGTCGGAAGTGGAGGCAGCTAGGGTCCAGGCTATGGTGAAAACTGCTGAGGAAGTGGTAATGGTACACTCTCTCCTGGTGGTACTGCAGTAGTCTGCCCAACCTGGCTGACTGGGGGTACTTGGGCCTCCTGTTGTACCGTCGATGGGGTCATGGTAGTCTGCTACTGTTCT
The DNA here is from genome assembly GCA_029216955.1 of Iris pallida. Classification (NCBI taxonomy): domain Eukaryota; kingdom Viridiplantae; phylum Streptophyta; class Magnoliopsida; order Asparagales; family Iridaceae; genus Iris; species Iris pallida. Next base: position 10,182,061 of record JANAVB010028818.1, on the reverse strand, counting down.
AGCTGATACGGGGTCACCGGGGTCATTGGAGGAACCCGTTCCTCCTGAGTAGTTGCATCACCAGATGAGATGGCCAGGGTAAAGGTGTGTCCATTTTGTAGATTCATATTGCTGGCACGAAGAAAAGATCAATGTTATAATGGATTCAAGTAAGTTGCAAGTCAAGCAATTGAAAGAGAGTTTAATAAGAAAATCAAGAAATGTCAAACAATTTGTAGATATAAACCTAGAAGGTAGGTATAATTGTCTAATAGGCTAAGCTAACCATATCTCAATCTACGTAGAATAGTCATTCAAAAGGAGAACAAAATGCACTATGGTTGATCAGACCACAATACACCTGTTCTGATAAGACAATGTATCAGTGGGCGCCCACAATAAAATATATGTCCTGAACAAGCTCGATGAAAGAGTAAGCTCGCAAAACTAGGCTATAATAGCAACATTAGTCAAGGTAGTCCAAATACAAATATGCGAGATAATGCTGAAAGAAAATATAAATAGCTTCAGCTCCTTAAGAATCTAAGTTATGTCCGGTGTTCGTGCCTATGCAGTCGTCCTACTGTCTTCTTGTCTAAGGCTTTGGTTAAAGTCAAAGTGTAACACCCAGTTTTCTAAAATGAGGGTAATTTTGAAATTTTATAATTTTAATTATTTATTGATTTGACATTTAAATCATGATATGATTTTTGGTAATTTTTAAATCATTTTAAAACTATTTAAAATCATGACTTGTGATTTTGATGTTTTGCTAGTGAAACCCTAGAGACTGTTTGACCTAGAGCCTAACCATGTGATTAGAATGTTTTAATGTCATTTCTGGCCTAAGAATATTTTGCATTTGACCTCTTTGAATTATTTTGATATTTATTGCGTTGGTGATTGTTGATTTTGACCTTTGATAGGTGTGATTTTGTGATGGTTTTGTGTCTGTATTGGACACGTATCAGTTTTTATTTATAAATGTTTAATGTGTCTCAAAGAGATTTTTTTTATTGTTGATTTTTTTTGAAAATTATTTGAATGAGATTGTTTTCTGCATGTGTTTCCTGTGATTGCTTTGTTTTAATTTCGAGAACGAAATTTTTTTAAGGTGGATAGATTTGTCACCCACAGTTTTCAAAAATAGGAGTATTTTAATCTTTTTTCATTTTTGAATATTTTTTGATTTATTTTGTTATTTATGATACTGTTTTGTGGTTGTTTGAGTCGGGTTCGAATTTTAACTCAATCCGACTTGTATCGGAGATCCGGGGTAGCTTCGACTCTGATGTGGATCCACTCATTAGTTAAACATGGCCCACATTTGACAATTTTTAAGTAGTATGGTTGGGCTAATTGTTCATGACTAGGTTGGGTTATTTTGAGACTCAAACTAGTCTCTTTTAGCCCCAAACCCTAACCTAACTTAAGTTGAACCTAATGGGACAAGAGGGGCATTTTGGACTTTGCCAAAATAGGAGAAATAGCCAATATGGCCAGCCACCAAAGGAGGGGAATGAGTCATCATTCATTTTGTCCTTAGCCTCTTTTTTCATCTCCTTGAGTTCTTCCCCAAATTTGAGAAGAACCTCCATTGATTTCATCTCCAAATCAATCCATTCCTCCATCCAATCTTCTCCATTTCTTCTCTACTCAAGCAAGAGGAGGTGCTAGCCAAGTTTGGGAGGAGTTTGCATTATTTTGTGTCTATTTGGAGATCCCTTCGTGTCGGTGTCGTATCGGAAGGAGTTCTTGAGATTTCACCTCCCGGAAGGTAAAATCTACCCTCTAATATCCAAACCCTCATGCATTAGGAATGTTTTGAACCCATAGGAATTTCTTCCAGGGTTATGTCTCCATTTGTGTCCATTTTGAGTCCATTTGGAGACATTTAGGAGTGTCCTTTATGTGTTATTGTGTCCATGTGGAAAAACCCCAAATTTGGACACACTATGTGTTGTTGTTATGTGTGAATGAATTATTACATGTTTAATCTCATATTTTTGTATTGGAGATGTGTTCTATAGTATCTCATATATATATATACATATATATATATATATATATATATATATATATATATATATATTAGTGTAGAGAGTGAGTTCTTGATATATTTTGTTATATACTTGTGTTTCTTTTGTCTCAAACTACCTAAATTCGTCATAATATTTATCCACGTTTTAGTAGCAATAACAGCTTAGAACTTTCAGCTTAAAACTCCGATTTATCTTCCGTTTTTTTAAAAGAACCGTATCAAAGTTAGCTTTCCAAATATATATTTTAATAAGCCAAATTCGTTCTGAAACTTTCTGTAAAATTATTTGAGTGTCAGCTGTACGAAAGACGAACGCGTTTCGGTGTTTTTGCGAGTCCGGGAGCTTCCGGACACGAAAATGCGATCCGTTTAAAGTTTCGGAAAGCTAACACAAAGATCTATAACATATTTTAATCCTAGAATTTAATGAATGCTTAATTTGTACAGTATTGACTTTAAGTAGGAGATTACTATACGACATATGCATTTTGTGTATCCTTGCATGTACAAATATGTATGTATGCATGTGTATATATATATATGTGTGTGTGTGTGTGTTAAGAGAATGTAATATAATATAGAGTATGCATAAATGATATAATGTATGAAAGTATATAATGTATTCAAATATGTATGTATAGGTGCATGAATGAATGAATGAATAAATGAATGCAACGCATGAATGAATGGATGAAATGCAAGAATGTAGGTAATGCAAGGTATTGAAACATGTATGCAAGCATCCATATGTAAGTAAGTAACGTAATCAAGTATGAATATATGCTATATATGAATGCCAACATGATAGGAATGTATGATGCCATATTAGCACTTAGCACCATGTTCATATGTTAAAACCCCCTTCTACATGTTGACAGTAACCCCAAGCAGGAGTACACATAAAACCTACTTACTGTTATGAGTAAACCCTTTGATGTATAAATAAACCCTTTTGTTATTATTAACACCCACACACACACATGCTAAACCTATGCTTTACATGTTATTTCTTCTATGTGACACAATAAACCCTTGCTAAATGTTATCCTTCTAACATAACCCCCTCATACTTGAACACATTGTACTGCTATGTACACATTGCCTATCCACATTCATGTATCACTCACTCCTTGTCTTTATGCACTTTGCTTGTAATAAAAATATATATGAATATATATGTAATGTGTGTTGATAACTTGTGTAGCTTTGTGATTTGTGTGAGTGATAGTCTATACTTGGTTAGGCCTAATGAGACTTGTTAGTCTAGGTTTAGACCTAGTACTGCCTAGTTAACCTAGTTTGACTAGTATGGTTGACCAGAGTTGACCAAGAGTTGACTTTGACCTAGAATGACCTAGAATCATGTAGAATGCATAGTAGAGCTTTATTTTACCATTTTGGACTTGTTGTGACTTGTGCTGTTCTAAATAGGAGCCAGACACCTCTTATCGGACAGTACATTTCCTTTGGATATTCAGATGGCAGGCGAGTACATTCTCTGATCATTTCATATCCCGTTAGATTATTCTCCTGCTTTAGATTACTTTACTTGATGCTGTCATGTTGGTTACACGATTAGTACTATATAGATCCTTTCTTGAGATGTTATCCCCTCAGGAAGCATCGGATACTACATGTTCTGTGCGTTTCACTTACATTGTGTATCACTATGCTTCATGGTTCATTGAATCACTTGTGACATGTACTCTCATGATCATAGAGTCTTCCTCGAATCACCCATTTATGGGCCTACCATGTATCACCCCTTGTGGGCCATTGTATGGATCGTAACATAACCTGGCTGGATCCTTGTGTATTGATTAGGGTACGGGGGAGTAGAAGTAGACATGTAAATAATATCCAAGTAGTGTAGTTCCTGGAATCACTCCATAGTATAGTTCCCAGAATCTCCTATGCCATTCACATGTCTATATTATACTCTGACTCACTAGCCAATGTTAGTTCTCTATTTATAGTAGATATTTCTATTACAGCTATCTCCTTTACATTCTGTACTTCTTTCAGATCCTGTATCTTACTTTACCGCATGATTATATTTTCTAATCTGCTATGATTTATTGAGATGTACTGTGCTCGCTCCTGTCCTGACTGGACCTGTTTATAAATTTTACAGATAGCCTGGAGGTTGCCTGCCAGCCTAGAGGAGACACAGTAGAGGTTGTATAGATAGTTATTTCAGTTGTCTTGAGTTGTATTTATTCTATGGATTACTGTATTGAGCTTTGAGATATTTTCTGGGTTGTGTATCTTAGATACTTAGACTTCTATCTGCTGTATCTATTTGTGGATTTCATGTTTTATCTATCTTTTATCATGCTCTACCTTAGATGTGATTGAGACTGTATCTGCTATGTCACCTCCATTCAGAGAGTATATACTGTACAGGTACCTTTATATTGTTAGATGTTGACCTAGGACAACGTTCTACCGTCGATACTGCGGCATAGGCTGGACGTACCTACGTCTCGTGCCCTTACTCTAGGGTGCGGGTCGTGACACGTTTTTAGTGGTGGCCCATGCAGGTCGAGATTCGCATTAGTGCGATTTCGTAGTAGCGCAACGACTTAGTTGTACTACTACGAGCCTGCTATAGGATATAGAAATTAAGATGTTAGGATGAGAGGATACTCAATCACTGTTAGGATTCCTTGAGAGATTTCTGGGATGACCCTTGAGAATCTTATTTTGAACTCTGATTTAAACTCCCTTTCCCTTATTTTGATTCACCTTTTTTCTTGATTTGAATTTGATTTTGGTGGATTCATTGTAGAACTTTGAATCCTGATATTAGTTGATGATTTTGATAAAATTCTGAAGTTGTTGATTTTAATTTTGTATTTTATATTTTCAAATTCAAGGCACTCAATCACACTTAGGATTCTTTGAGAGATTCCTGGGACGACCCCTGAGAAACTCATTTTTGATCTTCAATTTGAATTCCTTTTTCCTCTTGTTTGGATTCACCCTCATTTCTTGCTATTGAATTTGAGCTTGATGGGTTCATCTCGTTTGAACAGATGAGAAAGAACAGATCTTCATTATTCTTTCTTGCCATTATTTCCTTGCATTCTTATTTTCTTCTTATCTTAAACTCTGTCTAATTACACCAATCACCCATATCTTATCATCCCTACCAGATGTACCTCGAAACCCTTGAATCTTCATATCTTTTGCCTGGGAAAGACTGAATAAGTAACGTGAATCATGTAGCTCAGAGGAGACATAACTGATTATTATATAATGATCTAGAGGAAATCAAAATGTGGAGTGTTTAATATTGAAACCTTGAGATAGAAATGTGGTAAAAGTCTCAAATAGAATCAAGAGATGTATACTACCAATCTGGAAACAATCACACTTAGGGAGATTTTGGGGTTTTGAGATAGTTTATAGGTGTATTCAAACTGATAAGGATATTCAAGGTCAACCTAGATTTGAGAACCTCGAAACTCTGGTTATTGATTCTTGTAAAGTTTTACCCTAAGGCTATGTAGAAGGTTAGTAATGGAAAAGAGAAATTTACTGCATTCAATAAGGATATTGAACAAGATATTACAAGAAAATGACTAGGGATAGAGGGAACATAAAGTTATAGAAATTTAGAGATTGTTGTGGAAATTTTTTTAGGAGAATAATATTCAAAGGTGTATGTCGAAGAAAATACGGAAGTTGATTTTATGATGGAGGATAAGTTTTGTAAGGCCTAGAGGTATTTAAATTAAATAACATGAGGAGAACCATTTGAACAAGTTCAAGGAATTCGTAAATGGGATTTAGAGGTTTCGGGCCAAATTTAAGATAAGGTGAAAGAATTTAGAAATTTAAATAAATGGTTAATGTTGATTCCTAAATGTGAATGCTATGCTTCATGAGTAATATTTGGAAATTGGAAATTGCCTATGGTAGTCATGGTAAAGGCTTAGGTAAAGGTTAAATTTTTATATGGAGACTGGTGAGGTAAGGATACGATTGGCAAGTTATGACCAGATGAACTTAAGGGTATAACAAATAGATGATTAACTTGATCTTCCTTATCTTGTGCATTTATTTACCACCTCTTGAACCCCCACTTTCTATTTGAGATCCTTGACGTTCCTTCTCGTGACCTTGACATTCAGAATGTAATACTAGCTGTTACCCTCCAACAAATCTTATATGCAAGACCTAGACGAACTCACCTTCGTGTAGGTATATCATGTCCCACTAAAACCCGTCTCCTTATACTCTATTTTCTTGATATGATTTTCTGGTCAAATGGATAAACTATAACCTCTACCATGATACTGAATTATTCCTTATTTCAATTAGAGATCCAGCCTTGACTCAATTCCTTCGACCCGACATGTGATGATGTTCTGCTTGATTCCTTAAATGCTTAATTTTGTACCTTATCTTGATTGCTTGACTCATTTAGTTAAGAATTTGGACTATGTATCTTCGTTCATCACTACCACCCTTACTTATATCTTATGCTACTAATTATCCTTAGTTTTACAAGCTTATCCTTTTCGAGCTTGATCATGACATATTTTATTGGGTGCGCACCCACTAACATATTGTCTAATCAGAACCGGCATATGATGGTCTGGTCAACCTATTGTATTTTGGTTCGCTTTTTATATTAATCTACGTGGATGAAGATATAGTTAAACTTGCCCTAGAATCTTATCCGCAACGGCCTTGACAATTCTTCTTAGAATTATTTTTATCGCCTATGAACCTCGTATTCGTATCCAGTTGAATTAAATTTAATCATGACCTGGATCTTCATCATTTGATGCTCGTTCTCATACTTGATTTTATTGATTCCCCATCTTGCCCAAATCTCGATTTATCCCGAAATTGATCAACTTAGATCGTGTCAAGACAAAAATCTATTTTGATTTGTTGTGCCTAAATTTTTAATTTTTACCATTTTATGGAATAGTAACCTTTTAATAATTTCTCAGTTGTTTGTTAATGACTAATTTTTTATATAGGATGGTAGACAACCCTTACAACCTAGATGGTTGTTGTTCTCTTACCTTCCCAATTAGGACACCCTAGATTGCTTGTGTGTTGATACCATAGTACTGTTTTGACCTAGAATGACCAGTACACCTAGGTGAGACTTCTAACTGCTACAGTATGCCCTGACCCTGTATGCTATTCCTTTAAATTGCATGGTTTAGATAAAATTCTTAGGACCTTGATTGTCGGAAAATAGGGATGTTACCCCCATTAGTATCAACTGTGGATATATATATATATATAGGTTAGTCCTTGATGTGGGGAATATGTGTTTATAAACCTGTATCTTATGAGATTTATAGTATCAGCCTTGATTGGATGTACTAGTCTTTGGTGAGTATAAATGTGTTATGAGAGATAGGGGCCTATATGTCTTAGTAATGCATTGTTCCTATAGTAATAGAATGTATTAATAAATGGTTAATAGGAAGATAATAGCTTGAGCATACATATAGCCTATGGTCAGTTCCTTTTTATCGTTAGTTAAGACTACTCTAAAATAGGTCATATCCCTTGAGTATAGGATCCAGTCCACATTCTAGTGAAGTCCCATCACCCCCGTACAACAGAGCAATATTGGAGGTATTCTTAGATTGATGCTATGTGGATATCAGTTTATTATTCCAATATTTAGGAAAAGGTTGCTTTAGATATTGGGTAGGTTAGAGGCATTAGAAGGAGTACTATCGATCTTAAATTTCGAGGACAAAATTTTTCTAAGGTGGGTAGACTTGTAACACCCAGTTTTCTAAAATGAGGATAATTTTAAAATTTTATAATTTTAATCATTTATTGATTTGACATTTAAATCATGATATGATTTTTGATAATTTTTAAATTATTTTGAAACTATTTAAAATCATGACTTGTGATTTTGATGTTTTGCTAGTGAAACCCTAGAGACTGTTTGACTAAGAGCCTAACCATGTGATTATGATATTTTAATGTCATTTCTGGCCTAAGGATATTTTGCATTTGACCTCTTTGAATTTTTTTGATATTTATTGCGTTGGTGATTGTTGATTTTGACCTTTGGTAGGTGTGATTTTGTGATGGTTTTGTGTCCGTATCGGACACGTATCAGTTTTTATTTATAAAAGTTTGATGTGCCTCAAAGAGATTTTTTTTATTGCTGATTTTATTTTTTTTGAAAAGTATTTGAATGAGATTATTTTCTGCATGTGTTTTCTTGTTTTCTGCATGTGTTTCCTGTGATTGCTTTGTTTTAATTTCGAGAACAAATTTTTTTTAAGGTGGATAGATTTGTCATCCCAGTTTTCAAAAATAGGAGTATTTTGTTCATTTTCATTTTTGAATATTTTTTGATTTATTTTATTATTTATGATATTATTTTGTGGTTGTTTGAGTCGGGTTCGAATTTCAACTCAATCCGACTTGTATCGGAGACCCGGGGTAGCTTCGACTCTAGTGTGGATCCACTCATTAGTTAGACATGGCCCACATTTGATAATATTTAAGTTAGTATGGTTGGGCTAATTGTTCATGACTAGGTTGGGTTATTTTGAGACTCAAACTAGTCTATTTTAGCCCCAAACCCTAACCTAACTTAAGTTGAACCTAATGGGACAAGAGGGGCATTTTGGACTTTGCCAAAATGGAAGAAATAGCCAATATGGCCAGGCACCAAAGGAGGGGAATGAGTCATCATTCATTTTGTTCTTAGCCTCTTTTTTCATCTCCTTGAGTTCTTCCCCATATTTGAGAAGAACCTCCATTGATTTTATCTCCAAATCAACCCATTCCTCCATCCAATCTTCTCCATTTCTTCTCTACTCAAGCAAGAGGAGGTGCTAGCCAAGTTTGGGAGGAGTTTGCATTGTTTTGTGTCTATTTGGAGATCCCTTCGTGTCGGTGTCGTATCGGAAGGAGTTTTTGAGATTTTACCTCCCGGAAGGTAAAATCTACACTCTAATCCAAACCCACATGCATTTAGGAATGTTTTGAACCCATAGAAATTTCTTCCATGGTTATGTCTCTATTTGTGTCCATTTTGAGTCCATTTGGAGACATTTAGGAGCCTTGATGTGTTATTGTGTCCATGTGGAAAAACCCCAAATTTGGACACACTATGTGTTGTTGTTATGTGTGAATGAATTATTACATATTTAATCTCATATTTTTGTATTGGAGATGTGTTCTATAGTGTCTCATATATATATATATATATATATATATATATATATATATATATATATATATATATATATATATATATATATATATATATATATATATATTAGTGTAGAGAGTGAGTTCTTGATATATTATGTTATATACTTGTGTTCTTTTGTCTTAAAATACCTAAATTCGTCATAATATTTATCCACATTTTTAGTTGCAATAGCAACGTAGAAATGTCATAACTTTCAGCTTAAAACTCCGATTTATCCCTTTAAAAGAACCGTATCGAACTTAGCTTTCCAAATATATATTTTAATAAGCCAAATTCGTTCTGAAACTTTCTGTAAAATTATTTGAGTGTCAGCTGTACGAAAGACGAACGCGTTTCGGTGTTTTTGCGAGTCCGGGAGCTTTCGGACACGAAAATACGATCCGTTTAAAGTTTCGGAAAGCTAACACAAAGATCTATAACAAACTTTAATCCTAGAATTTAATGAATGCTTAATTTGTACAGTATTGATTTTAAGTAGAAGATTACTATACGACATATGCATTTTGTGTATCCTTGTATATACAAATATGTATATATGCATGTGTATATATATATGTGTGTGTTAAGAGAATGTAATATAATATAGAGTATGCATAAATGATATAATGTATGAAAGTAAATAATGTATTCAAATATGTATGTATAGGTGCATGAATGAATGAATGAATGCAATGCATGAATGAATGGATGAAATACAAGTATGTGCGTAATGCAAGGTATTGAAACATGTATGCAAGTATCCATATGTAAGTAAGTAACGTAATCAAGAATGAATGTATGCTATATATGAATGCCAACATGATAGGAATGTATGATACCATATTAGCACTTAGCACCATGTTCATATGTTAAAACCCCCTTCTACATGTTGACAGTAACCCCAAGCATGAATACACAAAAAACCTACTTACTGTTATGAGTAAACCCTTTGATGTATAAATAAACCCTTTTGTTATAATTAACACCCACACAAACACATGCTAAACCTATGCTTTACATGTTATTTCTTCTATGTGACACAATGAACCCTTGCTAAATGTTATCCTTCTAACATAACCCCCTCACACTTGAACACATTGTACTGCTATATACACATTGCCATATCCACATTCATGTATCACTCACTCCTTGTCTTTATGCACTTTTCTTGTAATAAAAATATATATGAATATATATGTAATGTGTGTTTGATAACTTGTGTAGCTTTGTGATTTTGTGTGAGTGATAGTCTGTACTTGGTTAGGCCTAATGAGACTTGTTAGTCTAGTTTTAGACCTAGTACTGCCTAGTTAACCTTGTTTGACTAGTACGGTTGACCAGAGTTGACCAAGAGTTGACTTTGACCTAGAATGACCTAGAATCATGTAGAATGCATAGTAGAGCTTTATTTTACCATTTTGGACTTGTTGTGACTTGTGCTGTTCTAAATAGGAACCAGACACCTCTCCTCGGACAGTACATTTCCTTTGGACATTCAGATAGCAGGCGAGTAAATTTTTTGATCATTTCATATCCTGTTAGAATTATTCTCCTGCTTTAGATTACTTTACTTGATGCTGTCATGTTGGTCACACGGATTAGTACTATATGGATCCTTTTTTGAGATGTTATCCCCTCAGGGAGCATCGGATACTACATTGTGTATCACTATGCTTCATGGTTTATTGAATCACTTGTGACATGTACTCTCATGATCACAGAGTCTTCCTTGAATCACCCATTTATGGGCCTACCATTTATCACCCCTTGTGGGCCATTGCATGGATCGTAACATAACCTGGCTGGATCCTTGTGTATTGATTGGGGTACGGAGGAGTAGAAGTAGACATGTGAATAATATCCAAGTAGTGTAGTTCCCAGAATCACTCCATAGTATAGTTTCCAGAATCTCCTATGCCATTCACATGTCTATATTGTACTCTGACTCACTAGCCACTGTTAGTTCTCTATTTATAGTAGATATTTTCATTTCAGCTATCTCCTTTACATTCTGTACTTCTTTCAGATTCTGTATCTTATTTTACTGCATGATTATATTTTCTAACCTGCTATGATTTGTTGAGATGTACTGTGCTCGCTCCTGTCCTGACTGGACCTGTTGATAAATTTTACAGATAGCCTGGAGGTTGCCTGCTAGCCTAGAGGAGATATAGTAGAGGTTGTATAGATAGTTATTTCAGTTGTCTTGAGTTGTATTTATTCTATGGATTACTGTATTGAGCTTTGAGATGTTTTCTGGATTGTGTATCTTAGACACTTAGACTTCTATCTGATGTATCTTTTTGTGGATTTCATGTTTTATCTATCTTTTATCATGCTCTACCTTAGATGTGATTGAGACTGTATCTGCTATGTCACCTCCATACGGAGAGTATATACTGTACAGGTACCTTTATATTGTTAGATGTTGACCTAGGACATCGTTCTACCGCCGATACTGCGGCGTAGGCTGGACGTACCCACGTCTCGTGCCCTTACTCTAGGTTGCGAGTTGTGACACAAAGGAAGTTAGGTTGTCAGGCTTTCTATCCAACAATAAGAGTTGACTAGTAGTGTGATTGAACGGTGGAACATGACGACCTAGTACGCACGAAAGAGGGATAAGGATTTACGGAAGAATAATTCAAGCAAGAAGCAATCAAGATAGACAGTTAGGAATTCGAAATGAAAGCTAGATAGAATGTCATATATGTGGATGAGATCCTAAATTTCTAATCCTATACGGAGGCTTGCTTGGTACGGTAAAGTAACCAAACAATTTATTTCGAGGCCACCACAAAAACATGTAATGCCCCACTCCCATAATACGTAGGACTAGGAACGTAGCATGCCAGCTATATGTATATGAGATATACTCCAATATATGGAAATCTCAAACACACACATAAGATGTATTGTGAATAAATAAAACAGACAGTCAGAGGTTAAAAAACTACATCTCATCCACAAGAGAATATAAAAAAATGTTATCTCATGAATCAAAGTAAATGTCAAGATATAGTTGTTGGCCGGACGGAGACAAATCCACTACCGACACTAGAATAAACAGGAAGGAAATTGAGTCCAACCTCCAAGATAAACAAAATAAGGAAATGATGACTACATAGGCTCCTCGACCCAATATGGGCAGCTATGATCAAAGGGCACGACTCGCTCGAACGTGAAGTATGAGTCTATACTAGAGCCATACTCCCGCGGGAAGTCTTGCGCACCTATACCTGGAGAGATTACTAGGTCCTTAGAGGGACGTAACAAGATACAAAAAGAACATGCCATATAAACTGAACATAAACTGCCCAATAATAAGTCAAATCGGATCGTATCATGGTCCAATACTTCTCATCGCATTAGCGTACCATCCTCCCAACCAAACAAGGACAGGAGATGGCGCACTAACCCACAGTAAAGTATTTTTCCAAGTCATAAATCCAATATGGTATCCGAACCACAACAAGGTTCAACACATTCTCATCGATGTAATAAGCCACACCTACAACCAAACAAGGACAAGATGTGGCAAACTAGTCCGAGATAATTTACTATTCCAAGCCACGGTCAGATACAAGTACCCAAACCAAGAGTACTCGTACCAAACGGATAAGATAAGCTAACCAGTCTAAGTATATGCAGTTTTAAGAACATCCTCTAATGCATAGGCCCTGGCTAAAATGGGATTGGCATGGTCTCCCCTTGGGGCACCAGAGGCCCAGGAGAGCATAACGTTTCGTAGAACGTCAGGGGCCATCAGTATCCATGGGCAATCTCACCCGCGTCTCTGGCGGAGCTCACGGGTTACAAAAGGTAAAGTGTATAGTAGCCTATACACTAAAGTATTGTCCTCCCCGCCCAATGCCTAATATGTTGTATCCCTAACATAAAGTCTCTATTAACCGCTAAGTCAAACTAATCATACAAACTCTATTAGCGGCTAATCCTATCGTACGGCTTAAACGTACTGGTGGCCATCTAGTCGCGTATGTCCAAGTTCTATATGCGAATCACAACAATATGGTACAAATATGTCAAGGCCTATGAATGCAACACACAAAGGGTGGTCCATTAAATCTAAGTTCAATATGAAAGAAAATAGTACATAGCAGAAAATAGAACTGAACAGTAAGATTCTATTAAATTATTCCATGTATCACAGTTTATTTTGCAAAAAGTAAATAATAAGTAAATGCATAAAATATGAGCTAAAATAAATAGACAACAAATGGTAAGGTATCTTGCCTGAGGGTTGTACGAGATGTAGCAAAATCCAGCAGTCAGAAACGTCAGCACAAAAGTCAAAATCCACAAAGAGCTCCGGATGCTGAAACAAACATCATGATGTGTTTGATATGTCTAGAATATGCCTATCCAAAAGTCCAATTCTGGAACAGGGGCAAAATCATAATTTTGGGTCAAAATGATATTCGCCGTTGGACCCATTTTGTACCGATATGCATGCCAGTATCTACGGACTCTAAAGTCGTCAAACTACATGTCTACGGATCCATTTTGAGGAGATGAACCCAACCATATGTCCAACGTTGGATTCCGATGGGACGTGCATAATTTCGTCCGTTAGAACGGGTCGCGAGCCCACCAAAAAGGTGTTCTGGTCGACCTTCTTATATTCAGACCAAACTTGGCGTATAGGACCAAAAAACGATATGCCCTGATGGCGCAAGTTTCGTCTCGATATGACGAACGTGCACAAAATTATAGGCTAGTTTGTAAAGTGTCGATAAAGGAGTATCTTAACGGATACGTACTGATTTTGTTGCGCACATGCAACGAAATCGAGTTCCGTCAGTTTCCACACGTTGGTAAAATCCATACATGCCTTTCGATGCGTATAGTGTATGACCACGTCGTCCGGTTTGTCGGGACGCACGCCGTATCGGGAAATCTTTTCTAAATTCTAGTTTTGAATAAAGATTTTTCTTGATTTTTAAAATCAAATAACTTGATGTCCAGTTCATAAAAAGTAATCCTTCAAAAGGGTTTCCAAACTCCTACAGGTTGTCTAGGACTGGGTTAAACTAGATTTTGAAAACTGTAAATAGATCAATAATAATTGACCTTCAAATTAGGGTTCATGGAAGCAATTCCTGTAATGCCTGTGGTTCGTATCACGTATTCTTGGAATACGTGTACGTATTTTATTGCATGATTTCCTGGCTTGGCATTTCCTTCTTGGCTTGGTCTATTCCTGGTTCGGGTTGGTTGGTTCGGCCTGGCTTGGTTTTGCTTGGGTTCATGATAAACCCTTGGATGAACCCCCTACCTACCTACCACCACCTTTGATATTTATTAGCCCGTTCTTTTCTCTCTCTTCATTAATCTCATCTTCTTCTTCCTCATTACTTCTTACCTACCAGAGAGAGAAGAGAGAGGTCTAGGCAAGTGCAACTTGCTTCATGGAGGAACTCTAATTTTTTTGCTTCATTCTCTTCCTTACAGCATTTTAACTTACTTTAGAACTTGGCATTTTACTTTCCATGGCTAGATTCTTCTAGATCTAAGTTTACTTATTTTTGGATTTCTTGGGTTTTGATCTACTTAATCTTGTTATTTCTATGTTTTGATGGTTCCATGTTGTAGAGAATTTCGTTCTACCCCATTTTGACCTATGGAAGTTCGGATTTGGGCTCCGGATGATAGAGTTATGCAGCTTGGAAGCTATGGCGTATGGTGTACTTCTTCTCGAAAATTTGGAGAAGAAGCACAGTTCCGAGCCGCATGATAGCACTTGACCGCATGAATATTCATGCGGCAAGTCAGCTTCGAAACCGCATGCACTATCAACTGGACTTGACCGCATGACAAGTTCATGCGGCAAGTATTTAGTTCGGCCGCATGGGGCCCTTCTTCCCGAACCGTATATGCACCCTTGCTCCCAGCCGCATAGGCATTGCTCCCCGCTGCCGCATGGGACTTCGCCCATCCCGAGCCGCATGAACTCCAATACTCGCGAGCCGCATAGACCGCAGTCTCCCGCTGCCGCATGAGGACCCGAGTCCTCTCAGTCGCATGACTGACTGATCCCGACCCGCATAGACCCTGATTCCTTTCAGCCGCATGAAGACCCCTTTCTAATTCGAGCCGCATATGCGCTCACCTCCCTGAACCGCATGAACTCAAGCACTTGCCAGCCGCATAGGCCCTGATCCCCGAGCCGCATGAGAACCCTAGACCCTGGCCGCATGGACTTCTGAGTTCGGGCCGCATGATCCCGATTAATTCCAGCCGCTTGCGCCCTTGCATTTTCAGCCGCTGGCGCCCTTGTACTTCCTGCTGCATGCGCCTCCTCCTTTCCTGGCCGCATATGACTGAATCATATGACTTTCTCATGGTCCTGTGTACTATTATTTATTATTATTTGTCCATGTTTCGTAACTCCTTTATTTGATATTTTACGTCCATTTTATATCCTTACGCCTTTTGTCATGAACTTGATTTTACTTATATGTTTGAAATTGATAATGGAGCACGACCTGACAGTGACCCGTAGTGGTGTACTCCTGACATAACTAACATGACCTGATGGTGGCCCGCCCTGGCGTACTCCTGATAAAGTACACTTGACATGATAAACCTGACATGATATATCTGATAAGCTGTTGCGACGGCTACCTGACGTGACATGACTTGTATAATTAATCCTGGACACCGTGGGTGATTGTGCTTGTACAAATAATCCAGTCCTGTCTTGCATCATGTCTAGGAGGGGACTCCTGAGTACCACGGTCAGGAGTACCTACTAAAATGGACTAAGGCTAATAACTAGATTAATACAGTAGTCATGAAGAGATCTCCCAGCTACAGGCAATCACGTTACCTGGGCGCGCTTGGGATCTGTAGCCCGCCGTCGAGTAGGGCACATTTCCAGCACACTGTCATGTGTTGCACCCTTCAAGCTACCTAAGGGTACACGCGTTTCCTGGACGGTGTACCCACCTGAATTCAACCCCTAATTTCGACCTGGATAACCTGGATGGTCTGCAGGGCTTGTGGCTGTGGAGTAATCTCACTGCATCTTGCTAGTAATTAGGCCTGTGATAACCCTAGTTAGTTAAAGTATTAAGCCGTAATTCTTGCTTGGCCGTGATATGATTGAATGGAGTCTAACCTGTCTAGTCTTGTCCTGATCCTGTTCCAGATTACTGCATGACCAGAATGCCTGCATTTATTTTACCGATAAATGGTGAGAATTCCAAGTTCTGTTCAGACGAAGGGTTACAACCCCGGTCCTTGTTTGGTTTACGGGTTGTAACCTGGTAATCTGAATAGTTCCATGGTTACCTCGTCGTATATCATCCTGATGTGTTTTCTTTATTTCCAGTTCTTACTTTTATTTATATTTTGTGCTGATTGCTGGTTTTAGTTCCTAAGTGAAGCTTCCTTTGTGGCACTTGCTCTTTCTGGGATCTGACCCAGCTGGTTTTGTATGGCCAGATTTCGGAGCAGCTCCAGAGGATCTACCGACCTTCCAGCCAGATGGTGGCCACTAGACGGAACCCTGGCAACGAGTGGGTTATTTTTGGCTCTCCCACTCTATTGTAAAAATATTCTTTTGAGGCGTTTAGCCGACGAGCACCTGTTTAGCTCGATTGCACTTACTTACTGTCTGCCTACGGGCTGTAACATGATTGACAGATCCTAGGGTTGATCATGTATGACTAAACTCTTGCTAGTCCTCACATTTTGTAACGACTAGCTTCATGATCAGCTGAATATGTAATATTTAGGATGCCTTATTATTGTATATTTAATGATCATACATCTTGTAACATTTACTGACTTGCTTGTGATTGAGACACTAGGCTTGTTCATGACCATAGGAGACTGTTGGCTTGTAGTAAACCCTCATGTATCTTGACAGTCGTGACCGTATAGCGAGATGGAATCCATTTCAATATACGTAGCTGGCTATGTCTGCCCCCGCTCTCCAGTATTCTGGTTCTGGGGCGTGACATGGTTTAAGCGGTGGCCCATGCAGGTCTTGTAAATCAAGATATGTGAGGGTTTACCGAATAGATGTCTCAATCAGTATTCGTCCTTGATCTCTGCTCGTGTCTTCTGAATCCCTGAATCCTTGTCCTGATCATATGCTTGTATCGTTGATCTGTCCTGGTCCTTCCTTATTGTTCCCTATGTCGTCTTCTTCAGCGGCATTGTTCGTGGTCCTACCGACCAGCAAGGCGGAGCACCTCCCATGGACCAGCAGCAACCCGGAGATCAAGCCCAGCATTCCGGAGTAGCCTCCAGAGTCGAGCCTATTGGAGAAGAGCCCCCAGTTCAGCTAGTTCAGCCTGCCGAACCTGATGTTGGCACATTAGTAGGACTCGTCAGAACCTTGATAGCTTCTCAAGATCGTCGTGGAGATGCCTTGCAGCAGGCAGTGACGGATGCCTTGACCAGAGGAGGTCATCAGGGTAACAGCGCGGCCAACAGCTTCAAGCGCTTGAACCCTCCATTCTTCGACGGTAGTGAAGATGCTATCGCGACAGATGCATGGCTTCAGGACACAGAGGTGGTTCTAGAAGCAGCCAGGACTCCAGAGAACGAGAAGGTGGCAGTGGTGTGCCTACAGCTATTGGATCTTGCCCGCAGCTGGTGGGCGGCACAGGCCGTTGGATTAGCAGCATCCATTCCATGGGCAGTGTTCAGAGAGAGATTCCAGACCAAGTATTTCGATGCTGTAGCTCGGTACGATCTGCAGACGAGGTTCACAAATCTGAAGCAAGGAGGCAGAACGGTCGACGAATATGCGGTCAAGTTTTCCAGACTTAGTCGGTTTGCTCCCACCTTGGTGGCAACCGAGTATGATAGAGCCCAGCGATTCCAGCAGGGACTTCACCTGGAGATTTTGTTGGCAGTTGAACAGTTTGAGCATCAGACTTTTGATGCAGTCTTGAGAGCAGCCCGGAGGCATGAGTATACCTCCCAGAGGATTGTAGATAGGGTCGGAGGTCGGAAGAGATCTCACGGCCAGATGAATCAGTCTTCAGCACCAGCCCCGGCAGCCAGGGCTTTGACTATTGGAGCTCCGAGGCGAGCGACCTCAGTAACGTCGGTTCAGCATTCTACCCCGACGTACCCTCAGCAGCAGCAGAAGCAGAAGCAGTCTTCCGCAGTGGGATATTCTCATTGTGGAAAGCCAGGCCATGTGGTGGCAGAGTGTCGCAGGGCACAGGGATTGTGTCTGGTTTGTGGAGCAGCAGACCACAGGGTTGGATCCTGCCCGAACAGGGGTGGTTCATCATCGTCCAACCTTTTTAGCTCTTCGGTGAGAGGACCAGCACCAGTCCAGCAGCAGCAGCAGCAGCAGTACCCATTGTCGAGGCCCTTGCCGCCTCAGTCCCAGATGTTCCAGCAGCAGAACCCCCAGCAGCATGTTCAAGCCCAAGCCTTGAGTCAGAGCAGACAGCGAGGATTTTAGCAGAGGGGACCAGCACCCCGAGGGCATGGTCAGGCTATGGTGATGACCGCAGAGGAAGGATTGGCACCAGGAGAGGTAGTGGCAGGTACTATTCTCGTCAACTTATTTCCAGCTTCAGCTTTATTTGATTCTGGTGCATCGCATTCTTTTATGTCTGCACGATTCGCGACACGGATAGGATTGGAGCCCGAGTCATTATCAGTAAGGCTCAATATACTTACTGGTAACGGACTTGTGGGAGTAGATAGAGTGTTTTCCTCGTGTTGGATCGTAGTTAGCGGTAGAGAATTCCCCGCTAGATTGATAGAGTTCCCGATGGCCGATTATGATGTGGTCCTAGGGATGGATTGGTTGAGGAACCAGTATGCTAGAATAGACTGCCATATCGGCAGGGTTGTTTTTAGCATTCCAGGCGAGCCATAGTTTTCCTTTTCCCGAGGCGCAGTTGAGCCTTCTCCTCCAGTATTACGGATGGCAGTAGCAGCAGTTCAGTTGCCCAGGATAGTCGAGGAGTTCCTAGATGTTTTCCCAGAAGAACTTCCAGGTATGCCTCCGGAGCGGGAGATCGAGTTCACTATAGACTTGATTCCCGGGATAGCCCCAGTGTCAGAGAGAGTCTACATGATGGCACCATCAGAATTGGAGATCTTGTACAAGATGATTGAAGAACTTCGAGCCAAGGGATTCATTCGTGCTAGTGGATCGCCTTGGGGAGCCCCGATGCTTCTTGTGAAAAAGAAGGATGGTACGTCCAGGTTATGTGTTGATTATCGTACCTTGAACTCCATGACAATCAAGAACAGATACCCTCTTCCGAGGATAGATGACTTGTTTGATCAACTCAAAGGGGCATCAGTATTCTCGAAGATTGATTTGCGCTCAGGTTATCATCAGATCAGAGTCAGAGAGCAGGACATCCCGAAGACAGCTTTTAGATCGAGATATGGGCATTGGGAGTTCCTTGTTATGCCTTTTGGAGCAACCAATGCGCCGGCAGTATTCATGGACCTCATGAATCGTATCTTCATGCCTTACTTGGATCAGTTCGTGATTGTGTTCTTGGATGACATCTTGGTCTACAGCAAGAGTGAGGCGGAGCATGAGCAGCATCTCCGTATAGTTCTTCAGATTCTCAGGGAGCACCAGTTATATGCCAAGTTCAGTAAATACGAGTTCTGGCTCGATCGCATTTCGTACTTGGGTCATATCATCACCAGAGGAGGAGTGGAAGTAGATCCCCAGAAGATTGTGGCTATTGAGTCATGGCCAGTGCCCAGCACAGTTGCAGAGGTTCGTAGTTTTCTTGGATTGGCCGGCTACTACCGACGGTTTATTTCGGATTTTGCTCGAATTTCAGCGCCATTGACGCAGTTGACCCACAAGGATGCGCAGTTTGCTTGGACAGCAGAGTGTCAGAGTTCTTTTGAGCAGTTGAAGCGAGGCCTGATAACAGCTCCTACTCTCATGCTTCCAGATGGGACCGGAGGATTCTCAGTGTACTGTGATGCTTCAGGCAGAGGTTTAGGATGTGTTCTGATACCGCATGGGAAGGTAATAGCTTATGCGTCACGACAACTTCGTGATCATGAGAAAAATTACCCAACCCATGACTTGGAGCTGGCAGCAGTAGTGTTTGCACTTAAGTTATGGAGGTACTACTTGTATGGAGACAGGGTGGAGATTTTCACCGACCACAAGAGCCTGAAGTATGTTTTCACCCAGAAGGATCTTAACATGCGTCAGAGGAGGTGGCTAGAGCTTCTTGTGGATTATGATGTCAGCTTGCAGTATCATCCTGGGAAGGCCAATGTCGTAGCAGATGCATTGAGCAGGAGAGCCGAGCTTATTTTCCTAACAGCACAACCAGAGCTGTTAGCAGATCTTCAAAAAATGGGTATTGAAGTTGTTCTCCCTTCCAGTGTGGCATTGATGGCCAGTATGCAAGTTCAGTCCACTATAGTCGAGAGGATTCGGATGGTGCAGTCGGCAGATTCCAAGCTTCAGCGACTCAGGGCAGAGTGTGAGGCAGGACGAAGACCAGAGTTATGCATTCATAAGGACGGTACACTTCGACATGGGAAGCGTCTTTGTGTACCCAGTGGAGATATCAGACAGGAGATCATGTCAGAGGCTCACAGTTCTCAGTATTCCATCCATCCCGGCAGTACAAAGATGTACCGTGATATCCGTCAGCACTTCTGGTGGAATGGGATGAAGCGGGAGATAGCTCAGTTTGTCTCTCGGTGTTTGGTTTGTCAACAAGTTAAAGCTGAACATCAGAGATCGGCTGGACTTCTTCAGCCCTTGCCCATTCCAGAATGGAAGTGGGAGCATGTAACCATAGATTTCGTGACTGGATTACCTAGATCCCCAGCTGGCAGAGATGCTATCTGGGTTATAGTTGATCGGCTCACGAAGGTAGCTCACTTCCTTCCGTTCAGAGTTGGTCAGTCGACGGCTCAGCTAGCGAAGATGTACCTCAGGCAGATTGTCAGGTTGCACGGAGTGCCAGTCAGTATCACCTCGGACAGAGATTCAAGGTTTACGTCGTACTTTTGGCGTAGCCTGCAGGAGAGTTTGGGAACTCGTCTCCAGTTCAGTTCAGCGTATCATCCGCAGACAGATGGTCAGTCGGAGCGTACGATCCAGACTCTTGAAGACATGTTGCGGTCTTGCACACTTGACTTCGGTGGTTCATGGGAAGATCACTTGCACCTGGTAGAATTCTCGTACAACAACAGTTTCCAGGCCAGTATCCAGATGGCACCGTTCGAGGCACTGTATGGTAGGAAGTGCAGATCCCCGCTAGCCTGGGATGATGTTGGAGAGAGACAAATGCTTGATCCAGAAATGATCGCTCAGACAGTTGAAGTGGTCAGAAGGGTCCGAGATCATCTTCGATTTGCCCAAGATCGCCAGCGCCATTGGGCCGATTCTCATCGGCGCCCTCTAGAGTTTTCGGTCAGTGACCATGTATTCCTGAGGATTTTGCCTAACCGTGGCGTCATTCGTTTCGGCGTGCGGGGAAAGCTTAGTCCTAGGTATATAGGGCCATTTGACATTCTGGAGCGAGTAGGAGACGTGTCCTATCGTCTCGCTCTTTCCGCCGTCGCTAAGCGAGGTGCATGACGTGTTCCATGTATCCCAATTACGACGGTATATCCCAGACCCGAGCCACATCCTAGATCATTCGGAATTGGTTGTTGGTACCAACCTTTCGTATGAGGAGAGGCCCGTGTCTATATTGGACCGGAGAGAGAAGATCCTCAAGAACAAGACTATCAAGTTAGTCCGAGTTGCTTGGGGTCATCACTCTTTGGGGGAGTCAACGTGGGAGCGTGAGGATGATATCCGATCGCGATATCCCGACTTGTTTGACTCGTGAGGTATAATGTCTTTCTTATGCCTCATGCCTTCGATTCCTTGCTTGCATGATTGATTGATCGTCTAGTATAGCTTGCTTGTTATTAGTATAGCTTGTCATTGCTCCTCTAGCCTCTTGATTAAATTCCGAGGACGGAATTCTTTTAAGGTGGATAGAGTTGTAATACCTGTGGTTCGTATCACGTATTCTTGGAATACGTGTACGTATTTTATTGCATGATTTCCTGGCTTGGCATTTCCTTCTTGGCTTGGTCTATTCCTGGTTCGGGTTGGTTGGTTCGGCCTGGCTTGGTTTTGCTTGGGTTCATGATAAACCCTTGGATGAACCCCCTACCTACCTACCACCACCTTTGATATTTATTAGCCCGTTCTTTTCTCTCTCTTCATTAATCTCATCTTCTTCTTCCTCATTACTTCTTACCTACCAGAGAGAGAAGAGAGAGGTCTAGGCAAGTGCAACTTGCTTCATGGAGGAACTCTAATTTTATTGCTTCATTCTCTTCCTTACAGCATTTTAACTTACTTTAGAACTTGGCATTTTCACTTTCCATGGCTAGATTCTTCTAGATCTAAGTTTACTTATTTTCGGATTTCTTGGGTTTTGATCTACTTAATCTTGTTATTTCTATGTTTTGATGGTTCCATGTTGTAGAGAATTTTGTTCTACCCCATTTTGACCTATGGAAGTTCGGATTTGGGCTCCGGATGATAGAGTTATGCAGCTTGGAAGCCATGGCGTATGGTGTACTTCTTCTCGGAAATTTGGAGAAGAAGCACAGTTCCGAGCCGCATGATAGCACTTGACCGCATGAATATTCATGCGGCAAGTCAGCTTCGAAACTGCATGCACTATCAACTGGACTTGACCGCATGACAAGTTCATGCGGCAAGTATTTAGTTCGGCCGCATGGGGCCCTTCTTCCCGAACCGCATATGCACCCTTGCTCCCAGCCGCATAGGCATTGCTCCCCGCTGCCGCATGGGACTTCTCCCATCCCGAGCCGCATATGCGCTCACCTCCCTGAACCGCATGAACTCAAGCACTTGCCAGCCGCATAGGCCCTGATCCCCGAGCCGCATGAGAACCCTAGACCCTGGCCGCATGGACTTCTGAGTTCGGGCCGCATGATCCCGATTAATTCCAGCCGCTTGCGCCCTTGCATTTTCAGCCGCTGGCGCCCTTGTACTTCCTGCTGCATGCGCCCCCTCCTTTCCTGGCCGCATATGACTGAATCGCATATGACTTTCTCATGGTCCTGTGTACTATTATTTATTATTATTTGTCCATGTTTCGTAACTCCTTTATTAGATATTTTACGTCCATTTTATATCCTTACGCCTTTTGTCATTGAACTTGATTTTACTTATATGTTTGAAATTGATAATGGAGCACGACCTGACAGTGACCCTGTAGTGGTGTACTCCTGACATAACTAACATGACCTGATGGTGGCCCGCCCGTGGCGTACTCCTGATAAAGTACACTTGACATGATAAACCTGACATGATATATCTGATAAGCTGTTGCGACGGCTACCTGACGTGACATGACTTGTATAATTAATCCTGGACACCGTGGATGATTGTGCTTGTACAAATAATCCAGTCCTGTCTTGCATCATGTCTAGGAGGGGACTCCTGAGTACCACGGTCAGGAGTACCTACTAAAATGGACTAAGACTAATAACTAGATTAATACAGTAGTCATGAAGAGATCTCCCAGCTACAGGCAATCACGTTACCTGGGCGCGCTTGGGATCTGTAGCCTACCGTCGAGTAGGGACACATTTCCAGCACACTGTCATGTGTTGCACCCTTCAAGCTACCTAAGGGTACACGCGTTTCCTGGACGGTGTACCCACCTGAATTCAACCCCTAATTTCGACCTGGGTAACCTGGATGGTCTGCAAGGCTTGTGGCTGTGGAGTAATCTCACTGCATCTTGCTAGTAATTAGGCCTGTGATAACCCTAGTTAGTTAAAGTATTAAGCCGTAATTCTTGCTTGGCCGTGATATGATTGAATGGAGTCTAACCTGTCTAGTCTTGTCCTGATCCTGTTCCAGATTACTGCATGACCAGAATGCCTGCATTTATTTTACCGATAAATGGTGAGAATTCCAAGTTCTGTTCAGACGAAGGGTTACAACCCCGGTCCTTGTTTGGTTTACGGGTTGTAACCTGGTAATCTGAATAGTTCCATGGTTACCTCGTCGTATATCATCCTGATGTGTTTTCTTTATTTCCAGTTCTTACTTTTATTTATATCTTGTGCTGATTGCTGGTTTTAGTTCCTAAGTGAAGCTTCCTTTGTGGCACTTGCTCTTTCTGGGATCTGACCCAGCTGGTTTTGTATGGCCAGATTTTCGGAGCAGCTCCAGAGGATCTACCGACCTTCCAGCCAGATGGTGGCCACTAGACGGAACCCTGGCAACGAGTGGGTTATTTTTGGCTCTCCCACTCTATTGTAAAAATATTCTTTTGAGGTGTTTAGCCGACGAGCACCTGTTTAGCTCGATTGCACTTACTTACTGTCTGCCTACGGGCCGTAATATGATTGACAGATCCTAGGGTTGATCATGTATGACTAAACTCTTGCTAGTCCTCACATTTTGTAACGACTAGCTTCATGATCAGCTGAATATGTAATATTTGGGACGCCTTATTATTGTATATTTAATGATCATACATCTTGTAACATTTACTTACTTGCTTGTGATTGAGACACTAGGCTTGTTCATGACCATAGGAGACTGTTGGCTTGTAGTAAACCCTCATGTATCTAGACAGCCGTGACCGTATAGCGAGATGGAATCCATTTCAATATACGTAGCTGGCTATGTCTGCCCCCGCTTTCCAGTATTATGGTTCTGGGGCATGACAATTCCTGTCCTATTTTTTTTACAAAATTTTGCAAATTTTCACATCAATTTTTTGGGAAATCTAGGAAGCTATAATTTAAACCACTTGAAGGGTCAAGCAGATAGTTATGTTGTCTAAACGTAGGATTCGACCGATCGAAAAATCAACGAATAGGATTAGAGAATTTGGGCTCGAAAGTAGGGTACCTGAGTTGGGTGTGCTGGTGCTACTCTGTCCCGTTCTCGGCTGTTGGCGTGCAACTGTGTCCAGGCGGCGCTCCGACGTGTCGGGGCGGCGCTCAGATGGTCGAAGATCGTCCAGGAGGCACGCGAAGGTCTGGGGGTGTACAGGGGCGATCACGAAAACCTGAGGGAATGCATGGTGTCGAGAAGAAAGTAGGTTTCAAGGTTTTAAACTATAGGTATAGGAAGAGATTTGATTTGATTTTAAGTCAAAATTTAATTCGATTTGTACCAGGGTTTTGGGTTATTCTTGAAGAGGATAGGATTAGGATTATGTAGGATTTGAATTGGGTTGTTTTGTTGAAGATTCGATCAAATTTGGGAGAATATATATTATATATATATATATATATATATATATATATATATATATATATATATATATATATATATATATATATATATATTTTGTTTTTTGTTTTTTTTATATATATATATATATAAAATATATATATATATATATATATATATATATTATATATATATATATATATATATATATATATATATATATATATATATATATATATATATATATATATATATATATATATATATATATATATATATATATATATATATATATATATATATATATATATATATATATATCGAATATATGCAGGATTGGCTCGGGTTGGGAAGGAGATGAAAAAGTGCTTGCATTGTTCATCGGTTTTTTTTTGTTTTTTTTTATTTTTCCATATATCACATGTACATATATATATATATTTTTTTTCACATGTACATATATATATATATATATATATATATATATATATATATATATATATATATATATATATATATATATATATATATATATATATATCCAAAAAATGAATAAAATAAATACTAAAATTTTATAAAAATTCCAATATTTTACCTAATAACTTATACAAATACCCATAAATGTTATTAGAGAAAATTTTGCTACCTAATACTTAGCATAAATCAAAAATATTTCCATATATTTTTATAAAAAATTCTAATAGCAAATAACAAATCCCCAAACTAATAAAAACTAATATTGTCCATATTTCTCTCTTTTATAAGTCATACATAAAATAAAATATATGTATGGATATTTTAATTAATAACCTAATTAACCATATACATGCTTCTAAGTAGTTAAAATAATAATAACAACAACAAAAATAATAATAACAATAACAACAAAATAGTAGGGTTATAATAATTTGGGGAGAGTACATCTTACTACTAGTATTATTTCTTACAAAAATATAAAATTTTAAATCCCATACTGTCACGCCCCAGAACCAGAATACTGGAGAGCGGGGGCAGACATAGCCAGCTATGTATATTGAAGTGCAACCCACCTCGCTATACGGTCACGGCTGTCTAGATACATGAGGGTTTATCTACAAGCCAGCAGTCTCTTAAGGTCATGAACAAGCCTATTGTCTCAATCACAAGCAAGTAAGTAAGAGTTACAAGATGTATGATCACTAAATATACAATAGTAAGGCGTCCCAAACATTACATATTCAGCTGATCATGAAGCTAGTCGTTACAAAATGTCAGGACTAACAAGAGATTAGTCATACATGATCAACCCTAGGATCTGTCAATCATGTTACAGCCCGTAGGCAGACAGTAAGTAAAAGAGCAATCAAGCTAAACAGGTGCTCGTCGGCTAAACGCCTCAAAAGAATATTTTTACAATAAAGTGGGAGATCAAAAATAAACCCACTCGTTGCCAGGGTTCCGTCTAGTGGCCACCATCTGGCTGGAAGGTCGGTAGATCCTCTGGAGCTGCTCCGAAATCTGGCCACACAAAACCAGCTGGGTCAGACCCCAGAAAGAGCAAGTGCCACAAATGAGGCTTCACTTAGGAACTAAAACCAGCACTCAGCACAAGAGAATACATAAATAAATAGTAAGAACTGGTAAATAAAGAAAACATATCCAGGTGATATACGACGAGATAACCATGGAACTATTCAGATAACCAGGTTACCACCCGTAAACCAAACAAGGACCGGGGTTGTAACCCTTCGTCTGAACAGATCTTGGAATTCTCACCATTTATCGGTAAAATAAATACAAATATTCTGGTCATGCAGTAATCTGGAACAAGATCAGGGCAAGACTAGACTGGTTAGACTCCATTCAATCATTTCACGGACAAGCAAGAATTACGGCTTGATACTTTAACTAACTAGGGTTGTCACAAGCCTAATTACTAACAAGATGCAGTGAGATTATTCCACAGCCACAAGCCCTACAGACCATCCAGGTTACCCGGGTTGAAGGATTTAGAGTTGAATTCAGGTGGGTACATCGTCCAGGAAACGAATGTACCCCTAGGTAGCTTGAAGGGTGCAACACATGACAGTGTGCTGGAAATGTGCCCTACTCGACGGCAGGCTACAGATTCCAAGGCGTGCCCAGGTAACGGGATTGCCTGTAGCTGAGAAATCTCTTCATGACTAATGTATTAATCTATTTATTAGTCCTTAGTTCATTTCAATAGGTACTCCTGACCGTGGTACTCAGGAGTCCCTCCCTAGACATGATGTAAGACAGGACTGGATTATTTGTACAAGCACAATCGCCCACGGTGTCCAGGTTATTATACAGGTCATGTCATGTCAAGTAGCTGTCGCAACAGATTATCAAGATATATCATGTCAGGTAATCAGGTCAAGTGTACTAGTCAGGAGTGCGCCACGACGGGCCACTATCAGGTCATGTCAGGTTACTTGTCAGGAGTGCACCACTACGGGTCACTGTCGTGTTATGCTAGTTCCTTGTCATACCATGTCATGTACAATAGTCATTCCAAACATATTAAGTAAAATCAAGTTTATGACAAAAGGCATAATGATATAAAATGGGCGTAAAATATACCAAAAAAGAGTTACAAAACATGGGCAAATAAGGATAAATATTAGTACACAGGGCTAGTGGAAGTCATGCGGCTCAGGCATATACGGCCAGGAAAGGGTAAGAGACATGCGACCCAATTAGGAGAGCGCATGCGGCCAGGGTCGCTGGATCCCATGCGGCCAAGACAAGAGGGCGCATGCGGCTGGAAGTGCAAGGGCGCATGCGGTTATGGGGACGAGGGCGCATGCGGCTCTAAGATGTTGGGCCTCATGCGGCCAGCGGAAGAGTGGGCTTCATGCGGCTGGGAGGAAGCAAGTTCATGCGGCTAGAGAATGATGAGCGCATATGCGGCTCAATTAGGAGGGAAGTCCATGCAGGCCAAAAATGGGATCCAGCCTCTGCGGCTGAGAGTCCCATGCGGCAGAGTCACTTGCGACATGAATTGTCATACGGCTAAGTCAAGCCCATACGGCCAGGACTGTCGTATGAAGGCTCATGCGGCTCAGAATCACTTGCTGCATGAAGTATTCATGCGGTCAAGTCTAGCACTGTTCTTCTTCTCCAAGCTTCCGAGAAGAAGAACGCCAAGAATCCATGCTTCCAAGCTCCATGAAACCTTCATCCGGAGTCCAAATCCGAACTTTCATAGGTCAAAATGGGGCAGAATGACATGCTCTACAACTATGGAACCATCAAAACTCAAAAATAACAAGATTAAATAGATCAAAACCCAAGAAATCTAAAATAATGTAAACTTAGATCTAGAAGAATCTAGCCATGGAAAGTGAAAATGCCAAGTACTAAAGTAAGTTAAAATGCTGTAAGGAAGAGAATGAAGTAATAAAATTAGAGTTTCTTCCATGAAGCAAGTTGCACTTGCCTAGACCTCTCTCTCCCTCTCTCTGGTAGGTAAGGAAGTAATGGTGGAGAAGATGATAAATAAAGAGAGAGAAAGGAGAAGGGTTAATAAATGGTAGTAGTGGTGGTAGGTAGGGGGTTCACCCCTTGGTTCATGATGAACCAAGAGCAATCCCAAACCGAACTAAGCCAACCCGAACCAAGAATAAACCAAGCCTAGGGAGGAAGAGTTAAGCAAGGAATCATGCAATACAAGGTAAAATACGTACACGTATTCCAAGAATACGAAATACGAGCCACATGCATTACAACTCTACCCACCTTAAAAGAATTCCGTCCTTGAAATTTAATCAAGAGGCTAGAGGAGCAATGACAAGCTATACTGATAACAAGCAAGTTATACTAGGCAATCAATCAATCATGCAAGCAAGAAATCGAAGGCATGAGGCATAAAAAAAATATTATACCTCACGAGTCAAACAAGTCGGGATATCGCGATCGGATATCATCCTTACGCTCCCACGTTGACTCCCCCAAAGAGTGATGACCCCAAGCAACACGGACTAACTTGATATAAATATATATATATATATATATATATATATATATATATATATATATATATATATATATATTTATAAATAAATAAATAAATATATATATATATATATATATATATATATATATATATAAAATATAAAAATATATATATATATATATATAAAATATATATATATATATATATATATATATATATATATATATATATATATATATATATATATATATATATATACCTCATAATTCCGTCTCCATATACCAAAACTATCGGGAAGTTTTCAAAAAAAGTAGGTATACGGTGTACAAAAAGCTCGCGCCTGTAGAAGCATGGATCACGCGCCTTAAAAAGCTAAGTGACTATAAGATTACCTGCACCTCATTGGAGAGCTGTATTGCTCACGCCTCACATAGACCTAATGTCACTCACGCGTCATTTGGGTGTCGTACTACTCACGCCTCACCTAGGCGCTATGTCACCCACGCCCTATTCTCGAGCCTTGGGTTGAACACCTCGATCTCTATATAAAAGGCGGCTAAGGCACATAGACTAAATAGTATGATTACTTATGCTACTCATGCCTCACTAAGGGCGTGCCTCTTCTTTTACCTACGCCTCACCTATTCAGGCGTGTCCAATCTCCTGCATCTCAACCTACGCCTCATAATTTCTCTTTTCGAGGCTATATTTAATGAGGTGGGCTTCCCTCGAGACTTTAAATCAATGCTTCGATTCTCGTACAAAGAATGAATACAGAAGTCAAAGTTCATTCAACTGGGAAACAGTGTAGACATACGTGTGTTGCCTGATTACTCAGGCATGCGTTATCAAAGAACCACTCAGGCACGTGTTGCTTGATCATTTAGGTACGTGCCACCCAGATTCTCCTCTGAGTACGTGTGCTTCTACCCCCACGGTAGTTCTCTCGCACTATGAACACATGCCACTTAAGACAGTAAATCCCAAGGCGTGGGTGTTTTGTTGGTTGCAATGGAACTAGGCGCATGCCACATGTCGAAGACCTAGTCACGCCAAGGAGGAGGATCTGAACAGCTCAAAGATCTTCTCCAACAATATCTCAACGATATTACACATAGCAGTCAGCTACAACCCCACATCAGTGAAGTGTGCACGTCGTTGTAACTGCTCTTTGTTTAAAGGGTGCCACGTGGTAATCAGAGAAACATGTGGCTGTCTCCTATAGGGGCATGTTTTGAAGTTTCCTCTCTATTATAAATAGGAGGAGTTCTCCTCCATTTGAAGCCCCCCAGTTCTATCCATTTTTTCAAGTGTTCCTGAGCATTCCAGAGAGTGTTCTTGCTGCTCCCCTTAGCTAGTGAAGTTAAGTCCGGCAGTTCTCCCTCACTGTCTGATCATCAATGAAGTAAAGAATTAACCCTCCACCATCACAACCCAGATAAAAAATAAAGTATAATTGGAAGATTCCTGTTGAGGAGTTCCTGTTTACCATTGATTATAAAAGAACAGAACAGTTATATTGGAGGACTGGACTTTTACTTCACAATAAAAACTCGTTCGTACAAAAAAAGCCTAGGGACGAAAACCTAGGTACAACAATCTAAGTATAATTGTTTAGTTTAGATTCTGGGAGGTGACGATAGAGGCTCGGGAAAGCGACGGCCGCTCTGCCTTACTTCCTTGGACGATCGGACGTAGCCTTGGCTCTGATGGAGAAATGCTCTTGGAGTTGTGGGGAGACTCCCTTGCGTCCTCTGTTGATAGATCTCTGGATGTCTCTGTAGTGCTCTCTCTTTTATTTTTTTGCCCGTATTTTTTTTTCTCTCTCTCTTTTGCTCTGTCTGCCTGTAAGGGAATGACACCTTGCTATTTATAAGAATGGGGTGTGCTCATTAGGGTTTGCCCATGATTTCCCTCCTTCAGAAGTCGGCGGTTAAGGATCACTTAATCTGGGCCATTCATCTTGAATATAATAAATTTGAGCAATTAATGTGATTGCATCAAATCTCTGTGGGCAATAAATGTTGATTGCCATGAATATTCGTGATTTGTGATAGCCTGCCACGTGTCCAATTTGCTTGATTTGATTTGATCTGGACAATTATGATGATCGTAACAAATCTAATTTTATTGGGATTTGTTAGCACCTATAGTTTTAGGGAAGATAAGACTACCTACGTGTCTCGATTGTCGCGAAGAGCGCCACGTGTCTCAACTGGGCCTATCCTGGCAGAGCCGTATATGGATGGTCCTTTCGGCCACATGAAGCGTGCAGCCGCATGGGGATGGGCAGCCGCATGAGGATGGGCAGTCGCAGGAGGATGGACAGCCGCATGGGGATAGGTAGCCGCATGCAGATAGGTAGCCGCATGGGGATAGGTAGCCGTATACAGATAGGTAGTCGCATGGGGATAGAAGCTGTATGCAGATAGGTAGCCGTATGGGGATAGACAGCCGCATGTAGATGGGTAGCCGCATAGGTGCAGCGGCCGCATGGAGTGGCCTCGGGACTTGGTAGATTTTGCCAGCTGTAAGGAGATTTTCTCCTCTCTTCTAGGATCACGCCATCGTGTCAGAGTCATTATTACGTCTTTGTGTCAGAGCTATCATAGCTATTTATTTGTCAAGGTAGCCGTCAGGGCATTAAATGCAGCCAAATGTAGAGAATAACTGTTGAAGGCCATGTAGCTTCTTTTCTGAGCCGCATGGATCCTTGAGCCGTATGGACTCCTGAGCCGCATGGACTTCTGAGCCGCATGGGAATCCTGAGCCGCATAGGGGATCCTTCTGTTGGAGCCGTATAGGTTATTCTTTTCCATGCTTCTACAAGACCCCCTTCAAAGTTTTAATTTACAAAATTGAAATACTTTGAATAAGAAGCATGGCCATGTAAAAACTCTTCGGGCCGCATAGGATGTTCTGGCCGTATGGATGTCTTAGCCATATGGCCTACTCAGCCGTATGTCCATCTGAGCCGCATGGGCTTTCCAGACGTATAGGGCTGTTTGGCCGTATTAGCTCCTTGCCACGTCTTCATGCTACATGTGCAAATCTTTGCATTGATTGCCTTTGATTTGCTGTCAGATTTAAACCTGCTTTTTGGGGTAGGATCCCAAGAGTTTAGCCTTAAATAGTTGGGTTGCTTTGATAATCGAAGGGTCGGTTACGCTGCACATGGATCGATACGTCGGTCTATGGGCTCCGCCTATAAATAGAGGCAGTGTTTGGGACGAAGAGACTTCTTTATTCTATCTCTCAATTCAAGTCTTTCTCCGCCCGCACTGTCATCCTCTTCTTCGATCACCGATGGCTCCCAGGAAGTCTGTTGCGGCGAAGGGTAAAAGGGCAGCGTCTTCGTCGTCTGCGGCGGCGAAGGGTAATAAAACTTCTTCTACTTCGACCGCGACGACGAATGATAATGTGGCAGCTCCTCCTCCAGCTACCGTGCCCGTAGTCCACCCCGACGTCCACCCCACAATTGCTGGTAAGGACGCTGCGTGAGCTTGAAACCCTAACTGTTGTGGCTACGTCGCATGCTCTATGCGCGAGTCTTCATCTTCATGTGTACCGCATGTACGTCTCATATCTGAGCTGCATGGAGTATGCCCAATGTTTGAGCCACACGAGAACGACTGAGCCGCATAGGTACCTTTAGAACTGAACCGCATGAAGTCCCTTTGAACAGAATCGCATGAGTTGCTAATGGGCTGAGCCGCATAGTGTTCCACGAATCAGAACCGCATACAAACCCATCTAAATAGAGCCACATGAAGACTCGTCTAACCCGAGCCGTATGTACTTTGTAAAAACCCAGCCGCATAAGGACTCGTTTAATCAGAGGCGCATGTACTCTGTGAAAAAATGAGCCGTATAAGAACTCATTTAAACAGAGCCGCATGTACTCTATGAAAAAGCGAGCCGCATAAGGACTCATTTAATCAGAGCCGCATGAACTCTAAATATTTTCTGGCCGTCTCCTGACTTTGTTTGTTTTGTCTCTTTTCAGTAAATCTGCCAGTCAATGCTGGTGGAGAACCCATGGTGGGTCAGGCCCAATTTGCCATAGGAGTTTGTCTTGACCAACTAGTCCGGCAGGTGGTAGAACAACTACCCCAGAACGAGCCTGAGGAGAGGCTAACTCTTATCAAGAACCAGCCCTTACGCTTTCTCTATGCCATGTTGAACTCAGGGCGATTGGAGGGAAAGTACCTGAAGCTGGCGTTCTTCTTCGGGAACGCCCTGGCTGTGAAGAACTCTCGGGTATTTGATATATTCGAGAATTAGAATTTTATTTCTGCTGGGAGGGCGATCCATATTCTCCAGATGGAGCATCATTTCTCCTTGGTATGGTTCAATATGTTGCCGGATGGACAGGAGGATGCAGGAATCCTTGACCCCGAGCCGGTCGGGAATGATAGTGGGTAACATCCACTACAATAATCATGTTAGATCAGCATACGAGGACAGGGAACCGATCAGCTAGCTCCGTGATTGGGCTAGCCCCAGGTACTTTCTTAAATGCGCAAGGTCCCAATTTCTTATTCTCTCAAGCCGACACTTTTCCTGAATCAACTTGCTCGGAAAGGGTCTTATCCTATTGGCCGGCTCTCGCTTTTGAACTGGATACGCCCCATCCCTTCATGGGCAAATTCGACCAGGTAGATTTTGCAAGAATATGGACTTTCCTTCGTGAGGTTGATCTCTACCACGCCATCTGGGGTACATATCACGGGTTGCCCATCAATAAGGAGTTGTTCATGGCTCTCTTGGAGATGTACAACCAGCAGACGGGGACCTTCTTCGTGCCAGGAGGGGAGATTGGTCTCGCTCTTCATGAGATGCACGCCGTCTCTAGGCTGCCTTGGGACAATGATGTGTTTGAAGTATATACTCCGACGAGCGAAGAGTTCGAAGATTTGGAGCAACGACATCCGGGTTTCGTTGCTGTCTATCAGGAGTTACTGTGTCATCACAGTTACTGTCAGCAGACGACCAAGAAGGATAGTAATTCGGAAGGAGACCTTCCGCATACTAGGTCTTGGCTCTCCCACCTTTTTCAGGAAGGTGCCTCAGGCCGGGCTGCTTCCCAGAATTCTTTGACCCGAGAGCAAGTACAGGATATGGCGTTAACTGCCAAGAAATCGAAGGCCTTGAGTGACACGTTCGGGAGTCAAACTGATTCCTTTGATTATTTTTATCAGGATACCCATCCACTATCGGAGAAGGCAATCCTGGTAGGGTTCTTGATGGTATGGCTACGAAATTATATGGTCTCAGGAGGAGCTGGTTCTATTGAGAGAATCAGCCATAATTTTATCCTTTCTGTCGTGAAGCTGGCCTTCGGGATCAGACTGGCTCTTCTTCCGGCTATGGTGTACCCTATCCACCGTAACCTCCGTACTTTTTTATCTAAGGTTATTGCACGTGACACAATAATGAATTTTGAGCGAATCGAGTTGCCTTACCACTATCTGATGGGGTGGCTATTAATGTACTACCGGTCTTTGATGAGACCTGGCCCGAAAGATGGTGTAACTGACGATGATGCTTTTATCTTCCAGTACCGCCGGATGCCCTGGGAGTACAATACTATGCCCGCCTGTCGGAGGGTACTGGCGAGGGTGGATGGATATAGCTTCTTCGTGTCTGTTCCCCACTTTTCTGCTGAGAAGGTGGAGGGTGTACATGTTGACGGTACTGGGCCTCCCCTCCTCTTACCTGGGAGGATGCTTCTTTGGGTGCGTAACATCCACCCCTCGCACTTAGTATATCGCAATCGTAATACCGTCTACCTAGAACCTTACTTGTCCAGCCGGTTCTCTCGCCAGTTTGGGTACAGCCAGCTGTTCCTAGAGAGTCCCAGCTCTTGTCTACGCTTTGAAGGCAATGTTCTGGATGGCATCAGAGCCTGGCTTTATTATAATACTTCTCATACCCGTGCTAGTTTCTCGGTCCCTGACGCTGAGATGCAAGGGAAGATTTTATATTTAGCAGCTCTCTACCATGTTACGGCGAGCAAGCCTCCTGTTAATTTTGACCCGAGTACCAGCTTTATTGCAGGGACTGGCTTGGCAGAGAAGCCCAAGGGGTCTAAGAAGAGGAAGAGGAAGGCGAACACAGTTTCTGTTCCAGACTCGGAGTCCACCACCGCGGATGAAGAGGATGGGGGGCAGGGTGCCGATGAGTCTCTCCCTCCTCTAGAAGAGGTGGCGGTGGATCAGCCGCCCATTACGTTCGATGAAGTGGTGGCGGATCAGCCGCCTGATGTACCTAGCCCTTCGTATAAGCGGAGCAGAAGTGAGTCTGCTGATAACGACATGACTTATTCCATAAAACAGGCTGCTGCCAGATCCCGTCGGCTACTTATCGAGGATGTTGACGCTGTTTCTGAGGTGACTCGAATCATAAATGTCTTCTCCTTCTTTTTCCTGCACTATGGCCTAATCACTTTCCTTTTGCTCTTGTAGGCGTCAGAGGAGTCAGTTCTCGAGAACCGACCGCTGAGGTCGATCCGGCCCTGACTACTTTGATCAGTGACATGTGTACCGCTATCATTTCTGTTGGGGCTCCTTCGGAGGTGGCCGAGGGATCTCAAGTTGCTGAAATCTCGACCCCAGATGACAGGGGCTCCGATGAACCTGTCCCCGAAACTGTCGAATTCTATCAAGGTGACGCTGATCCAGTCGTATTCCCTTCCGGGGCGGCTGGAGCAGAAAAGCCAGCTGAATTTGGCTTGGGGGTCACAGGTGAGGGGATTATGGTGGTTGTGAACGAGCCTCAGCCTTCGCAATCCTCCCTTGGTAAGATAAGCCAAATTTTGACTAATGAGGAGGCCCATTCACTCTATCATCACATCCTTCGGGTTAGACCGATTGATAGTTGCTCTGGGCATACAGGTCCTGCCCTTTCAGTGCCGATGATGGACATTGTTATGGTAGGCTCTGCCAGAGGGGATCTGGCGGAGGAGTGCGTGCCCCCTCCTCTTTCGGCTCGTCTTGAGGGGCCTCCCGCCGGATCGAGTTCGGGAGGTCATATGGCGGCACCGCCCGGACAGGGAGCAATAGTCCCTGCATCTTCTTCCGCTCGTATGACTTTGGGGGTTGACCTCTCAGCTTTACCGAGTATCCATATTATTCGGGCCGCGGAGGAGGAATTGGCCGCTGTTCAAGCGTCCTTTCGCTCAGAATTTATTTCCCTTGTGGCAGGGGCGGCAAGTTTTGTTGCGTCTTCTTCGACCCTACCGGCCACACTTCCTTTGACACCGTCTTCTACAGAGGTTCTGGATGAGGTGTCGCAGGATGTGGTTGATAGTTTCCACTACCATTTGAAGATAGGGGTAGACGCTGCTGTGGAGCGGGGGACCCCTTTCGTTTTGGCCCGACAATACGCCCAAGGCCAAATTAACATTCTCAAAACCCTTCCTGGCGGGGAAGGGATAGCTGTGCTCCTGGAGCCCAAGCTGTTGGAGGCTGATCAACTTGTGGCCCAGTTTAAGTGCTAGCGACAAACTGATTTGTCTACAGCAATTGATCAGGAGAGGGAGTTCCTTACCACCGCCCTGGAGAAGATAAGGCTCACGCGAGATACATCTAAGACGGCTATAGCAAAGGACCTTGGCGACCTGTCTCTCCTGTACGACCAGCTGAGCCACCGGAGCAAGGTTTGCAGGGCTCGGGAGGTGGTCGCCTCCCAGGGGGTAATCGCTACCAGGGAGCAGATTCTCGAACTTCAGAAGAAGCTGGCCTTCTTGGAGTCTGAGCTTGAAGCTTCCCGTGCGGATAAGGAGCTGATTATTCAGGATGCCGAAAAGATTTCCAGAGCTTCTGTCAATCTGGAACGCGCTCTGAAAAAATTTGAGGAGGGCTGGCGGGCTCATGCGCCCCTGGAAGATGCAGCGCTTCTAACTCAGGAGGCCGAGCGTCGTGCCAAACAGCGAATTGAGCGGTCGACTGCCTTGTTGAGGGATCGTCTCAGGGCATTATGTATCGCCGAACAATAGTCGGCTTTTTTTTCTTTTTCTTTTTTTGCTTTCCTTTCTTGAGTGGGACGTAGTCCCCAAAACCTGTAGTACCTTTTACCTTTCAAATAAAAGAGTATACTTTATTCTACCTTTTATTTGTGCTGCTTATTATGTTTGTAGTATTTACCCCATTAAAGAACTGTTTGTGGACTTGTTACCCTTGGTATACCTTGGTTTTAGGTACAGATAACAAGTTGATGGGGGTACTTGGAACAAATCCACAGTCAGTGGCTATGGATGTTCCTGGTATCGGGAGAAAGAACGCCATGGGGCAGCTGGGCCCCCGGGGCATGATGAAAAGTGAGGGGCATATACTAGGAAACTTAGTACAACATTTGTGGTCAACAGTAGACATTTGTGTCAATAGAGGACATTTGTGGGCCTATTATCCTTGGCGTACCCTGGTTTTTTTTGGTACATTTAATAGGTCGAGGGAGAACCAACATACTTACTCAGAGGTAATGAAGACATGGTAAATATGAGGGTTTCTGCGATGGAGCCTTCCCACTCAGAGGTAATGAGGACATGGCAGGAGGGGGCTCCATGAAGGAAATATAGAACAACTCAGAGGTAATGAGGACATGGAGGTTCTATGTGAGGGGCAGTTTGTTTTTGATGGAAGGAAAACAACTCAAAGGTAGCATCGACGTGGTTGTTTCGGGAAATTTGTGGATCTATTACCGTTTTTGTGCACTGAGAGTGCGGGTATTAGATCATAAGGAGGAAGCTCCTTTTGGGAAGAAAGTTCAGAGGTATAATCATACATGACTTATTACCTAAAAAGATGCGATATAGATTTATCTGTAGTAGCCAGGATGTAAGTTCAGCGGTACCTGCGGGTACATAACTCAACAATCTGGGAGATTTGGAGTCAGGGTGTGAGTTCAGCGGTACGAAAGAGTACATGACTCGTCACTCAGAAAGATTTGTAGTCGGGATGAGAGTACATGACTCGTCATTCTGGAAAGTTTGTAGTCGGGATGTGAGTTGAGCGATACGAAAGAGTACATGACTCGTCATTCTGGAGAGTTTGTAGTTGGGGTGTGAGTTCAGCGGTACTAGCGGGAACATAACTCATCGCTCTGGAAGATTTGTAGTTGGAATATGAGTTCAATGGTACGAGAGGGTACATAACTCATCATTCTGGAGAGTTTGTAGTTGGGGTGTGAGTTCAGCGGTACCAGCGGGTACATAACTCATCGTTCTGGAAGATTTGTAGTTGGGATGTGAGTTCAGTGGTACGAGAGGGTACATAACTCATCATTCTGGAAGATTTGTAGTCGGGATGTGAGTTCAGCGGTACCAGCGGGTACGTAACTCATCACCTTGGAGGATGTCGTTTCAGACGTAATATTTCTTTAGGAACTTGCCATTGATGGGCAACATGAGCAAGTCTCCATTTTGTTTTGCGAGGTGGTAAGCTCCATTGGAGAATACAGCATCGATGATGAACGTGATTTCCCACTTTGGCTGGAACTTGCCGGCGGTTTTGTGAGTCATTACCATCGGCCTCCGAACTGCCAGAACGAGGTCATCCACCTGGAATGTTCTGATTTTAACCTTCTTGTTGAAGCCTCCGGAGATACGTGCCTGGTACAGCTCGATTCGTTGTTGAGCTAATAGGCACTTTTCATCTAGGGCCTCTAACTCTTGTAGTCGGCGATGGTGATTATCTTCTGTCGTCAATCGATAGGTGAGAGCGATGTGGAGTGAAGGGATTTGAGTCTCCAGTGGGAGAACTGACTCGCTCCCATATACCAGAGAAAAGGGTGTGTTCCCGGTGGCAGTCCATACTATGGTACGGTACACCCATAAGCATTCACCGAGCTTTTCATTCCAGTCGCATTTGTTTGATGACACGAATTTCTTGAGAAGCTTGATGATTGTTTTGTTGAATGCTTCAGCCAGACCATTAGCCACTGGGTTGTATGGTGTTGAAGCAATATTCTGGATACGATATTTGTCGCAAAACCGATAGAAGGCGTGGCTTGCGAACTGCGGACCATTGTCGTGGATGATCCTTCGGGGCAGTCCAAAGTGGTAGATAACGTGGTACTTGAGGAAGCTGATCACGTTTGAAGTCTTCACTTCTGCTAGCAGAATAGCCTCCGCCCATTTGGAGAAGTAATCTATGATTGCGAGTATGAAGCGATGTCCTCGGAACGAAGGCGGAGTGATAGGACCAATGATGTCCATTCTCCATGCTTCGGATGGCCAGGATGCCACCGTCGGATGTAGAAACTTAGAGGGCTGGTAGATGAAATCTGCGTGGACTTAACAGGCTTTGCATTTTTTTGCATAGTCTATCGCATCTGCAACCATCGTGGGCCAGTAGTAGCCCATTCAGCGAAGGCGATCTTGTAGTTTCGGGCCAGACTGATGGGCCCCACAGATGCCATCGTGAGCTTCACGTACGACTTCTTTGGCTTCTGTATTTGATACGCATCAAAGTAGTAATCCATCGTAGGATCCCCGATATAGCATTTTCGTCTCTGTATCGTAGAAGAATCTGAGGGAACGCCTTCTGATAGAGGTGGCTTCCTTCGGATTCTCCGGCAGGATGCCGTAGACCACGAAGTCAATGAATGGCTGTCTCCAGTCTGGTGCTTCGTCAACTGTCAGAGCGGAGTAACTCTTGGCACACTGAACATTATTCCTGGGACAGACCAACTCACGGCCTATGATGTCAATCAGATGATGAGCATGATTTGGAACTGCTAAGGAAGCGGCAAGAACTGCTAGGGCATCGGCTTCAATATTTTGGAGCATGGGAACGTGCTCTATGAAGAACCCCTTCAGGGACGAGATAATGTCGATCGCTATTTGGTGGTAGGGGATCATGTCCTCATGGCGAACTTCGTATGAGCCCTTGATCTGGTTGACGATTAACTGCAAATCGCCGTATGCTTCGAGGTGCTCTACCTCCAGCTCTTTTGCAAGTCGGAGGCCAATGACCAAGGCGTTGTACTCGACCACATTGTTTGAACAGGGCTTTGTGCGGGAATAAGCGCGATTGATCACCAACCCGGTGGGAGAAACCAGTACTATTCCGACTCCAGCGACGATGTTGCCCTTGGGCCCGGTTCTAGAAGCGCCATCAAAGAACATTCGCCATATGGTATCATGGGAGGCCATATTTGAATTAGCGACCTCGTCTGGAATCGCTTCATCTATTTTGGTTGACTCCGAACCCGAATGAGCTGCTAAAAAGTCTGCCAGAGCTTGACCTTTAACAGCCTTTTACGGTACGAAGATCATGTGGTAGGGGGATAGTAATATCACCCAAGTAGCGAGGCGAGAGCTGAGTGCACCTGGTTTTGTCATGAGGACCCTGAGGGGGTTGACTCTTGATATGACATAGATGGTCTGTCCCGTGACGTAGTGTCGCGTCTTCTGAATGGCGAAAACCAAAGCAAGGCACTCTTTCTCTACGGCAGTATATCGGTGCTCCGGCCCCATCATCATTCGACTGAGGTAATATATAGATTGTTTATGGCCTGCCTCATTGTTTTGTGCTAGCAGAGCATCGAGAGAATGTTCCATCGCTCGTACATAGAGCAAGAATGGTCTTCCAACGATCGGGGCTACCAGGACTGGAGGGTTCGTCAGATATTCTTTGATGCTGTCGAAGGCGCGCTGGCATTCTTCATCCCATACGAATGAAACGCCTTTCTTCATGAGGTGGATGAACGACTAGCATCGTCCAGAGAGGTTAGAGATAAACCTCCTGATGTAGGCTAGCCTCCCTTGAAGGCCTCGGAGTTCACGAAGATTTCTCGGGGGACCCATCTCCATGATTGCCTTCGTTTTCTCAGGATTTACGTGGATACCCTGAGAGGTAATGATAAAACCCAAGAACTTTCCGCTGGATATGCCCAAGAAGGATTTTGTGGGATTCATTTTCAAATTGTGCGCTCGTATCAGGTCGAACACTGTCCTTAGATCACGTAGATGATCTTCCTTAGAGGGGCTTTTGATGGCGATGTCGTCGACGTAATATTCCATTGTCTTATGCAAGTGGTCTCTAAAGATGACACTCATAGCTCTTTGATAGGTGGCGCCAGCATTCTTTAAACTGAAAGGCATGACTGTGTAGCAGTATATGCCGATTGGTGTTCGGAATAATGTATGCTTTCGTCGTCAGGGAACATCTTGATTTGGTTGTACCCCGAAAAACTATCCATGAATGACATACGCTCAAAGCCACAGGTGTTGTCGATCATGATGTCTGTGATAGGGAGAGGGAACTCGTCCTTAGGACATGCCTCATTCAGATTGCGAAAGTCGATACAGATTCGAATCTTTCCACTCTTTTTGAGGACTGGTACTATGTTGGCGACCCAGTCAGGATGCTGTTCCTCACGGATGAAGCCGCTGGCTATTAGTTTGTTTACCTCGGCTTCAATGGCATTTATGACCTTAGGACGGAACCGACGTTGTTGTTGCTTCATCGATTTTGCGTTCGGACGGATGTTGAGCTTATGAAGTGCAATCTCGGGGTTCAGTCCTGTCATATCTTCGTAGCTCCAGGCGAACACGTCAATGTATTCTCTAACGAGTTGTAGCAGTGATTCTCGCTCTTCGTTTGTCAGATTCTTGCTAACGAAGATGGGCTTTGGAGAGGACTCATCGCTGAGATCGACTTGTACAACCTCATCCTCGGTGGGAGGCTCTCTTTGTTCGAACCGCTTCTCCCACTGTACGTCTAGCTGTTGTACCCACGGCTCCAACTCAAGGAGTTCAGGAATGTCTTCATCTTCTTCGTAGGCATCGGCAAACGCCATGTTGACGGACCAGACTATCCTGAGCATGTCTCCGATGCTGACATCCGAATCGAAAGTGGGTGATCCGATTGAGTGTGAATGCCAGTCGCATTCTTCGTCTGAGCTTTCGGGTATCGTCGCAGGTGTGACATAACCGAGCCCACATCTAGTTTTGCTGTAATAATCTCATGGTTTCCTAGAAGGGGCCGGCGACTGTAAGGGCAACCGCCGTCCGGCGCCGTAGTTTAAGCCGGATGTAGTTTCCAGATCATATCCTTGTTTTTGCATAAGGTACTTGGACTGGGAACTATACAGATAAAGGGGCAATCTTCCGGCGTCGGGCTCGGGCTCAACTTTTTCTATCTTGAAGGGCTGTGGATCGTTCTTCCGGCCGAATATGATTAGGTGGTCGTCTCCCTCGATTATGCGGTAAGCGTCTTCCACTGGAGTAAGTTGGTTCGCGGTGTAGACATTTGTCACTTGTGTGTGCAGGTGAGTGCCTATACCGTGTTCCATAGCATACATTGTACAGAGCTTATTAAGCTCGAGATAATTCAAAGATAACCCTTTATTGATGAAGTAAGGTATCTTTTCCAGTGGGATTACAACGTCTGCAGATGGAACATCAGTGTAAGCAGCCACATATTTGGCCAGCTCAGATTCTTCTTCAGCCACCCCTATGTAAATACAGACTGAGAGGATGACTTGGGCAACTTGATTATCACGGGCTCCATGGGTAGAGCAGAATGTGGAGTTGTTGGCCTACTAGCTACCCCCAGTTTGGTGCTCGGTGCTGAACGAGGAGTTGTTGGCTGGCTAGTAGTCCCCGGCTTAGTGCTCGGTTGCCAATTCATCCTGGGAAGACGAATTGTCATTGGCTTGACAGAGGGATTAAGCTCCCCTGCTTGTCACTGGTTAGCTTTAGGCAGCCTGATTGTCAGTGGCTCTGTCGTGGGTCTCGGTGCTTGGCCCGCCCTTGGCAGTCGGATTATCAACTGTTCCTCCTGTGCAGAGAGGCTAATTGCGTCCTTACGCAGAGTGGCTGTAAGGGACACAGTTATGCCAGGCTTACGGGCTTGGAGGTGGATCGTCAGAGGTTCTTCTGATCCCGTTACTGCCTCAGTTTGAGCTTGAGTATCTCCTTCGGCAAGATGCTTTTTTGATTTCTCGTACAAGCATGAATCTGAGTAGTAGGATTCGACCCTTTTGAAAGGATCGATGTCGACAAATTCTGTCCTCACAAGGTCGTGTTTGTCGACGTACTTGAAGCACTGGTGCAGTGTGGAAGGCACAATCATGTAATCGTGTATCCAAGGATGCCCCAGGAGAATATTGTAGGAAGTATCCGCATCTATGACATAACAGGTTACTTCTGACTGAAGGTCGCCGATTTGGCACTTTAGGCGAATCTTTCCGATCGGGTATCTCCTGCCCGAATTAAAACCGATGATGGCGGTGCTTGTCGGCGTCAGGCGGTGCATTGGAAAGCGTAGATGATGTAGCAGGCTCTTCGAGATGATGCTTATGGAGGATCCGGGGTCAATATGCATCCGATCGACCTTGATATCGCCAATGTACCCGTATAATACAGG
The DNA here is from genome assembly GCA_029216955.1 of Iris pallida. Lineage (NCBI taxonomy): Eukaryota > Viridiplantae > Streptophyta > Magnoliopsida > Asparagales > Iridaceae > Iris > Iris pallida. The sequence goes on along the minus strand of JANAVB010028818.1, from coordinate 10,138,273 downwards.
AGGCAATCGTGCAGGTTGGTCTTGATAAGCATATCTTGTGGAGTGAAGACAATATTTGGCATTGACCCTATACAAGTGCTATTCTGGAGATCTGTCGACGAATTCTCCCCAGTGAGATTGGACTGTGCCAGATATGTGTCGACATTCTGGAGTGCCTCGCTTAGCGCGACACGAACATCTTTGAAGAGTCTCAGGAGTTCGTATAGCGATAATTTGGCCGGTGTGTTGGCCAATTGTGCCAAGATGTCAAAGTTGTATGGCCTCTCCAGTCCATGAGGCGTCTCTCTTCTGAGCGGTTTGTCGAAGCGAGTCTCCTTCGGCCTAGGCTTGTCGGTCGTCGAAGGCTGCGAAGGTCCTGGAGCATCAGCGGCTGTCGGCTGATGGTCTTCAGCTGAGTTATCCGGTGGAGGTTGGGTTTGTGCGCCGGAGCGGGTAACAACAGCAGTAGCTTCTTCGACCTCTGTTGATATCGTACGACATGATTTGACTTTCCCATTCTTCTTCTTGCTGGTGGAGGGAGGTGCAGACTGAGTCACCTCAGGTACCAAGTCCGGATGGACCCACATGATCTCCTTCCGTGATGTAGTAAGGGGCACTAGACCATCTGCTTGGTCTCGGGGAGGTAGAAGGTTGGAGACCTCCATCTTTGCTCTGGGGACGGGTACTACTCCATCTTGAGTCTTTATAGAAGGGAAGCTGCCAAATTGTACCGACACCATGTTGGCTGCCACGGTCACCTCTTCGAAATCAATGGCCAAGGAATTATAATCAACGAGATGTTGGATGTATCGCTTCATCTGATAGCAGCCTTGTGTAGCATAGTGAACATAGCGATGGTAATGGCAGTACTTGGGACTCTCCATATCTGTAGGACGGGGCTCACGCCTGGGAGGAGGGAGCTGAATTCGTCCTCCTTGGATGAGCATGTCTAAGATGGGTTTAACATGGCCATCCTCGAAAGAGTAGGTCATCTGAGGCCATTGCTTTTCTGCCGGCGTTGATTCGGGCTTTGGGGCAGTGTCGGCCACTATAGCCTGCTTGCCCTTATTATCTCGGTTGCTGGAGGAATTACCACCGTTGTTGTTGTTGATGTTAGGGCGTTTGCCCTTGTCTTCCCCATCCGAGATGTGTAATCCCAGTTAGCGGGCTTTCTTCACATTGTCTTCTGCGCTAGTGGCACTGATGATGAATGTCTTCCAATCCCTGAATTGGCTTTCGCCCATCCAGAGGCTGATTGTAGGAAGTAGTCTCTTTTGGCAAATTTTGATCAAGGAGGAATCAGGGTTGCCGGAAGGCAGATTCATCGCGTCTGGCGGAACCGCTCGATATAATTTCTTGTTAGCTCCTTTTCTCCCTGAACAACGTCCATGAGAGTGGACATTGTCACGTCTTGTCCTACTTCATAGAACCTCTCCAGGAATATGTGTTTGAAGCCGGTGAAGGAGTGGATGCAATTGTCCGGCAAGTTGCGGTACCAGTCGAAGGCGACCCCTTCCAAGGCTCCGATGAACAGCCGCGTAAGGATGGCATCGTCATGGGGCAGATGGTCGATTGTGACTTCGAAGTAGGTGATGTACCTGCTTGCAGATGTCTTCCCATCATATGGATTGATGTGGAATGGTTTATACTTTGGTGGGAAGGGAACATCTCTCCTCGCGGCAGGATACGGTTGTCGTACCCTGAGGTCCTGGCAAGTTTCTCGGGCTTGAAACATGGCTCGGAGCTCTTGGACCTCTCTTCTTGCTTTTCTGGCCTCGTCTGCAATGGTAGGGGCCGATGTTTCAGGAGGATTATCACCCGGGTTTGGTGCAGCTGAGTTTGAGTCCACATTGACCGCGGGACCCAAGCTTGTTTGGCCAGGCATCCTCCCTTGCAGAGTGGGAATGGCCGCCTTGATCTCGACCACAGACTTGACCAAAGCATGCAGTATGGCCTCCATAGTGTCGATGCGTTGGCTATCACTGGGACCCTTTTGGTTGCTATCCATCATGAATACCGTCCTTATATGATGACAGGTGGAAGTGACGGTAGAGGACGTACCCTCTGAGTCGTACCCTCGCATGGAGAAGTCGACAGGGTATGTGGGAATGTTCTTTTCTGGTTCAGACTCAGAAAGGGTGGTACCCCCAGCTTCAGAGCTTGCCTCGTCTTGAGAGTTGTGGACGTCCTCGGGGACATCGGGATTTGCTGCGTCCGGATTATCCTTTTGGAACACTGGATTATCGTGGATATTTGGAGGAGTGCTACCCCCGGCTCTAGTGTCTCCAAATGTGGATGACGAATCCCCAAGTGTAACGCCCCAGTCCCAAAATACGTAGGACTAGGAACGTAGACATACCAGCCGTATAATAAATATACGTAAGCTGTAAAATACAGAAGAACCATAACTAATCTCATCCACACAAAATAAAAGAATAAAAGATATCATATAATCAACTATGAAATTGTCATTTGGTACATGTAGTTGTGCGGAGACAAATCCACTACCAACTATGGAAGAAATATATAACAAAAGAAAGATTTTGGCGAGCGAAGCGAAGACAATCCAAGCGCAATCATCCTCGAAGAAATGGAGATGGTCACGGCTAAAGCTAGAGCACCTGCGAAAGACAAGAGCACACACCTGGCGAGATAACCAGGTCCTCAGAGGGACGTAACAAGACACATAATATCATGCCATATAAACTGAACAAATATTGCTCAAATAAATAAGTCAATTAAATTATAAGATGGTCCAACACACACCTATTGAACGAGCGTACCATCCCTCCAACCAAACAAGGACAGAAGATGGTAAACTAATTCACGGTGACGTATATTTCCATACTATGAATCCAATATGGTATCCGGACCCCAACAAGGTTCAATACCTTCTCATCGAAGTAGTAAGTCACACCTACAACCAAACAAGGACAAGATGTGACAAACTAATTCGCGACAAGTTATTGTTCCAAGCTACGGTCAGATACAAGTACTCAAACCAAAATTACTCGTACCTAATGGATAAAGGTGCCTAACCGCTCTAAGTGAAATGTAGTTAAGAACAATCCTTCCTACGCTTGGGCCCTGGCTGAATAGGATCGGCATAATCCCCCTTGGGCACCAGAGGCCCCATCAGTAAGAGCATGACGTTCCGCAGAATCGTCAATGGCCGTCAGTAATCATGGGTCATCAATCCCGTATCTCCAGCGGAGAGTCCGGGTCACAAGGGAAGTGCATCGAAGCCCATACGCTAAAGAATTGTCCTCCCCGCCCAATGCCTACTATGTTGTATCCACAACAATAACCTCTATAACTGCTAAGTCAAACTAGCATGCAACCTCTATTAGCGGTTATTCCTATCGTACGGCATGTACGTACTGGTGGCCAGCTAATCACGCACTTCCGTGTTCTACATGCGACACATAACTTCGTGGTACAATGTGTCAAGGCCATGAATGCAACACACAAAGGTGGTCCCTTAAATCTAGGTTTAATGTGTAAGAAAAATAATACATAGCAGAAAATATAAATGAACAGTAAGTCCTAACAGGTTATGCCATGTATCACAGTTTATTTTGCATAAAGAAAATAAGTAATGCATGAAATATGAGCTAAAATAAATAAACAGCAAATGGCAAGATGTCTTGCCTAGAAGGTCGTCTGGTGTGTTGCAATGATCAAGGTGGCACGAACTGCGACTTCGGTACAACAACTATGCAAAGGAGCCTCTGTTGACGACACAGAGTATTCCATCGGTCCAGAATGGTCAACTTTAGTTAGGTTTGACATAATGAAGTACAGAATTGGAGAGAAAATAGGAATGTCGGGATTAGTCATGATGGGTGATGATAACAAAGAGGAAATTTCGTGTAAGAAAATATATATTAGAAATATTTATAAGGTTTGAAACCATTATTTTATTAGTCAAAATAAATTAAAGATAAGTATTTATAGAAACCAAAATTTAGAAATCTTGTTATGAAATATTTATATATAGAATTCCATAACATCATAACTTAAAACTAGGTCCCACTAGTTAGAACAAACTTATAGATTTATATAATATAATAAAAAAAATAAAAAACAATTATGTATAAATCTCTTATTTTATATGTAAGCCCAAAATCCAGACAACCCAAAAATTACATAGTAAATAAGCCTAACATATCAATCAACTAAATATATATATAGTTTAAAAATATAGGACAAGGTCCAAGGCCGAAAAATATATATAATAGGTTAACCCAAAATATTTAGCCCAAAGTTTTATAATACATATTTACTCATTAAAAAGAAATATATATATTTATACTTAAGGCCAAGAATAAATGATTATTAAAATTAAGGAAGTTAAAAATTTGGCCAACTATATCTAAGCCCAACATAAGCTAAAATATATATGGCCCTACTAAGAAATAATATTTATAAAAATTCCTAAAATAATAGTACTATTTCAAATAATACTGTCAACAAAACAATAAAAATAATACTCTTAATAATAATAATAATAATAATAATAATAATAATAATAATAATCAAACAACACAAAATATATGAAGGAAAGAAAAACATAAATAAATAAATAAATTTTATACTGTTGTTGTTCTCCTCATTTTGGAGAGAGAAGAACCAAAACACAAAGAAGAAGAAGAAGAATCAGAAGAAGGGAAAGAAGAGAAAGGGAGCGGGCGGAGGAGATGATCGAGAGCGGTGGAGAGGAAGGCGGGAGGGGCCGGCGGATCTCGGCCGGGCGGCAGAGGGGTTTGGGGGAAGTCAGCGTCGGGCGGTCGGCGTCGACGCACGCCGGCGGAGAAGGGGGTCGGGATGAACAGCTGGGCTGCACGGCACGGCGGCTACGGGCAGAGGGTGCGACGCCGTTCTCGGCTGCAAGGGGCGGAGAGGATCGGAAAGGGGTGGAGTCCGGGCACTGCCTCGAATGGCGGGTTTGTTACCGCCGACTCCGGCGGGTGGCGGGTGGTGCTCGGTTGGAGGGGACGTGGGGGTTCTCGGTGGAGGCGCGACCGACGGAGAGGTGAACGGGTCCTCGGACGAGGCTGAGGGAATCCGATTGGGGACTGTACGGCGCGGACGCGGACGGGCTTGCGCCGGCGGCGGCGGCTTTGGGTAAGGGTTTTCCTCCTTCTTCTATCTCTTGTGATGGGGATGGTGCTATTGGTTGTTTGGGGTTGCCGGGTTCGGCGGTGGTGGTGGTAATGGCGACGGTGGTGGGTTCTCTTTTGGTGGTTGTCGTTTGTAGGTGTAACTCCCTAAATACACTTTCTAGATTTCCTGAATTTTTTTATATTTTCTTTTACTTAGAAAGATATCATTTTCTATAAATTGTGTTGAATAAATAAATTTGATTTTATATTAAAACAATTAATTCCATTTGTTAACCTGATTATTGGTTAGTGTGATTTATTGTAATTTTGATGAATATAAGTGGGTTTGATATTTTAGCATTGATTATTATCCTTGTATGGATAATTGATTTTAATTTCCTATTCAAATCTTATAATTTTGTTAACAAAATATGATTTTAAGTAATAAATACGATTTTAATAAATTATTGATTAATTATAGATTTTTTTTAATTGTTAATTAAATCTGTTGGATATTGATTTTCAAAAAATCTGTGGAGGGAATGTTTATTTTCAAAATTTCATTTTAAACTGTTTTGAATTTTTGGTTTTGAAATTCTGTTTGTTTGATTTTAAAAAAAAAAAAATCTGTTACATAGGTTATACTAATGCCATTAGATCTATATCTAATTACTGCTACTGCCATCACATAATTACACCCAGATCTACATTAATTTACAGTTGTGCTACTACTACTCACACACACCCACTAAATTATTTTATTATAAATATTCTGATAAGCACAGGGAGCAGTCCACATCATTACACGTTTTCCCACACCACTCTCTCTCTCTCTACACTGTTCACTCTCTCCGCTGTGGCCTCTCTCTGGAGGACCACCGCAAGTTTGCCGGCCGTCCACCGCTGTCCACCGAAGATATCGCCGGAGTTCGTAGTCTCCTCGTCTCCACCATGGGAGCCACTGCGACAGCAGGCACCGCCGGATCTGCTCCACCACAGGCCGACACACCGGAGTCCACGACGCCATGCGCCTCGTCGAGTTGGGGGAAACCCACCACGCCACCGGAGATGGCCGAGCACCGTCGCTGTCAGATCCTCCGCGTCTCCTCGATCCCCGTGCCGTCTCTTAGGGAGACGCGCTGCCTTTCGAGCTCCGCACAGCCACGCGGCGCCGAGCCCCGACCGAGGACTTCTCAATCCAGAACCGCCGTCGCAGATCGGAGAGCTCGTCGTCGCTGTCATTCCTCTATGACTCTCCGGAGGAGCATCACGCATCGTCGTCCCCACCGAGCCTCAAACCGTTGCTTCCTCGCTCGCCGTTGAGGCCACGCCGTCCAGTCGAGTGTCACCGATCTCAGGTGACTCTTCGCCTCGATCTCTCGACCTCCCTTCTTCTTCTTGTTTTCTCGTTCTCCTCGGTTTAGAGTTGGTGATTTGGGGGAAGTTGAACCTAGGGTTAGGGTTTGTTTTTGATTTGGGAAGTTGTGATGGATAGGAAGAGTAGTTAATGTTGAGGTTTTCGGTTCTTGAGTAGGGATGAAGGAATGGTTCTTCCATCCGTTAGGAATAGAAAAGCTAAGAAAAAGAAGAAGGTTGAAGAAGAGTGTGGTTGGGAAGAGTGAAGAGAGTGAGATTGAATAGAATAGATTAATAATGTATGGGAGAGGAAATAATAAAGTGGGCGGAAGAAAATATTTTATTCGGCTGTGGAAATTGTGTGTATGAGAGTATGTCTCTCATTACTTGTATTAATGCTCTGGCAGCAGTGGGTTCTCGGGATATGGGGGGATTAATTATGCAGCATGCCATTTTCCTTTGGTTTTAGAGTTTTGTGTGGAAGAAGAGGTGTAGGCCGGTTAAAGTAAAGTGCTAAGCATTAATGGAGGAAAGGACTGTGATGTGAGCGAATAGGCTAGAAATAGGATGGTGGTGACTTTTCAAAAGAATTGGAAGGGTCAACTATGACCTTTCAAAAATTCGAAAGGTTGAGCCCTAGCTTTAAACCTAACTATTTGTTTGGACTTAAACTAGAATTCTTTGCTGGACTGAACCCAAAGTCCGGGTAGTGGTACCATGACCATCTGTTGAATGTGTATAAATAGTAGATTTACTTAAAGATTTTAAGGTCTTTGTTACATAATTGTTAGTTATATTTTAGGCTGCCTAGTAAAGATTTGAATTGGTTTGACCTATAACTACCATTATTAATATTTTATGGATATTAAAGGTTTTCATAATTTTACTACCATTATTACTATTAATATTTTGTATTTTTTTTATAGCAACTATTATAGTAAAGTTTTACTAAGATATACATATATTACCTTGTTATGGAAATTGTTTTCCTAATATTTAGATAAAATTTTAAATATCAAGTTTTGCAAATATTTTAGTATTGTACTAAAGAATAGTTTAAGATGTTTCACTTACATTTTTATTGATAGTTGTTATTACTACACAATATTTTGCTAGCAAAAGGTTCTAGTATTTTATAAGAATGATTTCTCTATCAGATATAGCATAAAGCATTATTTTGATTAGGTTACGTTATATATTTTCAAAAAATTGTTAGCTAGTTTTGCCTATATTAGAAATAGTTAATTAAATAGTCATTATTTCAACCCTGATAAATTATACAAATATAACAGGTGATTCATTACAACCATGCAGTGCTATTATTGTGCAACCAAACCGAGGCAAGTACATTCTATGGTTTTGATCAGTACATTTTCCTGTTCTTTATTGCTGACACACTGCGACACGTTCATGATCTTATCTGTCTTGTTCTTTCATGATCTTACTTGTATCTTGGGGTGGGGAAATACTCTAGATATGTGACCAAACCCGGATACTTATTCATGATCTTTAGCTTAGGCCTCGCACAGTGCACGCGGGTCCTAAGTCGTACCTACATGATCTTTCAGGATCTTTCATGTTCTTTCATGGTCTTACCCAAGCCGGTCACATATCATAGAAGTATTTCAAATTTATAACACACATGTTCAGGATTTTGTTCTTACATTAGTTTCCTATGATCCTGATCTCGATTTTAGTTATAGTCATGATCTTTCATGTATCTTATAGTCATGATCGTTCATGTATCTTTATAGTCATGATCTTCATCTATCTTTACACACCTTGCTCTTTTCTTGTTCTTTCAGCATTACCTTCCATATCATGATGTTATTGTTCATTACCTAGAACTGTACTTTGCTCCGCTCCTGAATAGGATATGTTACAGGTATGCTTGCAGGACATTGTTCTACTTTATGGGTCAGAGCCCAGGATTAGCTGAGCAGGATGAGGCTTAGCTTGAGGTTTCAGGTTTAGACTGTTAGCTTACTCTTAGATATTGTCTTTAGAATTCATGTACATTTCATTCTTGATGACTCATACATTATGATATCTAGATTTGTGAATTATGGTGATCATTCTGGGATACGTTTTTAGATGCTGTGATTCTATATTTTCATGATTATCTGGTTAGTTTTCCCTAGCTTGGTACAGCTTACTTCGTCGTGTCTAACGACGAAGGCTGGGCGTGTCCGACTCGTGTCCGATTATTCGGGAGCGGGTCGTGACAGTAGGGGTTTGATGAGAGGGAGGTGACTGTCTATGGTGGTGGCAGTGGTGGTGGGTGATGGTCGACGGGGCAGGGCGGAGATGGGCTGGAGTGGTGGTGGCGATGATGATGATAGTAGTCGGCACGGTTGAGGTCGGTGGGCGAGGGAACGCGAAAGAGGCAGCAGTTGGAGTCGGGGACACTACGGTCTTCGTCGATCAGGAGGATAGGGGATAGAGGCTGAGGGTGGCGCTACTGGCAAGAGACGGTGTCCATGCTAGATTAGGATTATAATAAGGATTATGATTAGGATTAGGGTTAGAGGATTGGGTTGCTGTGTCAAAATCGTGTCCGACATGTGGACACGAAGAAGGTGAAATGTACATGTAAATAAAATAGTAAAAAGGGAAAAATAGGGGTACGGACACGATGCACGGGATTTTATGGTAAAATTTGTGGAAGAATTTGTGGACGATAAAAGTTATGGAGGAGTACCTGCGTATTTATAGGATGTGAAAATTCCCAATTGGATATGGACTAGGATTATTTAAAACCCAATTAGATAATTCAAGTATTAATTTAAAATCAATCAAATCCAATACAAATCCAAATCCAATTAAATCTAATTAAATTCTTTTAGTTTAAAATCAAATCAATTTCAAATATAGATATTAGTTTACTATTTAAATGTATCCATAGAATCAAATCAAAATTTAAATTGTCACAAATATTTCAAAAATATGTTTTCCAAAAATGCTAATAATAATAATTTCGAAAATTACACTATTTATTTAAAAATAAGGTAATAAATATTTATGATATATGTATGCACAAATAATATTTACATAAATATATTTTTCTAGTATACAATAAAAATATTATTTATTATTAGTAGTTGAAGGGCCTTTAAAATGAAAATAACAACTTAGCAATTCTTGTATGATAGCAAAGTATTTATTATATATATTATTTTAAACAATAAAAATTAAAATTAAAATATTTTTCTAAAAATATGTACGCTCGTCCATATTCGTACTCGATTAGCAATTACAAAATACGTCGTTTGCGCACAACGTACAATACAACTACACGGCGTACAATACAAAAACTTTTAAATCAGTACCAAAATCGATAAAAAATATAGTAGAAATTTACGGGTTTTACATCCTACCCAACTTAAAAGAATTTCGTCCTCGAAATTAAGAATTCGTAGGGGGGTGAGAAGACACAAGCGGGTATCGATGGGAAACAATCGATAACAAATCATGCCGTAAAAAATCACGATCTAGATCAGAGAAAAATAATATGGTATGGTCACGGGTAATGAATGAGGGTCACGATTAAGAGAACGAAATAGATTCACTTAAATTAAGCGATTAGAGGGTCTTGATAGGGCCGAGTAGTTTGGGATAAAGATATAGCAACATCGAGTGAGAATGGTCATAGCCGATGGGAAGGTTAGAGGAAGTTCTAGTATGACGCTTTTGTCCTCCTAAAATAGGTGAGGGCGAAGCAATATAGAGTTCGAAGGAGGCGTTATCGAATACGAATACGTGATTCAAGGACGACCAAAAAAATTTCAATAGGAGTTGCCAAGGCAGTCGCGGATGGGACTCTAGAGGACAAGTTTAGCTATGTCCCCATCCACGTAGAACGATAAATAAAAGCGAACCAAAGTGCACTTGGTTGATCAGACCATCATGCACCGGTTCTGATAGACAATATGTTAGTGGGGTACCTCCATTAACATATATGTCACGAACAAGCTTGGTAAAAGGCTAAGCTTGCAAAAACTAGGCTACATTAGCATCATTAGTCTAGATAGTAAAAATATAGGCACGATAATAGATGAATAAAAACAAATATGAATAGTCTAAGAGTCATAAGGATCTATGTCTTGTTTATTCCTATACCATCATTCTACGGTTTTATTGACCAAGGCTTGGTTGACCAAATGGGTTAAATTTCTCTAATCTCTATGGCCTAGATAATACTATTTGTATTCCCTTAATGGTCAAGGGTGTGTCAGGTCGTGGGGTATTCTACCCAACTTAAAGAATTAAGCTAAGGGTGTTTGTGACATCTATCTAGGAGGGTCAATCTCTAGCAAGCATGAAGGGAAGGTAAGAATAATGATAGAAGGAATCAAGCAAGATGCAATCGAAGAGTCGGTCGAATATGGAATCGAAGAAAGAGGTCCCGTATGTGGATGAGATCCTAGACTTCTAATCCTATTCGCAGGCTTGTTTGGTACGATAAAGTAACCAAACAATTTATCTTGACCTGCATGGGCCACCACAAAAATATGTAACGCCCCAGTCACAAAATACGTAGGACTAGGAATGTAGACATGCCAGCCGTATAATAAGTATACATAAGCTGTAAAATAAAGTAGAACCATAACTAATCTCATCCACACAAAATAAAAGAATAAAAGATAACATATAATCAACTATGAAATTGTCATTTGGTACATGTAGTTGGGCGGAGACAAATCCACTACCAACTATGAGAAGAAATATATAACAAAAGAAAGATTTTGGCGAACGAAGCGAAGACGATACAAGCGCGATCATCCTCGAAGAAATGGAGATGGTCACAGCTAAAGCTAGAGCACCTGCGAAAGACAAGAGCACACACCTGGCGAGATAACTAGGTCCTCAGAGGGACGTAACAAGACACATAATATCATGCCATATAAACTGAACAAATATTGCTTAAATAAATAAGTCAATTGAATTATAACATGGTCCAACACACACCTATTGAACGAGCGTACCATCCCCCCAACCAAACAAGGACAGAAGATGGTAAACTAATTCACGGTGACGTATCTTTCCATGCTATGAATCTAATATGGTATCCGAACCCCAACAAGGTTCAATACCTTCTCATCGAGTAGTAAGTCACACCTACAACCAAACAAGGACAAGAAGTGACAAACTAATCCGCGACAAGTTATTGTTCCAAGCCATGGTCAGATACAAGTACTCAAACCAAAAGTACTCGTACCTAACGGATAAAGGGGCCTAACCGTTCTAAGTGAAATGTAGTTAAGAACAATCCTTCCTACGCATGGGCCATGGCTGAATAGGAACGGCATAGTCCCCCTTGGGCACCAGAGGCCCCATCAGTAAGAGCATGACGTTCCGCAGAATCGTCAGTGGCCGTCAGTAATCATGGGTCATCAACCCCTTATCTCCAGCGGAGAGTCCGGGTCACAAGGGAAGTGCATCGAAGCCCATACGCTAAGGAATTGTCCTCCCCGTCCAATGCCTACTATGTTGTATCCACAACAATAACCTCTATAACCGCTAAGTCAAACTAGCATGCAACCTCTATTAGCGGTTATTCCTATCGCACAGCTTGTACATACTGGTGGCCAGCCAATCACGCACTTCCGTGTTCTACATGCGACACACAAATTCGTGGTACAATGTGTCAAGGCCATGAATGCAACACACAAAGGTGGTCCCTTAAATCTAGGTTTAATGTATAAGAAAAATAATACATAGTAGGAAATATAAATGAACAGTAAGTTCTAACAGGTTATGCCATGTATGACAGTTTATTTTGAATAAAGAAAATAAGTAATACATAAAATATGAGCTAAAATCAATAAACAGCAAATGGCAAGGTATCTTGCCTAGTAGGTCGCCTGGTGTGTTGCGATGATCAAGGTAGCACGAACTACACTTCGGTACAACAACTATGCAAAGGAGCCTCTGTTGACGACACGGAGTATTCCATCGGTCCAGAATGGTCAACTTTAGTTAGGTTTGACATAATGAAGTACAGAATTGGAGAGGAAATAGGAATGTCGGGATTAGTCATGATGGGTGATGATAACAAAGAGGAAATTTCGTGTAAGAAAATATATATTAGAAATATTTATAAGGTTTGAAACCATTATTTTGTTAGTCAAATAAATTAAAGATAAGTATTTGTAGAAACCAAAATTTAGAAATCTTATTATGAAATATTTATATACAGAAATCCATAACATCATAACTTAAAACTAGGTCCCACTAGTTAGAACATACTTATAGATTTATATAATATAATAAAAAAATAAAAAACAATTATGTATAAATCTCTTATTTCATATGTAAGCCCAAAATCCACACAACCCAAAAATTACATAGTAAATAAGCCTAACATATCAATCAACTAAATATATATATATATATAGTTTAAAAATATAGGACAAGGTCCAAGGGCCAAAAATATATATAATATGTTAACCCAAAATATTTAGCCCAAAGTTTTATAATACATATTTACTCATTAAAAAGAAATATATATATTTATACTTAAGGCCAAGAATAAATGATTATTAAAATTAAGGAAGTTAGAAATTTGGCCAACTATATCTAAGCCCAACATAAGCTAAAATATATATGGCCCTACTAAGAGATAATATTTATAAAAATTCCTCAAATAATAGTACTATTTAAAATAATACTATCAACAAAACAATAAAAATAATAATACTTTTAATAATAATAATAATAATAATAATAATAATAATAATAATAATAATAATAATAATAATAATAATAATAATAATAATAATAATAGTAATAATAATGATAATGTTAATAATCAAACAACACAAAATATATGAAGGAAAGAAAAAAAATAAATTTTATACTGCTGTTGTTGTCCTCGTTTTCGAGAGAGAAGAACCAAAATACAAAGAAGAAGAAGAAGAAGAATCAGAAGAAGGGGAAGAAGAGAAAGGGAGCGGGCGGAGGAGATGATCGAGAGAGGTGGAGAAGAAGGCGGGAGGGGCCGACGGATCTCGGCCGGGCGGCAGAGGGGTTTGGGGGAAGTCGGCGTTGGGATGTCGGCGTCGACGCACGCCGGCGGAGAAGGGGGTCAGGATGAACGGCTGGGCTGCGCGGCATGGCGGCTACGGGCGGAGGGTGCGGCACCGTTCTCGGCTGCAAGGGACGGAGAGGATCGAAAAGGGGTGGAGTCCGGGCACTGTCTCGAATGGCGGGTTTGTTATCGCCGACTCCGGCGGGTTGCGGGTGGTGCTCGGTTGGAGGGGACGCGGGGGTTTTCGGTGGAGGCGCGACAGGCGGAGAGGTGAACGGGTACTGGGACGAGGCCGAGGGAAACCGATTGGGGACTGCACGACGCAGACGCGGACGGGCTTGCGCCGGCGGCGGCGGCTTTGGGTAAGGGTTTTCCTCCTTCTATCTCTTGTGATGGGGATGGTGCTGTTGGTTGTTTGGGGTTGTCGGGTTCGACGGTGGTGGTGGTAATGGCGACGGTGGTGGGTTCTCTTTTGGTGGTCGCCGTTTGTAGGGGTTTGGCGAGAGGGAGGTGACTGTCTATGGTGGTGGCAGTGGTAGTGGGTGATGGTCGACGGGGCAGGGCGGAGATGGCCTGGAGTGGTTGTGGCGATGATGATGATAGTAGTCGGCACGGTTGAGGTCGGTGGGCGAGGGAACGCGGAAGAGGCAGCAGTTGGAGTCGGGGACACTCCGGTCGTCGTCGGTCGGGAGGATGGAGGATAGAGGCTGAGGGGGGCGCTACTGGCCAGAGACGGTGTCCAGGCTAGATTAGGATTATGATTAGGATTAAGATTAGGATTAGGGTTAGAGGATTGGGTTGCTGTGTCAAAATCGTGTCCGACATGTGGACACGAAGAAGGTGAAATGTACATGTAAATAAAATAGTAAAAAGGGAAAAATAGGGGCACGGACACGATGCACGGGATTTTGTGGTTAAATTTATGGATGATAAAAGTTATGGAGGAGTACCTGCCTATTTATAAGATGTGTGAATTTTCAATTGGATATGAACTAGGAATATTTAAAACCCAATTAGATATTTCAAGTATTAATTTAAAATCAATCAAATCCAATCCAAATCCAAATCCAATCAAATCTAATTAAATTCTTTTAGTTTAAAATCAAATCAATTTCAAATATTGATATTAGTTTACTATTTAAATGTATCCATGGAATCAAATCAAAATTTAAATTGTCACAAATATTTTGAAAATATGTTTTCCAAAAATGCTAACAATAATAATTTTGAAAATTACACTATTTATTTAAAAATAAGGTAATAAATATTTATGATATATGTATGCACAAATAATATTTACATAAATATATTTTTCTAGTATACAATAAAAATATTATTTATTATTAGTAGTTGAAGGGCCTTTAAAATGAAAATAACAACTTAGCAATTCTTGTATGATAGCAAAGTATTTATTATATAAATTATTTTGAACTATAAAAATTAAAATTAAAATATTTTTCTAAAAATATGTACGCTCGTCCATATTCGTACTCGATTAGCAATTACGAAATACGTCGTTTGCGCACAACGTACAATACAACTACACGGCGTACAATACAAAAACTTTTAAATCAGTACCAAAATCGATAAAAAATATAGTAGAAATTTAGGGGTTTTACATCCTACCCAACTTAAAAGAATTTCGTCCTCGAAATTAAGAATTCGTAGGGGGGTGAGAAGACACAAGGGGGTATCGATGGAAAACAATCGGTAACAAATCATGTCGTAAAAAATCACGATCTAGATCATAGAAAAATAATATGGTATGGTCACGGGTAATGAATGAGGGTCACGATTAATAGAACGAAATAGATTCACTTAAATTAAGCGATTAGAGGGTCTTGATAGGGCCGAGTAGTTTGGAATAAAGATATAGCAACATCGAGTGAGAATGGTCATAGCCGATGGGAAGGTTAGAGGAAGTTCTAGTATGACGCTTACGTCGTCCTAAAATAGGTGAGGGCAAAGCAATATAGAGTTCGAAGGAGGCGTTATCGAATACGAATACGTGATTCAAGGACGACCAAAAAAATTTCAATAGGAGTTGCCAAGGCAGTCGCGGATGGGACTCTAGAGAAAAAGTTTAGCTATGTCCCCATCCACGTAGAACGATAAATAAAAGCGAACCAAAGTACACTTGGTTGATCAGACCATCATGCACCGGTTCTGATAGACAATATGTTAGTGGGGTACCTCCATTAACATATATGTCACGAACAAGCTTGGTAAAAGGCTAAGCTTGCAAAAACTAGGCTACATTAGCATCATTAGTCTAGATAGTAAAAATATAGGCACGATAATAGATGAATAAAAACAAATATAAATATTCTAAGAGTCATAAGGATCTATGTCTTGTTTATTCCTATACCATCATTCTACGGTTTTATTGACCAAGGCTTGGTTGACCAAATGGGTTAAATTTCTCTAGTCTCTATGGCCTAGATAATACTATTTGTATTCCCTTAATGGTAAAGGGTGTGTCAGGTCGTGGGGTATTCTACCCAACTTAAAGAATTAAGCTAAGGGTATTTGTGACATCTATCTAGGAGGGTCAATCTCTAGCAAGCACGAAGGGAAGATAAGAATAATGATAGAAGGAATCAAGCAAGATGCAATCGAGGAGTCGGTCGAATATGGAATCGAGGAAAGAGGTCACGTATGTGGATGAGATCCTAGACTTCTAATCATATTCGCAGGCTTGTTTGGTACGATAAAGTAACCAAACAATTTATCTTGACCTGCATGGGCCACCACAAAAATATGTAACGTCCCAGTCCCAAAATACTTAGGACTAGGAACGTAGACATGCCAGCCGTATAATAAATATACGTAAGCTGTAAAATACAGTAGAACCATAACTAATCTCATCCACACAAAATAAAAGAATAAAAGATATCATATAATCAACTATGAAATTGTCATTTGGTACATGTAGTTGGGCGGAGACAAATCCACTACCAACTATGAGAAGAAATATATAACAAAAGAATGGTTTTGGCGAGCGAAGCGAAGACGATACAAGCGCAATCATCCTCAAAGAAATGGAGATGGTCACGGCTAAAGCTAGAGCACCTGCGAAAGACAAGAGCACACACCTGGCGAGATAACCAGGTCCTCAGAGGGACGTAACAAGACACATAATATCATGCCATATAAACTGAACAAATATTGCTCAAATAAATAAGTCAATTGAATTATAACATGGTCCAACACACACCTATTGAACGAGCGCACCATCCTCCCAACCAAACAAGGACAGGAGATGGTAAACTAATTCATGGTGACGTATCTTTCCATGCTATGAATCCAATATGGTATCCGAACCCCAACAAGGTTCAATACCTTCTCATCGAAGTACTAAGTCACACCTACAACCAAACAAGGACAAGATGTGACAAACTAATCCGCGACAAGTTATTGTTCCAAGCCACGGTCAGATACAAGTACTCAAACCAAAAGTACTCGTACCTAACGGATAAAGGTGCCTAACCGTTCTAAGTGAAATATAGTTAAGAACAATCATTCCTACGCATGGGCCATGGCTGAATAGGATCGGCATAGTCCCCCTTGGGCACCAGAGGCCCCATCAGTAAGAGCATGACGTTCCACAGAATCGTCAGTGGCCGTCAGTAATCATGGATCATCAACCCCTTATCTCCAGCGGAGAGTCCGAGTCACAAGGGAAGTGCATCGAAGCCCATACGCTAAGGAATTGTCCTCCTCGTCCAATGCCTACTATGTTGTATCCACAACAATAAGCTCTATAACCGCTAAGTCAAACTAGCATGCAATCTCTATTAGCGGTTATTCCTATCGCACGGCTTGTATGTACTGGTGGCCAGCCAATCACGCACTTCCGTGTTCTATATACGACACACAACTTTATGGTACAACGTGTCAAGGCCATGAATGCAACACACAAAGGTGGTCCCTTAAATCTAGGTTTAATATATAAGAAAAATAATACATAGCAGAAAATATAAATGAACAGTAAGTTCTAACAGGTTATGCCTTGTATGACAGTTTATTTTGTATAAAGAAAATAAGTAATGCATAAAATATGAGCTAAAATAAGTAAACAACAAATGGCAAGGTATCTTGCCTGGTAGGTCGCCTGGTGTGTTGCGATGATCAAGGTGGCACGAACTGCGACTTTGGTACAACAACTATGCAAAGGAGCCTCTGTTGACGACACGGAGTATTCCATCGGTCCAGAATGGTCAACTTTAGATAGGTTTGACATAATGAAGTACAGAATTGGAGAGGAAATAGGAATGTCGGGATTAGTCATGATGGGTGATGATAACAAAGAGGAAATTTCGTGTAAGAAAATATATATTAGAAATATTTATAAGGTTTGAAACCATTATTTTATTAGTCAAAATAAATTAAAGATAAGTATTTGTAGAAACCAAAATTTAGAAATCTTATTATGAAATATTTATATACAGAAATCCATAACATCATAACTTAAAACTAGGTCCCACTAGTTAGAACATACTTATAGATTTATATAATATAATAAAAAATAAAAAACAATTATGTATAAATCTCTTATTTCATATGTAAGCCCAAAATCCACACAACCCAAAAATTACATAGTAAATAAGCCTAACATATCAATCAACTAAATATATATATATAGTTTAAAAATATAGGACAAGGTCCAAGGCCCAAAAATATATATAATAGGTTAACCCAAAATATTTAGCCCAAAGTTTTATAATACATATTTACTCATTAAAAAGAAATATATATATTTATACTTAAGGCCAAGAATAAATGATTATTAAAATTAAGGAAGTTAGAAATTTGGCCAACTATATCTAAGCCAAACATAAGCTAAAATATATATGGCCCTACTAAGAGATAATATTTATAAAAATTCCTAAAATAATAGTACTATTTCAAATAATACTATCAACAAAACAATAAAAATAATAATACTTTTAATAATAATAATAATGATAATAACAATAATAATAATAATAATAATAATAATAATAATAATAATAATAATAATAATAATAATAATAATGATAATGTTAATAATCAAACAACACAAAATATATGAAGGAAAGAAAAAAAAAATTTATACTGCTGTTGTTCTCCTCGTTTTCGAGAGAGAAGAACCAAAACACAAAGAAGAAGAAGAAGAATCAGAAGAAGGGGAAGAAGAGAAAGGGAGCAGGCGGAGGAGATGATCGGGAGCGGTGGAGAGGAAGGCGGGAGGGGCCGGCGGATCTCGGCCGGGCGGCAGAGGGGTTTGGGGGAAGTCGGCGCCGGGCGGTCGGCGTCGGCGCACACCGGCGGAGAAGGGGGTCGGGATGAACGGCTGGGCTGCGCGGCACGGCGGCTACGGGCGGAGGGTGCGGCGCCATTCTCGGCTGCAAGGGACGGAGAGGATCGAAAAGGGGTGGAGTCCGGGCACTGCCTCGAATGGCGGGTTTGTTATCGTCGACTCCGGCGGGTGGCGGGTGGTGCTCGGTTGGTGGGGATGCGCTGGTTTTCGACGGAGGCACAACAGGCGGAGAGGTGAACGGGTACTGGGACGAGGCCGAGGGAATCCGATTGGGGACTGCACGACGCGGATACGGACGGGCTTGCGCAGGCGGCGGCGGCTTTGGGTAAGGGTTTTCCTCCTTCTATCTCTTGTGATGGGGATGGTGTTGTTGGTTGTTTGGGGTTGTTGGGTTCGGCGGTGGTGGTGGTAATGGCGACGGTGGTGGGTTCTCTTTTGGTTGTCGTCGTTTGTAGGGGTTTGGCGAGAGGGAGGTGACTGTCTATGGTGGTGGCAGTGGTAGTGGGTGATGGTCGATGGGGCAGGGCGGAGATGGGCTAGAGTGGTGGTGGCGATGATGATGATAGTAGTCGGCACGGTTGAGGTCGGTGGGCGAGGGATCGCGGAGGAGGCAGCAGTTGGAGTCGGGGACACTCCGGTCGTCGTCGGTCGGGAGGATGGGGGATAGAGGCTGAGGGTGGCGTTACTGGCCAGAGACGGTGTCCAGGCTAGATTAGGATTAGGATTAGGATTAGAATTAGGGTTAGAGGATTGGGTTGCTGTGTCGAAATCGTGTCCGACATGTGGACACGAAGAAGGTGAATGTACATGTAAATAAAATAGTGAAAAGGGAAAAATAGGGGCACGGACACGATGCACGGGATTTTGTGGTAAGATTTGTGAAAGATTTTGTGGATGATAAAAGTTATGGAGGAGTACCTACCTATTTATAGGATATGGGAATTCCCAATTGGATATGGACTAGGAATATTTAAAACCCAATTAGATAATTCAAGTATTAATTTAAAATCAATCAAATCCAATCCAAATCCAAATCCAATTAAATCTAATTAAATTCTTTTAGTTTAAAATCAAATCAATTTCAAATATAGATATTAGTTTACTATATAAATGTATCCATGGAATCAAATCAAAATTTAAAT
Organism: Iris pallida; assembly: GCA_029216955.1. Lineage (NCBI taxonomy): Eukaryota > Viridiplantae > Streptophyta > Magnoliopsida > Asparagales > Iridaceae > Iris > Iris pallida. The sequence goes on along the minus strand of JANAVB010028818.1, from coordinate 10,118,359 downwards.
TATCACAAATATTTTGAAAATATGTTTTCCAAAAATGCTAATAATAATAATTTCAAAAATTACACTATTTATTTAAAAATAAGGTAATAAATATTTATGATATATGTATACACAAATAATATTTACATAAATATACTTTTCTAGTATAAAATAAAAATATTATTTATTATTAGTAGTTGAAGGGCCTTTAAAATAAAAATAACAACTTAGCAATTCTTGTATGATAGCAAAGTATTTATTATATAAATTATTTTGAACTATAAAAATTAAAATTAAAATATTTTTCTAAAAATATGTACGCTCGTCCATATTCGTACTCGACGAGCAATTACGAAACACGTCGTTTGCGCACAACGTACAATACGACTACGCGGCGTACAATACAAAAACTTTTAATTCAGTACCAAAATCGATAAAAAATATAGTAGAAATTTCGGGATTTTACACCAAGTGTGGCAGATTTCGTCTTTGAGCGGGTACCTTGGTAAACTCCTCCTGCAACGGTGGTAGACAACCGTTTAGAAGAAAGTCTTTTGGTTACGTCGGTTGAAATTTTTGGACTGGAGCCACTTGTTTTTTTCTCTCTCCCGCTGCCAGGAATCTTCAGGGCAGAATTGTAGGAGACGACGAGGAGCGCCTCAGCTTCTGAGCTCGGGCGTTGTAACCGTCGAAAGACGGACCGTCGGTCTGCTTGTGCTACCGCCTTGTTGCAACAACAGTTGACAATGACTCAGGTGCAGTGATGTCCGTGGGAGGATTCCTTGCACATCGAGGCCTCTTCTCTTTCCTTGCGTTTGTGGAGGACAACCTCACGCAAGTCAGATAGGTCGGGAATGACCATGTTTGCTCCCTGGGTTTTGGGAGACTTTTGGGAACCACTCTGTCCGTTTGCTATCGGGGGCTGGACTCGAGTAGTTCTGTAAAACTTCCCATAAGAGGCCCGCATAACAGTATATGGAGCGCTCGGATGGTCAGAGGTCAGGACAGCAGACTGAGCTTGCCAAGCTCGTGCTGCTCTGGACTTCTTCACTCTATTGCGTGATGGCACATAGTAGAAAGAGTCTAAGTGGTGCTGCTGAGAGTCAAACAAATTTTCTCGGGAGCATGAGAGATCAGAACCATAGGAGAGGCGATCGAAGACTGAGCCTGAGCCGCGTGGAGCGGACAGCATGCGGCTGGAATCAGCAGTCTTCATGCGGCTGGCATGGGCTTTCTTCATGCGGCTGGAAGTCTCGACCGCGTTAGTCTTCTCCATGCGGCTAAAAATCTTGGCTGCATGACTATTCTGTATCCGGCTGGCAGTTTCGGCTGCATGGATATCATGTATGCGGCTGGCAATCTTGGCCGCATGAATGTTCAGCCTGCGGCTAGTGTCTTTGTTCGGCTTCTTCCTGGAGCACATAGAATCACCCTTTGCCCCTGTAAGTCATGTATTGTAGTACTTTCCTCTGCCGGACTTGGGGACAGCAGAGTCCTCTATGGCTCGAAGTGGGGTCGAATCAGAGTTGCCTTCTCCATCTTGGGCAGCAAAGAGTACTCCGTCCAGAGCTTGGGGAGGAGCGAATGATTTGGGTCTCCACTCCTTTCGGGCCTTCTTCGTGTGGGCTCGCCGCTGGACCGGGCCAGTGCTCATGTCGGAGAGTATTTCTTCAAACGCCTGTTGGTCGAACCGGGCGACCAACATTTGTTGAGTGGAGCCAAGTTTGGCTACGTCTGATTGCGTCACCAACTCCTCAGCCATGGATAAGTTAGTCCCCAGCAGAGTCGCCATCGTGTTTGCCATTGATTATAAAAGAACAAAATAGTTATATCAGAGGACTTGACTTTTACTTCACAATACAAACTCGCTCATACAAAGAAAGCCTAGGGACAAAAACCTAGCTACAACAATCTAAGTACAATTGTTTAGTTTAGATTCTGGGGGGTGACGATAGAGCCTCAGAAAAGCGACGGCCGCTCTGCCTTACTCCTTGGACGATCAGACGTAGCCTTGGCTCTGATGAAGAAATGCTCTTGGACTTGTGGGGAGATTCCCTTGCGTCCTCTGTTGATAGATCTATGGATGTCTCTGTAGTGCTCTCTCTGTTATTTTTTTGCCCGCCTTTTTTTCTCTCTGTCTCTCTTTTGCTCTGTCTGCCTGCAAGGGAATGGCACCTTGCTATTTATAAGAATGGGGTGTGCTCATTAGGGTTTGCCTATGATTGCCCTCCTTTAGAAGTCGGCGGTTAAGGATCACTTAATCTAGGCCATTCATCTTGAATATAATAAATTTGAGCAATTAATATGATTGCATCAAATCTCTGTGGGCAATAAATATTGATTGCCATGAATATTCGTGATTTGTGATAGCCTGCCACGTGTCCAATTTGCTTGATTTGATTTGATCTGGGCAATTATGACGATCGCAACAAATCTAATTTTGTTGGGATTTGTTAGCACCCATAGTTTCAGGGAAGATAAGACTGCCACGTGTCTCGATTGTCGTAGAGAGCGCCAAGTGTCTCAACTAGACCGTCCTGGCAGAGCCGCATATGGATGGTCCTTTCGGCTACATGAAGCGTGCAGCCACATGGGGATGGCAGCCGCAAGAGGATGGACAGCCGCAGGGGGATGGGAAGCCGCATGGGGATAGGTAGCCGCATGCAGATAGGTAGCGGTATGGGGATAGGTAGCCGCATGCAGATAGGTAGCTGCATGGGGATAGACAGCCGTATGCAGATAGGTAGCCGCATGGGGATATACAGCTGCATGTAGATGGATAGCCGCATAGGTGCAGCGGCCGCATGGAGTGGCCTCGGGACTTGGTAGATTTTGTCAGCTGTAAGAAGATTTTTTTCTCTCCTAGGATCACGCCTTCATGTCAGAGTCATTATTACGTCTTTGTGTAAGAGCTATCATAGTTGTTTATTTGTCAGAGCAGCTGTCAGGGCATTAAATGCAGCCAAATGTAGAGAAGAACTGTTGAAGGCCACTTAGCTTCTTTTCTGAGCTGCATGGATCCTTGAGCCGCATGGACTCCTGAGCCGCATGGACTTCTGAGCCGCATGGGAATTCTGAGCCGCATGGGAATCCTTCTGTCGGAGCCGCATAGGTTATTCTTTTCCATGCTTCTACAGTTCCTTCTTACATTCTCATTTACAACCTTTGAAGCTCTCCTCCAAAACACTACAAAGAGATGGCAAACGAGATGGAGACTTCGCTGGGGACGTTCTTCTCCTCTAACGAAAAAGTTGTGATACAACCTGACACGGCCATGCTCGAAACCCCCGTGAAGATATTGGTCGTTAAGTTTGACCAATCAACCTTTGAGGAAATGCTCTCTGTGCTGGTCCTTCTCCTAGGCTGTTGAAGCCTAAGAAAATGAAGAAGGCGTGGGTGCCTAAGGCTTGTATAGCCTACCCACAACCGGTTGAAGAAGAGCAGAATGTGCCAGTATAATTCTCACCTGGCGCACAGGCAGCATCTCTCCCGTTTCCTTCTAAAGCGCGTAACTCGGGGAAGTACAATCCTCGTTCCCAGAGGTAAGTGCTACGAAGGGAACACGCGCCTGCCCATAGGCATGGGAACGATTCGACCCGAGGCAAAGTCAAAGCCTTGGACTGTTTGGGTTACCACGAGCCCCAGGCGTAGGAATAAGTCCAAAAAAAGGCTTTGCATATTGCAGGCCTAAGTTGGCATGAGCTACACGCGCTATGTGCACCACAAGTGCCACACCAATAATTGGCAAGAATCTCGCACCTCTGACCTTGACACACACGCCCGATGGGATACTTTATAGGTACTGCCTATGCGCCTTCGCGCTAGGGTTTGAAAAATCTCAAGAGTCCCCCAGATACCCAGATGTGTTGCATGCACCAGAACTGAGTTCAGATATACTTCCACTTACATGCCAGAGCACTCGATCTACCCGGGGGCTTGAAGAGGGCATAAACGTGAATCTTCCTTCTCACGATCTATGTCACGTGATTAATCACAAATGCAAGGTGAAAGGAACAATTGCAGACATTACATACGAAATACCCCTGGTTGGGCACACTTGTGCTAGTATAACCATCAACATCTGTTGTGCAAATCCATCAGCCATCCCAAAGAGAGTCCATATTCCAACGGCTGCAGTCTACCATATCCGACCGACAGTATCTCGGTAAACGGATACAATCAGACAACGAAGAGGAGCCACTCTTCGCCTCATGCCATGCCACAAGTAGTTCTCCTCTGGACAAAATGAACTCTAATCCTTCGGTCAGTACGTCCAAGAACCAACTCAAGGATAGTAAGTTCGTTGTACCCAACATTAGGGTATTCCATGGCACCCATTCTAAATCCAAACTCTTGCCCGAAGCCCTAAAAGTTGGGGGTAGTCAGCGTCCCACACTTGATACTGACATAGTTGTAGGTACCAACCTCCGGCACACCCTAGATGCAGGGTCAACCAGCTCTTGGTACTGGACCACAACCCTACGTTTCAAAGGGACATTGATTCCTATAGAAATGAGGGGAAAGGAGCCGGGGATACCCGTCCCCAGTATACCTCTGAAGCCTCAAGGACCGAGGATGATCGGGCCCTCGACCTTTGTGATTACTCCCAGATGATTGCCTACACTGCTGACAATGAGGCATAGGAACCAGGGACTGAGAGCGAGTAATCATCTAGCACCCGGTTCATGCCGTCGTACATGACAACTGACGAACAGAGATCCCAGGACAGCCGACGCTTTGACATGATCGAAAAAATGATGCAGACTATAAATGCCAGTCTAGCATTCCTGACAAAGACTGTCGTCGAGCTAAAAGCGGCCCAAACTTTGTCATAACCATAGATTTATTCTTCTGAACCGAAAAAGAACGGGGAATCTAACACCCCAATCACCTGACTATAAGTCATCATATGGTGCTACGACCCGCGGCTATTAACCATACCTTCCCGTAAGCATCTATGCCAATAACGTCGAAAGAAGTTCTCGAAGCCATCCGAGATCTCTGAGCAAGAGCTAAAGCTAAACATAAACAAGAATCACGGTGGAAGGTGGGTCTTATTCAACCTTTTCCCGTTGAATGGAATAAGGTGGTCTATCCTCCTAAATACAAGCCTCTGTCCATTATTTCCTTCAACGAAAGAGGGTCCCCCCATTAATATTTGAATCACTTTGGAACCATGATGGGGCATATACCGAAAGACGACACTCTTCTAGCGAATTTCCTTGTTGGTTCCTTGAAGGGATTCGCCTACGAATGGTTCTGTAGTCTACCCAACAATTGCGTGTCAACCTTCGACGATCTTCAGCACTTGTTCTTGTCCCGATTTTGCGAACCGGGAATGGACATGACAATGTCCGCTCTACTAGACACTATTCAGAAGGACAAGGAATCTGCTCGGAATTACATAGAACGGTTCCGACAAGCTGCACTAAGATTATCGCCAGGCATTCTTGAGTCAGTCTTGATGGATACTTGTCGAAAAGGCTTGCTACTCATGATAAACTATGGACTGGCTCCTCCAGTCACACATACTGGGCTGCATTCATCATTAATGTTGATGACGCTAAGAGAAAAGCCAAGGAGGCTCATTTATTGGGAATGAACTTTCCTAATGAGAAAGACAAAAGATATGTCGGGGCCTCCAACAACAATGAACGAGAGTCTAAAGAAAAGCCGGCCATGACCGCAAATCTCAGTCGAGGTACAACTCCTACTCAGAAGCCCAATAGACCTCCGATACAAAAGAGAAACTATTCTTTCAAGGATGAGGACGCATTGCAATTACTCAATGTACTCCTCGAGGGTGAAAAGCTCCAACTTCCCCCTCCTAGGCATCTTGACGAAGTAGATAAAGTGGATGATCCTAAGTATTGTTACTATTATCGATACGTCAACCATACAACTCGAGATTGCTACATCTTGAAGAACCATATACAAAGATTGGTCGATGCCAATGTTCTTTCATTAGATTTTGAAGAAAATGTGGTCTCTGCTAATATGGTGACCCTCTAATTCGACAATTTCTCGTCCACAGAGATGCAAGACGGGGTCGTCCCGATCCCAAAAACAACTATGAAGGTCATTAACCTCCCAGCTACTCAAGCGTCCATGCTAGTACCCGTCAAAGCACCTCGATGAGAGGTCATGTGGGTGCACCCTGACCTCACCGATAACCTAACTCGACTTGTCGTACGTCCTATCGCCAAGGTTAAAAGGAAAAAGGTCAAATCATGTAATACGATCTCCGCTATGCCCAATAAAAAAAAGGGTGGAGGCAACCAGGACTGGTCGAGATTACTCGCATAACTACGATTAAACCCTTGGAAAAGAAACGTCGTCGGCCTCGATGTCTGTAGTTCCCAGCTTATCCGAACCTGGCTCGTCCCAACCGCCAGCAACAGATAAGCAAAAATAGAAGGTGGGGCATTTAACAAACCCCTCAGAAAAGAAATAGCAGTAGGGCTAGATAGGCCCTATAATTTTGACATCTTGGCACAACTGGCCAATGCTCCAGCCAGACTATCAATATTCGAGCTTCTTCGTCTCTCCAAGAAGACTCGAGAGGCTCTGAGCGAGGCGCTACAAAATAATTGTTGGCCCATTGGTCATGGTCGAATCTGATTTTAATAATTGATCTAATCATGTATCTATATAAGGGCTACTTGGACGAACTACTACATCTGCTACTGCTACCGTTCAAGACTTGGAGCCGTGTTTGTCATTGCGTCTGTATTTTCATTTATTCAATGTATTATTGAGTCTTGGAAATACAATGTAAATCGAGTCATACTGGCAAATAGGCTACCCAAAAATATTTTTAAAAATACCCATTTGTTTTAAAAACTAGTCCAACACCAAAAACCCAATTTCTAACTGCTTGAACATTCGAAAGCCTAAAGCCTAAAGCCTAAAACCCAATTTCTAATTTACCCCAAATTCGGCCCGAGTTCGGATAGTGAAACATTGCTTTTTTAAACTGAGTCTTCCCGCTATTACGGATGCATCGGCTATTTGTCGAGATTCTCTTAAAGAATTCTGCCAAAATTCTATCCAAATTCTGCCCAAATTCTCCTTTTGGAAACCCTATAAATAGAGAAGAATTTCTATCAATTCAATACACCAATTCACTTTCTCTTCTCTTCTCTTTAAGTTTACAACGTTCTTCCAAAGCCTTCTAAAGCTTTCATTTTTAAATCCCAAACCAGTTACAATTCTCTAATCGATTTATCAGTGTGGTATGGTCTAGAAGTTCAGAGTGATTATAATTAAGAGGCTTGAAAAGAAGTAAGACACTTCACAATTGAAGTTGGTTGAGAGCTTCGGATCAAAGCTCGTGTCTGTGGAAGTTGCAAGTACTTTGTATGAAAACTTGTGGTTTTCCATAGTAGATTTCAACCGAGAGCTAGAGTTCTCTCGACTGGATTAGTTCTCACAAGAGGAAGACCAATATACATTATCGTGTTTACGTTTGTTCTCTGCTCTTCACTTTTACATTTTCATATCTGTGATATTTCTGTGATCTTGCTACTAACTTTTTAAATAGTTAATATTCCGCTGCCTACTCTATTCATCCCCTCTAGAATATATCGATTTATGTGTCATTCCTATAATTGGTATCAGTGCGGGTTATATAGGTAAAGCAAGGTAACCTCGTTATTATTTTTTTACTATAACTGTTGTTACATAGATCACTATATCACATATGGCAACAGTAAAATTTACAAGTGAAGGCCAAGCCACAGACCCCCACAGTTTGATGGTACTAACTACACTTACTAGAAAACACATATGAGTTTCTTCTTGAAATCTCTAGATTTTGACCTGCGGTCTATTGTAGTTGATGGCTATAAAAAGCCTCACCGTGTTCTTATTAACGGAGAATTAGTTGAAAAAGCACATGACAAGTATACTGACTAAAAAAAAGAGGACAGTCTTAACGCACGTGCTATTTAATGCTTTATTCCGTGCTTTAGACAGGATTGAATTCAACAGGGTGTCGACATGCACAACATCCAATAAAGTATGGAAACTTCTGAAAGTTACACATGAAGTCACGATATAAGTTAAGTAATCTTAGATTAGTAGACTTACTCAAGAGTATGAGGCGTTCAAGATAAAGCCAAACAAATCCGTTACGCAAATGTTCACAAGATTTTCGGATATTGTAAATCATTTGTCCTTCTTAGGCAAAGAATACCATAATCATGAGAAGATTCGCAAGCTGCTACGAGCACTTACAAAGAACTAGATTCTGAAGGTTACATCAATTATTGAAGGAAATGACCTCATTACCATATCTCTTGAAACGCTCACGGGAAAGCTACTCACTCACAAGCTGGAACTTTAAGACTTTAAAGATGTTGCACCAAAGGAGAAATCAATCGCCCTCAAAGCTCAACACAGAAGGAATGTCAAAGAAGATTCTAACGACAATGACTCCGATACTGAGGATCAAGCTCTCCTAGTAAAAAAGTTCAAGAAGTTTATGAGATTCAACCGAAGAACATAGGAATACAATAGCAACAATGAAGAAGATCCAATCCGCTATGGTTGCAAGAAGAAAGGACACATCAAGAAGGACTGTCCGACAACATCGTCATCAACTAAGAAGGGCAATAAATATGAAAATAGTTACTTAAAGAAATCTACATCTAGAAGATATGCCAATACTAGCATATGACATGAAAGTGAAGCCAACGACTCAGAAGATGAACCATCAGACGATGCTACAAATGTATGCTTGATGGCATATGATCAGGTAAACTCAAATCCTATGTTTGATACATATGATGATTTTACCTTTGAGCAATTAGGTAAAGCTTTTAATGACCTCTTAAATGACCACAGAAAGCTACTTAGAAAGTATCAAAACTCTAAGAAGGTACTCAAAGAGTACAAAGGTGAAATATGAAGACTTACCGACTTACTAGCTCAGGTTAGAAGTAATGTAAATCCTAGTGAGACATGTGAGCTTTCTTCTGTCAAGTTGTAATTACACGAGACTACACAGTTATCCGAAGAAAAAGACAAGTCCATTTCCAAACTTGAGGAAGACCTACTTAAAGAGAAAAAGAGCCATTAATATGCACTAGTCAGAAATGATGCACTCACTGCTGACTACAACACACTTTATGACATCTCCAAAAAGTTGGAAATTAAGCTAGGAAAATAGCTTGAAGTTGTAACTTCCTACCCTAACATGTGTCAATTACCGAAACATCGAAACACAGTCAAACCCAATACTGTCAGACCAATCACAGCCAAACCTTAGCCCAAGAAGACTAACCGACATGCATTCTACTATAAGTATCCAACTAAAAAACCAAGACCTACCAATCATGTATAGCACACTGCAACTAACACTCATCATGCTAGATGTCACTATTGTGGCACCATTAGTCATATCTCTCCTCCATGTAGAGTAAGAAAGCTAGTTAATTTGAATATATGTGCATGGATACCAAAGACTAACATATCCAGCCCCTACAAGAAATGGGTACCAAAAGTTTTATCTGCAAACTTTTTTGTATGTGGAATACCCTACTCATACTAGAAGCAAGTGGATTCTCGACAGCGGTTGCTCACGGCACATGACCAGTGATGCTTCTCTATTTGCAACAACGTCGAAGAAGAAAGAAGGATACGTCTACTTCAGTAATAACTTTAAAGGGTATATAGTAGGTATCGACAAATATTGGTAAGGCTCCCTACCATGTGATTAAAGGTATTTCTCTAGTAACCGAGTTAAAACATAACCTACTCAACATAAGCCATTTAGCTGACCATGGTTATGTATTAACTTTGTCAAATATAAATGTACTATAGTTGCTAGCTCAACTGGTAGTACTATCTTTGAAGGTATTAAGGAAGACGATATATATGTTTTCTATTTGTTGGAAGATGCTAACAAAGTAGGTAGATGCTTACTAGCCAAGAACGATGAGAGTCAACTATGGCACATGAGACTCGGTCATGCAAATATGGATACAGTTTCAAAATTATCAAGAAAAACCTAGTACGAGGCTTACCAGACTTTGTTTTCAAGAAAGATACGGTATGTATTAAATATGAAAAGAAAAAAGCTACCCGATCCACATTTAAGTCCAAGAATGCTGTAAGTACCACTAGACCTCTATAATTACTGCATATGATTTTATTTATCCTAGTAGGATAGCTAGCCTAGGTGGTAAGTTATATGCATTTGTAATAGTAGATGACTTTTCTAGATACATGTAGGTATACTTTCTCGCACGCAAGAATGATGCACTATCTGAATTCATCTCATTTTACAAGAAAGTCCAATTTGAGAAAGGATTCATAATCACTCATATTCGAAGTGATCATGGCGACGAATTCGAGAATGCAGAATTTGAGCAATTCTGTGACACACACGGATATTTACACGAGTTCTCCTGCCCTAGGACTCCATAACAGAATAGAGTTGTGGAACGTAAGAACAAAAGTCTATCTGAAATGGCTAGAGTAATGTTAAACCAGTTTAGTCTACCCAAATATTTCTGGATAGAACCTGTCAGGGTTCTAATTCGACCTAAATCGAAGGATACTCCCTACGATTTTTGGTTTGATAGAACACCCATAGTTTCTTATTTCAAAAGATACTATAGGTAAATTTGACGAAAAGGCCGATGAAGGTATCTTTTTAGGTTATGCGGCCAAAAGCAAAAGGTACCGAGTTTTTAACAAAAGAAAAATGATCATCGAAGAATTAATGAACATCACTTTCGACGAATTAAATCAACAGACGATCAACGATGATGATGAAGACATCAGTACACCAAGCAAGGCACTTACAGAACCAGAAACCGGAACCAACTACCTTGAGAGTCTGCCAAAAAGGATTGAAGTTTATGGCTTGCCATCCCAAGGACTTGGTAATTGGTAAGATCACCAAGGGTGTAAGTACTCATTCCTCTACCAGAGATATAGCTTCTTGTGTTATATTTATTTCACAGCTAGAACCTAAGACTATTAATGAAGCATGTAGTAATAATTACTGGTTAGATTCTATACAAGAGGAATTAAATCAATTTGAACGAAATTGAATTTGGGAACTTGTTTCCAAGCCCATTGATCATCCGGTCATTGTCACCCGCTGGGTATTCCGAAATAAATTAAATAAGAATGGTTTAGTCACTCGTAAGAAGGCTCGAATCGTAGCTCAAGGATACAACCAAGAGAAAGGTATCGACTACGATGAGACCTATGCCCCAGTTGCGGGATTAGAATCCATTCATATGTTATGTCCATTTTCATGTTTTCATAACTTTAAACTTTTTCAAATGGATGTAAAGAGCACATTTCTTAATGGTTTTATAAAAAAAGGTTTATGTAGCCCAACCTCCAGTTTTCCCTGATTTTAAAAATCCTGATTATGTATTCAAGTTGTAGAAAGCCTCATATGATTTGAAACAAGTCCATCGTGCTTGGTACGACCGTCTAAGCTCTTTTCTACTGGATAATGGTTTTCAAAAGGAAAGGTTGACACTACACTTTGTATAAAGTCTTTTAATGGTAATTTACTTTTAATTCAGATTTATGCTGATGATTATTATCTTTGGATCTACTGACGAATCTCTCTATCAAGAATTCTCTAAGTGTATACAGAATGAGTTTGAGATGCGCATGATAGAAGAACTTAAATTCTTTCTTGGATTACAAACCAAACAAACCAACAATGAGACGTTCATCAATCAAGCTAAGTACACAAAAGATTTGCTAAAGAAGTTCGATCTAGAATCCGTCAAACCTCTTAGCACTCCAATGGAAACGTCAACCAAGTCGATATAGATGAACAAGGCAAACCAGTCGACATAAGTAAGTATCGAGGTATGATTAGTAGTTTACTTTATTTAACTACTAGTGGCCCTGATATAATGTTTAGTGTTTTCTTGTGTGCAAGATCTCAAACTAACCCTAAGGAATCACACCAGCATGCAGTTAAGCGTATCTTTCGATACCTTAAAGGCACTTCTTCTGTTGGCATATGGTATCCCAAAACCACGTCCTTTGACCTAATCGGTTATTTGGATGCTAATTTTGCTGCATGCAAAGTGGATAGAAAAAGTACTAGCAGCACGTGTCATTTTCTAGGTAAGGCACTAGTCTCTTGGTTTAGGAAAAAGCAAATTATGTCGCATTATCGACTACTAAGGCTGAGTATATCACTGCAGGATGTTGTTGTGCACAAAATTTGTGGATTAAGCAAACCTTAGAAGACTTTGATTTACACTACACACACATACCCATTTTCTATGACAACACTAGCACTGTCAACTTGACTAAGAATCCTGTATGTCACTCTCGTACTAAGTATACTGAGATTCGACATTATTTTCTTAGAGATCATCAAACAAATGGAGACATAAATCTAAAATTCATAGATATAGATAATCAATTGGCTGACATCTTTTCAAAACCTTTAGTGGAAGATCGATTCAATTATTTACGTCGAGAATTAGGAATTTTAGATGTCAATAATACTAATTAATTTTATCTTATGAATTATTTTTCAATATGCAAAAATATTTTTGAGACAAGCCTTCAAAGGGTCTGTTTGTCACCATGGCTACGGCTAAAGCGAAGCGGTACTTAAGCGTTCCCCTGTTAACCTCCGTTAGCTGGGACAATACCCCTACATCTAATCTAAGACAGTCGCTGTGTAACAAAATTTAATTCGTAAAATAAATTTAATTGTATTAATTTAAATTTAAAATTACTAAACATGGAATTAAATAATTGAAAAGGAATGAGGAATATAAAAGTGACATTTTTTTTGCAAAAATACCTCAAAATAGCCCCAGGCGAATTCGGCCTGAGTTCGGCTGACGTCAGGTGTTTTAAAACAGAACTGAAGTGGCTTCTTTCTATTCATCTTCCTCCTCCTCCAAACATAATAGCCGTACGAAAGAGCTCTGAAACCCTAAATCTTCCACCTTTGATTTCTTTCAATTCTTTTGGATTTTTTTTCAAAATTTTGGATTCGAGTGGAGAATCGTCTCCTCTTCTATATACTTGATTTTGAGAAGGTATAATCTCTTCAATCTCTTCGTCTATCTATTTCGTTTTTCATGAAAATTTCATTAGAAATCATGACTAGGATCCATAATCCCTTCAAAAGAAACAATACAGCTAGTGAAGAAGCACTATCTTCGGATCCTATCCAAGGATCTCTCTTTTCGCTCGTCCAAAACAGACGATGGGGCGTTCAATGAGTTTTTTCGAAACTCTTGAACAATTGTTGTTATAGTATGCAGAATTTTTAATTCGTAACATATGCCCCGACGCACTGATAAAGTTGACAATTTTTCCATCTCACAAAACCTACTTTGAAACTTTAGGATTGCACAACCTTGTTACACACTCTTTTTCCATTGTCACAAATGCAATTCGACTATTTTACTACAACTTTGCTTTAGCCGATAATACTTATTCTGTTAAGAGGTGTATCGCAGGCATAGATATTCAATTCAATGATGACGAATTAGCGAATGTCCTACAAATTCTTAATGTAGGTGAGCCTCTTGTCGATATCGTTGACTTTGAATTTCCAAATGATACAACTTTAAACCATTTTAAGACTCAACTTTGTGCCCCTGAACCCGTCTGTCCCGGCAAGTTCAAAGCCATACACTTGAACTTGTTCTTTTATGAGTTGCATCGTATTGTTTATTCTACTATTTTACCAAAATCTAATTCAAAAGACGATGTAACTAGTCTTGTAATGTCAGCTCTATATCACATTCGTCATAAGGTTCCTTTTTCCATCCCTAAGGCGATTATCTAGATGATGGCTAGGTATTGTGAAAGGAACATGAATCTCTTCTACGCGATGATCCTTCCTACCATCTTCCAGCATTTTGAGATCGACTTATCTTCTTGTGCTCGTGACTCCGAGCCCAAGTATCTTTAGCTATCTCATCGCACTACATCTGTCCCTTCTACTCCTCCTACTGCACCACCTCCTCCACCTCAGACTTATCCTATGACATTTGGGGGTCTTTAGATGATATATGGTGTGCTCAGCTAGATGAGCATAAATCTTTGTGAGCATTTGTTACTGATACATTGAGGGAACGTGAGTTCTGTGATGCCAGTCGATTTCAGGCTCTTGTGAACTCTTTTACGAATCTGTTTTGCCCAAACTGGTCAGCATGCCAGTTCTCTTCTATGAGATCCTACTATTTTTGGCTAGCGCTATGTGGGTGAGGCGGTTCATCATTTTTTTGAGCCCGGTAACACATATGATTGGTACCGTGGCTCTAGTGCTACTCCACACCCATCTCATGGAGCTGGCACTTTTGAAGCTGGTTCTTCTGGACATGGTGTTGCTGCTGATCGTACTGACGATGTCGAGCTTGATCTAGATGTTACTGCACTTATCTAGATGTTATCTTATTTAGACTCTGTCTATGACTATGTATTCTTGGAAATGTTCCTACATTCCAAGATGGTATTAGTTTTTCTTTTATGACTGTTTGCTATGCTGGGTTGATGTGTGTCAAACTCTTATTATTATTATACAATTTCATTTGTGTATTTTTTTGTCTCTTTTTGGTATGTAATTATCCTAGCATTAATTTTTAGCTACTGCTTCATTCTTATAAACTGCCTGTGAAATTTGTTTATTTTTTATATATTATCTCTGCGTTTCTTCAACGTTTGTTACTTATGCATGAATTGTGGGAGAGCTTCTTTTTTTGCATTTATTTTGCTAAGTGACAACAGGAGAGAAAAGGATCTAACATCTTTTTCAGGCTAACTTTTATCAAGAGGAGACAGTATCAAATGAACAAGAACATTTTGATTTTTTTCAAATCAAGATCAAGATGTTATATCGGTCACGGTTTGTCAATTATCAAAATATGGGGGATTGTTGGCCCATTGGTCATGGTCGAACCTGATTTTAATAATTGATCCAACCCTGTCTCGATATAAGGGCTACTTGGACGAACTGCTACAACTGCTACTGCTACTGTTCAAGACTTGGAGCCGTGTTTGTTATTGTGTCTATATTTACATTTATTTAATGTATTATTGAGTCTAGGAAGTACAATATAAATCGACATACTGGCAAATAGGCTACCCAAAAATATTTTCAAAAAAATCTATTTGTTTTGAAAACTAGCCCAACACCAAAAACCCAATTCCTAACTGCTTAAACATTCGAAAGCCCAAAGCCTGAGTTTTAAAACCTAAAATCACCCATTCTGTTTCAACAGAACTCTGGGCGAATTTACTCCAAATTTGGTCCGAGTTCGATTGGTGGAACTTTGCTTTTTAAACACAGTCTTCCCGCAGGTTACGGATGCAACGGCTATTTGCCGAGATTCTCTCAAAGAATTCTGTTCGAATTCTGTCTGAATTCTCCTTTTAAAAATTTATAAATAGAGAAGAATTTCTACCATTTCAACACACCAATTTACTTTCTCGTCTCCTCTTCTCTTCTCTTCTCTCCAAGCTTACTACGTTCTTCCAAAGCCTTCTAAATCTTTCATTTTCAAATCCCAAGCTAGTTACAATCCTTAGTCGATTTACTAGTGCGGTACGGTCTAGAAGTTTAGAGTGATTGCAATCAAGAGGCTTGACAAGAAGTAAGACACTTCACAATTGAAGTTGGTCAAGTGCTTCGGATCAAAGCTCGCGTCTGTAGAAGTTGCAAGGACTTCGTATAAAAAACTTGCGGTTTTCTATAGTGTATTTCAACCGGGAGCTAGAGTTCTCTCAACTGGATTAGTCCTCACAAAAGGAAGACCACGTGTTTGTGTTTGTGTTTGCTCTTTGCTCTTCACTTTTACATTTTCATATTTGTGATGTATTTTTGTGATCTTGTTACTAACTTTTTAAATAGATAATATTCCGCTTCCTACTCTATTCACCCCCTCTAGAGTATATTGCTTTACATTTCGTTCCTACAACCGAGTCCTATTTAGGACAAACACAATAGCCGGAAGAAGACCCCGTTGTGTGTCCCCAGTGTCACAATGTGATGGAAGCCATGTAGAGCATCATATTTTTACAGCAGGATATGCTGCTGAAGAACAATATGTATGCTGATCCCTGTACTATATAGGATATGTTAGTGCTATCAAGGTTGATCGCATGCATATCGACCCTAGACCACCCGTGTGCGTCATCCCCCATCGCCAATTGCATACTCGGAGCATTCTGATGCATTAGCTGACCACAACCCAAATCATGATTAGTAGTTTCAATAACGGCAAAAGCTGCCGGGGGAAAAATCCGGCTGAAGATCTAAATTGGCGATCTAATTAAAGACGGAAGCAACCTGCAACATCATTGATGCAGACGTTTGCTATAACGTCTTACTGGGGAGACCATAGATGTACGAGCACATGATTATTCCATCCGCCCTACACCAGTGCTTCAAGTATGCTAATAGCGACGGTGTAGTAAAAACTGAGTTTCGCAGACATCGATCCCCTCAAAGGGGTTGAAGTTTACTACACGAAATCTTGTTTATTCTGGAGAAACCATGAAAAAGACTCAGGTGAAGATGCTGATGATGAGGCAGAAATTCGGACCTCCTCCGATGGACCTATCAAAGAAAGATTAAAAAAATGCCCTACATCACTAATGGCCAAGCCACCAGTGAAGGCTCCAACTCCGTTAGTAGTCCGGCTGAACGGAAGGCCGCTAGTGAGGGAAAGTTCCTCCACTAAGTCCCTCATAGTGAAGCTGCACAATCTGCCTCTTTCTTCTTCAGTTTTGCCAGCCGTAGATGCTGAGGGTAGTAATCTAAAGGACATTTTTGGACCACATTTTCCTGTGCCCGACAATGTAATCCTAGAAGACGTCTTGTCTTACTTTAACAATAAAGGAATTCCTTTGAATTATTTTGAGTTTTCCTTCGCTACATATTCTGTTGAACAAAATCTAAGGTTGTCACTACAGACACAAATTGCGTCCGCTTGCTCGGTAGGCCAAGTTCTTCTGATACGCGGCACATATTTCATAGTACAATCCAGAAAAAGAGGAGATAAGCCCATTATCTTCGGTCGAGTGGAAGGCTCTCGGAGCCATATCCCTTGTGAGTCAGAACATGAAATTGGTATGGTGCAGACTCACCACTACACTCTTCAAGCCTGACGTATCATCCAGAAGATGGGGTATGATTTGGGTAGGAATATGGGCCTTAACTACGGTAAGGGTCGACACTTGCCAGTCCAGATTAATGTCCCTAAGGGAGAATCTGACCAATATTACCACAAGACCCGCTATGGACTAGGGTATGTTTCGTTTAAGATTCCTAAACTTCCAAAATACAAGGAAGAAATGTACCTATACTCTTTGAAATCTTCTTGTGACTCCGACATTAGCATCGGAGAAGCATTCCAGAAAATGTTATCAGTGAATATGACGTCCATAGACCAGATCGATAAAGATGACCAATTCTTCGAGCCCTTCGAAGTCGAACCTTGGGCTCAACAACTTGATTCTCTATGGGAAAAATGCTTCGAACGACGCGAACATGCTACCGAAGACGAGGTCGTACAAGTCAATCTGGGAAATAACTCTTCTCCCAAGCCGATCTTTATTAGCAAAAGCTTAAGAGGGAAAGACAGTGAATCTCTCATCGAACTTGTAAGAGAATACATAGATGTATTCGCCTGGAACTATAAAGACATGCCGGGTCTGGATCTGAACATCATCATACATAAATTAAATATTTTACCAAATGCTAAGCTAGTGAAGCAATAGCAACAACTGTTCCGCCCGGATATCATGAACGCTATTAAAGTGGAGGTGAATAAACTTATAGAAAGCAGTTTTATCCGTGAAGAAGAACACCCAGATTGGGTAGCCAATATTGTCCTAATCATCAAGAAGAACGAAAAGATCCGAGTTTGTATTAATTTTCGTGATCTGAATACCGCTTGTCCGAAGGATGAATTCCCGTTGCCTATCACTGATGTAATGGTTGACAATACTTGTGGGTTTGAGTACATGTCCTTTATGGATGGTTACTCAGGTTGTAACCAAATTAAGATGTTCTAAGATGACGAAAGACATATCATTTCGGACTCCAATCGGGGTATTCTGCTATACGGTGATGCCCTTTGGATTGGAGAACGCAGGTGCTACACACCATCGGGCCATGAGTACCATATTCTGCAAACACTTGCTTAAGATAGTCGAATGCTACGTTGATGATATTGCTGTCAAAAGTTATTTTTGTGGTGACCACCTTCATTACTTAAGGACCATTTTTGACCTAATGAGGGCACACCAATTGAAGATGAACCCGACCAAGTCCTTCCTGGGGGTGTCCAGCGGCAAGTTCTTTGGTTTTATCATCACTTCAAAGGGAATCCATGTTGACCCCGAGAAGACAAAAGCTATCATTGAAATAGAACCACCAAGGGATATTCCTGAACTTCGCGGTCTTCAAGGGCGCTTAGCATAAATTCAAAGGTTTACCTCCAACCTTTCAGGACGGTGTAAGCCCTTCACTGAACTGATGAAGAAAGAAGCATCTTATGTTTGGACCGAAGAGTGCCAATGAGCCTTCGAAGACATGGTACCTCACGAATCCTTCAGTTTTAGTGGCACCAGTCATGGGAAAGCCCTTTTTACTGTACGTCTAAGCCATGGATTATTCCTTCGATGCTTTGTTGGCCCAGAATAGTGATACAGGCCATGAGCAAGCTATCTACTACCTTGTCGGCAACTAGTTGGGACTGAACATAGATATACAACTATTGAGAAAGAATGTCTTACCTTAGTTTTTGTCGTTCAGAAAACCCGTAATTACATAGTAGGCCAGACGATCCACGTTATTTCTAGGGTCAATCCCCTTAGGATCCTCATGACTAAAGTGTGAGTGCTAAATTCAGGCCTTACTACATGGGCAATACTATTGTCACCTTATAATATGGTATTTGTGCCACAAAAAGCGATCAAGGGCCAAGCATTAGTCGACTTCTTGGCTACTCATCCCATAGCTGAAACATTAAAACTTTATGAGGACATTCCAGATGAAGTGATAGAAGCCCACGTTACAACAGAAGAACCGGTATGGCAACTGTTCTTCGACGGTGCTTTAAGGACAGGACCCAAAGGTGATATCGTGGCAGGAGCGGGGGTAGTATTAATCTCCTCTGACAACTTAATCATCCAACGAGCATATTCACTCTCAAAACCATGTTCCAATAATGTGGCCGAATATAATGCTCTCATTATAGGACTTTGACTAGCTAAAGAGCTGGGGGTCGACTTCCTGGACGCTTTCGATGGTTCTCAGCTAAGAGTAAACTAGGTCCGAGAACAATACGAGGTCAGGCTTGAAAACCTGATCCCGTGCCATTAGGCGCCAATTTCAATAATCTCTACCTTTACGGGATTTTTTATAAAACATATTCCGTGATTACGAAATCTGGAAGCCGATGCCTTGGATGGTCTTATGGCCTCATTAGCAACACCCGTCGGAGCTCAGCAGACAATCACGGTAATCGGTCAAGAGCTGGTATGCCCTAAGAATAACTTATGCATGCAAGCCTACCATTCTACGAATACGAATGTGGATGTTCGAGACTGGCGGTCCTCCTTTATAGATTTTATGGTCTATGGAATCCTACCAGATAAAGCGAAGGAAGCAGCTTCCGCCAGAAGATGCTTTCTTTGGTTCTATTACGACGTTCAAACTAAAATGTTATATCGTCATTTCTTTGACGGTTTCCTACTCTGATGCTTATCAGGTACAAAAGCCAAGGAAATACTTCGTGAAGCTCACAATTGTACTTATGGAGCCCACCAACCAGCTCCTAGACTTCAGGACCGATTCAGACGCATAGGTTACTGCTGACCCACAATGATAGCAGATGTGTACGCTAAGAAATACCAAATGTGCCAAATCTACACAAAGTTTATCCACCAGCCATCGAAATTCTTGCACCCGATAGTTGCATCCTGGCCATTTTAGGCATGTGGGATGGATATCATCGGCACGATCACCCTGCCGTCATCAAAAGGTCACCGGTTTATTTTGGCTATAACCGATTATTTTTCCAAATAGGCGAAAGCAATACCGCTCGTTGATGTCAAAACCTAGGATGTGATTAAGTTCCTTAAATATCATGTCATCTACCGGTTCGGGTTGCCTCGGAGGATCATCCATGACAATGGCCCATAATTTGTTAGTAGCACATTTCGTCGATTTTGTGACTAAAATCGGATCCAGTGTATAGCCTCAACTATATATAACCCAGCAGTAAATGGGTTGGCTAACGCTTTCAACAAAATGATTATCAAACTCCTTAAGAAGGTCGTATCTTCTAACAAGTGCGACTGGAATAAGAAGCTCAGTGAATGTCTCTAGCTTACCGAACTATAATCCGAACACCTACTGGCAATACGCTATTTTCCTTGGTATATGGAAGTGAAATTGTACTCCCTCTGGAACATCGAATCCCGTCTCTACGAGTGGCTCTTAATAGTCATATGACTACTGAAGATAATCACTACTTACGACTACAAGAGTTAGAAGCGCTCGACGAGAAACACCACCTACCTCAATAGAGTATTAAGCTATACCAAGCACGAATCTTGGGAGCCTTCAATATAAAGGTTAAAGAAAGGTTATTCTGGGTCGGCGATCTTGTCTTATCAGTCAGAAGGCCAATGATCATAACCCACAAGATAACCGTAAAGTTCCAACCTAAATGGGAAGGATTGTTGTGGTAGAAACTGTCTATTCTAATAGTGCATACCGGCTATCCAAATCTAACAGAGACTTGCTGATGATGCCTATCAATGACAAGTTCCTTAAGAAATATTATTTTTAAACAAAGATGAGAGTGAAAGTACCCCTAATTGTAACCTTCACTCATATATTTGTCGTATCTGAATGTCTACCATGTCCATATTACCTCTGAGTGTACATTTTTACCTCTCGACCCTTTTTTTGACACATCCATATTATCTCTGTTGATAAAATTGTCATTCTAACTTATCAACACGTCTAGTCCTAGACACAATATTAGCATTGATAAGTCCACCAAAAGGATTATTAGAAGAACAAACATGTCAATATTACCTCTGAGTTATTCTTACGTTTCTTACCATGTTCTTTTGACCTCTGAGTAAGTCATCCGTTCGGAATCCTATGTTTGTCATGTCCAAATTACCTCTGAACAAACATTCTTATCCCTCAATTAATTTTCCCACGGTGCCTATTATCTCCACTTAACATCCGCATTTTGCATTAAAGATGGCGAGTCCACAAATTTCCTATGTAAAAGTTCACAATCACAAGAAGCTAACATAAACCAGCAATAGGAGATTAGATTTTTAATTGATATTCATGATTACATATGATAGAAATCTATTACATGTTTTGACTTTTCATTACATGTGATGAAAATCTATTACATATTTTAATTTTTTATTGATATTCATGATTATATGGAAAATCACTTCGGAAGCACTACCAAAATACAGTAAATTAGCGACAGAACATTAGCGACGAATATTGTCCATCGGCGATAGCGACAGCTTTGTGGCAACTAGCCGACGGAGTACTGACGATAAGCCGTTACATTTTTTATTTTATTTTTAGGAGAAGAAAAGGTCGCTCATCCGTCGCTAGGGCGTCGGAGATATAGCGACGGATATTCAGCCGTCGCTATGCAGTCGATTATTTGGTGGGAATTGTGGAAAGAATTGGCGGAACAATTCTTCAACTACGTAGCGACAGATATTCTGTCGGCAAGCATCAAAAAGAGCGACTAACGGGCGACGGATAAAAATTCGTCGCTAAATATACGTTCTAGACTTAAATTGAAACGACGGGAGGAACTTTTCATATTCCCCCCAAATTCACTCTCTCTCTCTCTCCCACGGCTTCGGTGATCGACGTCGGCGTCCTCTCCTCTCTCCCGAAGGTAATCCCCTCTCTCTCTCTCTCTCGATCTCTCGTAGGGGCAGCGGGGGCGGCGGGCTTGCGGCGGGGGCTGGGCGGCGGGGGGCGGCGGTGGGCGGAGGATTGTGGGTGGCGGGGCTGCGGGAGGCGGCAGGCTTGGGGCGGAGGCGACGGGGGCTGGGCGGCGGGCTTGGGGCGGCGGGCTTTGGTCGTGGGCGGCGGGAGGCTTTTCTTCTCAAATTAATCTGAATTTATATATTGGCTAAATAATGTGTTATCCATATTGGATGTTATCCACTAGTTTGGTGGTGTTTGGATTAGTAAATGTGAATATGGAGTTTGGGTTCATGGTGTATATGTTCACTGTGTCAAGGACAGTGCGAGTTCTTCATCTGCCTTCTTTGTTAAGAATATCCTTGGGACATTCGCTTCACCAAAGTCACTGAATAAGTGATATTTTTTCTGGAAAACCGACCCTTAGAGTGTATCAGTTGGGTGCTTCTATATGGATGTACATATCTATACATCTAACTGTGTTATATATATGTGTATGTGTGCTTTAGAGAGTGAGGAATGAAGGCAGGCCTACCATGCCTATTAGCATGCAGGACGGCTTGGGGTGTAATGTGTGAGTGTAGGCATAATAGAAAATATAGGTAATGCTAGTGTAACTAGACTAAGGTAGTGCTTTCTAGATAGTAAGGACACTCTAGTATCCTAACCAAGTTAATTTTAGCCTAGATATTTATGATATAGCTCCCATATCCTAGAAGTGGACTCTTGCAATTTAGAAATAAATAGATTGACTCAGTTTGATTAATTGACCTATAATGACTCTAAAACTTGATTTGCTGCTGCAAGCATACAACACCACAAAAATATTTACTGACTCGTCAAGTTGAACCGTGTATAACATGCTCGACGCTTAAGAGGAATCATTTCGACTTAGTGGACTATCGAAGAATCGGTATCGGACTATCGGTATCGGTATCGGTATCGAACTATCGGACTATCGGTATCGGTATCGAACTATCGGTATCGCTAGCGGACTATCAGACTATCGGACTATCGGTATCGGTATCGAACTATCGGTATCGCACTATCGGTATCGGTACTGCACTATCGGTATCAGACTATCAGTATCGGTATCGCACTATCGGTATCGGTATCGAACTATCGGTATCGGTATCGAACTATTAGTAACAACTGTATTTAGATTTTTCTCTTCTCGAGCTAGAATACCAGCGGATCCACCAGTTACATGATTATATACTAATTCTGTTTAGTTTGTCTTACTATACAGATTTTCACATCCAATCGGTGATGGATCGTTATTTCGTTGATCGTACATGGATGTACAAATGACAACACGAGAGCAGAATAGGTGTGAGTGACGATTTTCAGGCAGACGTGGAAGTGTTTCTTAAGTATGCCATGAGCAAAGCTCAGTTTATGGACGGTAACAAAATCAAGTGTCCATGTCGTAATTGTCGCAATAGACGTTACGAAGAAATGGTGAGTGTAACAGATCATTTGACCCGTAAGGGTTTCGTACGTGATTACGGCCTGTGGCCATCGCAAGGTGAACTATATACGGAAAGACAGTTTACGAATGCTGCTACTTATGCTTTTGATGATAATGCTGCAGCGGATTTTGTCGTCGATGACGACGAATGCTCTGTTGATTATAGAGACATGCAGAACCTTGCACGAGATATGGTGTACGATGCGGCAGGGCCTAATTTTGATCCGGAGGATCCTAATCTCGAGGCGAAGGAGTTCTATAATATGTTTTAGGATGCTGAAACTTCTTTATATCCTAGTTGTGAGCCATATTCCGTACTGTCAGTGACGACGAACCGGACTTTGAATATCGAATTTATCAATGACGTTAATGGCTTCAGGTTTAAGGCAACTCAGAATTCTGTTAATAGCTTCAAATCAGGCTATGTCGTTAATGGCTTCAGGTTTAAGGCAACTCAGAATGCTATAAATGTCAAATTTATCAATGACGGCATCAGTACCAAGGATTTCGGTGTTTGCATAAGAGGCACCATCTATGTCGACGAACCGGACTTTGACTATTATGGAGTGCTTCGGGATATTATAGATTTATAATATACTGGCCCATATGATATGCATATTGTAATGTTCAAATGTGATAGGTTCGATACGACACCAAATATTGGTTGGAGAATCGATAAACAATTTGGATTTGTTGATATAAATCATCGTAGGAGGTATAGAGGGTCCGATACATTTGCGATAGCAAATCAGGCTGTTCAAGTCTACTATACAAGCTACCCAAGGCGTCGTAAGATCGATTTGACTGGTGGGCAGTATGCAAGATTAAATCTAGAAATACATTCAATATTGGAGACCCAGCATACCAAGAGGACCAGATCGAAAAGTCCTAATACTTGGGACAACACTCGGATACAATGGATGTTGAAGATATTGTTGAGGAAAATAGAGGGGAGAAAGAGGTTGATACACAAGACTTAGCTGTCAACCAGGGGAGAAAGAGGCGTCTTGTCCCAAATATTGAGGCAGAAGAAGAAGAAGAAGAAGAGGAGGAGGAAAAAGAAGAAGAATTTGATGGGGATGATGATACAGATGAAATCGACGATGAAGATAAGGATGAGGATGAGGATGAGGAGGAGGAGGATGATGAAGATAAGGCCGAGGATGAGAACGAAGACGATGATTAGGTTAAATATTGTTGTATATTAAAAATACTTCTAATTACGTGAATTAATATTTTTTTTGTTCGATTATTTACTTATTGCAGATGGCACTCCTAGTCTTTTTCGTCGCGACGGCACTCGTCTCCCCACTGGTGGTATGTATATTTAAGTTTAGAATTTTATATTCATTTACACTTTTATATTGTTAATTATGTTTATATGTTCTATTTACAGGTCATGATGGTTGGCCGTGGTCGTGGTGCTGGTGGTGGTCGTGGTGCTGGTGCTGGCGGTGGTGGTGGTCGTGGTCGTAGTGGTGCTGGTGGTCGTGGTCGCATTCAATCTTCCCGGGATGTGACCCCATCCAGCGAGCCTGACCCGGAGAGTACCCCGGGCACAGACGCATCCTGCCGTCGATCGACTACTTCATCGAGGCATGAGTCTGGATCTGCTAGCGGATCCGTTTCGCTATCGGACCCACCAACGGACCCACCAGCGGATCCACTAGTGGATCCCCCAGTTATTGCATAGTGGGCCGCGGAGTACCCCCATACTCGGTTCCATCCAGTTACTGGAGAGTACATGCGCGAACCCGCGGATCCTCCGACGGCACTAGAGAGGCCGAGAGGCGAGTTACGACGAGAGCTATGGCCCGCAGGGACTTCGTAAGTAAATTTAAGATAATTTATTAAATTTTTTTCATTTATTCAAGTTTATAATCCAGTCGTTTTTTCTTTGTAGGTTTTTTCCGTTTAATGTTACCAGGGCTCTTGGAGAAATTATCAGGGCTAACTTCCATGGTGCCTACCTCAACTTTTTGTCAGTGCCCCCAAACTTGAAGTACGTCTGGCTCGACGAGTTGAGGGTATATATCTATATCTTCTGGCTAATTATTAGTTACTCTTTAATCAACCATTTTTCAAATTACGTAATAATTAAATTTGTATGTTAGACGACGTACTGGTGGCCCCCCATCGCGAGGATGCGATCCGCAGGACCTACAGAAGCGCTGCCTCGAAAAAGATACGAGATATGATTCCTGACCTAAAAATAGGGCATATGAGGCCGAATTGGATCCGACATGAGTATTATGAGGACCTCTTAGATATGATGAATACTCCTGCTTACAAGGAGAAATCGGAGAAGGCGAAGGCGAACCGATAGGCCGCAGGGCTTCATACTGGTGGATCAAGGCCCCACGCAGCGACGCTTGCAGATCTGGTGAGATACCATAAATTCATTTCACTATCGAATTTGGTATTATTAATATATGGAGTTAATTAAGTTCTACGAAAATTTTGTATGCAGGCCCAATGGGCGGTGAAGGAGGAAAGGGCGCAGAATCGGTCACCATGCACGACGTATTCCAGCATACGCACAAAAGACGAAAGGATGGGATCTTTGTCGATGAGAGGGCCAAGGAGACTGATGTAAGTACTTATGTTTATGAGATTTACGTTAGAATTAAAATTATTCGGACTATAACTTAGGTAAACTTAGGATTCTCACTTAACTTAGTGAAACATAGGATTTAGATTACAACTTAGGTAAATCTTCTAATATAAACACATTCATTTGATAGGTTGCGTATCGTGAGGCCTTTAGTTGGGCTCAGTTAACTGACATCGAGGATGTCGGTGAAACGACGCCGGCCCGGACGCCCTCTTCTTTGGCCGCTCGCAACGACTTGTTCGTATATACCGTCGGCGGCTTTAAGAAAGGGTTCATGTACGGAGTCGGCTCCCTAGGGCCGTTGCACATGGCGACTCAGAGATTTCTACCGACACCGCCTCCTCCCGCGGCCCCGACAGACGATGATGTTAGGTCGCAGCTTACGCAGCTGCACGAGGCGGTATCGTCCTTGCGGTAGCAAATTGCCTCGCACTTTTCGCCTCCGTCTGCTGCTGTCGGTCCGTCTGCTGCTGGTGTCGGTCCGTCTTCTGCTGGTGCTGGTGTCGGTCCGTCTTCTGCTGGTGCTGGTGTCGGTCCTTCTTCCGTGGGTCACCTTTCTTTCAACCCTGCTGCCCCTCTGGTACCGACTCCGACTATGACGGTACTCCTTGATCTTATGTCGCCAGAGCAGCTACGCCGACTTCCGAGCAGTGTCTATGATGACTTGCCGCCGTACCTACTGGAGCAGTATATTCGTCGGTCGCAGCAGGGATTACCACCACCGGGCAATCGAACTCCTCCTCCTTAAAGTATTGTAATTAAAAAAATTTGGAATATTTGTGGGAATGTTGGAATATTTGTGGGAATGTTGGAAAATTTGTGGGAATTTTAGAATATTTGTGATAATTTATATTGGTGTGCATTATATATTTCGTCTATATGATTGTTGGATAATTGGTATGCATTTTTTTGATTGTTTGGTCTATGTGATTGTTTGGTTTATGCATATTTGTGTGAACAGGGAAAGCTCTACATTTTTTTCAAAAAAATCTCAGTTACCGAAAGACTAGTAACCGCTTAGCGACGGATATTTCTAGTTTCCGACTACCTTTCGACGGAATATCCGTCGCTACCTGGAGATTTGAAAGTATTTCCAGTTAGCGACGGGTGGTCGACGAGTTCGCGTCGGATAATCCGTCGCCAAGGTCCTGGAAATACATAGTACGACGGAATAGCGGCGGCACATCCGTCGCCAAGGTTCTGGAAATGCATCACATTTCCAGAACCATGGCGACGGATTATTTGTCACTAGTCCGTCGTTTCGTCGACGGATGAGCGACGCAATGGCGACGAATCATCCGTCGCCATGGTTCTGGAAATGCCAAGCATTTCCAGAACATGGTCGACGGATAATCCGTCAGTATTCCGTCGCTACTCCGTCCTTTGTTAGCGACGGCGATCGTCGGAATAGCGACGAAATGATACACTCTGATACGCTATTACGACGGTTTACCGACGGACTATTACGTCGCTAGTGTCTACACAGTTTAGTATTTAATACTTCAAATGGACGAAAGCCCGTCAGAAAGTCGTCGCTAATGCTTCGTATTGTGAAGTCGAAAAGCCGTCGCTATTCCGTCGCTTGACGACTACTTAACGACGGATCATTATTAGCGACGAGCGGATTATCGAAGAATTATTTTGGCCATAATCCGTCAGTGATCGATCTTTAATACAAATTTCTGATGGATGGGCAACGGATGTGGCCATCGCTAAATGGACATATTTTAGTAGTGAAGATCCTGTCCCACTCTTCTCCCCTGCAGAGGACAGTGATATGACAGATGCCCCTGTAGAAGATAGTGATGTGACAAATCTCCCGTTCTGGGCCTACATTAATTTTTTAAGACAAGCAGGAAGGCCGTCTCGAATGTGCATGATGGTCGCCTCGGCCATGCGAAAAAGCTACTAGGATGCAGAGATTCTAACTGGACAATCAATCGTAATCCTGTAGATCCATCATTATATCAGTGGATAACACTTCTTGTCTCGAGAGTAAAGACAACTATCGTGCTGTGTGAATGAAGATCACTTCGCTTGATTTCGTAACAAAATCCCACATAAGAGCGGTCATCCCTTTGAATCAACTGACTTATGATGTCCTTCCATGCTCCATATGAGTCAGTATGAGTTGAGACACAGTCTGCACAAAGACAAATAAAAGAATCAGTCTAAGAAAAAGACTTGCAAATGAAAAAGTTATGCGCTAAAAGTCACCCTGCATTTACGACAGAAGATGAACACATCAAGCATATCCTTTGGAATCGCGTACATGCGCAGTAGCGCACGACAGAAGTCTTGGCGTACAGCACATTATTAAAATGCATCAGTGCATCTGTTTGATAGTATACACGAGTTATAGCACACGACAGAAGCCTGTGTGCATAGCATATTGATGAAAGTAATTAGGGGTGTCCTTTTAATAGTACACACACGCTATGGCACATAACAAAAGTTTGTGAAGCACAGTGATGAATGCCTTAACAGTATACACACGCTATGGCACATGATAGAAGTCTGAGCGTGTATCACAATGATGAATGCCAGAACATGTCAGCGTTTATGCATATTCTCCATGAAGCCAAGTCATATGCACCCGCGTATTATGGCTTGCGAAAACGAAGTTTTTTCTTCCTTTTGTAGCAGATCACCTACCTTCAACTGCAGGGTACACCATGCCGACGTCGAGCGACATGTCGGCAAGATTTTCGGACGACTTTTTCTTGAGTTTGCTCTCGTCTCCAACAAAGAGAGGAGTCTGGGAAGCCTTGACGTCGATCATAGAATGAGGGGGAGGAAAATAACGAGCAAAATCTCTCTCCAAAAGCCCCTATTTATAGGCTGAACATGCTTATGCCCACATTTAATACAATAAATCTTGCATTAATGGCATGAATCTAAACTTTCGAGTCTCACATCGGTCAATTTTTGAGGATTCTTCTTAACATCTATTTATAGACCTCAAACGACGTGTATTTCGATGAGAAGGCAAAATGAACGGTCGCCTACTTCAGATTGAACCAAATTAACTGCTTTCCCAAAGTAGATTTGACAGGCTGGCCAAAGCGAGGGCTATGCCCAAATTTTTTTTTTATGTGCTGACGTCATGCGCGCGCCCCATTTTTGATTCAAAGTATTTCTAACTTTATTCAAAATTTAGAAAACTTTGATGGGTGTCTTATAGAAGCATGGATCACATGCCTTAAAAAGCTAAGTGACTACAAGATTACCCGCCCCTCATTTGAGAGCTGGATTTCTCATGCTCCACATAGGCGTAATGTCACTCATGCCTCATTTGGATGTCGTACTACTCACGCCTCACCTAGGCGCCATTTCACTCGTGCCCTATTCTCGAGCCTTGGGCCGAATACCTCGATCTCTGTGCAAAAGATGGCCAAGGTACATAGACGAAATAATATGATTACTTATGCTACTCATACCTCACTAAGGGCACGCATCTTCTTTTACCCGTGCCTCACCTATTCAGGCGTGTCCAATCTTATGCATCTCCACCTACACCTCATAATTGCCCTTTTCAAGGCTACATTTAATGAAGTGGGCTTCCCTCGAGACTTCAAATCGATGCTTCGATTCTCGTATAAAGAATGAACACATAAGTCAAACTTTATTCACCTTGGAAACCCTGTAGACACGCGTGTGTTTCTAGATTACTCAGGCGTGCATTATCAAAGAACCACTCAGGCACGTGTTGCTTGATCATTTAGGAGCATACCACCCAGAATCTCCCTTGAGCGTGTGTGCTTCTACCCTCGTGCCTATAGTTCTCTCCCACTATAAACACATGCCACTTAAGATAGTGAATCCCTAGGCGTGGGTGTTTTGTTGGTTGTAGTAGAACTAGGCATGTATCACGTATCGAAGACCTAGTCACACTAAGGAGTGGGTTCTGAGCAGCCCAAAGATCTTTTCCAACAAAATCTCAATGATATTATACATGGCAATCAGCTACAACCCCACCTCAGTGAAGTGTATGCGCCATTGTAACAACTCTCTGTTTAGAGGGTTCCATATGGCAATCAGAGACACATGTGTCTGTCTTCCACATGAGCGCGTGTATTGATGTTTCCTCTCTACTATAAATAGGAGGAGTTTTTCTCTATTTGAAGCCCCTCGGTTCCTTCCATTTCCTCAAGAGTTCCTGAGCATTCCAGAGAGAGTTCTTGCTGCTCCCCTTAGCCAAAGAAGTTTAGTCTGACAGTTCTCCCTCACCGTCAAATCATCAACAAAGTAAAGAATCAACCCTCCACCATCACAACCCAAATAAAAAAAAAGTATAATTGGAAGATTCCTGATCAACAGTTCCTTCTTAGATTCTCGTTTGCAATCTTCGAAGCTCTCCTCCAATAGGGCCTAGACTTTAATAAATCATTGGTTAAATAACATGGCCTTATTTAACAATCTTAACTATCCAAGGGTCAAATTGAATAAGGGACTCCTAGTCCTATTCATTCTCTTAAAATTAAATCAATTCTAATTGTCAATGAGCATCCTAGTCGCAGGCTTGCAGTAGTATGACTAACTTAAGTACTACCATAAATTTACAACCTTTTATGAAAACAGACCTGCATGGGCCACCATAAAAACTTGTTACGATCCGCACACGCTTATCGGGATACGAGTACGTATCCAAGCCCAGCCTACGCCGCAGTATCGACGGTAGTACGTTGTCTAGCCCACAATAAATAAAATGCTCATAGGTACTAACTGCTCATTCACAATAACTAAATCAACTTTACAAATTTAGAAGTTTTACATTTAAAGAAGAATATAAGCTTTTACAATTATAGAAAAATACCATACATCTCACTAGTCTTCTAGGGTTTGGCCTTCGAGTCTTTATCACCCCCCGTATGGTCCATAGCGCAAAAGTAGGCACGTCATCCTCACCTATAACAACGATCCATTCAAAAATGGAGCAAAGTACAACCATATTACAATTAATGTTGTTAGCCCAAAATAAGTTAGAACAATAAGAAATAATGATGGTAAAGAGAATATAAAGAAATAACAAGGTATAAACTAGCAAGATATGAACTAACAAGATATAAACTAGCAAGATATGAACTAGTAAGACAGGAACTAGATAAAGGAACAATGAAAACAACTATGTGTGTGTGTGAAATACCTTTTAATATGTGAACGACTGGGCTAATATGGCACATCATACGAAGGTTATCCACAATAATAGGGTACAACTAACTCGTACGTGGGGTGTATGACTGAGCTATCCACAATAACAATATTTGGATTTGTTCACGTACTTACCGATTATTTCCCCTTCCGACTCACTAACAATCAATAACGGTCAACGATATACTAAGAAGGATACAATAACTATGATGTCACAATCGTGTCTCAATAAAATATCAAGCAATGTCTCAACAAGATATCAAACAAGGAAACGATAGAGAAAATGTTATAATGAAGTAAAAGATAATGCAATATTGTACTTGCCTGAATCCTTACACAAACCGTAGTCACAATTTGAGGATGCGAGAAATATCGATCTATAAGCTATAAACCCATATCGCACGTCGTACCACGAACTGTGCACGAAAACCACAAGTCAATTATAATATTTTAACTCTAAAATAATAGAATAAGTGGCTAATTGGTTATCTAATCTAATAATATTTAATTCTAGAATAAATCACTTAAAAACCTAATTTAGCCTATAATAATCTGAAATATCATCTAAACTAGGAAGCTTTGGCCACAAAAAGTCATGTTTCCAATTTTGGAAACCATGGCATGCAAATTGAGGCGTGCCATTGACTATCTAGTCAAACATCATGAAATCAAGATTTTGAAAGTACATCTTGGTATATTTTAGTGCCATGAGTGCACCAGAATCGACCGTGCCGTAAAATCACGCTTTGGTTAAAAGATATCGTCGTTATGGCTAACCGTGACCAAAATGGTGATTTACTGATCAATTCTGAGTTCAACTGAATAACTAAAATATTAACACACCTATGAAATTCATAGAAAATTCTGTGTCAAATATCGTCATGTTAGCTTTCCAAAACTTCAAACGGATCATAAATCGGAGTTTGGGATCTCTCAGGATCTCGAAAACCGTACGACGTATCGAGTTTTGGACAACAAACACTCACCGAATGCTCCAAAAATCCAGGATCAAAATATGCGAAAATAAATTATAAATTCTGGAAGTTTACCTCAATATGAATCCAACAAAAAAATAGCATGCTAAAATCACGTTGAGGTTGGCAGCAATCGCTTCGGGAAGTTGAAGGACTCTTAGATGAAACCTCACTCAAAATCGGTAGGAATTTAAGTAGGGTTTCGAATATAATATATATATATATATATATATATATATATATATATATATTTATTTATTTATATATATATATATATATAGGTGAGAGAGAGGCGGTGGATGAGCAGTTGGGCGTCGATAGGTGGGCCCCCCCATGGCTGACTGTATAGCTGACAGTGCTGCTGACTGTGTAACTACTTATTTTAATTGCAACAATTCATTAAAATTCATTTTAACTCCAAATAAATCAAAATAAATCCCAAAAAATCCAAAAAATCCTAAAAAATTTTAGAAACTATTTCTCGGTGTCTAAAGCCTAAATAAAAAGTTTGGCCTCTAAATCACTTCGTGTGATCCTACAGTAAATCCAAAAGCATATAAAAAAATTCTATAGGTTTTAATTATCTAAAAATTCTCAAAAATTATAAAAAATTCTAGAATATTCTAGAAAATATTTTTAGTCATCTAGATCCCAAATAAAAACATTCGATTCAGAAATACCCCCGGATGACCTTACAGTAAATCCTGAAAGTCCTTAAAAATAATTAACCCTTAAATGCCTAAAAATATCCAAAAATTATAGAAAAATATAAAATAGCTATATAATACATATATAAGCTATCTAGAGGTCATGTAACCTTAATATGGTCATAGCCAACCAATAAGCTTCGGCACGACTCCCAATGACCATAAAAATAAATCATAATCAAATAAAAAAAATTCGGGAAGTGGGCTTACAAATCTACCCACCTTAGAAAAAATTTATCCTCAAAATTTCGGAGGATACGATTAAGAATCAACACTAGATAAGATTAGGAATCTAGCATAAGAAAATCAAATAGGTTTTAGAGAATGTTAGGAGCCGAATAACGTTCCAAAAATAGAAGGATAAGATAAAAAGGTTCAAGAATAAAGGAAAAGAATAAGAAATAAATCAATAGTCATATTCCAAAAGGATGTAGTCTCTATAATATTCAAAAACCAAATGTGTACATGAAGTCACTTTACCGAAACTTTATGTCCTGCCAGTGTATATCTGGCTCAGTAAACCCTTGGTATCATGACTCAAATATAATATGGTATCGAACGCTCTATCAACTCTACCCAATGTTGACATAATAAATCAAAGGATCAAATAATGCAACGAGAATATAGTTTTAGTAATATTTGAGAACCTACGCTTACTTGAAATTATTTCAACTTAGGGGTCATGCCACGCCAGTGCGCTGCTGGCTGCCATGAACCCGCAGTATCAATAATTCAAATAAAAGGGGACAGTGCGCATCTGTCTTGCCATTGTAAGTCATCGAAAAATTCCTCCACTATATCCATAAGAATCTCCAAGGAGTTTCTAGAAATTCAAATAAGTTCTAAGGAAAAGTATATGTATCTGTACTATAAGTCTCAAGTCTTGAAAATATAATAATTGGTTAGGAAGACAATATCTAAAGATAAGAGAATTATAAACATTCTAATCTCTATCTCATGGTTATTCAAATGGTTGAAGGAGAAAGTTTAAATGAAACAACTAACGCGAGATTCATATATGGATAATATAGGCATAAATTATAAAAATATGGCAAAATAGAAAATAAGCAATGAATTCGGACCTTACAGTATGAGGATGATATCTAAAGAGAGCAAAAGAAAATTTTGAACAATCTATCATGGATAGAGCATGAATTCTTGGAAGGCCTAACTTACCAAGCGAATAGTCTACCCACCTTTGATCCATCATGTCAAAACAAAATAACATATTCTCCTAAAAAATTCCAAGATTTATCCAATAGGGCCTAGACTTCAATAAATCATTGGCTAAATCACATGGCCTTATTTAACTATCTTAACTATCCAAGGGTCAAATTGAATAAGGGACTCCTAGTCCTATTTATTCTCTTAAAATTAAATCAATCCCAATTATGAATCACCATCCTAGTTACAGGCTTGCAGCAGTACGACTAACTTAAGTACTACTACAAATTCGTAACATTTTGCAAAAATAGACCTAAATGGGCCACCATAAAAACTTGTCATGACCCGCACCCGCTTTTTGGGATACGAGTGCGTGTCCAATCCCAGCCTATGCCATGATATCGACGGTAGCACGCTGTCTAGCCTACAATAAACAAAATGCCCATAGGTACTAATTGCTCATTCACAATAACTAAATCAACTTTACAAATTTAGAAGTTTTACATTTGAAGAAGAATATAAGCTTTTATAATTATAGAAAACTACCACATATCTAACTAGTCTTCTATGGTTTGGCCTTCGAGTCTCTATCTCCCTCCCGTATGGTCCATAGCACAAAAGTAGGCATGCCATCCTCGCCTATAACAATTATCCAGTCAAAAAAGGAGCAAAGTACAACCATATTGCAATTAATATTGTTAGCCTAAAATAAGTTAGAACAATAAAAAACAATGATGGTAATGAGTATAGAAAGAACTAGCAAAGTATAAACTAGCAAGATATGAACTAGCAAGACATAAAATAGATAAAGGAACAATGAAAACAACTATGTGTGTGTGAAATACCTTTTAATATATGAACGAATGGGCTAATACGGCACATCATACGAGGGCTATACACAATAATAGGTACGGCTAACTCATACGTGGGGTGTATGACTTAGCTATCCACAATAACAATATTTAGGTTTGTTCATGTACTTACCGAGTATTTTCCCTCCCGACTCACTACAATCAATAACAGTCAATAATACACTAAGAAGGATACAATAACTAAAGTGTCACAATCGTGTCTCAATGAAATATCAATCAAGGTCTCAACGGGATATCAAACAAGAAAACAATAGAGAAAATATCACTACCATATTTTAGCTTGAGGGTAT
Organism: Iris pallida; assembly: GCA_029216955.1. Classification (NCBI taxonomy): domain Eukaryota; kingdom Viridiplantae; phylum Streptophyta; class Magnoliopsida; order Asparagales; family Iridaceae; genus Iris; species Iris pallida. Next base: position 10,083,185 of record JANAVB010028818.1, on the reverse strand, counting down.
TTTGGTCATTTGTGAATTTTTGAATTTATTTCGATTTATTGAATTAGTGATTTCTATTTTTTGACTTTGGCTAATTGAGACTTTGGAGACTAACCTATAAGTTGACCCTAGCTATGGTGACTTGGTTAGCATGGTGTGACCCTATTCTAACTTAAGTCAACCTCATTTTAGTCATTTATAAACTAGTTTGAAATATGATAGGTGCAATGACTTATGACTTAAGGATTTAATTCCATGACTTATGAAACTTGGCCCATAGGCCCATTTATGAAACCCTAATCCTAACCAAGCCATTATGGCCGACCAACCTAGGTATCCCCCCTATATAATCCCCTCTCCACTAGTTCTTGCCTCTTTTTTGTTTAACCAACTTTTAAAAAGGAAAGGTAAATCCCCATCTTCCCTAATTCATATTAATTCCATTTTTATTCTTTTTTAATCCAAATCTTTTGTAATAGATTCTAATCATCCTCTATTTGATGTTCATGGAGAGTGATTTTAGTTTGTGAGCAATTTAGAGGATTTGGCTAGCAACGGAAACCATTTAATTTAGGTTTTTTCTTGATCATTTGCACCTATAGGTAAAACCCTTCAAATTGTTATTAATTCTATTTTCTTTGCATGGTAGCCTAGATCTAGGTCTCCCCTAGCTGTCCTTTAAGTTTGGTAGGAGACCGTGTCCATTTCGTGTCCGTACCGGACATATATCACTGTTAGAGTGCATGTGGTTAATGAAATGCCACACTCATATATTTTTTGTTATTTTTAAAATATGTTTGATGGGATTTGTAGTACTTGGTGTCGTGTGTGATTTCGTGTCAGTTTTGAGTTGGTTTTGTGTCATGTCGTGTCTGCACAGTGACAGAACACACTACACAGGCCCGCGGACACTGCCCTACTGCTCGGGGTATTTTTCTTCGCGGACACGGCGACTCGACACATGCCACTTGGAGAGGAACAAGGGGTAGTGTCTGACATGAGTCGCCTTGAGCCTCGAGATGTGTCAAGTCGAGTCGGACACGCTCTAAAGCCCGCACTGGCCCTTGACTACATCGTGTACGTGACACAGACGCCTCTGACACGGATCTTGTGTCGTATCCTGGAGCCTCGTGGACACGATGCAGAGTGTCAGTGACGTAGCCCTAGTAGTGGCGAACCTAGTACACACCCACGTGTTGTGTCATGTTGTGTGTGCATGAGAGGCATTTGTGTTAAGTGGACACACCGTATTCGGCTCTGGGTGACACGAGTTGACTCGAGAGACACGTGCACATGTGTGTCTTTAATTACCAACCAATAAATTATAATATTAACTTGTTTTCGATGTTTAATTCTCAGTATCCTAAATTTCCTGATACGGCTATTATTAGAGAAATTAGTCTCCGTTTTTCCAATTTTAATTCGTAATGTAAATGCTAATTTTATGTTATTATCGATGTTTAAAATACTGTTATCTAGCTAAACCTATATGCTACGATCTAGGGTTTTATTTTGGGAGGAATTGTTGAGTTTGTGTTCGAATTTGCCAACGTCTGAACTGTGTTTATATTACCCCTTTAACACTAGTTTAAATGTTAGTTCTTTCCAGATTTTAATATGTAAATGATAAACTGAATGCATAGCTAATGATGGAGATTATGTTAGGGTTTCATCTCTTACATGTTAGGTTGATTGTTTTGAGGGGCGCTGAGTTGGTTTTGATGTTAATCCCTAAATCTAAACTGTATACATGTTAATATATTACACTGGTTTTGAATGAATAGTTCATTGCAGATTTCATTTTGAAGGTTGAACTGAACACGTGTTAACCCTTTCACATTGATTTCAAATGTTAGTTCGAATTACAGTTTTAATATGTAATGTTAAAGTGAATACAATGATTGAGTGATGGATATATGTTAGAATGTATACACTATTTTCTCCAATGCTTAGTTCACTGCAGGTCAAATGCAATGTGATGTTTAAACTGCGATTTAACCCTTCATTTTTAATCCCTAACTATGTACACAGAGATATGACACACACCCATACTCTAATGCAATGTCTGAACCTAAACTCTCCCTCTCTATATGCTTGTTCATATATATGTAGATATATATAGAATATGCAATACATGTTCTAATATATATAGCTAAGCATAACTAAAACCTCTACTTCAATATATATTTATATATATATATATATATATATATATATATATATATTTTTTTTTTTATATTTATATATATATATATATATATATATATATATATATATATATATATATATATATATATATATGTTTAGCCATGTATGATTGTAAGTTAATTAGGATGTGTAATGTAGATTGTTTAACCTATGCCATGTGTAGTGTAACTTGTAGCTAGTGTTTGTAACCCCAATTCTTGCTATACACTTTCATGTATGTTTCACACATATGCCTACAATCTAACCCTCATGACACTTGTCCACATACACCTATACACACACATAGCCTTACATGCTAGTTTCTCTCTCTAACTTTCTTTTTATATATAATGTTGTATATATGCATGTTGTATATATATGTAATCCTATATACATATAAATATATATAAATTTCATGATAAATAGCTAAATATGAATATGCTTGGATGTATGGCTTGTGTTGGCTTGTATAGCCTTAGGATTGATGTGTGCTTGCTAGGATAGACTGACTAGGCTTAGTGAGGCTTGTTTGGGTTAGGTTTGACCTAGTTGACCTAGTTTGACTAGTGTAGTTGACTAGAGTTGACCAAAGGTTGACTTTAGCCTAGATTGACCCCAAACATCATGTAGATGCATTATAGCAATCTATTTTACTATTTTGGACATGCAGTGACTTGTACTGTTCTATAGGAGCTAGACACCGCTCCTCAGATAGTATATTCTCTTCAGATATTCAGGATACCAGGTGAGTACATTCTCTGATCATTTTATATCTTGTTTAGGATTATATTCCTACTTTAGATTACTTTACTTGATGCTGACATGTTGGTAATAGGGATTGGTACTATATGGATCCCTTCGTGAGAAGTTATCCCTCTCGGGAGCCTCAGATACTCATATCTCGTGTGTTTCACTTACATCATGTATCTTATGCTTCTATTATCATGAATCTATCATGTATCAGCTTGTGATTCCTGTACTCTCATGAATCACAGAGCCTTTACGAATCTATTCATGAATCACTCTTTATGAGCCAGTAGCATAGTTATGAATCTTAACGTAACTTGAATAGATCCTTGTGTATTGATTGGAGATTGGGGAGTAGAACTAAACATGTGAGTAATTTCAAAGTAGTATAGTCATAAATCACCTCTTTAGTATAGTCATGAATCACATCCAACTGTTCACATGTTTATCTTGTACTCTGAATCATTAGTCACTGATTAGTTCTCTCTATGTATTGTAGATATTTACTTACAACTCTCTCTTTTATATCATATTGTTCTTTCAGTTTCATGTATCTTGCTCTCTAGTATGTTTATATTTTCTAACCTGTAATGATTTGTATGAGATGTATTATGCTCGTTCCTCTTCTGACAGGACCTGTTGAAAATATTACAGAGGATGAGGGCGAGGCACTCTGTACCACATATTATGGGACTATCCTAGAGGATTGCTGTGACCTGGATCAGCAGCAGGACCCCTTAGCAGTGGATAATACACCATTAGTTTAGAGTTGTTTTAGTTGTACTTACTTGCACTCTGGATTACTGTATTTGAGATTTAGGATATTTTTTGGATTGTGATATCTTAGACACTTAGACTTCTACCTGTTTGTATCTTCTTATGGATTCATTTCATATCTATCTATCTTATCTTATTTCTGCCTTAGATGTGATTGAGACTGTACTCTGTTATGTCACCTCCATTCGGAGTGTATATACTATACATGTACTTTATATTGTTAGATGATTGACCTAGGACAGCGTTCTACCGCCGACACTGTGGCATAGGCTGGACGTAACCACTTCTTGTGCCCTTACTCTAGGGTGCGGGTCATGACACGTTTTTAGTGGTGGCCCATTTAGGTCGAGTTTATGTAGTGGTATTCGAACTAGAGTATCACTACAGTCTGCAGTAGGATTAGGATATATTTTTGAAGGTACTCAATCACAGTTAGGATTCCTTGAGAGATTCCTGGGACGACCCTTGAGAATCTTATTTAAACTTCAATTTGAAATCCTTTCCCTTATTTTCTTCGCTCTCACTCCTTGATTATTGAAATTGATTTTTGATGGATCGTTGTTGATTTTGATTTTCTATCGAGATGAATTTTATGGCCCGAGTTACGATATTTTTTGATAACATATGTTGACGAAAATAATAAGGATGGTAAAACGTCTACTTGATTATGGAACCTGTAGTTTATCTCAGCCATATTAGCTGGCATGGCAGAAACATAGAGACCTGACTTCGGATGTACGTATCTTGGTTATGGAATTTGGAATTTCTTGCAGCTATACTAGTCGGCATAGCGAGAATTCCAGACGACATGATTGTAGAGGTGCATACCCCAGTTATGGAATCTATCGTTTATTGCAGCCTTGCTTACTGACATGGCGAGGACTCTGAGTAACATGATTTTGTACAGACGTATATGATTATCAGATTGTATCTTGAGAAGGTTTTTAAACATATCATCTCTATCATGTTGTTATAAAATTGTATTCCATCATCAAATAACTTAAGAGTAAGGATATTTTAGTTTTGTAGAGCTTATTCATATGTAGTTCTTTCATAGTGTGATGATATGATAACTTGTAGAGTGGTTGTACCCTAGAGATGATAGTTAGCATTGGTATTAGAATAATAACCCATTGTAGATGATTCCCCTATTATTTGTAATACCTAGCAGTTTCCATATAGGATGTTAGTATGCCTTAATTATAGCCTTGATGATATATTATTATTTTCCCTTACCCTTTCCAGTATGGCACCCATGACCAGAGCATGTCCTTGAGTATAGTCATAGTTTCACCTGAGACTGAGAGGTCTATATATATAGATAGGTTACAGATGATATTGGCATATGGAATAGGGGTTTGGTTGGTATCTATAGGTCATTGTTGTATAGGGTATTGACATGTTGTTTAGCCTATATTTGGCCCAATTTTTTATTTTAGTTGAGTTCTCTTTGTGTTGAGTTCAGTCATGTTTGATCAACCTTTATAGGCAGTGTGCAGACCCTTCACTAGATACCCTGTCCCCTTGGTTTAGATTTGTACAAGTTGTTCACTGCACTCAACATTACATTACCTACCATATTGCATCATAGATTTTACTGGACCATTGTTCAGACCCCAATTATTGACTCACCAATATAACCATCAACCCCTTAACATATTCCATGCATATTAGAGGTCTGCACTCATCCTTACTTTCTGTACATGGTGTCATACTGCATCCCTTAGCATTTTACTTTACTTAATAGCCTTGCAATACCCTTCATTATAACCTGCAGTACCTACCCTACGGTGGAGTTTAAAACTTTTTAGGCATGGTTGTTCAGTACATTTAGGACAGTTGTATACATTAGGGATATAATGTGGGTTGTTAATAAAGTTTTCCCTTGATTATTTGTTCTGTCCCTCTTTCATTCTTAGATACAGATGATACCTGTTTAGTCCATCTGTCCAGATACATTTCCAAACCTTTCCCTTTCAATGATGGTTCAGTCTTCCAAAAGCCCCTACCTGGGCATTGGTTCAATTTTCCATATGTATGTGTCCTACATATCGTTGTGCTACATTTGATTGTTCTGTATCTTCATGAGCAGCCATGCTACACCACTGTTCTGTCCCAATACACCCTACAATATTTGATCCCTTCATTGGAGTGATAGGCATGGGGTAGGAGTGTGTGTTGATTAGACCTTGAGTAGAGTTTGAGGTGATGAGAGTTAAATATATATATCTTGTATATATGTAATGTATTTTGATTTGGTGCGTAGCCTGCACTGATTACAGTATACTGCCTATTGCATTCCCTGCACACCAGTTTGGTTCACTTCTTTCAAACCACTGTCCTGCATGCAGTTAGTAGGTGTTCAGTCCAAATAGAGAGGATAGGCCAGGTTGATCTAAAGGCATATTTCAGTCACCATGTAGGCTTCATTCCACTTTAGCTTTACAAGTGGACCCTAATGTCCTGTCCTTTTGCTTATAAATTCATTCTCCTTAGCATCATTTTTTTTTTGCCTACATTGATGTTTCAGACCATTCATCCTAAGCCTAATCTTTGAGCATTTGTTCAGTTCCTTATGAGTTTGGTCTACTTTAATACTTTGATGATAAGTTATATATATATATATATATTTATATATATATATATATATATATATATATATATATATATATATATATATATATATATATATATACTTAGGATACATGTAATGGGTTGTTGTTCTTGAGCTTATGTATATGTGGTATTTGGGATTGGTATGCTTAGATTATAGGTATTTAGTTATGGTGACTTGATAGGATTTGGGAAGTTAAGAGTTAGTCTATTATAGAGTTTTTTTTTCTTTTACTAAATTCTAGTTGCCATCACCTAGATAGCTAGCATAGGTAAAACCCTAAGAAGTTGACCAGTTGTTGACCAAGTACTTGGATGTTGGCAAATTAACTAATTGTTGACCAATAGTTGACCATTGACTATGTTTGACTTAGTTTGACTGGAGAAAGGATTAGAAGTAGGTTGATTGTTTGTTTGTTTGATCTTGTTTGATTATTTAGTAACTTGAGACCTTGTTTGTGTTTAGGTCAAAAACATGATTTTTCTGAGGATATCTCCGACTCGTGGGACCGTACGTTTTGGTGGAGGTGGGAAGCTTAGCCCGCGCTTCATTGGACCTTTCGTGATCAGCGGAAGAGTCGATGACGTGGCTTACAGGCTAGACTTGCCACCTGCACTAGTGGGTGTCCACAACGTATTTCACATATCATAGTTGAGATGGTATATGGCTGACCTTAGCCATATACTTGACCATTCAGAGAATGAGCTGGGACCTACTCTCAGTTATCCAGAGCAGCCAGTGGAGATTTTGGATCACCGAGAGAAGGTACTAAGAAACCAGGTGATACCCTAGGTTCGCGTCGCATAGAGGCATCATTCTCCAGGAGAGTCTACCTGGGAGCGGGAGGATAAGATGCGCGAGAGATACCCATATCTTTTTGCTCCTTGAGGTATGTTTGTCTATCCTTCTCATCAGTTTAGTTCGTCTTTTAATTTCGAGGACAAAATTATTTTAAGGAGGGTAGATTTGTCACTACCACATTTTAGCTTGAGGGTATTTTGGTCATTTATGAATTTATGAATTTATTTTGATATATTGAATTGGTGATTTCTATTTTTTGACTTTGGCTAATTGAGACTTTGGAGACTAACCTAGAAGTTGATCCTAGCTATGGTGACTTGGTTAGCATGGTGTGACCCTAGTCTAACTTAAGTCAACCTCATTTTAGTCATTTAGAAACTAGTTTGAAATAAGAGAAATAATGATAGGTGCAATGACTTATGACTTAAGGATTTAATTCCATGACTTATGAAACTTGGCTCATAGGCCCATTAGTGAAACCCTAACCCTAACCAAGCCATTATAGCCGGCCAACCTAGGTATCCCCCATATATAATCCCCTCTCAACTTGTTCTTGCCTCTTTTGTATTCAACCAACTTTTAGAAAGAAAAGGTAAATCTCCATCTTCCCTAATTCATATTAATTCCATTTTTATTCCTTTTTAATCCAAATCTTTTGCAATAGATTCTAATCATCCTCTATTTGATGTTCATGGAGAGTGATTTCAGTTTGTGAGCAATTTGGAGGATTTGGCTAGCAATGGAAACCATTTGATTTGGGACTTATCTTGATCATTTGCACCTATAGCTAAAACCCTTCAAATTGTTATTAATTCTGTTTTCTTTGCATGGTAGCCTAGATCTAGGTCTCCCTAGCTGTCCCTCAAGTTTGGTAGGAGATTGTGTCCATTTCGGACACATAACAGTGTTAGAATGCATGTGGTTGATGAAATGCCACACTCATATTTTTTTGTTATTTTTAAAATATGTTTGATGGGATTTGGGATTTGTAGTGCTTGGTGTCGTATATGATTTCCTATCAGTTTTGAGTCAGTTTTGTGTCGTGTGTGCACAGTGATACGAATATGCTGCACAGACCCGCGGACACTGCCCTGCTGCTCGGGGTATTTTTTTTCCGCGGATATGGCGGCTCGTCACGCGGCACTTGGCGAAGACCAAGGGGCAGTGTCTGTCATGAGGCCCCTTGAGTCTCAAGACGTGTCGTGTCGAGTCAGACATGCTCTAAGGCCCGTACTGGCCCTTGCTTACATCGTGTACTTGACACAGGCGCCTCTGACACAGGTCTTATATCGCGTCCTAGAGTCTCGTTGACACGATGCAGAGTGTCAGTGACGTAGCCCTAGTAGTGGCGAACCTAGATACACACCCATGTATTGTGTCATGTCGTGTGTCGTGTCCTAGACACGAGTGCACGTGTGCATGAGACAGTGTGTCTGTGTGTGCATGAGAGGTGTTCGTGTTGAGTGGACACGCCATATCCGGCTCTGGATGACACGAGTTGACTCGAGGGACACGTGCACATGCGTGTCTTCATTACCAACCAATAAATTGTAATATTAACTTGTTTTTGATGTTTAATTCTCAGTATCCTAAATTTTCTGATATGGCTATTATCAGAGAAATTAGTCTCTGTTTTTCCAATTTTAATTCGTAATGTAAATGCTAATTTCATGTTATTATTGATGTTTAACATACTGTTATCTAGCTAAACTTATATGCTATGATCTAGGGTTTTGTTTTGGGAGGAATTTTTGAGTTTGTGTTCGAATTTGCCAATGTCTGAACTGTGTTCATATTACCCCTTTATCACTAGTTTAAATGTTAGTTCTTTCCAGATTTTTAATATTTAAATGATAACTGAATGCATAGCTAATCATGGCAATTATGTTAGGGTTTCATCTCTTACATGTTAGGTTGTTTGTTTTGAGGGGCACTGAGTTGGTTTTGATGTTAATCCCTAAATCTGAACTGTATACATGTTAATATATTATACTGGTTTTGAATGAATAGTTCATTGCAGATTTCAATTTGAAGGTTGAACTGAACACATGTTAACCCTTTAACATTGATTTCAAATGTTAGTTCGAATTGCAGTTTTAATATGTAATGTTAAACTGAATACAATGATTGAATGATGGATATATGTTAGATTGTATACGCTGTTTTCTCCAATGCTTAGTTCACTGCAGTTCAAATGCAATGTGATGTTTAAACTGAGATTTAACCCCGAGATTTAATCCTTCATTTCTAATCCCTAACTCTGTACACAGAGACATGACACACACCTACACTCTAATGCGATGTCTGAACCTAAACTCTCCCTCTCTATATGCTTGTTCATATATATGTAGATATATATATAGAATATGCAATACATGTTCTAATATATATAGCTAAGCATAACTAAAACCTCTACTTCCACATATATATATATATTTTTTTTTTATATATATAGAATATGCAATACATGTTCTAATATATATAGCTAAGCATAACTAAAACCTCTACTTCCACATATATATATATATATATATATATATATATATATATATATATATATATATATATATATATATATACATTACACATCCCAATTAACTCACAATCATGCATGGCTAAACATATATATATATATATGTTTAGCCATGCATGATTGTGAGTTAATTGGGATGTGTAATGTATATTGTTTAACCTATGCCATGTGTAGTGTAACTTGTAGCTAGTGTTTATAACCCCAATTCTTAATATATACTTTCATGTATGTTTCACACACGTGCCTACAATCTAACCCTCATGACACTTGTCCACATGCACCTATACACACACATAGCCTTACATGTTAGTTTCTCTCTCTAACTTTCTCTTTATATATAATGTTGTATATATACATGTTGTATATATATGTAATCCTATATACATATAGATATATATGAATCTCATGATAAATAGCTAAATGTGAATGTGCCTGGATGTGTGGCTTGTGTTTGGCATGTATAGCCTTGGGATTGATGTGTTCTTGCTAGGATAGACTGGCTAGGCTTAGTGAGACTTGTTCGGGTTAGGCTTTACCTAGTTGACCTAGTTTGACAAGTGTAGTTGACTAGAGTTGACCAAAGGTTGACTTTAGCCTAGATTGACCCCAAACATCATGTAGATACATTGTAGCAGTCTATTTTACTATTTTGGACATGTAGTGACTTGTACTGTTCTATAGGAGCCAGAGACCACTCCTCAGACAGTATATTTTCTTCAGATATTTAGGATACCAGGCGAGTACATTCTCTGATCATTTTATATCTTGTTTAGGATTATATTCCTGCTTTAGATTACTTTACTTGATGCTGACACGTTGGTAACACTGATTGGTACTATATGGATCCCTTCATCAGATGCTATCCCTCTCGGGAGCATCAGATACTCATGTCTCATGTGTTTTACTTACATCATGTATCTCATGCTTCTATTATCATGAATCTATCATGTATCAGCTTGTGATTCCTATACTCTCATGAATCATAGAGCCTTTACGAATCTATTCATGAATCACTCTTTATGAGCCAGTAGCGTAGTTATGAATCTTAACGCAACTTGAATGGATCCTTGTGTATTGATTAGGGATGGGGGAGTAGAACTAAACATGTGAATAATTCCAAAGTAGTATAGTCATGAATCACATCTTTAGTATAGTCATGAATCACATACAGCTGTTCACATGTTTATCTTGTACTCTGAATATTAGTCACTGATTAGTTCTCTATATATATTATAGATATTTACTTACAGCTCTCTCTTTTATATCATGTTATTCTTTCAGTTTCATGTATGTTACTCTCTAGCATGTTTATATTTCCTAACCTGTTATGATTTGCATGAGATGTATTGTGCTCGCTCTTGTCCTAACTGGACCTGTTAAATATATTATAGATGATGAGGACCAGGCGCTCTGTACCACATATTATGGGACTATTCTAGAGGATTGCTGTAACCTGGATCAGCAGCAGGACCCCTTACCATTAGTTTAGAGTTGTTTCAGTTGTACTTATTTGCACTCTGGATTACTGTATTTGAGATTTGGGATGTTTTCTGGATTATGATATCTTAGACACTTAGACTTCTACCTGTTTGTATCTCCTTGTGGATTCATTTCATATCTATCTATCTTATCGTATTTCTGCCTTAGATGTGATTGATACTGTATTCTGTTATGTCACCTCCATTCGGAGTGTATATACTATACATGTACCTTATATTGTTAGATGATTGACCTAGGACAGTGTTCTAGTGTCGACACTGCGGTGTAGGCTGGACGTAACCACTTCTTGTGCCCTTACTCTAGGGTGCGGGTCGTGACAGAAAATATTATAATGAACTAAAACATATTGCAATATTGTACTTGCCTGAATGCTTGCACAAACCACAGTCACAAGTTGAGGATGCGAGGAACGCTAATCTATAAGCTATCAACCTATATCGCACGTCGTACCACGAACCGTGCACGAAAACCACAAGTCAATTCTAATATTCTAACTCTAAAATCATGGAATAAGTGGCTAATTGGTTAACTAATCTAATAATAGTTAATTCTGGAATAAATCACTTAAAAACCTAATTTAACATATAATAATATGAAATATCATCTAAACTAGGAAGTTTTGTCCACAAAAAGTCATGTTTCTAATTATGGAAACCATGGCACACAAATCGAGGCGTGCCGTTGACTATCTAGTCAAACGTCATGAATTCAAGATTTTGAAAGTGACCTTGATAGATTTCAGCGCCATGAGTGCTCTGGAATAGACCGTGCCGCAAAATCACGCTTTGATCAAAAGATATCGCCGTTATGGCTAACCGTGACCAAAAAGTGATTTACCGATCAATTCTGAGTTCAACTGAATAACTAAAATATCAAAACGAACCTATAAACTTTTGGGAAAATTCTGTGTCGACAATTGTCGTGTTATATTCCCAAAATTTAAACATATCGCAAATCGGAGTTCGGGATCTCTCCGGATCTAGAAAACCGTACGACATGTCCAGTTTTGGACAACAAACATTCATCGAATTCTCCAGAAATTCAGGATCAAAATATGCAAAAATAAATTATAATTTCTGGAAGTCGTCCTCAATACGAATCCAACAACAAAAAATGGCACGCTAAAATCACGTCGGGGTTGGCCGCAATCGCTTCGGGAAGTTGAAGGCCTCCTAGATGAAACCTCTGAAAATCGACAGGAATTTAATTAGGGTTTTGAATATAATATATATATATATATATATATATATATATATATATATATATATATATATATATATATATATATATATACATATATATATATATATTTTTTTTTTTTTTTTTCGGCGCCCAACTGTTCATCCACCGCCTGTCTCTCCTATATATATATATATATATATATATATATATATATATATATATATATATATATATATATATATACATATTTTTTTTTTAGACAGGCGGTGGATGAGCAGTTGGGCGCCGATAGGTGGGCCTCCTATGGCTGACTGTATAGCTGACAATGCTGCTGACTGTGTAAATACATATTTTAATTCCAGAAGTTCATTAAAAATTCATTTTAACTCCAAATAAATCAAAATAAATCCCAGAAAATCCAAAAATATCCTAGAAAATTCTAAAAAATATTTTTAGGTGTCTAAAGCCTAAATAAAAAGTTTGGCCTCTAAATCACTTCGTGTGATCCCACAGTAAATCTAAAAGCATATACAAAATTAATTCTACAGGTTTTAATTATCTAAAATTTTCTTAAAATTCTAAAAAATTCAGAAAAATCCTAGAATATTCGAGAAAATATTTTTAGTCATCTAGAGCCCAAATAAAAATATTCGGTTCAAAAATACCCCTGGATGACCTTGCAGTAAATCCTGAAAGTCCTTAAAAATAATAAACTCTTAAATATTAAATACCTAAAAATATCCAAAAGTTATAAAAATATAAAATAGCTAAATAATACATATATAAACTATCTTGATGTCATATGACCTTAATATGGTCATAGCTAACCTACACCCTTCGGCATGACTCCCAATGACCATAAAAATAAATCATAATCAAATAAAAAAAAATCGGGAAGTGGGCTTACACAAAGTGTCCGAAAGTAGTCGGGTCGTCGAAGCTCGGTCCATCGAACGCAGGATAATGGATCATCGAAACGGAAGCAGTGGGGTGATGCAGCATACTCCAATGTACATCAGCAATACTGTTCCTCAATACATGAGCCTTTGAGGTATGATGGAACTCAGCAGCAACATAACTATGATGACGTTGTCTGGATTGGGTGACAAAATCATCAAAGCGCTGATAGAAATGCGGGTCGAAACCAGGAGCATAAACAACAGGGACAGGAGGAGGAACATATCGATTGGCCTGAGCCTCAACAAGAGCAGCTCTGAAAGGAGGTGGAGGCAGAGGATATTTCCTAGATCTAGTCAGCTCAAAAGATGACAAAGAAATAGGACAAGTAGAAAGGTCGATCTAAAATCTCCTGAAAATAGCTGCCAGATGCATGGGTTACAAAAGGTTACACCCCACCCGTCTGCAAACGATCATCCAAGACATAAAGGCCTTGGGGATAGAAAACAGAACACTGAAATGAAGATGATACATTGCAAATATCTCATAAAACGTGATCTCGTCAGAAGATCCCGTCTTAGAAAGCAAAGCAGATAAAATAAAGCGATATAAGTCATAAAAGTTTTAGTTGAGGTATTTTGCAAATATCCTACCACTGCGAGGGACAGTGTTAGGATGACACATTGCAACCTTAAAGGAGTCAAGTATCATTTCTTCGGAAAACTGGACTCGATGAATATCAACTAATGCCTCGCTAATATCAAGCATATGAAAATACTCACTGACATCAGTTGAGTTGAATTCGATTTCGTGTCCAGCGACATAAGAGTAGATACTGTCATCGGGTTTCACTTGTATATTGCAATAGAACATTCTAATAACGTTATCGTAAATATTGTCAGCAGTTTGAAAGAAATCCCGAAGACTAAGTCTATCGAAAGTATTGGTGTACTCAGAGAGAACAGTGAAATTGACAGATCTCCCGGGACATATTTTCCAAAGAGATAAGGAGTTAAACTAAGAGTTTGAAAATTCCATTGATGGAAAGTGTGAAGCATCATAAACCTCTTCATCGGAGGGACGAGCGGGACTAAATGTGTTCACAGGTTCATACTCCAAACTTGAAGATGAACCCGCTGTAGAAGAAACTTTCTTTCTCTTATGAATTTGTTTAGGAGCCAGATGAAAATAGAAAGAGAGAGAAATACCTTAATAGAGTGGAGAATAGATTAAGGAAATCACCTTTCGAGCTTCGTAGAACTAAGGATTAGGGAGGAGAAGAGCTTGGAAAGATGAAACTAGGGTTTTTTTGGAGGATTTTTGTTCGGGTGTAAAGTAAATAGGAGCTAGGGTCGGCTGCTACTGTTCTGGAAATTGAACCGACGTCAACCGAACTTGGCCCGAACTCTGTCCGAGTTCTGCCAGAATTCGGCCATTTGTATTCCCAGTTCATTTATGCATAATAAATGATAAATAAACTTAATAACTTTTAAACTTCTCAATTTATTAACATTCATTACTTTAGGTTAGCTATAGGGGCCGGATCCCAGCTAGCAGTAGTCCGAAGACACTTGGCACTGTGTCTCTTAGAATTTTATGTCTTTTTGACAGAAGGACGCTTTCGACTTGTACACAAAGTAAATTCAATTAATAAAATGTTAAAGTTTTAAGTTTATAAGAGTTTTTATTAAACATAATGCATCATGAGTTCAAAAATTCAAGTATACCTAGTTCACATCGTAGATAGTTGAAACGGTCTTCAGCTAGCGGTTTTATGAAAATATCTGCTAATTGGTGATCTGTGTCAATAAAGATTAAGCAAATATCCCTGTGTTGTTGGTGATCACGTAAAACTTGATGACGAATCTTTATGTGCTTTGTGCGTGAGTGACAAACAGGATTTTTAGTCAAGTTAATCGTGCTAGTGTTGTCACAAAAAATGGGAATCTTCGTATAGTACAGATTGTAGTCTTCTAGGATTTGCTTCATCCATAAAATTTGAGCACAACAGCATCCTGCGGCGATATACTTAGCCTCAGTCGTTGATAATGCTACAGAATTTTGCTTCTTGCTAAACTAGGAGACTAAATCTTTTCCTAGGAAATGATACGTACCGCTGGTACTTTTATGGTCTACTTTGCATCTTGTAAAATCTGCATCTGAATAACCGATTAGGTCAAAAGATGTGATTTTGGGACACCACAAGCCAACTGTAGAAGTTCCCTTAAGGTATCGGAAGATACGCTTAACGGCACATAAGTGTGATTCCTTAGGATTAGCTTGATATCTAGCACAAATACAAATGCTAAACATGATATCAGGGCGACTAGCAGTTAAATATAATAAACTACCAACCATACCTCAATACTTGTACTGGTCGACTGGTTTGCCACTTTCATCAATATCAAGTCGGATTGATGTAGCCATTGGAGTTTCGATACGCTTTACATTGTCGAAGTCATACTTCTTTAGTAAATCCTTCGTATACTTTGCTTGGTTGATGAATGTTCCCTATGAGTGTTGTTTGATCTGGAGTCCTATGAAGTAGTTCAGCTATCCTATCATACTCATCTCAAACTACTATGCATACACTTAGCAAATTCTTGACAAAGATTTTCATTAGTAGAACCGAATATTATGTCATCTGAAAAGTTTCATCATCTGAACTCTTGATAAATAAAGTAGTATCAACTCTTCCTTTTGAAAAACTATTTTTAAGTAGAAATGCACTTAGGCGTTCATACCAAGCACGAGGTGCATGTTTGAGTCCATAGAGTGCTTTTCTAAGTTTGAAGACGTGATCGGGTTTTTAAAAATCTTCAAAACCAGGGGATTGTTTCACAAAAACTTCTTCTTTCAAAAAATCATTTAAAATGCACTTTTCATGTCCATTTTAAATAATTTAAAATTATGAAAACATGCAAATACATAAAACATGTAGATAGCTTCTAGTCTAGCAACATGAGCATATGTCTCGTCATAGTCAACACCTTCTTCTTGATTATAACCTTGTGCCACTAGACATGCTTTATTACGTAGAAGTTGCCCATCCTCACTTAATTTATTTTGGAACACCCATTTGGTACCAATTATTGATTAACCAATAGCTTCAGGAACAAGTTCCCAAACTTGGTTTCTCTCAAATTGATTAAGTTCTACTTGTATGGCATCAATCCAAAATTTATCATTAAAAGCATCTGCTACTGTCTTAGATTCTACTTGCGATATAAAAGCTATATGAGCTGCTATATCAGTATTTTTATTAGAAGAACGTGTACTTACACCTTTTGATACATCACCTATGATGAGCGTCTCTGAATGATCTGGCAAGAATTTCCAAGATTTGAATCTCTCTGTTAGATCTTCCACAGGGGTCTTTCTGGTAACAATATCTTGGGATGACTTGGATTTAACCTGTGCATCTTCATCATCACTGTTACTAGATCTGTGACTATTGAGCTCATCAAAAGTAAAATTAGTAGATTCTTCAACAATCATAGATCTTTTATTAAATACTTTATATCCCTTACTCTTAGCAGCATATCCGAAAAATATCCCTTCATATGCTTTAGAGTCAAACTTTCCCAAGTTGTCCTTGGTGTTCAGGATAAAATATCGACATCCAAAAACTTTAAAATAAAAAAATTTGGAATCCTTCCAAACCAAAGCTCGTATGGTGTTTTCTTCGAGATATGTCGAATTAACACCCTATTTAAAACATGACAGGCTGTACTAACAGCTCCGGCCCAAAAATATTTAGGAAGATTATATTAATTTAGCATGGCTCTAGCCATCTCGCTTAGAGTACGATTCTTTCGCTCCTTAACACCATTTTGTTGGAGAGTTTTAGGACAAAAAAACTCGTGGTAATATCCACTATTATCACAAAACTTTTTGAAATCGGTATTTATGAATTCGCCACCATGTCCACTTCGGATACGAGTAATCATGAAGCCTTTTTCATTTTGTACCTTTTTACAAAATATCTGAAATTCAAAAATTGTATCACTTTTATTTGATAAAAAGTAAACCCATGTAAAATGAGAGAAATCATCAAAAATAACAAAGGCGTAGAGCTTACCGCCAAGACTAACGACTCTACTAGGGCTAAATAAGTCCATATGAATTTACTGCAAGGGTCTAGAAGTGCTTACAGCGTTGATGGATTTAAAAGTTGACCTTGTTGCCTTGTTCTTTTCACAGTCAGCACATACCATGTCTCTCATGAATGTGATTCGGGGTGTCCTTTTACCAACATTTTGGTACATAGTCGTGAGATAGTTTCCATATTGGCATGTCCTAGCCTCATGTGCCGTAGCCAGCTTTCATCTTGATTTTCTATTAGGGACCTTCCTGCATTGTTAGTACTCTCTAAAAAGAAAACATAAATATTGTCTTCTCTAATCCCTTCATATACGGGATTACCAGATGACATTTCATATATGGTACATTTGTCTTTGACAAAGTTGATGCCATAACCATTATCTGCCAAATGACTTATGTTCAGTAGGTTATGTTTCAACTCTGTAACTAGACAAACATCTTTTATTACTGGGTAAGGAGACATACCGATAGTGCCATTTCTAATTATATCACATCTCAAGTTATTTCTGAAGGAAACGTATCCTTCTTTCTTTATCGATAGCGTAGCGAACAAAGATGCATCACCAGTCATGAGCCGCGAACATCCGCTATCGAGGATCCACTTAATTCTAGCATGAGAGGGTTGAGGGTCTACCTACAAAATGAGCAAATGAATCCTTTGGTACCCATTTGAAGGGTCCATTTTGATTAGTCTTAGGTCTCCAAACAAGTGTTTGATTGTCAACAAGCTTTCTTGCTAGACAATACTGTGATATGTGCCCGTGAGTACCACAATATGCACAAGTAAGTTTTGAAAAGTGCTCTTTGTTTCTGTGTTGACATGCATTTGTGTCTTCTTTAAAAACCTATAAGCGAATGCATGATTGTTATTAACGAGTTGTTTGCGTGCATTCTGTGGTTTAGTCCTCTTAGTTATATGCTTAGCATTAGGACTAACCTTAGGCTGTGTCACAGGGATGACTTGCTTGCCTAACTTCTCTCTAAATTTTTAGAGATCGCACAAGACTCCTCATATTTAGCAGTCATATCAGCGAGTCATTGCTCTGCCACTAAGTGCCTCTTCTTCTCTATGTCATAAAGCTCTTATGTTTTGACATAGTCTCTTTCTTTTTTCAACGGTGAGGATAGCCTCATGATAGTCTACCTTGAGCTTGGCTATCTTATCCGTGTTACCGGTAGTAGATGTCTCTCTAATATCTTTGGGAAGATTAGACAATCTTGCTACTTCGGTTGTGCATGTCTTAACCTCTTGCGAGATTGCTTATCCTTGTCTAACACATTTTTGTGTTCTTCAAGTAGTTCGCTAAAAGCATTTTCTAACTCATCGAAAGTAAAGTCATCATACAGAGGATTAGATGATACCTTCTCGAATGTCATAAGACAGACATTAGCAGGGCTGCATGGTCTGTCCTCTTCCTCTGATTCACTAGCATCACTTTCGTGCCAGATGTTTGTATTTGCATACTTTCGACCAGTTGTAGCTTTCCTGTTTGATCTTGAAATTCTTCATATGCCCTAACTTCTTACATCCAAAGCATATTCTTTCTTCTTTGTTGCTTTCGTGGACGTCTTTCTTCCTTCGGTTTGATCTCTCAAACTTTAAGAATTTTCTAAAGTTCTTTACTAGCAGGTGTCATGACCCGTACCCGCTTTTCGGATACGTGACGTGTCCGAGCCAGCCTACCCGCAGAGTCGGCGGTAGAACGCTGTCACGGCCAAGATGCTCAAAATCATAAAATATAACATTTATTGCTCATTCACATTTCTAAATTGATTACAACTTTTACAACATTTATATTTAAAGAAAATACAAGGTTCTTACTAATACCACTTCTATCTAATTTCTAGGTTTCTGCCTGCAAGTACACCGGTATCTCCCCATGCTAAGTGAAATCACAGCTAAACCTGAAAAATATTGGTTTCCAGCCAAGAATGTGAACAAGCACACAAACAGACGACAAATCGAAAACACAATAGAATTCACAAGACATAAAAAAACATATGTGAGATGATCTAGAAAATAAGACCGATATCATGATAAATCACGAAAGAAAGTAGATAACTCTACAACATGATATATCAGCTAGAAAAGGAACATGTAACTAGGATAACATGGCAAGTGGTGAAGAAAATGAGGAAAACAAGTAAATACAACTATCTATGTGTTTTGAAATACCAGTTTCGACATGTGAATGGCTAGGGGTAAATCAGGCACCATGCACGTGTCGTGTGCAGCTGCTATTCTTCACGAAAGATATGAGAGATAGTTTTGGGTAGTCCACATGTCTACTAAAATATTTCCCCTCCCGACGTACTCATTGACTCGAACAAGTCACGAAACACAAAAACACGACAACCACAAAATAAATTATGTAGAGATCCATGACACTAATCCGTGTAACAATGTGTCAACAAGCAGGAGAGCATATGCATAAACATAAAATGGAAAGATTACTATGAATCGAAAGCAATCAGAAAGTGCACTTGCCAAAATCCTGGCACAAACCGTAGTCACAAGTCGAGGATGAGGGGATTGCCAATCTAGAAGCTGTCAACCTATAACATACAATGTACCACAAACCATGCACGAAAACAACTAGTCAATCCTAAGGTTCTAGTTCTAAATTCATGGAATAAGTGGCTAATGGGTTGACTAATCTAATAATAGTTAATTCTGGAATAAATTACTTAAAACCCTAATTTGACCTAATAATAATCTGAATATAATCTAAACATGGAAGTTTGGCCATAAAAAGTCATGTTTTCAATTTTGGAAACCATGACACCCAAATCGAGACGTGCCATTGACTATTAAGTCAAACATCGTGAACTCTAGATTTTGAAAATGCATCTTGGTAGATTTCAGTGTCACAAGTGCGCTTGAATCAACCGTGCCGCAAATTCATTTTTTGGTCAAAAGACATCGCCAATATAGCTAAATGTGACCAAAACGGTGATTCACCAATCAATTCTGAGTTCAACAGAATAACTAAAATACTAGATAAATGGATTAATTTTTGGGAAAAATACATGTCGTAGAGCTCTGTGTCAGCTTTCTGAAACTTCAAACAGCTCGTGATTTCGATTTCCAGTCCTCCCGAAATCTCGAAAACATCAAAACATGTCAAGTTTCGGACAACCGACACTCTACAAGTTCTCCAGAAATTTAGGAATAATATATACAAAAATAATTTACATATTCAGAAAGTTTACCTTGATAAGTATCTAACAAAATAAATGACATATGAATCCGAGGTCGGGGCTGAAGGCAATCGCCTCGGGAAGTTGGAAATCTTCTTGGGATCAAACTCAAAATGTCGGCAGAAGGTTTTTAGGGTTTCGAAACTAAAGAACTGAATATATATATATAAAGAGAGGGAGGCGCGGCTCGAGACTGTGGGCGGCTGCAGGCGACACATGTCGTCATCCTATGCAGCCCGCTCAATTAATGAACAACCAGATGGCCATGCGGCTTGAGGCTAAGCCGACTCCTAGTCAATTTTGGAGCCGAGCTCCACACTAAGGATGCACAGTCAGCACTAAGCTGACTGACAGGCGGGCCCGTACCCATTCAGCGGGTGGCTAACGGGTGGGCCTGTCTTGCTGACTGGGTAATTTATTAATCAGAAATTAGTTTTGAAAGCAGTTTTAATTACAGAAACTCATAATAAATATTAAAAATAGCCAAAAAATTATGGAAAAATTCTAAAAAATATAAAATAACATATTGAACCCTAAAAAATATTTGGGGTCAACATTTGCTTATATGCTAGCACAATAAATTCTAGAGGTCGTAGAAAATAGGTTTTTCCATATTAAATTTATCAAAATAATTCCAAAAAAATTGTAAAAAATATAGAAAATATATTTAACCTTCTAAAATATAATTAAAAATACTTTACCTCAAATTATCCCCAAATAGCCTCATAATAAATAATGGAAGCCTTTAAACTATATAAAACTAAATAAAATAATTATCTAAAAATATCTAAAAATTATAGTAAGCTATAAAATAGCTAAACAATGCTTACTAAGGTCCAAATGACCATAATATGATTATAGCTCCCTTATGAGCTGAGGTAAGACTCCTAATGATCATAAAAGTAAATCGTAATCAAATAAATAAAAAAATCAGGAAGTGGGCTTACAAATCTACCCACCTTAGAAATAAATTTGTCCTCGAATTTAATGGTTTACTAGGATAGTGGAACTTGATTGACCGGTGAGAAAAGTTAGTAAGAAATTTTATAAATTAAAATTAAAATATAATAAAAGTCTTTATTAATATCATTTATCAGTTAGGGTGAAAAATAGAATTAGTAGATATAGGTGGCTTTGTGATGGAACCTTAGGCTATAGTCTTGGGTCCTTACATGAAACTAATAATAACCTTAAGGGTAATTCATCAGTGGAAGACTCTACCCATCTTAGTAATTTCTTCCTCGAATTTTGAAAAATATGATTAGTCATGAGTGAGAATATAATTAAGTAATGATAGGATCAATGATCAAAATGAGTTAGATCGTGGATTAGGTCGAACCCCAAGAAAAGATGTTACGTGGCAGGATTAAAGTATAATCAAAAGGACTAAACAAGAAAGTCATCAGGTACGACTAACTGTTGTTGGAATTATATAGGCACGGTCAATATCAAAATTTAGTCAAGGTCAAAACATGGTTAAATCATTTAGATTCAAGTAAGATACAGTCACGATCACAGTTAATCATGCGAGTCATTCTGGCATGATCGAAATTTAAAATATTTGGCACGAGTATGAACATGTTGAAGATAGTCATGATCATAGTAAAAATTTAGATATTAGCAATAATTGAATCGTAGTATAGGTATGATTAACTGGTTAAGCAAAATTTATTTAGGCATGATTATAGAATCAAAATTTAGAAAAACTTGCGAATTGGAACGATCGAAGTATAAAAGTAGTCTAGTCGTGATCAAAATTATTTAAGGATGATCAAAACAAAATCGTTTCGATACGCTTAAATATTTATCCATAATCATTTAGGCACGAGTTTTAGAACCAAAAATCTAGCTACATTTTAGGAATCTATGGGAAGGAAATCAAAATAGGTTTACAAATGACAATTCAAAAAAAGAAGGAGAAGGGAGGAGGAAGAACAACCAGTTTATTGAGAAGATGGTAACTAAGAATAAGGTAGAAGTCAATTTGAAAACTTAATAGTCATATGCCAGTAAAAGATGTAGCCTCTATGGTACTCGAAACTCGTACACATATCCGAAGTCACTTTACCGAGAATTTATGCCTCGCCAGTGTATAGCTAGCTGCAATAAACTTTTGGTTCCACAACTCAAGTAATGATACAGTAACGAATACCCTATCAACTCTATCTAATCTTGACATAACAACTCAAGGATGAAATAGGACAACCAAGACATAGTTTTAATAATGCTCGATCACCCACGCTTATTTGGAATTACTTCAACTTAGGGGTCATGCCTTGCCAGCACACTGCTGGCTGCAGTGAACCCGTAGTCTCCATAATTCAAATAAATGACGACAGTTTGCCGCTGTCTTGCCATTATGAGTCATCGAAAATTATTCCAGCTATATTCATCAATTTTCAAAGAAGCTTCTAGAATTCCAATAAATTGATCATGATAGAAGGTGTAAGTATCTGTCCTTAAAGAAAATATCAATTTTAAATAAAATGATCACTTAGATATCAATTTTGAAGACCAAACGATCGATTATGAACGTGGTTGA
This sequence comes from Iris pallida, assembly GCA_029216955.1. Lineage (NCBI taxonomy): Eukaryota > Viridiplantae > Streptophyta > Magnoliopsida > Asparagales > Iridaceae > Iris > Iris pallida. The sequence goes on along the minus strand of JANAVB010028818.1, from coordinate 10,060,121 downwards.
ACAAAAAAGAACAAAATTTTCCAATTTTTTCTCTAGTATTCAAGAATCGAAGGGAACACATGCGTATCTTAAATTTCAACAAATCTAGCACAGAATAAACATATGGATATGTTACGATCATGTTAGGCTCAAACACAATGGGTGGAGTTAAAACAATGTTTCTTAGAAAGATAGATTTATATGGCTAATAGGAAATAAATGGGCAATACAACTTTTATGATATGACGATGGTGGTTAGAGGGGAGAAAATAAAATTGCACAATGATTAGGAATGAAGGAGGCCTAGATTACCAAACGAAGAGTCTACCCACCTTGGGTCATACCCTCGTATTAAATAAAACCAATATCCTTCTATGAGGATCCCTAAGTTATATAATAGGGTTTAGAATTCAATAAATTTCTACGTAAATCACGTGGCATATATGGCAACCTTAACTACCCAAACAGTCAATTGAATCAGGGTTTCCTATTCCTACTCCTTCTCCTGAAGTTAAATTAGTCCTAATTGTGAATGAGCATTTTTTAGTCGTAGGCTCGCAACAGTACGACTAACTTAAGTACTATCACGAGTTTGTAATCTTTTACGAAAACGGACCTGCATGGGCCACCATAAAAACTTGTCATGACCCGCACCCACTTTTCGGATATGAGACGTGTCCAAGCCAGCCTGCGCCGCAAGGTCGACGGTAGAATGCTATCACGGCCAAGATGCTCAAAATCATAAAATATATCATTTATTGCTCATTCACATTTCTAAATTGATTACAACTTTTACAACATTTAAATTTAAATAAAATACAAGGTTTTTATAATTAATGAAAATGATACCACTTCTATCTAATTTCTAGGTTTCTATCTGCAAGTACACCCGTATCTCCCCATGCTAAGTGAAGCCATAATATTGGTTTCCAGTCAGGAATGGAACAAGCACACAAATCGAAGACAAATAAAAAACACAATAGAATTTACAAGACATGAAAATAACTAATATGAGATGATCTAAAAAATAAGACTGATATCATGATAAATCATGAAAGAAAGTAGACAACTCTACAACATGATATATCAGCTAGAAAAGGAACATGTAACTAGGATGACAAGACAAGTGGTGAAGAAAACGAGAAAAACAAGTAAAGACAACTATCTGTGTTTTGAAATACCAGTTTCGACATTGAACAGCAGGGGTAAATCAGGCACCCTGTACGTGTCGTGTGCAGCTATTATTCTCCAAGAAAGATACGGAGGATAGTTCTGGGTAGTCCATATGTCTACTAAGATATTTCTCCTCATGACTAGTACTCATGGACTCGAACAAGTCACGAAACACGAAAACACGACAATCACAAAAAAACTATATAGAGATCCATGACACTAATCTATGTAACAACGTATCAACAAGCAAGAGAGCATATGTATAAACATGAAATGGAAAGACTATTATGAATCGAAAGCAATCAGAAAGTGCACTTGCCTGAATCCTTGCACAAACCGTAGTTACAATTCAAGGATGAGGGGATTGCCAATCTAGAAGCTGTCAACCTATAACATATAATGTACCACAAACCATGCACGAAAACCATAAGTCAATTCTAAGGTTCTAGTTCTAAATTTATGGAATAAGTTGCTAATGGGTTGACTAATCTAATAATAGTTAATTCTAGAATAAATTACTTAAAAACCTAATTTAACCTAATAATAATCTGAATATAATCTAAACATGGAAGTTTAGCCATAAAAAGCCATGTTTTCAATTTTGAAAAATATTGCACGCAAATCGAGGCGTTCCGTTGACTATCTAGTCAAACATCATGAACTTTTGATTTTGAAAATGCACCTTGATAGATTTCAATACCACAAGCGCGCTGGAATCAACCGTGCCGTAAATTCACATTTTGGTCAAAAGACATCGCTGTTATGGCTAATCGTGACCAAAACAGTGATTCATCGATCAATTCTGAGTTCAATAAAATAACTAAAATACTAGACGAATGAATTAATTTTTGGGAAAAATATGTATCGTAGAGCTCTGTGCTAGCTTTCCGAAACTTCAAACGGTTCATGATTTGGATTCCCGGTCCTCCCGAAATCTCGTAAACACCAAAACATATCAAGTTTCGGACAACCGACACTCTTCGAGTTCTCCAGAAATTTCAGAATAATATATATAAAATAATTTACATAATCAGAAAGTTTACCTCGATACAAATCCAACAAAAAAAACGGCGCACGAATCCGAGGACGGGGCTGACGGCAATCGCCTCGGGAAGTTGGAGATCTCCTTGGGATAAAACTCAAAAAGTCGGCAGAAGGTTTTAGGGTTTCGAAACTAAAGAACTGAATATATATATATTATAGTGCCCCATCCCACAAAGTCAATTGGAGGAATCAAAACACCGACGGTGTTCGGACTCACCCTTGCAACGGCTGCTCGAAGGCTCGCTTGGTCGAGGCGACTCCTCGCTATTAGGTGGGGTAGTTTCGGTGAACTTGCCTCATCTTAGCCTTCACTTAATACTCGCTTGTTTTTAACTTGCACAAGTTAGGCTTGATAATAAAAGAGACACATCCACATAGCTAAGGAAATAATCTTAAGGGGTCGAAATGTCTTAGAATATGGAAAATGGTCCCACGGTCCGCTTAGAAGTCGGCTCAGCGTGCTTTCAAATAACACTCGATCCTTCCTCCCGTAGCTTAGGATAAGGACATTGGCCTAAGTTGCTAAGTTGTCCCAAAACTTGAATAAGCCTAAGCCATAGGCGTCGCCTGTACGAATGCTTGATAAAGCATGCATGGTCCTGTCGTTTTGCTCCGACACTCGAATAAGCCTAAGTCATAGGCGTCGCCTGCATGAATACTTGATAAAGCATGCACTGTACCGTCATTTTGCCCCAACGCTTATTTTAGCCTAAGTCATAGGCGTTGCCCACATGAATGCTTGAAAATGCATGTAGGGTCTCGTCATCCAAGGCTTGGCATAGCCTTCGCACGTCCCGCGAGTTAAAGTCTTATTGCATGGCTTGTTGGCTTAAGTCTAGGCACCCGAGAACTTGGTTGTTCAAGTCGACCCCGTGCATAGCACGTTCCCTCGACACGGAGCTTGACGTAGCCTTTTCTCGTCGAGTCGCTGCCCAAATAAGTTAGACAAGAGTTATGTTAGGCTATCGAAGCCATTTCTGGCACTGTCCCACTCTATCTGCGGTTGTCAAGTCGCGTAGTCCCTTGAGAACAAGGCTCGTCGTATAAAGTATATGACTTGAGCGATAGCATTGCCTAGAGAACCAGGCCTGTCTAAGGCACGAGCTACGGTAAATTTAGTAAAGAGTATGCCCCGGACAAAGGAAGTCGGCGCGACTGGTTGTCGCCGAGATCGGTCCCGCTACTTGGAAGTCTCGCTAAGTCTCGATAAGCCTCGTTCACGCGAGATCGGTCCTGCTACTTGGGAGTCTCGCTAAGTCTTGATAAGTCCCGTACACGAGACCGGTCCCGCTAATTTGGAGTCTCGCTAAGTCTTGATAAGTCTCGCATGTAATGCCCCACTCCGTACGGTGCATTACGGTGAGTCGTTGACTCGAAGAGTTACATTGACCCGATAAGGTATCGATGTGAATCGATACAAGAGTTACGTTGGCCAAAGGTAAGCTTTGAGTCGGTTGTAATCTATGAATCGAATCGATGCAAAGGATAAGTCCCGTTTGAGCAAGTGCTGACTTTAGTTGATCTGGTGTGCAGGCTATGCTTTTACGCTGGACGATAAGAGGTCGACATTTTGCCTTATGCAGTGAAGTGTCCGCGAAACCAAATCATGGCCTTGCAACGGATTGTGGCATGGGCGCGATAGGCCAAATCAACCAAGCAGTTCAAAGAAATGGCTAAGTCCGGGAGTTAGCTATGCGATCGAGTTATGGAAGCAAGACGCTTCAATCGGCAAAACGACAAGGCGTATCGGCTTAAGGTGGGCGGGTTCTTGACTCTCTCTCCCTATTCCTTCATGTCTAATAAAATATGTTTTGGTATGCGTAAGATGTTATCGAGTTAGCGAGCGTGGCTCGACGACAAAAGGTCCAAGTATGTGTCGAACACTAAGATAGAACATTGAACAATCAAACAATTGAAGCGACGTGCATCAAGTGTACGAGTCGCGGTACGACAATGATAGTAGAACATTGAAAGACGATATTGAGAAGTGCACCATGTGCACGCCTCCGAGAACATTGAACTCTAGGCATAGAACATTGACTATGGCGTCAAGTGTGCCCTCATGCACGAAAACTCTGAAATGACTAAGTAGATACGGAAGTAGGCTATGCGAATAACATTATGAACGGGAAGCATGAATATAAGCACAAGAAGTCTAAGCCGTTGGGCGTCGTGCATCAACACGGATGCGTTGGGACATGATGCCGTCAGAACATGAATATGTTTATGGAAAAGATTATGTTTATGGAACACGAGATGGGTTGGTATGCTATGGATTGTATGCTATGGTAAGTAATTGCACGGTCAATGGACTCGGATGGCCCGTGCACGGGTGCGGCTTCCCTCGGACGGTTACGCCGGGGCACCGGGACCGTTCGGCCTAGGAGGGAATTATGTGTGGTATTTATGGTGCACAACATTCGGACGGATTGCGACCGTCCAGTGCTGTGGTAAGCTATGATATCCGTAAGTTTGGGATCCTTCGGATACTGGGCTAGCAACCCGTATCGAAGTGATCGTAGGCTTACACATAAGAGATGCCAAGTCTATTACGGTGCGAAACACCGTGACCTTCATATAGATAGGGCCGGTGGGCTGAGATGAGAGCGGGGTGCAGGCGCAGGGCCTGCCACCTATTATGCATATGTTTACGTTTATGATTGGTCGGTTGCACGAATCGTATGATTGCTTATTGAGTTTTAACCATGACAGGCTAGGCAAAGAGGAACGGGATGAGCACTAAACACTATGTTATGTTCATATTATGGCTAACTGTATCTTCTGCAGAAACACGGTATGGGACACATTATGATAAGTTGCTATATATGAAGATTGCCATGAAACTGACCCTAAGGCTAAATAGAAAGATCACAAATTAAGATGCATGTTTTACTAAAGATATTTAGTGTTTCGTTTGGGTACGAGCGGGTCTTGATCAGTGCGAAGCGAGGACGAAAGCACTAATCTCCCACTAGTTTATGTGCAGGTCAGGTTATGGTCGGCTCGGGGCGAAGCTTGGCTTGGACGTGCCGAGGCATGGAGTCCTTGGCGTTCAAGAGGAGCACCGCACAGGCGTTCGAACTTGTGACATAGAGATGTTCGGTCGAAGACAACTTAGTGGCTATAAAGAGGCATAATGTATGGAACAATGTAATCCTTTATGAGCTAGAGAGATCATGAGCATTGTAGCCAATTGGCATATATGTTTGGCTATTCAGAGCCTTTGTAATCTTTATTTCGTTATCAATAAAAGAGATTCTTATGTCATACTCTGTTTTCCTTCCGCTGCTTATGTTATCAATTTGAGATAATCACTATATGAACCGTTATCTTGCCTTGCACGAGCGCAACTTCAGGCTCGCACGGCATCACGCCCCAGCGAGGACGATGATTCGGGTAAAATCTAGCGAGGATGAGCGATTTCCCGGATCGGGGCGTGACAAGTTGGTATCAGAGCGGTTCCATCCTTTGGACCGTGCATGAATCTCTTTGACCCTCAGTTGCTTCGCTACCGAATTCATTTGACTCTAAGTTGTTTTCGCAACCACATGGCTCATGGATCTGCTCGACGCTATATTGGGTGTTCCATACATTAAGTCTATATTAAGTGCGTACGTCTGCCACAAGTATGTCGTAACTATCACGCTATCTCCGGGTGCCATCGGAGAGTGTTGGTTGTACGAAGTGCAATGAGTTATGGGATATTGGTTGCACGAAGTGCAACGTGTTATGAGATTATGGTTTTCCAAAGTGCAAGAAAGCTGTGAATGCTGGTCGCACGAAGTGCAACGAATATGGTGATGTTGGTTGCATGAAGTGCAGTGATATATGTGTGTTGTCGGTCGCACGAAGTGCGAGGAGTTATGTGTTATCGGTCGCACGGAGTGCGAGAAGATATGTGTTGTTGGTTGCACGAAGTGCAACGGGTCGATATGTTAGGCGATGCGTGTTATGTTGCTATACGAATGATTATGTGTTGTCGGTTGCACGGAGTACAGCAAGTTGTGAATCGTTTGTTGCATCGGTGCAACAAGTCGACATAGTATGATGCGTGTTGTATGGCTATACGGATGGATAGCGATATGTTATGCAAGATTGAGTAATGACCTTAAGTATCAAGAGTAAATTGTTGCACGGGTTGCAACGAGTGTGATTGAAAGATCGCAGATGTGATAGTAACTAGTCGAGTTGAGTAGGCGAACGTTATGTTGGCCGTATGTCGCGTTGAGCTTTGAATAAGCGAATGTTGCGGGTGTGATCGATATGATCGCCAAGATACGATTAGATTGAATGCGTATCAAACTTGAGTGAACGCTAGAGCTGGGATCAGAAAGATCGCCATACGGGATAGTTGATTGAGAAAGAGATGTCGGACCTATGCGGAATGCAATATCGAGTAATGACTCGATTTCGAGTGGTATATGCAATACCAATTATGAGATAAGTGTAGCGAAGTATTGTATCGATAACGATAGGCTCGATCCTTAGTGGTACATGGGATACCACTTAGCGATAGCTATGTTAAGCCGTTTGGTAACTTGCGATAGGTTACGTCGAGACGATTGTATTGTTATGATATGTTTGTCCGCAACGAACGGAGTAGTACCGAGACTCGGGTGGGAATGACTTGATAGAAGTCGATGTAAGTATGTCTTGATGAATTGAGTTGAACGATTATGCGCGAAGTCATGCCTATGGATTATACGTCGGACGAGGATTCGTTAAGTGTACGTCGAACGATAGACGGAACCTATGCGAAGGAATATTACGTTGAGGAAATAGTCGACCCGGTCGAATGTACGTGAGTTAGTATGAAGACTTTTTTCGAAAACGTGTTGGGTAGGTACGAAGAAATTGTGCGAACGAAATTGGTTAGTGCGATGAATCGGTAGCACGATTTGGAAATACGAGTTAGGGATATGAGAATGGATATGTGAATTGGAAATTGTGTTGCAATTTTGGTAGTGAGTTATAACGGAATGAATCTTGATAAGTGCAAGACTTGATTCGTATTCGAGTTCGGATAATGGCAGTGATTGCAATAAATTTGAGCTTATGAGAGAGGAAGGTGTTCAAGTTATGCATATCGACGATGGTATTGAGGCGTATCAAAGACGATATGCAATAACTCGAGGATACTCTGATCGAATGAACGAAAATTATGTTGAGCATTGTTGTTGGATGAATAAGATGCAAGTTAAGTTATGGCAATTAGGATGATGATGGTAGGAATGCTTCAAAAAATTGAGAGTGGATGGATATTGCTTGGATGAAAACGAAAGTGTTTGGATTGCTTCGCGGATCACCACTATGTTGACATTCTTGCCTTGAACGAGTGCAACTCCAGCACCGCACATGCGTCACGCCAAATTAGGGCGATCGTTCCGCGTGAGCGCTGGTATGGTGATTCATACAGCGGGGATGATCAAACTTACCTGGCATGGCAAAATCGGATTTGACATGTGGTCTGATGCAAAAGTTGTTCGAGGATGGTTTTGATGAGTATGGAATGTGTCGGACTATGATCACGAATAGGTAAACTCGGATTTGAGGCAAGTAGATGTCATACGACTAGTAAAGATGGTCGACGGTAGTGCATGAGTGATTCGAGTAGTAACGACGTGCAATGTGCATAAGTGATTCGAGTAGTTGTCGGCACATCAGTGGTGCGGGGGTAGATAGACTATGGATTGGTATATTGGATCAGATAAAGTCTCATAGGAATTGTCGGGAATTGATTTGGCTTCGTGATAGGATATAGCATGGTTCGTTGTAACTGTCCCTCGTTGATGATCTTCAATTATCGAGCGTAGTTTCGGGGCAGATGACCCTAGAAGACTTGACCGCCAAATCAAGTGAATATTGAAGTCCCATAGGATGACCCTAAAGAAGTCGCATGAGAAATTTTGTCGAGGATGAGGAATGAAGTAGTGCATGTTGAGGATAAGTCTAAGCGAGCGAGTATCGTGTTTCGAAAGTTAGCGAGTAGCCTTCGACTAGATCGAGACGAATAGAAAGGTTATGATCGATCGAATGAGTGCGTAGGTAGACTTGGTTTGTCGATGATCGAATAGATGCTGAGGAACATGCTTAGCGTAGTGACGCGGTAAGGCGATTGCAAGTATTCTGCAATGCGCGAGAACGATGGATAGTAGAACGACCCTAAAAGTAATAGCGTAGGTCGATTTGAGTAACGGTTAGGTTATGGGTGTTGGGCGCACGATCGATGTTATGAAATGAACTAGTCAGGACTGATTCAAAGATGGAGTAAGGAATTCCTATACGATTGAGAATCGGAGATTGGTGTATCGTAAGAGACCTTGGGTCGGAAAGATTGTTGCCTCTGAGCATCGTAGACTCAAGTTGACCTCTTGTGTCGGAAGAGCACGCGCATGATGTCTGGATAAGTTACCTAGCGGGAGTAGCCCCAGACTCGATGTGCAGGTAGTTCGAGAACGTGGGTCGTGTTGGGGTAGTTGTGTGTGAGACTTAGTACGAATGATCGATAAGGAAAGTTTGGACATGTTGACTTAGTCCATGTCGTTAAGGGCAAATGTTATGAATGATTGGATAAAAGAATTGAGTTATGTGAGAGATAGAAAATGATTGGACGAATAGGCATTACGGAGAATTATTGCGTTCGGATGCGCAATGACTCAATGCAATGCGAGTGTTAGGTGGCCGGCGAGAAGCTTATGAGATCGAACTAATAGTTTCGAGTTAAGTTATGCGCAAGATGTTGGAAGATGATCGCATGTTATAGAATACACATACGAGGAGTATTTTGGGAATAGGTACTAAGATATGACTAAATCGAATACAGAATGACCGGTACTTGAGGAATCTAAGTGGAGCATGTTAGCTTTGTCCCGATATCCTACAACTGAGCTTAGCTGAAATGCATATATTGGTAGGACGCCTAAAATATGTGTATGATCCAAACTAAGTTGTATGATTCCAACGATAGTAGCACGAGATCGTGAAACGATCTGGCGAGGCACTTGGATTAAGTGTTGGTTTCGGTTCGAGGACGAACCTGATTTTGAGTGGTATATTATGTAATGCCCCGCTCCGCACGGTGTATTACGGTGAGTTGTTGACTCAAAGAGTTACGTTAACCCAATAAGGTATCGATACGAATCGATGCACGAGTTACATTGGCCAAAGGTAAGCTTTGAGTCGGTTGGAATCTATGAATCGAATCGATGCAAAGGATAAGTCCCGTTTGAGCAAGTGCTGACTTTAGTTGATCTGGTGTGCAGGCTATGCTTTTATGCTGGACGATATGAGGTCGGCATTTTGCCTTATGCAGTGAAGTGTCCGCGAAACCAAATCGTGGCCTTACAACGGATTGTGGCATGGGCGCGATAGGCCAAATCAACCAAGTAGTTCAAACGAATGGCTAAGTCCGGGAGTTAGCTATGCGATCGAGTTCTGGAAGCGAGACGCTTCAATCGGCGGAACGACAAGGCGTATCGGCTTAAGGTGGACGAGTTCTTGACTCTCTCTTCCTATTCCTTTACGTATAATATAATATGTTATGGTATGCTTAAGATGTTATCGAGTTAGCGAGCGTGGCTCGGAGACGAAAGGTCCAAGTATGTGTCGAACACTAAGATAGAACATTGAACAATCAAACAATTGAAGCGACGTGCATCAAGTATAAGAGTCGCGGTAGGGAAATGATGGTAGAACATTAAAAGACGATATTGAGAAGTGCACCATGTGCACGCCTCCGAGAACATTGAACACTAGGCGTAGAACATTGACTATGGCGTCAAGCGTGCCCTCGTGCACGGAAACTATGAAATGACTAAGTAGATACGGAAGTAGGCTATGCGAATAACATTATGAATGGGAAGCATGAATATAAGCACGAGAAGTCTAAGCCGTTGGGCGTCGTGCATCAACACGGATGCGTTGGGACATGATGCCGTCGGAACATGAATATGTTTATGGAAAAGACTATGTTTATGGAACACGAGATGGGTTGGTATGCTATGGATTATGCTATGGTAAGTAATTGCATGGTCAATGGACTCGGATGGCCCGTACACGGGTGCGGCCTCCCTCGGACGGTTACGTCGGGGCACCGGGACCGTTCGGCCTAGGAGGGAATTATGTGTGGTATTTATGGTGCATAACATTCGGACGAATTGCGACCGTCCAGTGCTGTGATAAGCTATGATATCCGTAAGTTTGGGATCCTTCGGATACTGGGCTAGCAACCCGTATCGAAGTGATCGTAGGCTTACACATATAAGATGCCAAGTCCATTACGGTACGAAACACCGTGACCTTCATATAGATAGGGCCGGTAGGCTGAGATGAGAGCGGGGTGCAGGCGCAAGGCCTGCCACCCATTATGCATATGTTTACGTTTATGATTGATCGGTTGCACGAATCGTATGATTGCTTATTGAGTTCTAACCATGGCAGGCTAGGCAAAGAGGAACGGGATGAGCACTAAACACTATGTTATGTTCATATTATGGCTAACTGTATCTGCTGTAGGAACACGGTATGGGACACATTATGATAAGTTGCTATATATGAAGATTGCCATGAAACTGACCCTAAGGCTAAGTAGAAAGATCACAAATTAAGATGCATGTTTCACTAAAGATATTTAGTGTTTGGTTTGGGTACGAGCGGGTCTTGATCAGTGCGAAGCGAGGACGAAAGCACTAATCCCCTACTAGTTTATGTACAGGTCAGGTTATGGTCGGCTTGGGGCAGAGCTTGGCTTTGACGTACCGAGGCATGGAGTCCTTGGCATTCAAGAGGAGCACCGTATATGCGTTCAGACTTGTGACATGGAGATGTTCGGCCGAACACAACTTGGTGGCTATAAAGAGGTATAATATATGGAACAATGTAATCCTTTGTGAGCTAGAGAGATCATGATCGTTGTAGCCAATTGGCATATATGTTGGGCAATTCAGAGCCTTGTAATCTTCATTTTGTTATCAATAAAAGAGATCCTTATGTCATACTCTATTTTCCTTTCGCTGCTTATGTTATCAATTTGAGATAATCACTATGTGAACCGTTATCTTGCCTTGTATGAGCGCAACTTCAGGCTCGTGCGGCATCACGCCCCAGCTAGGACGATGATTCGGGTAAAATCTAGCGAGGACAAGCGATTTCCCGGATCGGGACGTGACACCGCACACGAGACCGGTCCCGCTACTTGGGAGTCTCGCAAAGTCTTGATAAGTCTCGTATACGAGATCGGTCACGCTACTTGGGAGTCTCGATAGAAAGATGGAAAGCATGGTCATGAATAAGGAAGGATTGGATAGATCGAGTTGAGTCTTGCATGGTCATTGGACAACTTGCGCGCAAGGGGAATCCCTCGACCGATCGCCGGGGCGCCGGGATCGAGTCGGCCTAGGAGGGAAAAGCATATACCGTACGGCCTTCGACGACGGTGCGACTCGTTAGAAGTGAACCGTTACGGTATATGCCATGGGACCATTCGGTGGGGCTCGCACCTCTACGCGAAGGGGTCACCGTGAGCCAAAGATCTAGTATAGCTTGACATTGCTAGTGACCACTCATATAGATAGGTCGACAAAATAGCGGCAAACCGCGTGTATGCCTTTGGATTGAGTCTAGAACTTGAATGTATGTCTAGTTATTAATACAATGTCTGGGCCTAAGACTGGGCTGCAGCATAGGCACCGTGCTTAGCACGATAGTTGGCGTCGGGATGTTCATGAAGTCGACCCTATGTTTTACATGTCTTGCCTAAGTTGGTTTATGAGTTGAACAGATAGGCCGCAAGGCGGTAGCATGGGTAAGCCTTGATAAGTTAGTGAGGCACGACCTCAATCTTGAAGCACGAATAAGTCTAAGCAAGGTCTAGAGGCACGACCCGCACGAGTCGTCCCCTTTGACGTCGTTGGCACGAGAATTGGTCTAGAGGCAATTGGGTTTAAGTGAAAGTCTTGGCATGGTCGAGTTCGCATAAGTTGCTCCTCAGCAAAGCACTTTCTTGAATATATTGAAGTCACAAATAGAGTATGGCACGACCCTGCTATCCCGAGTTGAAGTTCGGTCAAGTACATAAGCGATGAGGCACTGCCTCGATCAAAATACACGTTGGCATTATAGCACGACCATGTTGTTGCACATTGGTTTGGTCAGGCGTCGTGGTCTTAAAACTGATCCTAAGGCAAGTTTAGAAAGACAATCGTAAAGGGGCTTCTATTGCACAAAGTAAATGAACGTGTCGATTTTGTATGGGTGGACGAGGAGCTCACTCCACCAGTACAGTTGAGTACTGACATCCATACAGTCTTTATGTGCAGGCATAGGTAGAAGCTCATGGCGCGGAGCTCGCTTGGATGCATCAAGGCTTGGATTTCCTTGGCGAATCGAAGCATACGGCCACGTGGACTCAAGACTTATACTAGAAATAATGTATAGACATCGCCTTCCGAAGCTTCCGCTGGCTCAAGCATTGTATCGAGAGATGAGAGAGAGCAGAGTGACTTGTAAAATGAGAGAAAAGTGAGCACGAGAGACTTGTAATCATGGCCTTGCACCTATTGTAATTTTATTGTTCAATATCAATAAAGATCTTTTCTGAATAACTTGTGTTTTGCCTTTAAATTTTTGCTGCATGTTCAAAGTTTCTGCTTGGAACTTCTGTGCGACGACCTCGTCGCCGCTGCTGTAATCGACCGTTATGGAACCCGCCTTGCACGAGCGCAATCTAGGCTCGTGCAGCATCACGCCTTAGCGAGGACGATCGCTCCTACGGGAGCGGGGCGTGACATAATGGTATCAGAGCACGGCTTTACGTCCTTGGACTTCAAGTCAAATTTCTCAGTTTTGAAAGCTCGCCTTCGATAAAGAAGTGTGCGCTCTCTCTCAATTGTCCCTCGGCATATCCATATAATAAGTCTATATATTTTTAAAAGCTCGTGCAAGCGTTCAATCGAACGCATCGGTAGGCCATCGTCGGACACATTGGTAGGCCTTTGTGCCGAACGGTGTCAACTTGACTTGATAGAAAACACGTGCTAAGTTATCATGTTGCGTGCGTTTCTAACTAGTCCTACGATGACCCTAGCAATTGAGCGTGCAAACTCGAAATATAGTCCGCACGGGATGGCTATGCACACGGCCTTTTGGCTAAGTTGTGCCGCATGTCGCGCACCCCGACTATTTGGTGCAATCGAGTCGCGAACAATATCAAGTATCTCTCGGTCGGGAACGGAGATACACTTAGAGTGTATATCGATAGAAACGCTATCGGATTAACGCTTAGGCGTACGTGAAAGACTGGATTTAGATTTTTAAGAATAGTGCGAACGACTTAGTACGTCGATGCGACGTGAACGATTACGCTAGGGATTCGTCGAACGAATCCGAAAGATGTCTTAGCGAGTGATGCGAACATGATTGTGGACTAGATCGGATGGCTGAAATCCTGAGTGGTGTATAGTTTGTCTTTGAAATCATTCGAGCAAATTTGAGGATTACGAGTAACGACGAGTATGTCGGCAAGGCGATGCGATCGCACAAAGCTTTAGAACGCGGCACGCTTAGTTGGTCGTGACTTCGAATGTCCCGAATGAGACGTCGTTCGAAAAACTTGTGAATGGGCAACGCGAATTAGGAAACAATTCAGAATAATGAATAAAAGTGAATGTCTTGATTGAGGATACCTAGAGGATCGTGCTTGTGATTTCGGATTTGATCGATTGGAATTGTGGTATATCCAATTTAGACAACAGCATCATTGCACGACTCAAAATTGGTTGTAAAGGAAGATCGTTAGGTTACACATATCGTCGATGGTATTGAGGCGTATCAAAGATCGATATGCGATAACTCGGGGGTACTCTGACTCGGCGAATGACGATCGTGCAAATGTCATTATTTCAATGGATGCTATACTCGGGATGTTGAAATGTGTCGAGGAAAAGATAAACTTGGCTCAAGGATTTTTTAGTTGAACGAATGATGGTCAGACTATCGAAACGAGATCTTGACTTGGAGGAAAATAAAATGTTTGGATTTGCTTCGCCGACAACCACAATGTTGATTTCTTTGTCTTATGCGAGCACAACTCCAGTCTCGTACATGCATCACGCCATTAGGGTGATCACTCCGCGTGAGCGCTGGTATGGTGATTCATACAGTGGGGGTGATCGAACTTGCATGGCGTGGCAATTTGATGCATCGACTTGTGGTTTGACACAAGGGTGGACTCGAGAATGACTCAGTGTGCTTGACAATTGAAATTGAGGATTGAGTAGGTCCAATCCACGTATTGAGAATGAATTAGTCTAGACTCAAATAAGAGTTACGTCCCGATGAGAATGATTATCCTACAGGAGTGTTACATGGTGATTCATGAACCACCGTGGATAATCGGACTCGTATGAGATTGGGACACAAAATATTATCGAGCTAGATGACCTCGTGATCGAATACGTGAATTGGTTAGAATTGGTGATTTGAGAGAGATTCGAATATGCGCAACGGGTGCCTTGATGCGAATTAGGTGATTGTGCTCGATGTCTAGAAATCTGAGTGACGAGAGCTTGGGTAGAAAACCCCGTATGATCGACTTTGGTTTGACCCTAGGATTGGGGTCAGTGTTGGCATTATTGTTTGTAATGCCCCAGTCCTAAAATATGAAGGACTAGGAACGTAGACATACCAGTTATATTCATACGAAGTACTTAGGCTTCGTATGGATACATAAGCTGTAAAATGCAGTGAACCAGGAGTAATCTAATCTCATCGACACAAAATGAAAGAATAAAGAATACCATATAATCAACTATGAATTGTCATTGGTACATGTAGTTGGGAGGAGACAAATCTACTACCAACTAGGGAAAGAAATACATCACAAAGAAAGAGTTTGGCGAGCGAAGCGAAGACGATCAAAGTGCAAACATCCTCGAGGAAGTAGAGATAATCATGGCCACGGCTAGAACACCTGCGAAAGACAAGAGCACACACCTGGCGAGATAACCAGGTCCTCAGAGGGTAACAGGATACATAAAGAATATGCCACATAACTGAATATATATACTATATCATAAATCACAAGTAAAGTAAATAATCCCACTCGTAACAAGATCCAATACCTCATCATCGAAACAGTGGACTACCCCTACAACCAAACAAGGACAAGGGGTAGCATACTATACCGCGATAAGACATTTTCCCAAGCTACTAATGGGACGTGGTGATATGACATTGACGAGGGTTACCTGACCATTCTAATGTGTTTATGCAATAAGAACAAACCTTCAACGCATGGGACCTCTGCTCAGTAGCAGTAATCTCAGGTATGGCCCCATCAGGATACTAGGGCCCTGAAAGCATAACATTCATCGAATGTCAGAGGCCAGCAGTAAATCAGGTATCAGGATCCAGGACCGTATCTTCCGCGAAGATAATCGACAATAGGAAAGTGCATACTTGGCCCATACGTAAAGGAACTGTTCTTCCCACCCAATGCCTAACAGAGTCACATCCATGTCTCATATACCTCTACTAACTGCTAAGTCTCCTAACATGCCTCTATTAGCAGTTAGCCCTAACGCATGCGCATGGGGGATCAGCCCACACACAAGAACCTCTACATGCTACTCATCTCACACATCCTCGTGGTCCAACTTGTGTCAAAGTATATACGATACACTACAGACGGTAGTCTCTTAATTGTCCATATGCAGTCAAAGGATAATAACAAGTACATCTACTATCACTGAGCAGGCAGTAAATCGAGAATTGTAAGAACTAAAAATAAATGAACAGTGATATGTAATAAAATGCAACTAAATATAAACAGTATAATGACAAGGTATCTTGCCTGGTGTGTCGTCTGGAGTGGTGCGGTGTTCTCTGACATGTCTCAATAGTCCAATAGCCATGGTCGACGTAATGATCCAAAATTGCGAGAGAATAGGAACAAGTGATTAGTCATGATCAACGACGAATAGGAGGAATTTAGGAGTAACTGAATATATATACTAGTTTTAGAAATTATTCCCTTATTGTTTTGAAGACTAATTTTTTTATTAGAAAATTTTCAAGAATCGATTTTAGGCAAGAAAACTCTTAAGTTTTTCAAAATAAAATTTCTTAGTTAACAAGTATATTTTTTTCGATTGGTTAAAATACTAGAAAATATTTGAAATACTTAGGAATTATTATTATTTTTTTTAGAAACTACACTTTATAATAAAACAATTTCTTGAATAAAAATATTTCTTGAACAATTATATATATTTAAACCATTTACTATAATAAAAATATTTGATATATAATTTACATACATATATATATATATATATATATATATATATATACCCATGATACCCAAAATATCTAAACTAATATATACAGCTAATGATAATAATAATAACAACAATAGTCATATAATATAATATAATGATAATAATAATAATAATAATAATAACAGTAAATAATATAACATAATAATAGTAATACTAATAATAAATAATAATAATAACAGTAAATAATATAACATAATATTAGTAATAATAATGATAAATAATAATATTTAAACCCTAAAAACTATTCAGCCTTTTACCTAATTCGTTAACATATGAGAGAGAGAGAGAGAGTGTGTGAGGGAAGAAGTGGGTTTTTCACCAGAATGAGAGGCGGCGCGCGGGGGTCGAGCGTCGGCGACGGCGCTGCGGCGGCGCGGGGTCACTTCGCCGACGGAGAAGAAGACCGCGGCGGTCGAGCGTAGATGCAGGCGGCAGATATGGCGGAAGGAGGCGACGGAGGGAAGAAAGGGTTCTCCATCGGCGGTGGCTCCGGTTCTTGAGGAGGGATACAGTGGGCATGAGGGCGGTGGAGCACACCAGTCACGACGCTTGTGGCCGCCGGCTGGAGATTGAGCGGAAGGAGGAGCGGGGCTTCAATCGATGGGACGGTTGGGCACGGCACCTGGGAAGTCGACGGAGGAGGATGCTCAGAAGAGCGGCAGGAATCGGCCAGCAGGGCCGCTGGAGCAGGTGTTGATGGGTCGCCGGCTCTGAGCGACGTCGGCCCGACACGGAGGTTGACTGGGAGGCGTAGGCGGAGCGCTCGGTCGGATTCATTGCTTGGGGTGGCTTTCGGCGTGCACGGAGGAGACGCGGTGGGGGCTCGGCACGGGGGATTACTCGACATGGTGGTCGGTGCCGAGGCGACGGACAGGTGAGATGTGGATTCCCCTTTTTTTGAGTTGTTGTGATGGGTTTGGTTACCGATGACGGTGGTGGGTGCGGCCTAGATGGATGGCCGTACGGTGGTGACGTTAGCAACTGATGGTGGTGAATTGGCCGGAGTTTGGGCCAAGTTTTCGAGGGGACGATGGTGGCGATTGCAGTGGTTGGTCGGGAAGGAGATAGCGGGGTGACGATTGGGGAGTCTCGACATCGGGAAGCTGCTGTAGGGTGGCGAGGAATTAGTTTAGGGGCAGGGTTAGGATTTGACTGTCTAGTTGGATGTGTCGTATCGGGAGTGTCCGACACGGCTAGGTGGACATCCAGAATTGTCGGACGGGACTGAATTATTGTATATGTAAAAATGAAATATAGTGGATGGAGAATGGCGACACCGACACGATGTACGGATTGATGTAAAATTTATGGATGAGTACCTCTCCTTATATAGGAGGTGGGAATTCCCAGTTGGATAAGGATTAGAAGGATTTAAATCCCTTATTTAGATAATTTCCCCCTTTAATTTAAATGGATTTAAAATCCAATTCAATATAGATAAAACTTGTCTTTAATTTAAAAGCTATTTAAAATAAGGTCAATAAAATCTTTTCCAATTTAAATCATGATAATTAATTAAGTATTAAATCAAACAATATTTCTAATACCATTTTCATGACTAAATAAATATAGTAATAACTAATTTCAAAAATTCACGATAAATACTTAAATATTAAATCGTAAAGTAGCTTTTATAAATAATAAAACATATTAATAAACAAATTGCAAAATATTTGAAATATATTTTATATAAACCATAATTTTCCAAATTACCACTTATTTTTAAACGACGAACGTCATAATTCTTTTTAAAATAAAAATATTTATCACATTTATTTGAACATGTAATTTCCCATATAAAATAAAATTTATAATAAAAGTGTTTTTCTAAAATATGTACCTCGACACATATTCGCATTCGTCGAGCAAATACGAAATGCAGTTCTCGCATGCTACGCAAATACGATAATGTGAACTCGTATGCGACATACAGATACGAAGTACAAAATAACTACAAAAATTTAAAAAAAATTATAGTAGAAAATTAGGGGGTTTACATCCTACCCAACTTACAAGAATTTCGTCCTCGAAATTTATGAATAGGTAGGGTACAAGAGTTTAACGATAAGAAGTATGAATAATTCATTTGGCGAGGCAAGGATACGGTGTGTAACATAAATGTGCTATTAGAAAGTCATGAATTCGTTAAGTAGGATAATAATTCACGAATATGGTAATGGACGAGGGTCGCTGGCTAAGACAATAATGATAACACAATTCGAGAAATAATAAGGCATTGGGTGGATCGAGAAGAATAACTTAGGGGCTTGGGGGCAGGGTTCCTTGAGAAAATATGGTCATTTGGATTTAGGTTTGATTAAGGAAATGATTTGAATCATTCTTAAGTCTCAAGAATGATTAGAAAGTCATAAAAATGAATCTTATGTCACGAGGAGGACGATTAACTCAAGATGGGGTTACAGTCACATTGGTTGGTATCTGGCTAACTATCTTGGCAATAGACAGTGGACAACTACGAGAATATCAAGTACGGTGTTTGTCTTTCTAAAACAGGCAAAAGGCAAAAGTAAAGAGTTCAAAGAAGACATTATCGAATTCGAATGAGTGGTTCAAAGACGGCTGAATAAGTTCCAAAAAAAATTTGCCAAGGCAGTCGCGGGGGAGACTCTAGAGCCATGTTTAACTATGTCTCCATCCACGTTGGACAATATACAAAAAGCGAACCAAGTGCACTATGGTTGATCAGACCATAATACGTCAGTTCTGATTAGACAACGTATTAGTGGGCGCCCACAATAAACATATGTCATGAACAAGCTTGATAAAGAGTAAGCTTGCAAAACTAGACTATAATAGCAACATAAGATAGTCAACATATAAGCATTAGATGATGAAGAAAACTAAATAGTCCAAGATCCTTTAAAATTGAGTCTTGCCCGAAGTTCGGGCCTATACAATCGGCTCGGTTGACTAAATAAGTTAGGGTCTACTAAATTCTATAGTCTAAGTGAAGCTATCAATACGGCCCATAAGGAAAAAGGTTGGTTAGGTCGTTTGGTATTCTACCCAACTTACAAGAGTTAAACAAGTAGTGTGATGGAACAATGAGTTAAGCAATCAAAATACCACAAGGTTAAGTATTTTAAGGAGAACATAATTATATCGGGTCGAACGAATTGACTCGTGGTTGAATTCCTAATTGAAGTCAAAAAAAATATTTTAGGTACCATGGTAATGATTATAGTTTAGTCTTTTTGACTAGAAAGTCGTATCAAGAAAATAGAGGATAAGGAGGCGGGTTTTAGTGGGACATGATATACCTACATGAAGGTGGGCTTGTCTAGATCTTGCATGTGGAATTTGTTGGAAGAAAAAGTCTACTGTTGTGCTCCAAATATCGAAGTCACGAGTAGGGACACCAAATGATCAAAATAGAAAGTGGGTTTTCAAGTTGTACTAATTAATGCACAAAATGATACAGTTACAGCACGAAATAAAGATAATTAGAAAATCTCGTAGATCAAGTTAAAATAAGTTAGGGACACAGTTTCTAGAGGGGATATAGTCTCATAGATATGGGTATTGTTAAGGGAATGATTCCAATCATTTATAAGTTTCAAACAATTAGATGGTCACGTTTAAAGATCTAGATCTGAGGGAAGGTTGAGTGGGTCAAGATAAAGATATAGTTATACAGTTTGGTCGATGACTAACTATACTTGTGTATATGTCATATCCTAATCATAGGTGGTATTGCAACTTATTGTGGAATACTTGCATCTCATTAGGGTGACCTTGCTTGTTCTTAGTCCTTAAACAATATATGATATAATCTAAAATTTGTAAGTTCCTCAAAAGTTTCTCAATAAAATTCTCAAGATACTCCACCAAAATTTCTAATTATCTTAGGCTGCCCTAGTTTAATCAAAATTTAAATCTATAATCAATCTCGAAATAGTCCTTGTATATCGCAAATTGGACATACCCCTTTTTGTTTTTACCAAAATTTAAATTATCGTACGATTAAATTTAAAATCTCAAGCTCTCTAATAAACCGTAAATCATAAACCCTGTATATTCTCTAGTCGTTTACAAAATCATAACTTATAATTTAAAACTCTTTAATAAATTTGAGATAAACATATTACAATCCAAACTTGAACTTAACCGTAAATCATGTGTCACAATTTAAAGATGTTTCTCAAATCGATCCCAATAATTCATAAACTATTTTGCAATTTTTCAAAAATCCTAAAGCATAAATTTGTTTTCTCGATCTAACTATCCCCTTGTGTATATCGCCTTGTAATATCAAAATAAAATTTCAACTGTCCTTTGAAGGCGGTAATATGCTACTACCCAACTTGGAATTAACCAATCCTTAAAATCATACTTTAGGAAAAATGTCTTTATAACTCAAATAAGACCTCAATGTACACTAATGGTCAATGTAATCTTTCTAGCCATGTGTTTGACCTATAAGCATATAATAGTGTAGTCATCTTCCTAACTGTCACTAAGCACGAAAGATAAGAATTTATGGTAGAAAGATTTCGAGCAGGATGCAAATCAAGGACGGTAACGAGAGTTCAAAACTTGCAACAAGGAAGAAGGTCAAGCTTGTGGATGAGATTCCTAGACACTAATCCTATATTGCAGGCTCACATCGGTACAATTACGTAATCGAAGTGACAAACTCGACCTACATGGGCCACCACAAAAACATGTAACGCCCCAGTCCCAAAATATGTAGGACTAGGAACGTAGACATGCCAGCTGTATTCATACGAAGTACTTAGGCCTCGTATGGATACATAAGCTGTAAATGCAGTGAACCAAGAGTAATCTAATCTCAACCACACAAAATAAAAGAATAAAGAATACCATATAATCAACTATGAATTGTCATTGGTACATGTAGTTGGGCGGAGACAAATCCACTACCAACTAGGGAAAGAAATACATCACAAAGAAAGAGTTTGGCGAGCAAAGCAAAGACGATCAAAGTGCAATTATCCTCAAGGAAGTAGAGATAATCATGGCCACGGCTAGAACACCTGCGAAAGATAAGAGCACATACCTAGCAAGATAACCAGGTCCTCAGAGGGATGTAACAAGATACATAAAAATATACCACATAACTGAATATATATACTATGTCATAAATCACAAGTAAAGTAAATAATCCCACTCGTAACAAGATCCAATACCTCATCATCGAAACAGTGGACTACCCCTACAACTAAACAAGGACAAGGGATAGCACACTATACTGCGATGAGACATTTTCCCAAGCTACTAATGGGATGGGGTGATATGACATTGACGAGGGTTACCTGACCATTCTAATGTGTTTATGCAATAAGAACAAACCTTCAACGCATGGGCACTCTGGCTCATAAGCAGTAATCTCAGGTATGGCCCTATCAGGATACCAGGGACCTCAAAGCATAACATTCATCAAATGTCAGAGGCCAGCAGTAAATCAGGTATCAGGATCCAGGACCGTATCTCCCGCGAAGATAACCGGCAATAGGGAAGTGCATACTTGGCCCATACGTTAAGGAACTGTTCTTCCCACCCAATGCCTAACAGAGTCACATCCATGTCTCATATACCTCTACTAACTGCTAAGTCTCCTAACATGCCTCTATTAGCAGTTAGCCCTAACGCATGCGCATGGGAGATCAACCCACACACAAGAACCTCTACATGCTACTCATCTCACACATCCTCGTGGTACAACTTGTGTCAAAGTATATGCGATACACTACAGACGGTAGTCTCTTAATTCTAAGTCCATATGCAGTCAAAGGATAATAATAAGTACATCTACTATCACTGAGCAGGCAGTAAATCGAGAACTGTAAGAACTGGAAATAAATAAACAGTGATATGTAATAAAATACAACTGAATATAAACAGTATAATGGCAAGGTATCTTGCCTGGTGTGTCGCCTGGAGTGGTGCGGTGTTCTCTGACATGTCTCAATAGTCCAATAGCCATGGTCGACGTAATGGTCCAAAATTGCGAGAGAATAGGAACATGTGATTAGTCATGATCAACGACGAATAGGAGGAATTTAGGAGTAACTGAATATATATACTAGTTTTTGGTATATTCAGTTACTCCAAAATCCAAACATCTTAAATTTTGTTCAGGTACTTTGTATTTTGTTCTATTTGATATAAATATATTTTGGTATAGACTCAAGTTTGTCAATTATCAAAATGGGGGAGATTGTTGGCCCATTCCATGGTCACACCCGATTTCGATAATCAACATACACTTTAGTCAATACACAAAATATAGAAAATGCTGCTAATCATTTCAGGATTCATGAAATCATATTCAACGGACGATGTACCACATCAATCAAAGCTTCAACATCATCAAATCTTCTGAAGACTCAGTTCTCATTTTATTTTGTATTTTATATTTTATTGAGTCTAGGAGTTATTCTGTAAAATCAATTGTGGTAATACTAGCTTAGGGTTAAATCTGTCCATATTCCAAAAGCCTACTTTTACCATTCGTATTTTCGTTTACAAATATTTCAAAAACATATTTCGAAAATAGTCTTTCAAAATGATTTTACAAATAACCAAAAACAATTTGAAAACTATTTTTGCAAAAGATTTTCAAATATCTCCTGACAGAACTCGCAACCGAGTTCGGTCCGAACTCTGACCGAGTTCGGTCAAAAGTAATTCAAACTTCTGTTGCCTCCAAATCAGCGAGCAACGTCTCTTTGCGAGATATTTGCACCCGAACTCTGCCCGAGTTCTGCCCGAGTTCGATTGGTGAAAACACCTATAAATAGAGAAGAACTTTTTATTTCAAATCATCAATTCATTCTTCATTCTCTCTTCTCTATTACTCAAGTGTTTTCAAACGATCTAAGATTTTCAAATCTCACCTATACATCTCTTAGCCAAAAGCCAGTACTATCAGAGTTGATTTAGAGTCTTTTGGTTACTCAAGAGTTGTAAAGAGGTCGTTCCAAGTTTCAACAACTTTTTCTGTTGTGGAGCTGGTCGTACGCTCGTCACCAAGCACGGTGTGTGTTGTGGAGCTGGTCGTGCGCTCGTCACCAAGCACGGTGTTGTAAGAGACTGCAAGCTCTCAGTTAAAGCTTGTGCCATAGTGGATTAACATCGAGCAAGAGTACTCGAGACTGGATTAGTCCTCTCAGAGGGATACCAGTATAGATCGCTGTGTCACTCAGTTTGAATTCTCTATCTTTATTTACTGTCTCTTATATATTTGCCATAGTTTAATTTTTAATTGGTGATTATATTCTGCTGCACACACGCACTCTATTCACCCCCCTCTAGAGGTGCTCAACGGTCCTACAATTGGTATCAGAGCAGGTTATATTCTTATATAACATACCTTAGAGAGTATATATATGACAGCCGTGAAATCTATATTCAACAGTGAAGGGCAATCCACAAATAGACCTCCCCTATTTGATGGAACAAATTACACATACTGGAAAACACGGATGACTTTCTTTCTAAAGTCACTCGACTTTGATCTTTGGTCAATAGTCGTTGATGGTTATAAGAAACCACCACCCACAGTGGTTGAAGGTATTCTTATGGAAAAGTCTCATGACAAGTACACCGATGCTAAAAAAACAAAGGCTAGTCTTGATGCTCGAGCCATCAATGCACTATTCTGTGCAATTGACAAAATCGAGTTCAACAGAGTTTCAACTTGTAAGACGTCTCACAAAATTTGGAAACTCCTTGAGGTAACCCATGAAGGGACTTCCCAAGTAAAGGAATCCAAAATTAGTAGACTGACACAGGAGTATGAATCATTTAAGATAAAACCCGGTGAGTCAATTACACAGATGTTTACTCGTTTCCTTGATATAACTAATCCTTTACAATCTCTTGGTAAAGATTACAGCAATCACGAGAAGATCAGAAAAGTGCTGCGGGCTCTAACAAAGAACTAGAATCCAAAAGCCACATCAATCATTGAAGGAAACGATCTCACCACTATGACTCTGGAAACGCAGATGGGCAAACTCATGACCCATGAACTCGACTTGCAAGATTTTGAAGAAGCAACACCAAAGGAGAAAACTATTGTCTTCAAAGCTCAAGCAAGAAAATCAACATACAACGATTTCGATGAAGAATCATCAAGTGGTGATGAACGAGCCCTACTTGTGAAGAACTTCAAGAAATATCTAAAGTTCACAAGCAGAAAGAAGAAAGATGTCCAAGAAAGCAACGAAGATGAAACTATATGCTTTGGATGCAAGAAGTCAAGGCATATAAAGAAGGACTGTCCAACTACCAAGAAGAGCAGTCCATATGACAGATCAAGCAGAAAAGCTACAACCGGTCGAAAGTATGCTAACACAAGCATCTGGCATGAAAGTGATGCCAGCGATTCTGAAGAAGAGGATAGACCCTGCGATAATGCAAATGTCTGTCTTATGGCATTTGATAAGGTATCATCAAACCCTCTATATGAAGATTTTACTTTCGATGAGTTAGAGAATGCCTTTAGCGACCTACTTGAAGATCACAAAACTGTGCTCGACAAGTATAAGCAATCTCAAAAAGAGATTAAGGCATACACAACCGAGTTAGCTAGACTGTCCAATCTTATTGAATATATTAAAGAGACGTCTACTACCGGTAACACGGAAGAGATAGCCAAGCTCAAGGTAGACTATCATGAGGCTATCCTCAATATTGAAAAAAAAGAAAGAGATTATGTGAAGATGCAAAAGCTGTATGACACAGAGAAGAAGATGCACTTAGTAACAGAACACAGACTCTCAGTTATGACTGCTAAATATGAAGAGTCTATTAGGATTTCTAAAAAGTTAGAAATCAAGTTAGGCAAACAGAAAATGCCTGTGACACAGCCTAATTTTAGTCCTAATGCAAAGCATACACCTAAGAGGACTAAAAACAAGAAAGCACAGAAGAAACACGAGTATCATCATGCTTTCACTTATAGGTTCTCCAAGAAACCTAACAAGCATGTAAACACAGTTTCAACCACATCTGGTTCTAAACTGACTTGCACTTATTGTGGTACACACGGACACATATCACAATATTGTTTAGCAAGAAAGCTTGTTGACAATCACACTTTAGTCTGGAGACCTAAAGCTAATCAGTATGGACCCTTCAGAAAATGGGTACCAAAGGATTCATCTACTTGTTTTGTAGGTGGACCCTCAACCCTCTCATGCTAGAAGTAAATGGATTTTCGATAGCGGATGTTCGCGACACATGACTGGTGATGCATCATTATTCGCTACGCTATCGATGAAGAAAGAAGGATACGTCTTCTTCGGAAACAACTTGAGAGGTGATATAATAGGTAATGGTACTGTAGGTATTTCTCCTTATCCAATAATAAAGGATGTTTGTCTAGTAACTGAATTAAAACATAACCTATTGAGCATAAGTCATTTGGCAGATAATGGTTATGGTATCAATTTTGTGAAAGATAAATGTACCATATATGATATGTCATCTGGTGATCCCGTATATAAAGGGATTAGAGAAGACAACATTTATGTTTTCTTTTTGGAGAATACTAATAATGCAGGAAGATGCCTAGTAGCCAATCAAGATGTAAGCTGGCTATGGCACATGAGACTAGGACATGCAAACATGGATACTATCTCACGTCTGAATACAAAGAAGTTGGTAAAAGGACTCCCTGAAATTCCATTCAAGAGAGATATGGTATGTGCTGACTGTGAAAAGAACAAAGCACATAGGTCTACTT
Source organism: Iris pallida (assembly GCA_029216955.1). NCBI lineage: Eukaryota > Viridiplantae > Streptophyta > Magnoliopsida > Asparagales > Iridaceae > Iris > Iris pallida. The sequence goes on along the minus strand of JANAVB010028818.1, from coordinate 10,033,853 downwards.
TTAAATCCATCAACGCTGTAAGTACTTCGAGAATGTAAAGCCAATCGGTACTCCTATGGCTACATCTACAAAGCTTGATGCTGATGAAAGTGGCAAACCTGTCGATCAGCGTAAGTATCGAGGTATAATTGGTAGTTTATTATACTTAACTGCTAGTCGCCCTGATATTATGTTTAGCGTTTGCATATGTGCACGTTATCAGGCAAACCCTAAGGAATCACATCTTAGTGCTGTTAAGCGTATCTTCTGATACCTTAAAGGGACTTCTATAGTTGGCTTATGGTATCCCAAAACCAAATCCTTTGACCTTATAGGTTACTCGGATACGGATTTTGCTGGATGCAAAGTGGACCGTAAAAGTACCAGTGGCACATGTCATTTCTTAGGAAATGCCTTAGTCTCTTGGTTTAGCAAGAAATAAAATTCAGTAGCATTATCAACAACCGAGGCTGAGTATATCGCCGCAGGACGTTGTTGTGCTCAGATTTTGTGGATGAAGCAAACCTTAGAGGACTACAATCTGCACTATACAAATGTTTCTATTTATTGTGATAACACTAGTACAATAAATCTGACTAAGAACCATGTTTGTCATTTACGCACAAAGCACATAGAAATTAGACATCATTTTCTTCGTGATCATCAACAATACGGTGATATCTGCCTAGAATTTATTGACACTGATCATCAACTTGCTGATATATTCACTAAACCATTGGCTGAAGACCGCTTTAACATTCTGAGGCGTGAGCTCGGCATTCTTGAATTCTCGGACTAATAATGCATATGGTAATTAAAATTGAATTTATGACTTGATATTTTATTTAACGAAAATTATTTTTGGGTACAAACTTACAAAGGGTATGTCTGTCACCACGGCTACGGTCGAAGCGAAGCGGTATTTAAGAGTTCCCCGGTGAACCTCCGTTAGCTGGGACAACCCCTACAGTTAACCCAGAAATAACAATCGTTATTTAATAAAATAGTCAAAGTTGTTAAATTTTACTTTTAAACTTACCAGACTACACAGTTTATCTCGGGAATACAAGTGGCCGAACTCGGCCCGAACTCTGACCGAGTTCGGACCGAATTCGGAACGAGTTCGGTCGGCGCTGTGGTAACTTCCAGAACCGAACAACCGGCCCTAGTGCCTATATATTCCAACTTTTCTTCCACTTTTTCTTCACAACAAAACGTGGAAAGCTTTCCTCTCCTCCTAGAAGCCTCTCCTCCTCCATCTTTGCAAGGGTTTGACGAGTTCCAGTGGGCGGTCATCTTCCTTCTCCTTCCTTTTTCTTCGAAGGTATTTTCTTTCCATCTCCTTATGGCCCCCAAGCGTCAAAGAGGAAATACTTCCTAAGGTGCCTCCTCTTCCTCTGATTACACCCCTGCAAATTTATTCAGTCCAGCTAGACCTAGAGATCCCGATGAGTATGATTCTACTTTGTTCCCGGACAAAGACTTTTCGGATCTCTGGTTCAATTCTTTCTCTAGTCGTCGTATTTGCTTTGGAGCTTTCGTTAACTTTACTACTTTCTTTAAATATGCTCCAATTTTTGACCAACTTGGATACCGCAATTTCTTCGAGGTCCAAGAGAGCATTTATGACGACGATGTCCGTATGTTTTACTGCAATCTGCAGGTAAAACCTAACGGCAATTTCTATTCTTGCATTGCTGGGCAAGAATTAGAATTTAGCGCCACCGATATCAGCGAATACTTTCATATTCCTGATCTTGGTGATGCATTAGTTGACATCTACCACATTCAGTTCCCTGCCGATGTCACTCTTGCTTCCTTTAGGAAATTAATTTGTCACCCTAATCCTCCTCCCCGGAGAATTTTTTCCAAACATCTGAACCAAACATTCTATGAGCTTCATCGTATGATATTTTCTGCTCTTCTTCCGAAGAAAGGCTCTACTGATGAAGTTACCTTTTTGGAACTATCAGCTCTATATCACATCCACTTTGGCATTCCATTCTCTGTTTCCAAAACTATGATGTCCTGGATGCTTAACTGCAAAAATGCAGGTAGGAATCTAGTATATCCTATGCACCTTGCTTCTATATTTCGACGTTTCGAGATTGATCTTGAGACGTGTGCCATCTCCTCTCCTCCCGTTGAGCTGATTCGATCTCGTCGATTTCCTGCACCTCTTGGAGCTGCTCCTGCTCCAGCTGCTGATGCTGAGGCCCCTCCGGCTGATGCTCCTCCTGCTCCGGCCCCTGCCCCAGGATTCGATCAGACTTTCTACCAGCGCTTCGATGATTTTGTTGCTGTCTCTACGCAACGTCATCAGGACTCAAGAGTTTCGACACATTTCTCAGGCCCAGGTGCTGAGAAATAGTATTGCTGACCTCCACTATAGCCTGGCTCAGGATGCAGTCCATCCGGTCACCATCCTTCCTCACCCTGCTTTTTCGGGTCCTCGATTTACTCATGAGGTTACCTTTCAGTATTTCGACCCGACTACAGCATACTTCCCTCATGATCCTCCCGGTGCGGACGACCCCACGATGTGACGTGGATTCAGCCATGGGATAGTGGATATTGATTTGATTAGTTGATGCAGTTGACGTAGTAGTTTTTTTTATTTCATGTCTAAACTGTTTAGTTAGACATTATCAGTTGTATTTTTGGTTTTCTGATTTCTAGTGGAAACTTCTATGATATTTCAGTTTATTATAAGCTAGTTCCTTATATATCATTTGTTTCCATATATGTCTATGCTGTGATTATGTCTTTTTTGCTTCACTTTGTCTTGTGTTTGTCTATTGTTGGCTTCACGATTTACGGGGGAGCCTATTCATTTTACTACTTGACAAAGGGGGAGAAAAAGAGTATACCAAAGCGCATTCATACAGAAAACAAAAACAAAATCCAAACATCTTAAATTTTGTTCAGCTACTTTGTATTTTGTTCTATTTGATATAAATATATTTTGGTATAAACTCAAGTTTGTCAATTATCAAAATGGGGGAGATTGTTGGCCCATTCCATGGTCACACCCGATTTCGATAATCAACATACACTTTAGTCAATACACAAAATATAGAAAATGCTGCTAATCATTTCAGGATTCATGAAATCATATTCAACGGACGATGTACCACATCAATCAAAGCTTCAATATCATCAAATCTTCTGAAGACTCAGTTCTCATTTTATTATGTATTTTATATTTTATTGAGTCTAGGAGTTATTCTGTAAAATCAATTGTGGTAATACTGGCTTAGGGTTAAATCTGTCCATATTCCAAAAGCCTACTTTTACCATTCGTATTTTCGTTTACAAATATTTCAAAAACATATTTTGAAAATAGTCTTTCAAAATGATTTTACAAATAACCAAAAACAATTTGAAAACTTTTTTTGCAAAAGATTTTCAAATATCTCCTGACAGAACTCGCAACCGAGTTCGGCCCGAGTTCGGTCCGAACTCTGACCGAGTTCGGTCAAAAGTAATTCAAACTTCTGTTGCCTCCAAATCAGCGAGCAACGTCTCTTTGCGAGATATTTGCACCCGAACTCTGCCCGAGTTCTGCCCGAGTTCGGTTGGTGAAAACACCTATAAATAGAGAAGAACTTTTCATTTCAAATCATTAATTCATTCTTCATTCTCTCTTCTCTATTACTCAAGTGTTTTCAAACGATCTAAGATTTTCAAATCACACTTATACATCTCTTAGCCAAAAGCCAGTACTATCAGAGTTGATTTAGAGTCTTTTGGTTACTCAAGAGTTGTAAAGAGGTCGTTCCAAGTTTTAACAACTTTTCCTGTTGTGGAGCTGGTCGTGCGCTCGTCACCAAGCACGGTGTGTGTTGTGGAGCTGGTCGTGCGCTCGTCACCAAGCACGGTGTTGTAAGAGACTGTAAGCTCTCAGTTAAAGCTTGTGCCATAGTGGATTAACATCGAGCAAGAGTACTCAAGACTGGATTAGTCCTCTCAGAGGGATACCAGTATACATCGCTGTGTCACTAAGTTTGAATTCTCTATCTTTATTTACTGTCTCTTATATATTTGCCATTGTTTAATTTTTAATTGGTGATTATATTCAGCTGTACACACTGTCACGACCCGTACCCACTGTTTGGGTACGAGAACGTAACAACGCCCAGCCTACACCGCAGTGTCGGCAGTAGAACGCTGTCCTAGGTCACAACATTTAACAATATAATGCTAAGCAGTAATTCACCCCGAATGGGGGTGACATAGCAGATACAGTCTCAATCACATCTAAGGTAGAGCATGATAAGGATAGATAAAACATAAAATCCAAAAGAGATACAGGAGATAGAAGTCTAAGTGTCTAAGATACGTAAACCCAGAAATATATCTCAAAACTTAATACAGTAATCCACAAATCAAATACAACTCCAGACAAATGAAATAACTACCTAAACAACCACTAAAGTGTCTCCTCTAGGCTAGCAGGCAACCTCCAGGCTATCTGTAAAATTTATCAACAGGTCCAGTCAGGACAGGAGCGAGCATAATACATCTCACACAGATCATAACAGGTTAGAGAATATAAACATGCAAGAGAGTACGATACATGCAACTGAAAGAAAGTACATGATATAAACAGAGAGAGAATTGTAATAGAAATATCTACTATAAGTAGAGAGCTACCAGTGACTAGTGATTTAGAGCACAAAGTCAACATGTGAACGGCTGGATTTGCACATGACTATACTAAAAAGGCGCACATGGCTATACTACTTTGGAATTGTTCACATGGCTATTTATACTCCCCCATACACCAATCAATACACAAGGATCCAAACAAGTTATGTTACGTACATAGTTTTCACATGAAGCCCATAAATGGGTGTACATGAAGTATATGAGAGCTCATACATGAGTGCACATGAAGTTCACATGGAGGCCCATAAATGGGTGCACATGAAATTCACATGAAGGCTCATAAATGAGTGCACATGCAATATAGGTTATACATGAGATACATGGAAAACATGACCGATTCATGAGAGCACATGAGAGTACACGAGCATGCATGAACGAGCATGAAGCACATGAGAAACATGAATAACATGAGAGCGAGGAATACGTGATGTACACGAAACACATGACATAATGTATCCGATGCTCCCGAGGGGGATAACATCTCAATGTAGGGATCCATATAGTACCAATCCATGATAATATCGTGACAGCATCAAATAAGGTAAACTAGAGCAGGAATATAATTCTAAACAAGTTATGAAATGATCAGAGAATGTACTCGCCTGATATCTGAATGTCCAAGGTAAAGATACTGTCCGAGGAGAGGTGTCTGGCTCCTAATTAGAACAGCATAAGTCACAACATATCCAGAAGGGTAATATAAAGCACTACAATGCATTCTACATGAATCTAGGTCAAACTAGGCCAAAGTCAACCCTTGGTCAACTCTGGTCAACTGTACTAGTCAAACTAGGTCATGTCCTAACCCAGCAAGTCTTTCTAGGCCTAACCAAGACTATCTTAGCAAGCACACATCAATACAAGGCTATACAAGCCAACATACACCCAACTCTGTATAGCATGCAATTATTCAATACTCAAATAGGCAAGAATTCACATTAGATATACACTAGGTAATCTATTACTTTAAGCTATACATGTCTACACATATATACACATGCATATATTGGTATTCAACATTAGGTCTATAATCATGGCATTTCAATGGCTATATATACTTATATATTACAATACAATATGCTACCATATATATAATATACATACATAGCTAAGTTAACTATATTTTTAAATACTTATTTAAGAGGCTATGTGTGTGTATGTGAACATGGCAAAAGGGGCAAGTGAGGGTTAAATGGGTATACATAGTGTATACATATCAAAGAGTGTCAAAGTGTAAGTGAACAAAGTGTCAAGTATGATAGTGTCAACATAGTGTAAGGGATACATGAGGTAATATAGGATTTGTGTTAACATAGAACATTACATCTCATTAACTTGTATATTGTATACATTACATCTATTATTACATTACATACTATGAAACCTACATATTCATTACAAGCCATACCTATACATGCTTACATTAGATAGGATACTTACACCTCATACATCATTTATTTAACCATTTACTCATGCTTGCATTCTCTATTTAGTTACATAATGTATATACATTAACATGGGTTAAAATCAAATAGAACATTATATTACACACAAGGGTGCACAAAATACATATGTCGAATAGTAACTCCTACTAATAATCAATACTGTACCAACTCAGCATGAATTAAATTCTAGAATTAAAGTATGTTATAAATCTATGTGTTAGCTTTCCGAAACTTCAAACGGATCGCGTTTTCGTTTCCAAAAACTCTCGAAATCGCGAAAACACCGAGAACGCGTTTGTCTTTCGTACAGCTGACACTCAAATAATTCTCCAGAAAGTTACAGAAAGAATTAGGCCTATTAATACATATTTTTGGAAAGCTAAATTCAATACGCTTCTTTCAAAAAAATGGGAGATTAAACCGAGCTTTGAGCTAGAAGTTATGACATTTCTAAGTTAGGGCTGAAATTAAAAACGTGGATAAAAATCATGACGGATTTAGATAGTTTGAGCCAAAAGAATACACAATATATATCCTAATTATCCACAACAATAATAGCAATAATAATATGAGGAACCATACTCACAAACTTGATTATATAATTATCATGAACCATTTATTACATATATAAATATAGATACACTCTCATTACAATATATATATATATATATATATATATATATATATATATATATATTTTTTTTTTTTTTTTTTTTTTATATATATATATATATAAATCTATATATGTAACATGAATACATCCACAACACAAAGGACACTCCTATGACCTCCAAATGGACACAAAATAGACACAAATGGAGATACAACCATGGGGGTCATTCCTATGGGTTCAAAATAGACCTATATGCATGAGAAAATGGAAAGGAGAAGGGATTTATACCTTCCGGTAGATCGAATCGAAGAAAAGCCTTCCCGGAGCGACACCGACACGTAGAGATTCCAAAAGGACACGAACGAGCTCCGAATCCTCCCAAACTTGGGTAGCTTCCTCCTTGGCTAGAATGGAGAAGGAAAGAAGAAGATTTGGTGACGAAATGGAAGGATTTGGTGGAGAAATTGCTAGGGATTGCTCTCTAGAAATTTGGGGAAGAACAAGAGAGAGAGTGTGGATGAGAATAATGAAATGAACTTGAGCCTATCCTCTCCCAAAGTGGCTGGCCATATGGGGCTATTTGTCCTATTATGGTAAGGTCCAAAATTCCCCCACTAACCTATTTTATTAGTATTAGGAAAGGGCTAATTGGTTGGGGCTAAATTAGTCATTCTAAAGTCTCTAATCACACTAACCTTATCCATAATAATTAGTCTAACCTCTAACTAAAATATTTCTATCATGTGGACTAAAATTAATATCATGTGGGCCATGCCTAACTAGTGTTTGGGTCCCACTAGAGTCAAACTACCCCCCGGGTCCCCGTTTCAAGTCGGATTGAGTTAAAATTTGAACCCGACTCAAATAACCCCAAAACAATATCACAAATAATAAAATAAATTTTAACCCCAAAATAATATCATAAATAATAAAATAAATTTTAAAAATATTCAAAAATATAAAATGACAAAAATACCCCTATTTTTGAAAACTGGGGGGTGACAAATCTATCTACCTTAAAAAATTTCGTCCTCGAAATTAAAACAAAGCAATCACAGGAAGCACATGCAGAAAACAATCTCATTCAAATACTTTTCAAAAAAAATTAGCAATAATAAAAAAAATCTCTTTGAGGTACATCAAACATTTGTAAATAAAAACTGATACGTGTCCGATACGGACACAAAACCATCACAATCACACCTATCAAAGGTCAAAATCAACAATCAACGCAATAAATATCAAATAATTCAAAGAGGTCAAATGCAAAATATCCTTAGGCCAGAAATGGCATTAAGACATCCTAATCACATGGTTAGGCTCTAGGTCAAACAGCCTCTATGGTTTCACTAGCAAAATATCAAAATCACAAGTCATGATTTTTAAATAGTTTTAAAATAATTTAAAAATTACCAAAAATCATATCATGATTTAAATGTCAAATCAATAAATGATTAAAATTACAAAATTTCAAAATTACCCTCATTTTAGAAAACCGGGTGTTACAAGTCTACCCACCTTAGAAAAATTTCATCCTCGAATTTTGGTCATACTCCTTCTAGGTCAAACCCTCCACAATCAAAGTCTCAGAACTTAAACAATTATACGATTTAAAAGGATGATATACAGGGTAATGGCATACGGTGACAGTGAAGTCTCATCTAGGTATACTAGTCATACTAACCAAAACGGTCATCGGGTATCAAAACACACAAGCAATCTAGGGTGCTAAACGAGAAAAGATACAAAAATAACAAATCATCAAAACTGTAAGGCGGTCTACCATCCTATATGAAAACTGGTGCTTATCAAAAATAAAATAAAATAAAGGTAACTACCAATTATCTATAAAGGGTGCAGAAAATCAAATTCAAAAGTTAAGAATTGAAAGTCACTTGCATTGAAATCCAATCACAATATATATATATATATATATATATATATTTATATATATATATATATATATAGAGCGTTAGAAAGGGAAAACTAGCATTATGTGTATGGGAACATGTTCATATGGTTAGATAGTAGGCGTGTGTGTACGTGAATACATATGAAATTGTATATAAGAAATTGGGTTCCAAAACAATAGCTATCAAGTTACACTAATCATGGCATTTTGATTAAACAATCTACAATACGCAACTTATTTACTCATAACATGCATGGCTAACCATATACATATATATATATAAAGAGGTATAGATTTAGTTATGTATCTATATATATTATAATATGTATGCATAAACTCTATATATATCTATACATGTACATGATCATAACATAGAGAGGAAAGGTTAGGTTTACATGGCAGTGTATACTAAGTTAGGGTGTGTGTCCTTGTACAGGGTATAGCTTAGTATTGAAAGGTTAAATCCTGTTTTTCTTCAGCATTTATATACAAAATCTGAAAATAAGCTAACATTTAAACCAGTGCAATATGAACATAATGCAGTCTCAGTTTTTAGGGTTTTGAACATTACAACCATTCTCAATGGTCCCAATACATCCCAACATGATATAAATGAAACCCTAACATACTATCAATACATTTATCTACGCATACAGTTCAATATTACATGTTAAATCTGAAATTGAACTAAACATGGAAATCAATGTAAAAACGTTAACATGTAACTAGTTTCAGGATTTTAGAAAAATTTGAACATCAAAACCAACTCAATGTTTATCACAACCTAACATGTGAGAGTACGAAACCTAAATTTATATCCCTACATACCACAATATACATAGCTCCAAAATATTACATTTTTAAAAAAATAAAACAACAAATTGAACTAAACATTTGGAATCCAGTATTAAGGGTTAATATGCACACAGTCTTAGATTTGACAAATTCAAACACAAAACTAAACCAATCTTTTTTTTTGAATTGAAACCCTATGTATAACATACATGTACAGTAATATAAACAAAACTATTATCATAAAATTTATATTTAAATTATGAATTTAGCTGAAAAAAGCAGAGAACCAGAAATATTAGGGTTTTGACAATTTAAACATCAATAACATATTAATATGTATTTAGGCAGGTGAGAAATCAAGTGTAGCATGCATACGTGTCAGGCAAAGAGTCTGTGTCCACTATATATATATATTCTCATGTCCCAATATAAAAATTAAATTCTATATCAAGACCAACATTTAGATTCCTACCAAGATTGCAAAGTAGATGATTGGTGTAATCAAGACAGTTTTATTATTATTATTATTTAATACAAGAATAGTAGCAAGAAGGAATTAACAATAAAATCTGTTCTGTTTATTTTTTTTTAAAGGAGGAACCATTTTGAAATCCAGAGCTAAAATATCAAATCCAAGATAAGGTCTAACAAAATCATTGATTCCTTGTACTATGAAGAACTATAGCAAGAAGTTACACAAAGGTTTATATATATAAAAACATCTAAACCTACTCCTAAGTTAAATAATAAGAAACTGAATAAAACAAACAAATAATAATTCTTTTTTTTTTTGAATGACTGAAACAAAAGTAGAGAAAACATGTTCAAAAATATTTAAAGTACATTCTGATAATCATATGCGTCTATCCAAAATCATGGTACTCTAAATCCCCGTCATACTAGTAAGCCGGGCTACGATAATCACAGAGTCCTTGACTTATGCACATACCTCTAGAATCATGGTATTTAACATTTTTGCGATGACGCTAGCTTGGCTGCGAAAACCTTAAATTCCCACACCCGAGAAATATATCCAAAATCAGACTATATGTCCTCACCATGCTGGCTAATGTGACTATAGAAGACTAGATTTCCATAACTTAGATGACCTAGCCCATATAATTTCATCTTGCCAAAAATTAAATTAAATCAACAATGAATACTTCAAATTTATCAACGAACATCAAAATTCAGAAATGAACAAAATCCTTCAAATCATATAACTACAAACTCGGATGCTACAACTAACATCAAGATTCAAAATTCTATAATCTTCATCAAAATCAATAAATACAAACTCAAATTCAATAATAATACATCAAAATCAAATTCAACAACAGAAAGTAAAGATAAATCAAATCAAGGAAAAAAAATTTCAAATCGGAGTTAAACAAGATTCTCAAGGGTCGTCCCAGGAATCTCTCAAGGGATCCTAATTGTGATTGAGTATCTTTAAAAATATATCCTATTCCTACTGCAGGCTATAGTGGTACTCTAGTTTGAATACCACTACATAAACTCGACCTGTATGGGCCACCACTAAAAACGTGTTTGGGTACGAGAACGTAACAACGCCCAGCCTATGCCGCAGTGTCGGCGGTAGAACGCTGTCCTAGGTCACAACATTTAACAATATAATGCTAAGCAGTAATACTCCCTGAATAGGGGTGACATAGCAGATACAGTCTCAATCACATCTAAGGTAGAGCTTGATAAGGATAGATAAAACATGAAATCCAAAAGAGATACAGGAGATAGAAGTCTAAGTGTCTAAGATACATAAATCCAGAAATACATCTCAAAACTCAATACAGTAATCCACAAATCAAATACAACTCCAGACAAATGAAATAACTATCTAAACAACCTCTAAAGTGTCTCCTCTAGGCTAGTAGGCAACCTCCAGGCTATCTGTAAAATTTATCAACAGGTCCAGTCAGGATAGGAGCGAGCATAATACATCTCACGCAGATCATAACAGGTTAGAGAATATAAACATGCAAGAGAGTACGATACATAAAACTGAAAGAAAGTACATGATGTAAACAGAGAGAGAATTGTAATAGAAATATCTACTATAAGTAGAGAGCTACCAGTGACTAGTGATTTAGAGTACAAAGTCGACATGTGAACGGCTGGATTTGCACATGACTATACTAAAAAGGCGCACATGGCTATACTACTTTGGAATTGTTCACATGGCTATTTATACTCCCCCATACCCCAATCAATACACAAGGATCCAAACAAGTTATGTTACGTACATAGTTTTCACATGAAGCCCATAAATGGGTGCACATGAAGTATACATGAGAGCTCATACATAAGTGCACATAAAATTCACATGGGGGCCCATAAATGGGTGCACATGAAATTCACATGAAGGCTCATAAATGAGTGCACATGCAATATAGGTTATACATGAGATACATGGAAAACATGACCGATTCATGAGAGCACATGAGAGTACACGAGCATGCATGAACGAGCATGAAGCACATGAGAAACATGAATAACATGAGAGCGAGGAATACATGATGTACACAAAATACATGACATAATGTATCCGATGCTCCCGAGGGGGATAACATCTCAATGTAGGGATCCATATAGTACCAATCCGTGATAATATCGTGACAGCATCAAATAAGGTAAACTAGAGCAGGAATATAATTCTAAACAAGTTATGAAATAATCAGAGAATGTACTCGCCTGATATCTGAATGTCCAAGGTAAAGATACTGTCCGAGGAGGGGTGTCTGGCTCCTAATTAGAACAACACAAGTCACAACATGTCCAAAAGGGTAATATAAAGCACTACAATGCATTCTACATGAATCTAGGTCAAACTAGACCAAAGTCAACCCTTGGTCAACTCTGGTCAACTGCACTAGTCAAACTAGGTCATGTCCTAACCCAGCAAGTCTTACTAGGTGTAACGTCCCAGTCCCAAAATACGTAGGAGTAGGAACGCAGACATGCCAGCTGTATTCATACGAAGTATACTCCAATATATGGAAGCCTCGTATAAATACATAAGCTGTAAAATGCAGTAAAACCATAACTAATCTCATCCACACAAAATAAATGAATAGAAGATGTCATATAATGAGAATAAATTTGTCTTGATACAATATGTTGGGCGGAGACAAATCTACTACCAACAAAAGAAGGAAAAGTACATAGAAAATGAAATGAGTGACGAGCGAAGCGAAGACGATCCAAGTGCAATCATCCTCGAGATATAGCAATAAACACGGCTAGAGCTAAAGCACCTGCGAAAGACAATAGCACACACCTGGCAAGACAACCAGGTCCTCAGAGGGACATAACAAGACACATAATATCATACCATATAAACTGAATAAATACCGCTCAAATAAATAAGTAAATCGAATTATAACATATTCCAATACGCACCTACTGAACGAGCGTACCATCCCCCCAACCAAACAAGGACAGGAGATGGTAAACTAATTCACGGTAACGTATCTTCCCATGCTATGAATCTAATATGGTATCCGGACCCCAACAAGGTTCAATACCTTCTCATCGAAGTAGTAAGTCACACCTACAACCAAACAAGGACAAGATGTGACAAACTAATCTGTGACAAGTTATTGTTCCAAGCCACGGTCAGATACAAGTACCCAAACCAAAAGTACTCGTACCTAATGGATAGGGTAGCCTACCGTTCTAAGTGAAATGCAGTTAAGAACAATCCTTCTTACGCATGGGCCCTGGCTAAATAGGATCGGCGTAGTCCCCCTTTGGGCACCAGAGGCCCCATCAGGAAAAGCATGACGTTCCGCAGAATCGTCAGTGGCCGTCAGTAATCTTGGGTCATCAACCCCGTATCTCCAGCGGAGAGTCCGGGTCACAAGGGAAGTGCATCGAAGCCCATACGCTAAGGAATTGTCCTCCCCGCCCAATGCCTACTGTGTTGTATCCACAACACAACCACTATAACCGCTAAGTCAAACTAGCATGCAACCTCTATTAGCGGTTATTCCTATCGCACGGCTTGTGCGTACTGGTGGCCAGCCAATCACGCACTTCCGTGTTCTACATGCGACACACAACTTCGTGTTTACAACGTGTCAAGGCCAATGAATGCAACACACAAGGTGGTCCCTTAAATCTAGGTTTAATTCGTAAGAAAAATAATACACAGCAGAAAATATAAATGAACAGTAAGTTCTAACAGTTATGCCATGTATCACAGTTAATTTTGCATAAAGAAAATAAATAATGCATAAAATATGAGCTAAAATAAGTAAACAGCTAATGGCAAGGTGTCTTGCCTGGTAGGACGCATGGGGTACTACAATGATACAGGTGGCACGAACTGCGACTTTGGTGCAACAACTATGCAAGGTGACCTCGGGTGGTGGTACGGATCGTGTCATTGAGTCCGGAGTAGTCAAAATTATTTAGGGACGATATATGAAAGTTCGAGTTTTGGAAGAAGATAAGGATATGACTAGCGAGGGACAAGATCGATAATCGAAGAGATTTCCGTATAAATAAATATATGACTATTTTGAGAAACATTTGTAATATTTGAAAATTATATATAAGCCTTAAAAACTATATTCTTATTGATCAAAGTAGTTTCTCAAATAGATACCTTGAAATATAGGAAAAAACATATCCTTAGGTTAAACTATAATTTATGAAATTCAACAATCATATACAAAAGTCATATAAAAATCATAAAATAATGGAATAACATATTTTATGTTTCGAAATCCAATTTGAAAAGAATAGATATAGGACAAGCCCATATAATATATATTTTATTACAAGATAAGTTTTCCAGGAAATTATTGTATATCTATTTAATAGCAAATTACTAATTATACGATATATATCTATTTACATATATACATCAGATAGACATTTATAATAAAATAACGATAGTATTAATAATAAAAACAAATAAACATAACCCAAATAAAATAAAATAACAACAAATTTATAATAATAATGATAATAGTAGTAATATGTATAATTTAATTATATGTAACGCCAAAAGTAATATAAAAATACAGCATAACACACGGGAAAGGGTAACAACTCAGCCACAGCTCTCTCTTCCCCCAAGAGAGAGAGACAGCAGCTTCTCGAAAATTCAGGGGAGAAATGGATGAGAGAGGGAGGATGGAGAGGAAGGGGAGAGCGGAAAAGAGTGGGAGCTAGAGAGAGACTGGGGAAGAAGGAGCTGGAGAGGCGGTCTCGTGGAAGAGGCTGCGGCGAGGGTTTGGCAGCCGGTGGGCAGAGCTAAGACGGACGGGCTGCGGCGAGGGTTTGGCAGCCGGTGGGCGGAGCTAAGGCGGACGGGCGGACACGGCGATCCAAAGGACGCGGTGCCGGAGGGTTTAGGGCGTAGGGGAAAAGGAAGGCGGAGGAGAACTTGGCTGGCGGCGTGCGCGTGCCGGCGTGGCCAGGAGGAGGGTGAGGCCGGCGCTCACTGTGAAGCGGAGCCGGTGGAGGCGGAGCTTGGTAGTGGGCTGCGGTCGGGTCCGGCGAGAGGGGAGACGCGGTGGGGAAAGGGTGAGCGGTAGAATCGGGGGTTCCTGGTCGTGGCGCTCGTCGGGGCGGAGCGCGGGGACTGGCGGGTTTAGGCGGCGCTCCGGCGGGCTGACCACCAGTGGCTGCGGCGGTGTGGTCCACGCGCGGAGAGGCGGATGGTGGCCGGGAAACGGAGAAGCCGGGCGGATGGGGGTTTGGCCAAGGCGGAGCGGCGAGATCGGGGTTCTCGGCGTTCGCCGGCGCTGGGCCAGCTCGGTGCACGACAGGTGAGTTTAGGGTTTAATTCTCTTCTTCTTTTTGGTAGTGATGGTTTCGATGGTGGTGGCCGTGGTGTCGGGCTGCCGGTGGCTGTGTCGGGGTTCGACGGGTGTGTTGTCGTCGGATCTGGGTTTTGGGGCTGCTGGAGCCGGACACGGCCAGGGTGACGGGGGTTATCGGGTTTGGTAGTGGTTGGTCGGAGGTGGTGCTGTTGACGGTGGGTCGGTGGTGGTGCCGGTGGTTGGCCGGGGAGTTGCGACTGGGGTCCGGTGATGGTGGTACGTGGCAGCGGAGATGGTGGCCGGGGGACGTGTCCGGTAGAGGGCATGGGATGGTGGACGGAAAGCCGAGAGTGGAGGAGGCTAGGGTTAGGATTAGGTTAGGTTTAAAGATGGAAAATGTCGGGGTGTGTCCGACACGAGAAAGGAGATAATGTATTTGTACAAAGAATATATATTGGAGTAACTAGGTTGACACGGACACGATGCACGATAATTATGGGTTGTAGAAATATTTGTGGATGAAAAATGTGGAGGAGTACCTGCCTATTTATAGGATGTGGGAATTCCCACTTAGATAGGAATTAAGAGTAGTTTAAACCCAATTTAGATATTCCTAATTTAATTTAAAGCAATCAAATCCAAATCCAAATCCAAATCTAAATCAAATTTCAAATTAAATATCCAATTTAAATCAAATTAAATTTCTAGTATAAAATCCACGAGATAAATCAATTTACAAATATAGATACTTATTTTAATAAATCCAAAAATTAAATCAACATTTAAATCTTCACAAAAAAAGTTCAAAATATATTTTCCAAAATACTATTAATAATAATTTTGAAAATTACATAATATTTAAAATAAACCAAAAAGTAATTACAAATATATATGTATACACAAATAATATTTTCATAATTATGTTTTTCTAGTATACAATAAAATATTAATTATTTTTAATAATTGCATAAATGAAGGCCTTTAGTAAATAAAATAACAACTTGGTATTGATAGTAAAATAATTACTGCATATATTATTTTGAAACTATAAAATAACAAATAAAAGTATTTTTCTAAAATATGTACGTTCGCACTCGTCGAGCAAAACTAGAATTTCGTGCGCGACGTAAAATACGACTACGCGACGTACAATACAAAATTTTAAATCCGTACAAATATTAAAAAAAATATATAGTAAAAATTTAGGGATTTTACACTAGGCCTAACCAAGACTATCTTAGCAAGCACACATCAATACAAGGCTATACAAGCCAACATACACCCAACTCTATATAGCATGCAATTATTCAATACTCAAATAGGCAAGAATTCACATTAGATATACACTAGGTAATCTATTACTTTAAGCTATACATGTCTACACATACATACACATGCATATATTGGTATTCAACATTAGGTCTATAATCATGGCATTTCAATGGCTATATATACTTATATATTACAATACAATATGCTACCATATATATAATATACATACATAGCTAAGTTAACTATATTCTTAAATACTTATTTAAGAGGCTATGTGTGTGTATGTGAACATGGCAAAAGGGGCAAGTGAGGGTTAAATGGGCATACATAGTGTATACATTTCAAAGAGTGTCAAAGTCTAAGTGAACAAAGTGTCAAGTGTGATAGTGTCAACATAGTGTAAGGGGTACATGAGGTAATATAGGATTTGTGTTAACATAGAACATTATATCTCATTAACTTGTATATTGCATACATTACATCTATTATATTACATACTATGGAACCTACATATTCATTACAAGCCATACCTATACATGCTTACATTAGATAGGATACTTACACCTCATACATCATTTATTTAACCATTTACTCATGCTTGCATTCTCTATTTAGTTACATAATGTATATACATTAACATGGGTTAAAATCAAATAGAACATTATATTACACACAAGGGTGCACAAAATGCATATGTCGAATAGTAACTCCTACTAATAATCAATACTGTACCAACTCAGCATGAATTAAATTCTAGAATTAAATTATGTTATAGATCTATGTGTTAGCTTTCCGAAACTTCAAACGGATCGCGTTTTCGTTTCCGGAAACTCCCGGAATCGCGAAAACACCGAGAACGCGTTTGTCTTTCGTACAGCTGACACTCAAATAATTCTCCAGAAAGTTACAGAAAGAATTAGGCCTATTAATACATGTTTTGGAAAGCTAAATTCAATACGCTTCTTTCAAAAAAATAGGAGATTAAACCGAGCTTTGAGCTAGAAGTTATGTCATTTCTAAGTTAGGGCTGAAATTAAAAACGTGGATAAAAATCATGACGGATTTAGATAGTTTGAGCCAAAAGAATACACAATATATATCCTAATTATCCACAACAATAATAGCAATAATAATATGAGGAACCACACTCACAAACTTGATTATATAATCATCATGAACCATTTATTACATATATAAATATAGATACACTCTCATTACAATATATATATATATATAAATCTATATATGTAACATGAACACATCCACAACACAAAGGACACTCCTATGACCTCCAAATGGACACAAAATGGACACAAATGGAGATACAACCATGGGGGTCATTCCTATGGGTTCAAAATAGACCTATATGCATGAGGAAATGGAAAGGAGAAGGGATTTATACCTCCCGGTAGATCGAATCAAAGAAAAGCCTTCCCGGAGAGACACCGACACGTAGAGATTCCAAAAGGACACGAACGAGCTCCGAATCCTCCCAAACTTGGGTAGCTTCCTCCTTGGCTAGAATGGAGAAGGAAAGAAGAAGATTTGGTGACGAAATGGAAGGATTTGGTGGAGAAATTGCTAGGGATTGCTCTCTAGAAATTTGGGAAAGAACAAGAGAGAGAGTGTAGATGAGAATAATAAAATGAACTTGAGCCTATCCTCTCCCAAAGTGGCTGGCCATATAGGGCTATTTGTCCTATTATGGTAAGGTCCAAAATTCCTCCACTAACCTATTTTATTAGTATTAGGAAAGGGCTAATTGGTTGGGGCTAAATTAGTCATTCTAAAGTCTCTAATCACACTAACCTTATCCATAATAATTAGTCTAACCTCTAACTAAAATATTTCTATCATGTGGACTAAAAATAATATCATGTGGGCCATGCCTAACTAGTGTTTGGGTCCCACTAGAGTCAAACTACCCCCCAGGGTCCCCGTTTCAAGTCGGATTGAGTTAAAATTCGAACCCGACTCAAATAACCCCAAAACAATATCACAAATAATAAAATAAATTTTAACCCCAAAATAATATCATAAATAATAAAATAAATTTAAAAATATTTAAAAATGTAAAATGACAAAAATACCCCTATTTTTGAAAACTGGGGGGTGACAAATCTATCCACCTTAAAAAAATTCGTCCTCGAAATTAAAACAAAGCAATCACAGGAAGCACATGCAGAAAACAATCTCATTCAAATACTTTTCAAAAAAAATTAGCAATAATAAAAAAAATCTCTTTGAGGCACATCAAATATTTGTAAATAAAAACTGATACGTGTCCGATACGGACACAAAACCATCACAATCACACCTATCAAAGGTCAAAATCAACAATCAACGCAATAAATATCAAATAATTTAAAGAGGTCAAATGTAAAATATCCTTAGGCCAGAAATGGCATTAAGACATCCTAATCATATGGTTAGGCTCTAGGTCAAACAGTCTCTAGGGTTTCACTAGCAAAATATCAAAATCACAAGTCATGATTTTAAATAGTTTTAAAATAATTTAAAAATTACCAAAAATCATATCATGATTTAAATATCAAATCAATAAATGATTAAAATTATAAAATTTCAAAATTACCCTTATTTTAGAAAACCGGGTGTTACAAGTCTACCCACCTTAGAAAAATTTTATCCTCGAATTTTGTTCATACTCTTTCTAGGTCAAACCCTCAACAATCAAAGTCTCAGAACTTAAACAATCATACGATTTAAAAGAATAATATACAGGATAATGGCATACGGTGACAGTGAAGTCTCATCTAGGTATACTAGTCATACTAACCAAAACGGTCATCGGGTATCAAAACACACAAGCAATCTAGGGTGCTAAACGAGAAAAGATACAGAAATAACAAATCATCAAAACTGTAAGGCGGTCTACCATCCTATATGAAAATTGGTGCTTATCAAAAATAAAATAAAATAAAGGTAACTACCAATTATCTATAAAGGGTGCAGAAAATCAAATTCAAAAGTTAAGAATTGAAAGTCACTTGCATTGAAATCCAATCACAATATATATATATATATATATATATATATATATATATATATATATATATATATATATATATATATAGAGCGTTAGAAAGGGAAAACTAGCATTATGTGTATGGGAACATGTTCATATGGTTAGATAGTAGGCGTGTGTGTACGTGAATACATATGAAATTGTATATAAAAATTGGGTTCCAAAACAATAGCTATCAAGTTACACTAATCATGGCATTTTGATTAAACAATCTACAATACGCAACTTATTTACTCATAACATGCATGGCTAACCATATACATATATATATAAAGAGGTATAGATTTAGTTATGTATCTATATATATTATAATATGTATGCATAAACTCTATATATATCTATACATGTACATGATCATAACATAGAGAGGAAAGGTTAGGTTTACATGGCAGTGTATACTAAGTTAGGGTGTGTGTCCTTGTACAGGGTATAGCTTAGTATTGAAAGGTTAAATCCTGTTTTTCTTCAGCATTTATATACAAAATCTGAAAATAAGCTAACATTTAAACCAGTGCAATATGAACATAATGCAGTCTCAGTTTTTAGGGTTTTGAACATTACAACCATTCTCAATGGTCCCAATACATCCCAACATGATATAAATGAAACCCTAACATACTATCAATACATTTATCTACGCATACAGTTCAATATTACATGTTAAATCTGAAATTGAACTAAACATGGAAATCAATGTAAAAATGTTAACATGTAACTAGTTTCAGGATTTTGGAAAAATTTGAACATCAAAACCAACTCAATGTTTATCACAACCTAACATGTGAGAGTACGAAACCTAAATTTATATCCCTACATACCACAATATACATAGCTCCAAAATATTACATTTTTTAAAAAAATAAAACAATAAATTGAACTAAACATTTGGAATCCAGTATTAAGGGTTAATATGCACACAGTCTTAGATTTGACAAATTCAAACACAAAACTAAACCAAACTTTTTTTTTTGAATTGAAACCCTATGTATAACATACTTGTGCAGTAATATAAACAAAACTATTATCATGAAATTTATATTTAAATTATGAATTTGGCTAAAAAAGCAGAGAACCAGAAATATTAGGGTTTTGACAATTTAAACATCAATAACATATTAATATGTATTTAGGCAGGTGAGAAATCAAGTGTAGCATGCATACATGTCAGGCAAAGAGTCTGTGTCCACTATATATATATATATTCTCATGTCCCAATATAAAAATCAAATTCTATATCAAGACCAACATTTAGATTCCTACCAAGATTGCAAAGTAGGTGATTGGTGTAATCAAGACAGTTTTATTATTATTATTATTTAATACAAGAATAGTAGCAAGAAGGAATTAACAATAAAATATGTTCTGTTTATTTTTTTTAAAAGGAGGAACCATTTTGAAATCCAGAGCTAAAATATCAAATCCAAGATAAGGTCTAACAAAATCATTGATTCCTTGTACTATGAAGAACTATAGCAAGAAGTTACACAAAGGTTTATATATATAAAAAATCTAAACCTACTCCTAAGTTAAATAATAAGAAACTGAACAAAACAAACAAATAATAATTCTTTTTTTTTGAATGACTGAAACAAAAGTAGAGAAAACATGTTCAAAAATATTTAAAGTACAATCTGATAATCATATGCGTCTATCCAAAACCATGGTACTCTAAATCCCCGTCATAGTAGTAAGCAGGGCTACGATAATCACAGAGTCCTTGACTTATGCACATACCTCTAGAATCATGGTATTTAACATTTTTGCGATGCCGCTAGCTTGGCTGCGAAAACCTTAAATTCTCACACCCGAGAAATATATCCAAAATCAGACTATATGTCCTCACCATGCTGGCTAATGTGACTATAGAAGACTAAATTTCCATAACTTAGATGACCTAGCCCATATAATTTCATCTTGCCAAAAATTAAATTAAATCAACAATGAATACCAAAAAAATCAAATTTATCAACGAACATCAAAATTCAGAAATGAACAAAATCCTTCAAATCATATAACTACAAACTCGGATGCTACAGCTAACATCAAGATTCAAAATTCCATAATCTTCATCAAAATCAATAAATACAAACTCAAATTCAATAATAATACATCAAAATCAAATTCAACAACAGAAAGTAAAGATAAATCAAATCAAGGAAAAAAAAATTTCAAATCGGAGTTAAACAAGATTCTCAAGGGTCGTCCCAGGAATCTCTCAAGGGATCCTAATTGTGATTGAGTATCTTCAAAAATATATCCTATTCCTACTGCAGGCTGTAGTGGTACTCTAGTTCGAATACCACTACATAAACTCGACCTGTATGGGCCACCACTAAAAATGTGTTTGGGTACGAGAACGTAACAACGCCCAGCCTATGCCGCAGTGTCGGCGGTAGAACGCTGTCCTAGGTCACAACATTTAACAATATAATGCTAAGCAGTAATACTCCCCGAATGGGGGTGACATAGCAGATACAGTCTCAATCACATCTAAGGTAGAGCATGATAAGGATAGATAAAACATGAAATCCAAAGAGATACAGGAGATAGAAGTCTAAGTGTCTAAGATACATAAACCCAGAAATACATCTCAAAACTCAATACAGTAATCCACAAATCAAATACAACTCCAGACAAATGAAATAACTATCTAAACAACCTCTAAAGTGTCTCCTCTAGGCTAGCAGGCAACCTCCAGGCTATCTGTAAAATTTATCAACAGGTCCAGTCAGGACAGGAGCGAGCATAATACATCTCACGCAGATCATAACAGGTTAGAGAATATAAACATGCAAGAGAGTACGATACATAAAACTGAAAGAAAGTACATGATGTAAACAGAAAGAGAATTGTAATAGAAATATCTACTATAAGTAGAGAGCTACCAGTGACTAGTGATTTAGAGTACAAAGTAGACATATGAACGGCTGGATTTGCACATGACTATACTAAAAAGACGCACATGGCTATACTACTTTG
Organism: Iris pallida; assembly: GCA_029216955.1. Classification (NCBI taxonomy): domain Eukaryota; kingdom Viridiplantae; phylum Streptophyta; class Magnoliopsida; order Asparagales; family Iridaceae; genus Iris; species Iris pallida. Next base: position 10,011,346 of record JANAVB010028818.1, on the reverse strand, counting down.
GAATTGTTCACATGGCTATTTATACTCCCCCATACCCCAATCAATACACAAGGATCCAAACAAGTTATGTTACGTACATAGTTTTCACATGAAGCCCATAAATGGGTGCACATGAAGTATACATGAGAGCTCATACATGAGTGCACATGAAGTTCACATGGGGGCCCATAAATGGGTGCACATGAAATTCACATGAAGGCTCATAAATGAGTGCACATGCAATATAGGTTATATATGAGATACATGGAAAACATGATCGATTCATGAGAGCACATGAGAGTACACAAGCATGCATGAACGAGCATGAAGCACATAAGAAACATGAATAACATGAGAGCGAGGAATACATGATGTACACGAAACACATGACATAATGTATCCGATGCTCCCGAGGGGAATAACATCTCAATGTAGGGATCCATATAGTACCAATCCGTGATAATATCGTGACAGCATCAAATAAGGTAAACTAGAGCAGGAATATAATTCTAAACAAGTTATGAAATGATCAAAGAATGTACTCGCCTGATATCTGAATGTCCAAGGTAAAGATACTGTCCGAGGAGAGGTGTCTGGCTCCTAATTAGAACAGCACAAGTCACAACATGTCCAGAAGGGTAATATAAAGCACTACAATGCATTCTACATGAATCTAGGTCAAACTAGGCCAAAGTCAATCCTTGGTCAACTCTGGTCAACTGCACTAGTCAAACTAGGTCAAACTAGGTCATGTCCTAACCCAGTAAGTCTTACTATGTGTAACGCCCCAGTCCCAAAATACGTAGGACTAGGAACACAGACATGCTAGCTGTATTCATACGAAGTATACTCCAATATATGGAAGCCTCGTATAAATACATAAGCTGTAAAATGCAGTAAAACCACAACTAATCTCATCCACACAAAATAAATAAATAGAAGATGTCATATAATGAGAATAAATTTGTCTTGATACAATATATTGGGCGGAGACAAATCTACTACCAACAAAATAAGAAAAAGTACATAGAAAATAAAATGAGTGACGAGCGAAGCGAAGACGATCCAAGTGCAATCATCCTCGAGATATAGCAATGAACACGGCTAGAGCTAAAGCACCTGCGAAAGACAATAGCACACACCTGACAAGACAACCAGGTCCTCAGAGGGACATAACAAGACACATAATATCATGCCATATAAACTGAATAAATACCGCTCAAATAAATAAGTAAATCGAATTATAACATGTTCCAATACGCACCTACTGAACGAGCGTACCATCCCCCCAACCAAACAAGGACAGGAGATGGTAAACTAATTCACGGTAACGTATCTTCCCATGCTATCAATCCAATATGGTATCCCGACCCCGACAAGGTTCAATACCTTCTCATCGAAGTAGTAAGTCACACCTACAACCAAACAAGGACAAGATGTGACAAACTAATCCGTGACAAGTTATTGTTCCAAGCCACGGTCAGATACAAGTACCCAAACCAAAAGTACTCGTACCTAACGGATAGGGTAGTCTACCGTTCTAAGTGAAATAGTAGTTAAGAACAATCCTTCTTACGCATGGGCCCTGGCTAAATAGGATCGGCGTAGTCCCCCTTTGGGCACCAGAGGCCCCATCAGGAAAAGCATGACGTTCCGCAGAATCGTCAGTGGCCGTCAGTAATCTTGGGTCATCAACCCCGTATCTCCAGCGGAGAGTCCGGGTCACAAGGGAAGTGCATCGAAGCCCATACGCTAAGGAATTGTCCTCCCCGCCCAATGCCTACTGTGTTGTATCCACAACACAACCACTATAACCGCTAAGTCAAACTAGCATGCAACCTCTATTAGCGGTTATTCCTATCGTACGGCGTGTGCGTACTGGTGGCCAGCCAATCACGCACTTCCGTGTTCTACATGCGACACACAACTTCGTATTTACAACGTGTCAAGGCCAATGAATGCAACACACAAGGTGGTCCCTTAAATCTAGTTTTATTCGTAAGAAAAATAATACACAGCAGAAAATATAAATGAACAGTAAGTTCTAACAGTTATGCCATGTATCACAGTTAATTTGTACATAAAGAAAATAAATAATGCAGGAAATATGAGCTAAAATAAGTAAACAGCTAATGGCAATGTGTCTTGCCTGGTAGGGCGCCGGGGGTACTGCAATGATACAGGTGGCACGAACTGCGACTTTGGTGCAACAACTATGCAAGGTGACCTCGGGTGGTGGTACGGATCGTGTCATTGAGTCCGAAGTAGTCAAAATTATTTAGGGACGATATATGAAAGTTCGAGTTTTGGAAGAAGATAAGGATATGACTAGCGAGGGACAAGATCGATAATCGAAGAGATTTCCGTATAAATAAATATATGACTATTTTGAGAAATATTTGTAATATTTGAAAATTATATATAAGCCTTAAAAACTATATTCTTATTGATCAAAGTAGTTTCTCAAATAGATACCTTGAAATATAGGGAAAAACATATCCTTAGGTTAAACTATAATTTATGAAATTCAACAATCATATACAAAAGTCATATAAAAATCATAAAATAATGGAATAACATATTTTATGTTTCGAAATCCAATTTGAAAAGAATAGATATAGGACAAGCCCATATAATATATATTTTATTACAAGATAAGTTTTCCAGGAAATTATTGTATATCTATTTAATAGCAAATTACTAATTATACGATATATATCTATTTACATATATACATTAGATAGACATTTACAATAAAATAACGATAGTATTAATAATAAAAACAAATAAACATAACCCAAATAAAATAAAATAACAACAAATTTATAATAATAATGATAATAGTAGTAATATATATAATTTAATTATATGTAACGCCAAAAGTAACATAAAAATACAGCGTAACACACGGGAAAGGGTAACAACTCAGCCACAGCTCTCTCTTCCTCCAAGAGAGAGAGAGAGACAGCAGCTTCTCGAAAATTCAGAGGAGAAATGGATGAGAGAGGGAGGAAGGAGAGGAAGGGGAGAGCAGAAAAGAGTGGGAGCTAGAGAGAGACTGGGAAGAAGGAGCTGGAGAGGCGGTCTCGTGGAAGAGGTGGCGGGCTGCGACGAGGGTTTGGCAGCCGGTGGGCGGAGCTAAGGCGGACGGGCTGCGGCGAGGGTTTGGCAGCCGGTGGGCGGAGCTAAGGCGGACGGGCGGACACGGCGGTCCAAAGGGCGCGGCGCCGGAGGGTTTAGGGCGTAGGGAAAAAGGAAGGCAGAGGAGAACTTGGCTGGCGACGTGCGCGTGCCGGCGTGGCCAGGAGGAGGGTGAGGCCGGCACTCGCTGTGAAGCAGAGCCGGTGGAGGCGGAGCTTGGTAGTGGGCTGCGGTCGGGTCCGGCGAGAGGGGAGACGCGGTGGGGAAAGGGTGAGCGGTGGAATCGGGGGTTCCTGGTCGTGGCGCTCGCCGGGGCGGAGCGCGGGGACTGGCGGGTTTAGGCGGCGCTCCGACGGGCTGACCACCAGTGGCTGCGGCGGTGTGGTCCACGCGCGGAGAGGCGGATGGTGGCCGGGAAACGAAGGAGCCGGGCGGATGGGGGTTTGGGCAAGGCGGAGCGGCGAGATCGGGGTTCTCGGCGTTCGCCGGCGCTGGGCCAGCTCGGTGCACGACAGGTGAGTTTAGGGTTTAATTCTCTTCTTCTTTTTGGTAGTGATGGTTTCGATGGTGGTGGCCGTGGTATCGGGCTGCCGGTGGCTGTGTCGGGGTTCGACGGGTGTGTTGTCATCGGATCTGGGTTTTGGAGCTGCTGGAGCCGGACACGGCCAGGGTGACGGGGGTTGTCGGGTTTGGTAGTGGTTGGTCGGAGGTGGTGCTGTTGACGGTGGGTCGGTGGTGGTGCCGGTGGTTGGCCGGGGAGTTGCGACTGGGGTCCGGTGATGGTGGTACGTGGCAGCGGAGATGGTGGCCGGGGGACGTATCCGGTAGAGGGCGTGGGATGGTGGACGGAAAGCCGAGAGTCGAGGAGGCTAGGGTTAGGATTAGGTTAGGTTTAGAGATGGAAAATGTCGGGGTGTGTCCGACACGAGAAAGGAGATAATGTATTTGTACAAAGAATATATATTGGAGTAACTAGGTTGACACGGACACGATGCACGATAATTATGGGTTGTGGAAATATTTGTGGATGAAAAATATGGAGGAGTACCTGCCTATTTATAGGATGTGGGAATTCCCACTTAGATAGGAATTAGGAGTAGTTTAAACCCAATTTAGATATTCCTAATTTAATTTAAAGCAATCAAATCCAAATCCAAATCCAAATCTAAATCAAATTTCAAATTAAATATCCAATTTAAATCAAATTAAATTTCTAGTATAAAATCCACGAGATAAATCAATTTACAAATATAGATACTTATTTTAATAAATCCAAAAATTAAATCAACATTTAAATCTTCACAAAAAAAGTTCAAAATATATTTTCCAAAAATACTATTAATAATAATTTTGAAAATTACATAATATTTAAAATAAACCAATAAGTAATTACAAATATATATGTATACACAAATAATATTTTCATAATTATGTTTTTCTAGTATACAATAAAATATTAATTATTTTTAATAATTGCATAAATGAAGGCCTTTAGTGAATAAAATAACAACTTGGTATTGATAGTAAAATAATTACTGCATATATTATTTTGAAACTATAAAATAACAAATAAAAGTATTTTTCTAAAATATGTATGTTCGCACTCGTCGAGCAAAACTAGAATTTCGTGCGCGACGTAAAATACGACTACGCGACGTACAATACAAAATTTTAAATTCCGTACAAATATTAAAAAAATATATAGTAGAAATTTAGGGGTTTTACACTAGGCCTAACCAAGACTATCTTAGCAAGCACACATCAATACAAGGCTATACAAGCCAACATACACCCAACTCTATATAGCATGCAATTATTCAATACTCAAATAGGCAAGAATTTACATTAGATATACACTAGGTAATCTATTACTTTAAGCTATACATGTCTACACATATATACACATGCATATATTGGTATTCAACATTAGGTCTATAATCACGGCATTTCAATGGCTATATATACTTATATATTACAATACAATATGCTACCATATATATAATATACATACATAGCTAAGTTAACTATATTCTTAAATACTTATTTAAGAGGCTATGTGTGTGTATGTGAACTATGGCAAAAGGGGCAAGTGAGGGTTAAATGGGCATACATAGTGTATACATTTCAAAGAGTGTCAAAGTGTAAGTGAACAAAGTGTCAAGTGTGATAGTGTCAACATAGTGTAAGGGGTACATGATGTAATATAGGATTTGTGTTAACATAGAATATTACATCTCATTAACTTGTATATTGTATTATTACATCTATTATATTACATACTATGGAACCTACATATTCATTACAAGCCATACCTATACATGCTTACATTAGATAGGATACTTACACCTCATACATCATTTATTTAACCATTTACTCATGCTTGCATTCTCTATTTAGTTACATAATGTATATACATTAACATGGGTTAAAATCAAATAGAACATTATATTACACACAAGGGTGCACAAAATGCATATGTCGAATAGTAACTCCTACTAATAATCAATACTGTACCAACTCAGTATGAATTAAATTCTAGAATTAAATTATGTTATAGATCTATGTGTTAGCTTTCCGAAACTTCAAACGGATCGCGTTTTCGTTTCCGTAAACTCCCGGAATCGCGAAAACACCGAGAACGCGTTTGTCTTTCGTACAGCTGACACTCAAATAATTCTCCAGAAAGTTACAGAAAGAATTAGGCCTATTAATACATGTTTTTGGAAAGCTAAATTCAATACGCTTCTTTCAAAAAAATAGGAGATTAAACCGAGCTTTGAGCTAGAAGTTATGACATTTCTAAGTTAGGGCTGAAATTAAAAACGTGGATAAAAATCATGACGGATTTAGATAGTTTGAGCCAAAAGAATACACAATATATATCCTAATTATCCACAACAATAATAGCAATAATAATATGAGGAACCACACTCACAAACTTGATTATATAATCATCATGAACCATTTATTACATATATAAATATAGATACACTCTCATTACAATATATATATATATAAATCTATATATGTAACATGAACACATCCACAACACAAAGGACACTCCTATGACCTCCAAATGGACACAAAATGGACACAAATGGAGATACAACCATGGGAGTCATTTCTATGGGTTCAAAATAGACCTATATGCATAAGGAAATGGAAAGGAGACGGGATTTATACCTCCCGGTAGATCGAATCGAAGAAAAGCCTTCCCGGAGCGACACCGACACGTAGAGATTCCAAAAGGACACGAACGAGCTCCGAATCCTCCCAAACTTGGGTAGCTTCCTCCTTGGCTAGAATGGAGAAGGAAAGAAGAAGATTTGGTGACAAAATGGAAGGATTTGGTGGAGAAATTGCTAGGGATTGCTCTCTAGAAATTTGGGGAAGAACAAGAGAGAGAGTGTGGATGAGAATAATGAAATGAACTTGAGCCTATCCTCTCCCAAAGTGGCTGGCCATATGGGGCTATTTGTCCTATTATGGTAAGGTCCAAAATTCCTCCACTAACCTATTTTATTAGTATTAGGAAAGGGCTAATTGGTTGGGGCTAAATTAGTCATTCTAAAGTCTCTAATCACACTAACCTTATCCATAATAATTAGTCTAACCTCTAACTAAAATATTTCTATCATGTGGACTAAAATTAATATCATATGGACCATGCCTAACTAGTGTGTGGGTCCCACTAGAGTCAAACTACCCCCCCGGGTCCCCGTTTCAAGTCGGATTGAGTTAAAATTCGAACCCGACTCAAATAACCCCAAAATAATATCACAAATAATAAAATAAATTTTAACCCCAAAATAATATCATAAATAATAAAATAAATTTTAAAAATATTCAAAAATGTAAAATGACAAAAATACCCCTATTTTTGAAAACTGGGGGTAACACACACGCACTCTATTCACCCCCCTCTAGAGGTGCTCAACGGTCCTACAGAAGTGGGTTTCTCACCTGAAAGAGAGGCGGCGCGCGGGGGTCGAGCGCTAGCGATGGCGCTACGACGGCGCGGGTTCACTTTGCCGACGGAGAAGAAGACCGCGTTGGTCGAGTGGAGATGCAGGCGGCGGACATGGCGGAAGGAGTCGACGGAGGGAAGAAAGGGTTCTCCATTGATGGCGGCTCTGGTGCTTGAGGAGGGATGCGGTTGAGCACACCAGTCACGGCGCTTGCGGTCGTCGGATGGAGATCGAGCGGAAGGAGGAGCGGAGCTTCAATCGACGGGACGGTTGGGCGCGGCACCCTGGGAAGTCGACGACGGAGGATGCTCAGAAGAGCGGCGAGAATCGGCCAGCAGGACCGCTGGCGCAGGTGTTGCTGGGTCGTCGGCTCGGAGCAACGTCGGCGCGGCATAGGAGGTTGACTGGGAGGCGTAGGCGGAGCGCTCGGTCGGATTCATCACTTGGGGCGGCTTTCGGCGTGCACGGAGGAGACGCCGTGGGGGCTCGACATGGAGGATGACTCGGCATGGTGGTCGGTACCGGGATGGCGGACAGGTGAGATGTAGATTCCCCTTTTTTCTTTTGAGTTGTTGTGATAGGTTTGGTTGCCGATAACGGCGGTGGGTGCGGCCTGGAATGGCTGGCCGTACGGTGGTGACGTTAGTAACTGATGCTGGTGAATTGGCCGGAGTTTGGACCGGGTTTTCGAGGGGACGATGGTGGCGATTACAGTGGTTGGTCGGGAAGGAGATATCGGGATGACGATTAGGGAGTCGCGGCATCAGGAAGCTGCTGTAGGATGGCGAGGAATTACTTTAGGGGCAGGGTTAAGATTTGACTGTCGGGTTGGATGTGTCGTGTCGGGTGTGTCCGACACGGCTGGGTGGACGTCCGGGATTGTCAGACGGGACTAAATTATTGTATATATAAAAATGAAATATAGTGGATAGAGAATGGCGACACCGACACGATGCACGGATTGATGGAGAATTTATGGATGAGTACCTCTCCTTATATAGGAGGTAGGAATTCCCAGTTGGATAAGGATTGGAAGAATTTAAATCCCTTATTTAGATAATTTCTACTTTAATTTAAATCGATTTAAAATCCAATTCAATATAGATAATCCTTGTCTTTAATTTAAAAGCTATTTAAAATAAGGTCAATAAAATCTTTTCCAATTTAAGTCATGATAATTAATTAAGTATTAAATCAAACAATATTTCGAACACCATTTTCATGACTAAATAAATATGGTAATAATTAATTTCAAAAATTCACGATAAATACTTAAATATTAAATCGTAAAGTAGCTTTTGTAAATAACAAAACATATTAATAAACAAATTGCAAAACATTTGGAATATATTTCATATAAATCATAATTTTCCAAATCACTACTTACTTTTAAACGACGAACATAATAATTCTTTTTAAAATAAAAATATTTATCACATTTATTTGAACATGTAATTTCCCGTATAAAATAAAATTTATAATAAAAGTGTTTTTCTAAAATATGTACCTCGACACATATTCGCACTCGTCGAGCAAATACGAAATACAGTTCTCGCAAGCTACGCAAATATGACAATGTGAACTCGTATGCGACGTGCAGATACGAAGTACAAAATAACTACAAAAATATAAAAAAAATCATAGTAGAAAATTAGGGGGTTTACATCATGTAACGCCCCGGTCCCAAAATACGTAGGACTAGGAACATCGACATGCCAGCTATATTCGTACGAAGTACTTAGGCCTCGTATGGATACATAAGCTGTAAAATACAGTGAACCAAGAGTAATCTAATCTCATCCACACAAAATAAAAGAATAAACAATACCATATAATCAACTATGAATTGTCATTGGTACATGTAGTTGGGCGGAGACAAATCCACTACCAACTAGGGAAAGAAATACATCACAAAGAAAGAGTTTGGCGAGCGAAGCGAAGATGATCAAAGTACAATCATCCTCGAGGAAGTAGAGATAATCATGGCCACGGCTAGAACACCTGCGAAAGACAAAAGCACACACCTGACAAGATAACCAGGTCCTCAGAGGGATGTAACAAGATACATAAAGAACATGCCACAAAACTGAATATATATACTATGTCATAAATCACAAGTAAAGTAAATAATCCCACTCGTAACAAGATCCAATACCTCATCATCGAAATAGTAGACTACCCCTACAACCAAAAAGGACGAGGGGTAGCACACTATACCGCGATGAGACATTTTCCCAAATACTAATGGGACGGGGTGATATGACATTGACGAGGGTTACCTGACCATTCTAATGTGTTTATGCAATAAGAGCAAACCTTCAACGCATGGGCACTCTGGCTCAGTAGTAGTAATCTCAGGTATGGCCCCATCAGGATACCAGGGACGTCAAAGCATAACATTCATCAAATGTCAGAGGCCAGCAGTAAATCAGGTATCAGGATCCAGGACCGTATCTCCCGCAGAGATAACCGGCAATAGGGAAGTACATACTTGGCCTATACGTTACAGAACTGTTCTTTCCACCCAATGCCTAACATAGTCACATCCATGTCTCATATAACTCTACTAACTGCTAAGTCTCCTAACATGCCTCTATTAGCAGTTAGCCCTAACGCATGCACATGGAGATCAGCCCACACATAAGAACCTCTACATGCTACTCATCTCACACATCCTTATGGTACAACTTGTGTCAAAGTATATGTGATACACTACAGAAGGTAGTCTCTTAATTCTAAGTCCATATGAAATCAAAGGATAATAACAAGTACATCTACTATCACTGAGCAGGAAGTAAATCGAGAACTATAAGAACTGGAAATAAATAAACAGTGATATGTAATAAAATGCAACTGAATATAAACAGTATAATGGCAAGGTATCTTGCCTGGTGTGTCGCCTGGAGTGGTGCGGTGTTCTCTGACATGTCTCAGTAGTCCAATAGCCATTGTCGACGTAATGGTCCAAAATTGCGAGAGAATAGGAACATATGATTAGTCATGATCAACGACGAATAGGAGAAATTTAGGAGTAACTGAATATATATACTAGTTTTAGAAATTATTCCCTTATTGTTTTGAAGACTAATTTTTTTTATTAGAAAAATTTCAAGAATCGATTTTTAGGCAAGAAAACTCTTAATTTATCAAAATAAAATTTCTTAGTTAACAAGTATATATTTTTCTATTGGTTAAAATACTTTCTAGAAAATATTTGAAATACTTAGGAATTATTTTATATATTTTTTTAGAAACTACACTTTATAATAAAACAATTTCTTGAACAAAAACATTTCTTAAACAATTAAATATATTTAAACCATTTACTATAATAAAAATATTTGATATATAATTTACATATATATATATATATATATATATATATATACCCATGATAAAAAAAAATACATATACCCATGATACCCAAAACATCTAAACTAATATATACAGCTAATGATAATAATAATAACAACAATAGTCATATAATATAATATAATGATAATAATAATAATAATAATAATAATAATAATAATAATAGTAAATAATGTAACATAATAATAGTAATAATAATAATAAATAATAATAATATCAGAAAATAATATAACATAAGAATAGTAATAATAATGATAAATAATAATATTTAAACCCTAAAACCTATTCAGCCTTTTCCCTAATTCGTTGACATATGAGAGAGAGAGTGTAAGGGAAGAAGTGGGTTTCTCACCGGAAAGAGAGACGGTGTGCGGGGGTCGAGCGCCGGCGATGGCGCTACGGCGGCGCGGGTTCACTTCGCCGACGGAGAATAAGACCGCGGTGGTCAAGTGGAGATGCAGGCGGCGGACATGGCAGAAAGAGGCGACGGAGGGAAGAAAGGGTTCTCCATCGGCGGCGGCTCCGGTACTGGAGGAGGGATGCGGTAGGACCTGGCCGCGGTGCAGCACACCAGTCACGACGCTTGCGGTCGCCGGCCGGAGATCGAGCGGGAGGAGGAGCGGGGCTTCAATCGACGGGACGGTTGGGCGCGGCACCCTGGGAAGTCGGCGACGGAGGATGCTCAGAAGAGCGGCGAGAATCGGCCAGCACGGCCGCTGGTGCAGGTGTTGCTGGGTCGTCAACTCTGAGCGACGTCGGCCCGGCATGGAGGTTGACTGGAAGGCGTAGGCGGAGTGCTCGGTCGGATTCATCGCTTGGGGCGGCTTTCGGCGGGCACAGAGGAGACGCCGTGGGGGCTCGGCATGGAGGATGACTCGGCATGGTGGTCGGTACCGGGATGGCGGACAGGTAAGATGTAGATTCCCCTTTTTTCTTTTGAGTTGTTGTGATGGGTTTGGTTGCCGATGACGGCGGTGGGTGCGGCCTGGGATGGCTGGCCGTACGGTGGTGACGTTAGTAACTGATGCTGGTGAATTGGCCGGAGTTTGGACCGGGTTTTCGAGGGGACGATGGTGGCGATTGCAGTGGTTGGTCGGGAAGGAGATAGCGGGATGACGATTGGGGAGTCGCGGCATCGGGAAGCTGTTGTAGGGTGGCGAGGAATTAGTTTAGGTGCAGGGTTAGGATTTGACTGTCGGGTTGGATGTGTCCTGTCGGGAGTGTCCGACACGGCTGGATGGACGTCCGGGATTGTCGGACGGGACTGAATTATTGTATATATAAAAATAAAATATAGTGGATGGAGAATGGCGATACCGACATGATGCACGAATTGATGGAGAATTTATGGATGAGTACCTCTCCTTATATAGGAGGTAGAAATTCTCAGTTGGATAAGGACTGGAAGGATTTAAATCCCTTATTTAGATAATTTTCCCCTTTAATTTAAATCAATTTAAAATCCAATTCAATATAGATAAAACTTGTCTTTAATTTAAAAGCTATTTAAAATAAGGTCAATAAAATCTTTTCTAATTTAGATCATGATAATTAATTAAGTATTAAATCAAACAATATTTCAAATACCATTTTCATGACTAAATAAATATAGTAATAATTAATTTCAAAAATTCACGATAAATACTTAAATATTAAATCGTAAAGTAGATTTTATAAATAACAAAACGTATTAATAAACAAATTGCAAAATATTTGGAATATATTTCATATAAATCACAATTTTCCTAAATCACTACTAATTTTTAAATGACGAACATAATAATTTTTTTAAAATAAAAATATTTATCACATTTATTTGAACATGTAATTTCTCATATAAAATAAAATTTATAATAAAAGTGTTTTTCTAAAATATGTACCTCGACACATATTCGCACTCGTCGAGCAAATACAAAATATAGTTCTCGTATGCTACGCAAATATGACAATGTGAACTCATATGCGACGTGCAGATACAAAGTACAAAATAACTTCAAAAATATTAAAAAAAATCATAGTAGAAAATTAGGGGGTTTACATCATGTAACGCTCCAGTCCCAAAATACGTAGGACTAGGAACGTAGACATGCCAGCTATATTCATACGAAGTATTTAGGCCTCGTATGGATACATAAGCTGTAAAATACAGTGAACCAAGAGTAATCTAATCACATCCACACAAAATAAAAGAATAAAGAATACCATATAATCAACTATGAATTGTCATTGGTACATGTAGTTGGGCGGAGACAAATCTACTACCAACTAAGGAAAGAAATACATAACAAAGAAAGAGTTTGGCGAGCGAAGCGAAGACGATCAAAGTGCAATCATCCTCGAAGAAGTAGAGATAATCATGGCCACGGCTAGAACACCTGCGAAAGACAAAAGCACACACCTGGCAAGATAACCAGGTCCTCAGAGGGATGTAACAAGATACATAAAGAACATGCCACAAAATTGAATATATATACTATGTCATAAATCACAAGTAAAGTAAATAATCCCACTTGTAACAAGATCCAATACTTCATCATCGAAACAGTGGACTTCCACTACAACCAAAAAGGACAAGGGGTAGCACACTATACCGCGATAAGACATTTTCCCAACTACTAATGGGACAGGGTGATATGACATTGACGAAGGTTACCTGACCATTCTAATGTGTTTATGCAATAAGGAACAAACCTTCAACGCATGGGCACTCTGGCTCAGTAGCAGTAATCTCAGGTATGGCCCCATCAGGATACCAGGGACCTCAAAGCATAACATTCATCAAATGTCAGAGGCCAGCAGTAAATTAGGTATCAGGATCCAGGACCGTATCTCCCGCGGAGATAACCGGCAATAAGGAAGTGCATACTTGGCCCATACGTTAAGGAACTGTTCTTCCCACCCAATGCCTAACAGAGTCACATCAATGTCTCATATACCTCTACTAACTGCTAAGTCTCCTAACATGCCTCTATTAGCAGTTAGCCCTAACGCATGCGCATGGGGATCAGCGCACACACAAGAACCTCTACATGCTACTCATCTCACACATCCTCGTGGTACAACTTGTGTCAAAGTATATACGATACACTACAGAAGGTAGTCTCTTAATTCTAAGTCCATATGCAGTCAAAGGATAATAACAAGTACATCTACTATCACTGAGCAGGCAGTAAATCGAGAACTGTAAGAAATAGAAATAAATAAACAGTGATATGTAATAAAATGCAACTGAATATAAATAGTATAATGGCAAGGTATCTTGCCTGGTGTGTCGCCTGGAGTGGTGCGGTATTCTCTGACATGTCTCAGTAGTCCAATAGCCATGGTCGACGTAATGGACCAAAATTGCGAGAGAATAGGAACATGTGATTAGTCATGATCAACGACGAATAGGAGGAATTTAGGAGTAACTGAATATATATACCAATTTTAGAAATTATTCCCTTATTGTTTTGACGACTAATTTTTTTATTAGAAGATTTTCAAGAATCGATTTTTAGGCAAGAAAACTCTTAATTTATCAAAATAAAATTTCTTAGTTAACAAGTATATATATTTTATATTGGTTAAAATACTTTCTAGAAAATATTTGAAATACTTAGGAATTATTTTATATATTTTTTTTAGAAACTACACTTTATAATAAAACAATTTTTTGAACAAAAACATTTCTTAAACAATTATATATATTTAAACCATTTACTATAATAAAAATATTTGATATATAATTTACATATATATATTTATAAATATATATATATATATATATATATATATATAAAATATATATATATATATATATATATATATATATATATATATATATATATATATATATATATATATAACCATGATACCCAAAATATCTAAACTAATATATACAGGTAATGATAATAATAATAACAACAATAGTCATATAATATAATATAATAATAATAATAATAATAACAGTAAATAATGTAACATAATAATAGTAATGATAATAATAAATAATAATAATAACAGAAAATAATATAACATAATAATAGTAATAATAATGATAAATAATAATATTTAAACCCTAGAAACTATTCAGCCTTTTCCCTAATTCGTTAACATATGAGAGAGAGAGAGAGAGTGTAAGGGAAGAAGTGGGTTTCTCACCGGAAAGAGAGGCGGCGTGCGGGGGTCAAGCGCCGGCGATGGTGCTGCGGCGGCGCGGGTTTACTTCGCTGACGGTGAAGAAGACCGCGGCGGTCAAGTAGAGATACAGGCGACGGACATGGCAGAAAGAGGCTACGGAGGGAAGAAAGGGTTCTCCAACGGCGGCGGCTCCGGTGCTTGAGGAGGCATGCAGTAGGCCCTGGGCGCGGTAGAGCACACCAGTCACGGCACTTGCGACCGCCGGCTGGAGATCGAGCTGGAGGAGGAGCGGGGCTTCAATCGACGGGACGGTTGGACGCGACACCCTGGGAAGTCGGCGACGGAGGATGCTCAGAAGAGCGGCGAGAATCGGCCAGCAGGGCCGCTGGCGCAGGTGTTGCTGGGTCGTCGACTCTGAGCGACGTCGTCCCGGCATGGAGGTTGACTGGGAGGCGTAGGCGGAGCACTCGGTCGGATTCATCGCTTGGGGCGGCTTTCGGCGTGCACGGAGGAGACGCCGTGGGGGCTCGGCATGGAGGATGACTCGGCATGGTGGTCGGTGCCGGGGTGGTGGACAGGTGAGATGTAGTTCCTTTTTTTTTCTTTTGAGTTGCTGTGATGGGTTTGGTTGCCGATGACGGTGGTGGGTGCGGCCTGGGATGGTTGGCCGTACGGTGGTGACGTTAGTAACTGATGCTGGTGAATTGGCCAGAGTTTAGGCCGGGTTTTCGAGGGGACGATAGTGGCGATTGCAGTGGTTGGTCGGGAAGGAGATAGCGGGGTGACGATTGGGAAGTCGCGGCATCAGGAAGCTGCTGTAGGGTGGCGAGGAATTAGTTTAGGGGCAGGGTTAGGATTTGACTGTCGGGTTGGATGTGTCGTGTCGGGAGTGTCCGACACGGCTGGGTGGATGTTCGGGATTGTCGGACGGGACTGAATTATTGTATATATAAAAATAAAATATAGTGGATAGAGAATGGCGACACCGACATGATGCACAGATTGATGGAGAATTTATGGATGAGTACCTCTCCTTATATAGGAGGTAGGAATTTTCAGTTGGATAAGGATTGGAAGGATTTAAATCCCTTATTTAGATAATTTCTCCCTTTAATTTAAATCGATTTAAAATCCAATTTAATATAGATAAAACTTGTCTTTAATTTAAAAGCTATTTAAAATAAGGTCAATAAAATCTTTTCCAATTTAAATCATGATAATTAATTAAGTATTAAATCAAACAATATTTCAAATACCATTTTCATGACTAAATAAATATAGTAATAATTAATTTCAAAAATTCATGATATATACTTAAATATTAAATCGTAAAGTAGCTTTTATAAATAACAAAATGTATTAATAAACAAATTGCAAAATATTTGGAATATATTTCATATAAATCACAATTTTCCAAATCACTACTTATTTTTAAATGACGAACATAATAATTTTTTTAAAATAAAAATATTTATCACATTTATTTGAACATGTAATTTCTCATATAAAATAAAATTTATAATAAAAGTGTTTTTCTAAAATATGTACCTTGACACATATTCGTACTCGTCGAGCAAATACGAAATATAGTTCTCGCATGCTACGCAAATACGACAATATGAACTCGTATGCGACGTGCAGATACGAAGTACAAAATAACAACAAAAATATTAAAAAAATCATAGTAGAAAATTAGGGGGTTTACATCATGTAACGCACCAGTCCCAAAATACGTAGGACTAGGAATGTAGACATGCCAGCTATATTCATACGAAGTACTTAGGCCTCGTATGGATACATAAGCTGTAAAATACAGTGAACCAAGAGTAATCTAATCTCATTCACACAAAATAAAGAATAAAGAATACCATATAATCAACTATGAATTGTCATTGGTATATGTAGTTGGACGGAGACAAATCCACGACCAACTAGGGAAAGAAATACATCACAAAGAATGAGTTTGGCGAGCGAAGCAAAGACGATCAAAGTGCAATCATCCTCGAGAAAGAAGAGATAATCACGGCCACGGCTAGAACACCTGCGAAAGACAAGAGCACACACCTGGCAAGATAACTTGGTCCTCAGAGGGACGTAACAAGATACATAAAGAACATGCCACATAATTGAATATATATACTGTGTCATAATAATTGAATATATATACTATGTCATAAATCACAAGTAAAGTAAATAATCCCACGCGTAACAAGATCCAATACCTCATCATCGAAACAGTGGACTACCCCTACAACCAAACAAGGACAACGGGTAGCAAACTATATCGCGATGAGACATTTTCCTAAGCTACTAATGGGACGGGGTGATATGACATTGACGAGGGTTACCTGACCATTCTAATATGTTTATGCAATAAGAACAAACCTTCAATGCATGGGCACTCTGGCTCAGTAGCAGTAATCTCAGGTATGGCCCCATCAGGATACTAGGGACCTCAAAGCTTAACATTCATCGAATGTCAGGGGCCAGCAGTAAATCAGGTATCAGGATCCAGGACCGTATCTCCCGCAGAGATAACCGACAATAGGGAAGTGCATACTTGGTCCATACGTTAAGGAACTGTTCTTTCCACCCAATGCCTAACAGAGTCACATCCATGTCTCATATACCTCTACTAACTGCTAAGTCTCCTAACATGCATCTATTAGCAGTTAGCCCTAACACATGCGTATGGGGGATCAACCCACACACAAGAACCTCTACATGCTACTCATTTCACACATCCTCGTGGTACAACTTGTGTCAAAGTATATGCGATACACCACAGATGGTAGTCTCTTAATTCTAAGTCCATATGCAGTCAAAGGATAATAATAAGTACATCTACTATCACTGAGCAGGTAGTAAATCGAGAACTGTAAGAACTGAAAATAAATGAATAGTGATATGTAATAAAATGCAACTAAATATAAACAGTATAATGGCAAGGTATCTTGCCTGGTGTGTCGCCTGGAGTGGTGCGGTGTTCTATGACATGTCTCAATTGTCCAATAGCCATGGTCGACGTAATGGTCCAAAATCACGAGAGAATAGGAACATGTGATTAGTCATGATCAACGACGAATAGGAGCAATTTAGGAGTAACTGAATATATATACTAGTTTTAGAAATTATTCCCTTATTGTTTTGAAGACTAATTTTTTTATTAGAAAATTTTCAAGAATCGATTTTCAGGCAAGAAAACTCTTAAGTTTATCAAAATAAAATTTCTTAGTTAACAAGTATACTTTTTTCTATTGGTTAAAATACTTTCTAGAAAATATTTGAAATACTTAGGAATTATTTTATATATTTTTTTAGAAACTACACTTTATAATAAAACAATTTCTTGAACAAAAACATTTCTTGAACAATTATTTATATTTAAACCATTTACTATAATAAAAATATTTGATATATAATTATATATATATATATATATATATATAGATATATATATATATATATATATATATATATCAAATATTTTTATTATAGTAAATGGTTTAAATATATATAATTGTTTAAGAAATGTTTTTGTTCAAGAAATTGTTTTATTATAAAGTGTAGTTTCTAAAAAAAAATATAAAATAATTCCTAAGTATTTCAAATAATTTCTAGAAAGTTTTTTAACCAATAGAAAAAATATATACTTGTTAACTAAGAAATTTTATTTTGATAAATTAAGAGTTTTCTTGCCTAAAAATCGATTCTTGAAATTTTTCTAATAAAAAAAATTAGTCTTCAAAACAATAAGGGAATAATTTCTAAAACTAGTATATATATTAAGTTACTCCTAAATTCCTCCTATTCGTCGTTGATCATGACTAATCGCATGTTCCTATTCTCTCGCAATTCTGGACCATTACGTCGACCATGGCTATTGGACTACTGAGACATGTCAGAGAACACCGCACCACTCCAGACGACACACCAGGCAAGATACCTTGCCATTATACTGTTTATATTCAGTTGCATTTTATTACATATCACTGTTTATTTATTTCCAGTTCCTACAGTTCTCGATTTACTGCTTGCTCAGTGATAGTAGATGTACTTGTTATTATCCTTTGATTGCATATGGACTTAGAATTAAGAGACTACCTTCTGTAGTGTATCACATATACTTTGACACAAGTTGTACCATAAGGATGTGTGAGATGAGTAGTATGTAGAGGTTCTTTTGTGTGGGCTAATATATACAGCTAATGATAATAATAATAACAACAATAGTCATATAATATAATATAATGATGATAATAATAATAATAATAATAATAATAATAATAATAATAACAGTAAATAATATAAATAATAATAGTAATAATAATAAATAATAAAAAACAGTAAATAATATAACATAATAATAGTAATAATAATGATAAATAATAATATTTAAACCCTAAAAACTATTCAGCCTTTTCCCTAAGAGAGTGTGAGGGAAAAAGTGGGTTTCTCACCGAAATGAGTGGCGGTGCGCGGTGGTCGAGCGCCGGCGATAGCGCTGCGGCATCGCGGGTTCACTTCGTCGACGGAGAAGAAGACTGCAGCGGTCGAGCGGAGATGCAGGCGACAGACATGGCGGAAGAAGGAGACGGAGGGAAGAAAGGGTTCTCCATCGGCGGCGGCTCCTGTGCTTGAGGAGGGATGCGGTGGGCCCTGGGCGCGGTGGAGCACA
Source organism: Iris pallida (assembly GCA_029216955.1). Taxonomy (NCBI): domain Eukaryota; kingdom Viridiplantae; phylum Streptophyta; class Magnoliopsida; order Asparagales; family Iridaceae; genus Iris; species Iris pallida. The sequence goes on along the minus strand of JANAVB010028818.1, from coordinate 9,992,086 downwards.
CCAGTCACGGCGCTTGCCGCTGCCGGCTGGAGATCGAGTGGGAGGAGGAGTGGGGCTTCAATCGATGGGACGGTTGGGCGCGACACCCTGGGAAGTCGGCGGCGGAGGATGCTCGGAAGAGCGGCGAGAATCGGCCAGCAGGGCCGCTGGCGCAGGTGTTGCTGGGTCGCCGGCTCTGAGCGACGTCGGCCCGACACGGAGGTTGACTGGGAGGTGTAGGAGGAGTGCTCGGTCGGATTCATTGCTTGGGGCAGCTTTGGCGTTCACGGAGGAGACGTCGTGGGGGCTCGGCATGGAGGATGACTCGGCATGGTGGTCGGTGCCGGGGCGGCGGACATGTGAGATGTAGATTTCCCTTTTTTTTTCTTTTGAGTTGCTGTGATAGGTTTGGTTGCCGATGACGATGGTGGGTGCGACCTGGGATGGCTGGCCGTACAGTGGTGACGTTAGTAAATGAAGGTGGTGAATTGGCCGGAGTTTGGGCCGAGTTTTCGAGGGGACGATGGTGGCGATTGCAGTGGTTGGTCGGGAAGGAGATGGCGGGGTGACGATTGGGGAGTCGCGGCATCGGGAAGCTGCTGTTGGGTGGCGAGGAATTAGTTTAGGGGCAGGGTTAGGATTTGACTGTCGGGTTGGATGTGTCGTGTCGGGAGTGTCCGACACGGCTGGGTGGACGTCCGGGATTGTCAGACGGGACTGAATTATTGTATATGTAAAAATAAAATATAGTGGATGGAGAATGGCGACACCGACACGATGTACGGATTGATGGAGAATTTATGGATGAGTACGTCTCCTTATATAGGAGGTAGGAATTTCCAGTTGGATAAGGATTGGAAGGATTTAAATACCTTATTTAGATACTTTCCCTCTTTAATTTAAATCGATTTAAAATCCAATTCAATATAGATAAAACTTGTCTTTAATTTAAAAGCTATTTAAAATAAGGTCAATAAAATCTTTTCCAATTTAAATCATGATAATTAATTAAGTATTAAATCAAACAATATTTGAATACCATTTTCATGACTAAATAAATATAGTAATAATTAATTTCAAAATTTCACTAAATCGTAAAGTAGATTTTACAAATAACAAAACATATTAATAAACAAATTGCAAAATATTTGGAATATATTTCATATAAACCATAATTTTCCAAATCATTACTTATTTTTAAACGACGAACATAATAATTCTTTTTAAAATAAAAATATTTATCATATTTATTTGAACATGTAATTTCCCATATAAAATAAAATTTATAATAAAAGTGTTTTTCCAAATATGTACCTCGATACATATTCGCACTCGTCGAGCAAATACGAAATACAGTTTTCGCGTGCTACGCAAATACGACAATGTGAACTCGTATGCGACGTGCAGATACGAAGTACAAAATAACTACAAAAATATAAAAAAGCGTAGTAGAAAATTAGGGGGTTTACATTGTTGGGGAACTATGATTCCAATACTGACATTGACTTAACCTTGAGAAATGGCCTAACGGTTAGGCGAGACGTCCTGTTTCAAGCGTTAGCAATCGAAGGATTGATCTTGAGGATTGGTTTGGATGGATAGTGTGAATCACGAATATAGGAATACCCCTCACGAGATTCGGCTGACATGCATATATTTCAGGGACGCCTGAATATATGCACGATACGACTCGAGTGAGAATGACGAATTCTCTAATCATGCAGCCTGGTTGAATGCATGTATTTTGGGGACTCTTGGAATGCATGCACGATCCAGCCAAGTGATACGTTGAGTTCAAGCATGACTTAAGGAATGGAAGAGTGTCGAGAATTTGAGATCGTGTCAAAGAAAGGATTGATACTAGTACGAGCGTTGCTCAAAATCGAAGAAACGCGTAGGCGGAGTGTGTACGATAAATTATGGCGTACTTCACTCGACTGTTATCGTCTCATATCTGGGAGCGATTAAGTCTTGGCCATAGAAATGGTAGGATGGCTTGCCTTCAGGAAAGTCTCAAGGATGAGACTTGTTCTGAGTGGTGTATGTTGTAGTGCCCCGTCCCGCAAAGTCAATCGGAGGAATTGAAACGCCGACGGTGTTCGGACTTAGCCTTTCAATGGCTGCTCGAAGGCTCGCTCGGTCGAAGCAACTCCTCGCTATCAGGTAGAGAAGTTTCGGTGAACTTGCCTCATCTTAGCCTTCACTTAATAACTCGCTTGTTTTTAACTTGCACAAGTTAGGCTTGATAATAAAAGAGACGCATCCACATAGCTATGGGAATAATCCCGACGGGTCGAAATGTCTTAGAACATGAAAAATGGTTCCACGGTCCGCTTAGAAGTCGGCTCAGCGTGCTTTCAAATGACACTCGATCCTTTGTCTCGTGGCTTGGGAGAAGGAAGTTGGCCTAAGTTGCTAAGTTGTTCCGACACTCGAATAAGCCTAAGCCATAGGCGTCGATTGTACGAATACAATGGCAGCTCACAGCCTAGCCTCTATGTAAATGTTAGGTAATATATTTCTGATACTGGATGTTACACTTGACCCGAACACACAAATATGATACTTGTATATCAGGATCAACATTTAGCATCATACTAATACTTTAGGTGGTCTGGTGAACTCGACATGGATCCAAATACCACCCTTGATCAAGACGAGATTGTAATGCCCTGTCTCTCATACATACCCTGCTACATGCTGCATATCTCTCCTGCAGGCTAAGAGGATGGGTATCAGTAATATTTGCATAAGCTTACATATAGTTGGTTAGTGCCAGGCCTGTAGGGTGGTACACTACACACTGTAATTCCTAAGTGCAAATTCTATCTAGACTGGTAGGGACACCATCCACCACCTACAATACTGCCTAAAAACTTGGAACCTGAGATTTCCTAGCCACCTCTGTGTTTAATACAGCAGGAAGGATGTCTAACTCAAGGGGATAGCTATCCTACACAGGTTAGCATTCTCTAATACACCAGGTAACAGGGCACCTGTATATGCATTTATACATCAGTGCTAAAGGATACAGGAACCAAGGGTCCCATAACCTAGTAGCCTAGACACCAATTCCCATATTCACCTGCAGTGATGTCTAATAAGAGAGAGATATTGACTAACGAGTACAAGTAGGCTTGGAAGACCCATGAGTACAGTGGGTGAACAGAGGGTAACAACCTTGTGGCCAGGGAGATTTAGAAAGACTACTTTAGTTTAATCCTTGCACCTGTACACTTTTTAGCCCCTGCATAATCTTGTGTCAGTTCAAACTTTTCCTATTTTGTTCATCATTCTTGTTCTCTGTCCCTGTCCTCACGAGGACAGCAATATTTCAGTCCATGATGCCTAATGTATCAACCTATGTATATAGTTCTACTATTCTGTCCCTATTACAAATATTAGTAGCATATAGCACCAGTCCACCATTGTGTGGTTTTGGGGCAGTTGGTTCATTGACAGGTGATGGGTAGAAAATCAGTCAAAGGACTGATATGAGGGGACTGAAATATCAAGTCAGTAGAGGGAGAAATTAGGGACATGTCAGATAAGGTATAGGCTCAGCCAGTGATGGTTTAGTCCAGGTACATCCTGAACAATAGAGTATTAGGTTTCAATCAAGTGCTCCCCTGTATTAGCCTTAGCACTCGACCTATGACTAAGCTGATTCAACCCTACCTGGGTTAGAATATCACTAAATCTCTATTAATTGCATTGCACATTTGAGTATAGTGGTGAACAGGGTGTTATCAGTGTACTTTCATGCTGGCAAGGATATTGTGTGTATGGGGCTGCATCACAAGAGAAAGGGGGTTAACACCAGTATCAGTTAAGGTGTGGCTCTCCAGGAAATAGGGATATCAGTGTGTACCATATGTGTACTTGTTTAGTTGTGTTACTGATTAGCCTACCAGCTTTCACCTTCTATTGCTCATAATCTCACTATTATTCCTATCAGTTCAGGAGGCAATGACAGTTAATAGTCAAATAGCTGTTCAGAGAAGGGAGAGACTAAGCATGTGATTGCCTTGTGTCTAAGCTTGTGACCTGTACCAGTTAGTTGTGATGATGTGAGTATTGTAGAGTGTCAACAGGCCAGTGAGGGTAGTAATGACTGATCATTAGGCAAATCGATAGTTGTTTGTGTCAATGAAAATGTGAGAGTATAAGTGAATAGCAGTAAAGGGGATGTGGTACCGATTATCAGGACATTTGGAGCCCCACTGTTTTCTAAGAAGAATACATTTGTGGATATAGTATACCTATAGGTAATAGTCTTAACATGGATATGGGTGAGTATACCTATAAGTTATGTTAGGAGACTGCCAAGAGTGGAAACCACCCAAGCCATTGAGAGCTAGTTGAAATTGTAAGGGTAATTAGCAATAATTTCCAATATAGAATTACTTTGTCAATTCATATGTTGATTAGATTTAATACATAACGGGTTACTTGGACTCCAACTCCACACTTAGTTGGTATTCACAGATCGAGACGACAGGCAAGTGCATGTATCGATTGTTACCGTTTCTGATAGTTTCCTCTACTTGTTATTCATATGTCTTTACTGCTTGTTGACACGATCGTCACACGAGATAGTATCATGGTTTTACTCTATATCTTGACTGTTTTACCTGCTTACCCTATTTTACGATTGATTCCATGAGTACTAGTTGGGCGGGCAAATATCTTAGTAGACATGTGAACTACCCAATCTATCCCTAAAATGTCTATTCTTGAACGATAGCAGCTGCACACGACACGTGCAGTGAGCCGGATTTACCCCTTAGCCGTTCACATGTCGAAAGCGGTATTTCAATGCACGTAGATAGTTGATATTCCTATTATTCCACCATGTTCTTCACCACTTGCCATGCTACCACGATTTTACATGTTTCCTCACAGTAGCTATATTTTCATTGATAGAGTCTCATGTCTTTCCTCTTATACTATGATGCTAGTTACCTTCTAGTTTCATTCTCATATGCTATTTACATGTTTATGATTCTGTTGAGACTCGGATAGTGGTCATATGTGTACTTGTTCCAATCCTGACTGGATAACCAACATTTTAGGTGATGAGTTAGAGGAGTTCTGTACTACTTATTATGAGGAGACTGAAGACCCTGATTTGAGCATGCAGGAGGACTTGGATGCGGGGCTACCCTCCGCAGGAGACTTTTAGCTAGACAGTATGCCATAGAGCATGAGTTGCTCACAGAAGCTCTTTTCTTATTTGTATTTTATTTCAATTGTGGATTATGAGAGTTGAGTAGTGGACATCCTTTTGATACATTATATTGAGACTATTTCTTCTACCATATTTTGGTCTCTACATTTTATGGTATCTTTTCAATTATTAGTTTATTTCTTTCATCATGGACTTTGTGTATAAAATTTCCAGTTGTGGGTTGACATGTAATTTTGGTCTTTATGAAATGAATATAAACTGCATGGTTACATTTGTAAACTGTGGAGATGACTAGACATCATTCTACCGCCGATACTGCGACGTAGGCTGGACGTACCCACGGCTCATGCCCAAATATTGGGTGCGGGTCGTGACAACGAATGCTTGATAAAGCATGCACGGTCCCGTCATTTTGCTCCGACGATAGAACAGGCCTAAGTCATAGGCGTTGCCTGCACGAATGCTTGATAAAGAATGCACTGTCCCGTATTTTGCCCCAAAACTTGTATTGGCCTAAGTCATAGGCGTCGCCCACGTGAATGCTTGAAAATTCGTGTACGGTCCCGTCGTCCAAGGCTTGGCATAGCCTTCGCACGTCCCGTGAGTTAAAGTCATATTGCACGACTTGTTGGCTTAAGTCTAGGCACCCGAGAGCTTGGTTGTTCAAGTCGACCTCGTGCATAGCACGTTCCCTCGACGTAGAGCTCAGCGTAGCCTTTGCTCGTCGAGTCGTTGCCCAAATAAGTTAGACAAGAGTTATGTTGGCCTATCGAAGCCATTTCTGGCACTGTCCCGCTCTATCTGTGGTCGTCAAGTCACGTAGTCCCTTGAGAACAAGGCTCGCCGTATAAAGTATATGACTTGAGCGATAGTATTACCTAGAGAACCAGACCTGTCTAAGGCACGAGCCATGGTAAATTTAGTAAAGGGTATGCCATGGACAAAGGAAGTCCACGCGACTGGTTGTCACCGAGATCGGTCCCCCTACTTGGGAGTCTCGTTATGTCTCGATAAGCCTCGTTCACGCGAGATCGGTCCCGCTAATTGGGAGTCTCGCCACTCTTGATAAGTCCCGCACACGAGATCGGTCCCGCTACTTGGGAGTCTCGCTAAGTCTTGATAAGTCCCGAACACGAGATCGATCCTGTTACTTGGGAGTCTCGCTAAGTCTTGATAAGTCTCGTACACGAGATCGGTCCCGCTACTTGGGAGTCTCGATAGAAAGATGGAAAGCATGGTCATGAATAAGGAAGGACTGGATAGATCGAGTTGAGTCTTGTATGGTCATTGGACAACTTGCTGCGCAAGGGGAATCCCTCGACCGATCGTCGGGGCGCTTCGATCGAGTCGGTCTAGGAGGGAAAAGCAGATACCGTACGGCCTTCGACGACGGTGTGAATCGTTAGAAGTGAACCAGTTACGGTACTATGCCACGAGACCATTCGGTGGGGCTTGCACCTCCACACGAACGGGTCACCGTGAGCCAAAGATCCAGTATAGAATGACATTGCTAGTGACCACTCATATAGATTGGTCGGCAAAATAGCGGCAAACCGCGTGTATGCCTTTGGATTGAGTCTAGAACTTGAATGTATGTCTAGTTGGTAATACAAAGTCTGGGCCTAAGAATGGGCTACAGCATAGGCACTGTGCTTAGGATGATAGATGGCGTTGGTATGTTCATGAAGTCGACCCTATGTTTCACATGTCTTGCCTTAGTTGGTTTATGAGTTGAACAGATAGGCCGCAAGGCGGTAGCATGGGTAAGCCTTGATAAGTTAGAGAGGCACGACCTCAATCTTGAAGCACGAACAAGTCTAAGCATGGTCTAGAGGCACGACCCGCATGAGTTGTCCCCCTTGACGTCGTTGGCACGAGAATTAGTCTAGAGGCAATTGGGTTTAAGTGAAAGTCTTGGCACGGCCGAGTTTGCATAAGTTGCTCCTCAGCGAAGCACTGTCTTGAATATGTTGAAGTCACGAATAGAGTATGGCACGACCCTGTCGTCTCGAGTTGAAGTTTGGTCAAGTACATAAGCGATGAGGCATTGCCTCGATCAAAATACACGTTGGCATTATAGCACGACCATGTCGTTGTATATTGGTTTGGTCAAGCATCGTAGTCTTAAAATTGATCCTAAGGCAAGACTAGAAAGACAATCGTAAAGGGGCTTGTATTGCACAAAGTAAATGAACGTGTCGATTTTGTATGGGTGGGCGAGGAGCTCACTCCACTAGTACAGTTGAGTACTGACACCCACACAGTCTTCATGTGCAGGCACATGTAGAAGCTCGTGGCGCGGAGCTCGCTTGGATGCGTCGAGGCACAGAGTTCCTTGGCGAGTCGAAGCGTAGCGGTCGCATGGACTAAAGACTTATACAGGACATAATGTATGGACATTGCCTTCCGAAGCTTCTGCTGGCTCAAGCATTGTATCGAGAGATGAGAGAGAGCAGAGTGACTTGTAAAAGGAGAGAAAAGTGAGCACGAGAGACTTGTAATCATGGCCTTGCGCCTATTGTAACTTCATTGTTCAATATCAATAAAGATCTCTGTTAATAACTTGTGTTTTGCCTTTAAATTTTTGCTGCATGTTCAATATTTCTGCTTAGAACTTCTGTGCGACGACCTCGTCGCCGCCGCTGTAATCGGCCGTTATGGAACCCGTCTTGCACGAGCGCATTCTAGGCTCGTGCGGCATCACGCCTTAGCGAGGACGATTGCTCCTACGGAAGCGGGGCGTGACATATATAAAGAGAGGGAGCCACGGCTCAAGACTGTAGGCGGCTGCAGGCAATACGTGTCGCCATCCTGTGCAGCCTGCTCAATTAATGAGCGGCCAGATGGCCATGCGGCTTGAGGCCAAGCCGACTCCTAGTCGATTTTGGAGCCGAGCTCCACACTAAGGATGCACAGTCAGCACTAAGCTGACTGACAGGCGGGCCCGTCCCAACTCAGCTGGTGGCTGACGGGTGGGCCTGCCCTGCTGACTGGGTAATTTATTAATCAGAAATTAGTTTTAAAGCAGTTTTAATTACAGAAACTCATAATAAATATTAAAAATAGCCAAAAAATATGGATAAATTCTAAAAAATATAAAATAACATGTTGAACCATAGAAAAATATTTAGGGTTAACATTTGCTCATATGCTAGCACAATAAATTCTAGAGGTCCTAGAAAACAGGTTTTCCAATATTAAAATTATTAAAATAATTCCAAAAAATTGTAAAAATTATAAAATATATATTTAACCATCTAAAATATAGTTAAAAATACTTTACCTCAAATTATCCCCAAATGGCCTCATAATAAATAATGGAAGCCTTTAAACTATATAAACTAAATAAAATAATTATTTAAAAGTAATCTAAAAATTAGCTAAATAAATCTAAAAATTATAGTAAGCTATAAAATAGCTAAACAATGCTTACTAAGGTCCAAATGACCATAATATGATTATAGCTCCCTTATGAGCTTAGGTACGACTCCTAATGACCATAAAAGTAAATCCTAGTCAATTAAAAATAATAAAAATAAAAAATCGGAAAGTGGGCTTACAGTAGGGCTTGCTCATCACCATTTGATGATTCTTCGTCAGAATCATTACATGCAACTCTTTTGGCTTGTGCTTTGAAGGCGATGGATTTTTCTTTAGGGTCGCTTCTTCAAATTCATGTAGGTCCAGCTTGCCCATGAGTGTCTCCAGAGTCATGGTGGTGAGATCGTTTCCTTCAATGATTACAGTAGCCTTTGGGTTCTAATTCTTGGTTAGAGCCCGTAGCACTTAATTTCCTGATCTTCTCATGATTACTGTAATCTTTACCAAGGGATTACAAAAGATTAGTAATATCTAGGAAACGAGTAAACATCTGTGTAATTGACTAGTCAGATTTTATCTTGAATGATTCATATTCCTATGTTAGTCTACTGATCTTCGATTCCTTCACTTGGGAAGTACCTTAATGTGTTACCTCAAGAAGTCTCCAAATATCATGAGACGTAGTTCAGGTAGAAACACGATTAAACTCTGTCTCGTCAATTGCACAGAATAGTACATTGATGGCACATGCATCTAGACTAGCCTTTGACTTTTCTTCGTCTGTGTATTTGTCATGAGGCTTGTCTACAAGTACGACCTCAATCACTATAGGTGTCGGTTTCTTATAACCATTAACAACTGTAGACCAAAGAACAAAGTCAAGAGACTTTAGGAAGAAAGTCATTCGTGTTTTACAATATGTGTAGTTTGTTCCATCAAATAGTGGGAGTCTATTTATGGATTATCCTTAACTATTGAATATTGATTTCATGGCTGTCATATACTCTATAGGGTTGTTATATTAGAATATAACCTGCTCTAATACCAATTGAAGGACCGTTGAGCATCTCTAGAGGGGGTGAATAGAGTGTGTACGAGTATAGCAAAAATAATCACTAATTAAAAATTGAACAGTTATAAGCTATGACAGGAATAAAGAGATAATAATTTAAATTATAGTAAGAAATAGAAGATCAAACTCAGTAAATACCGTAATATATACTGGTTTTCCTCTGAGAGGACTAATCCAGTCGTGAGTAGTATTGCCCGTTGTTAATCCACTATTTGCAAGCTAAATGAGAGCTTGTCGTCTCTTTACAACATCGTGCTTGACGACAAGTGCACGACCGAATTCACAACACCGTGCTCGGTGACCAGCGTATGACCGACTCCAAAAACTGAGATGTTTTCTGACTTGCAACCTCTTTACAACTCTATAAACCAAAGACTCTAAATCGAATAAGATGCTACTGGCTTTGACTAAGAGAAGTATAGGTGGAATGTAAAAGCTTTAGATCACTGAAAAATACTTTAAGAATGAACAGAGAGAAGAGTGAATGAGTGGTTAGAAATGTAAAAATCTTCCCTATTTATAGGTGTTTTTCCTTACCAAACTCGGGCAGAGTTCGGATGCTAAGATCACCAAACGAACATTGGATGCAAATTTAGAGGCAACTGAATTTCAAATTTGACTTGACCGAACTTGGTCAGAACTCAGATCGAACTCGGTCAGAGTTCTGCCAGAGTTCTGATAGTTCAGAACTAAATTTGAATAAACCAAATTGTATAGGTATTTTGGGCTTTTTAGATATGTAGATTTTGAGATATGGGTAGGCTTTTTGGAAAGGTGGACTGGAGATAACCTAAGCTAGTAATATCCGATCGATTTTACATTTTTATATCCTAGAATGAATAATGGTAAAAATACAGAAGAAATATAAAAATGACTCGATCTGGATTTCGTTACAATTTGCTTTTGGATGATGACTTGAATGCTTGTTGTAGATGGAGTACGTTCTTTTGATATTGATTTTAATGACCTGAAACATTAGTAGCAGTTCATATATTTTGTGTATCGACTTAAGTCGTCGTTGATTATCAAAATCAGGTGTAACCATTAGGCAATGGGCCAACACAGACGTGATCGACACCGCCGTTGGACGTTTGACTCTGGCCAAAAATTGATGACGGAGATGCGCCAGTGCCTAGCCAGCCAGTTGGCGTGGCCAGCCAAGGACCCAAAAGAGGATTCGACTTCATAGAGTTGGGATCAATGCCCCTTCGTACTTTAAGCTCTCGAATCTCCCAAACCGTGGTCGGAGTGCGTCACCGCCGACACCTCCTTCCAGCATAGCAGGTACCTCATCTTCCTCTCTGGTAATCGATCTCCACCCCCTATGGCGACTCTCTGACACTTGGTCGTGTGATACTCTCGTGAACTACTATAATATCATATATATAGAGGTAATGTTAATTTAACTATGTCATTTACATATGGTCGAGTGAATCTGTGTGGTATACAGGTGATAGAGTACATGTGCTTGGGGTTGAAAGAAGAAGTGATCACAATGAGACATTACAAAGGGGTATGCAGCAGTATGTGAAAGTATAGATAGTGTGGAAACTATCTCTCTACGAAATGCATGTTAGTTTATAAATTACTTGCATAGATTATTATGTAGCATGTGTAGAAGAAATGTTTGTAAATAAAAAAGAAAGGAAGGCTATGTTATACATATGGGGTATGAGTGGATTTTATTATTGTTACAGTAAGGTGAGGCCTTTTGAAACAATCTCAAAATGAGGCTTTGCGGGAATTAATACTTGTGACCGGGTTGCCATTTATCAAGCAAGAGTGACTACCAATGTAGAGATTAGCTAATGAACATGAGACATGATTGATGGGTGAAAATGTGTACAACTGATAAATGGGACTATTGGTTAATGTTGTTAAGAACTTATACAGTAGGAATATGGCCTAGAAGTATGTATGAGTATAGGAAGGAGATGTTGTGTTTGAAGTTCCATGTGTCACTGGTAGGGGTTAGTATTGAACCATAAGGAATTTTTATTGTGAACTTAACAGAGGTTTGGATATGGAAGGTCATAGTCTATTTGGATAACTAAGATGACATTTTATTTCCTGCACTTTTTTATGCTGTTTAGGAAGAATAAGTTTAACTACGACATTTGGTTAAAAAATAACTCGTATACTTTTTGGCTAACTAATAATCCTTTAGAACAAGATTTCTTTATATTATTATTTTCCCTCCATTAGGCACAAATATGAATTGTGTATATGTAAGTAAAAACTTTGGAAACAAGTTATTTTCATTAGGTCATTTAGTGTGGTTATTAATCTATTACTTATTTATTTATTATTCTTTTGTTAAGTAATTAGAAAAGAAAAATCTAAGTAATTAATTAGTTTTAAAATTATTATCTAGGTCATTTGGGTTTCTCAGACTTGGACGTTGGACCAGCTCTTTCTTTTCAGCAACCGGAGCCAGACAAATGTACCTAGCCAATCTTGTACTTCAGTTTAAAATATTTAGCTCTTTATTTTAATATTTGCTTGGTTTTATTGTTGCAACACCTAGGGCCGTGTACGGTACTTTGCGTCCGAATCACATTCGGATGCGGTACTAAATATTCACTCTTGTATTACTGTGGCAACTCATTGCGGGGTACACTCTGACCCTAGGACATGTTCATGTAACACTACATTATCGACGGAATTTCGTACTTGATTGCATCTTGATTTATGAAATTCTGTGTCTGATTCTAGGATAATGACATTGATATATATCGGTTGTTTCTTTTTATTATGACTCGTTGTCCTAGCTAGAGGTCTGACTGAGCGTCTCGTGGATACGATATGTGAAGTCACATGGGCGGGAAGAACATACACCGTGCACTTGGGCTACTTTCCCACATGTTACCGTTGCCTCTAACCAAGAGCCTCAGAGATTCATTAGTTACCATAGTTCCTTATCGAAACTGCAAAGTTTTTATTAGTTACCAGAGTTCCGTATCAGATCTCCGGAGTACATCGTGACAGCCTGGGTGTTTGAGTGATGTTTCTTAAATTGCATTTTTATATTAGATGGTTACGTTAGATTCACCCACTTTATCAGTCTTACGATACATTATTTATTCATTCATTACTATCGTACACTTGGCCTGTATATTATGTACCTTGGTACGTCCCGTTGAGGACCTTATTTCCTTCTGGGTTGGCTGAGTAGGTTTTTTTAAGCGCATTGCTGGATTATTGATGGTATTCATTTCATTACAGATATTCACTGTTCAGAGTTATACGTTTCATTTACTGTTATATGTATATGCTTAGTAGCCTAGTATTTATAAACTCATATTATCTTTCTGAGTCTACTTGGGCGAGTATGATTATTGGGCTGCAGAATAGTATTCATATTTCCCTTTCTTATGTTTATGTTACTTGGATTGAGATACAGAGTTGATGTAGTGATAGTTATGCCATTTCGAACAGCTTATACGTATTCTAGTCGGACTAGAGTTTGCTTGAATATGTAGCTGGCCAACACCACATGGCTCGATCCTGCATATTTTGGGACTAGGGTGTGATGGTTTTTGTGGTGGCCCATGCAGGTCAAAATAAATTATCTCGGTTATGTCACAGTACCGAACGACCTGCATTAGGATAAAATATTAGGATCTCAATCCACTGCTACTATTGGAAAATCCTTTGACTTCTACTATCGTCTTTGACTTCCGTATTTGTGCTGAATTATAGCTTCTTGAATTTTTATTTATAAACTCTCGACCTTCCCTATCTCGGAAGGGCAAATTTTTATGATTGATCAACCATTATGATTTTATCTTATTATAGATTGTGATTAGGGCAAACATAATATTTTGTAAGTGATTATTTAAGCCACATAGGGGGTTGGATAGACGTCACTACTAGATGGATGGATAGAAAATATATGGCATTTCAAGATTTAGCTTTTATAGGAAATCACTTGATTGAGGGAGAGACCCCTTGGCTAGAACATATGGAATTAAATTAGAGGGTTACATATTTATAGATATGATGGAAGAAATAGCAGCAATTATTGAGATGACTACCGATACGATTAGGAAATTTGCATAGATTGACTTGGGACTAGACAAAGATCAGAATAGTATTATCTCTACAATAGAATTACCTAATGATACGACTTGAGGAAAGGATAATTTAACGAGTCGTGAAATGGTGGTTTGATTCTGTCACTCCCAGTTTTCAAAATTAAGGGTAAATTTGCCATTTTCTATATTTTAATTTTTTGGAATTTTTATATTTTAATATTGATTTTATGGGATTTGTTTAGTCGGGTTTCTGTTTCGTCTCGTTCCGATTTGTGTTTGTTACCCGGGTAGCTTAGACTCTAGTTGGGATTCCAAGATTAGTTAGACATAGCCCACAAACCCTACTAATTAAGTTAGTGTAATTAGACTAATCCTACTTCATTAGATTGATTCATTTAGAGACTTAAACTTGACCCTTTTGACCCTAAACCTTGGCATGACTTAAAATGACCCAAATGAGACTTGTAGGGGCATCTTAGAAATTTTACATAGGCCCATTAGGGCATGTATGGACAGCCACCTATAGGGGGAGAGGTGTCCCTCTCTTTCATTCCATACTTGCCTCTTTTTCCCCAAATTTGTTCTTTCCCAAACTTGAGTGCTTCCTTCTTGATTTTGATCTCCAAATCCCTCCATTCTTCCTCCAATCTTCCATCATTTCTTCTTATTCAACCAAGGAGGAGATGCTAGCAAGGATTGGGAGCAAGGAGCAAGGAAGGGTGTCTAATTTGGAGGAGTTTTTGTGTCGAAAATGTGTCCATTTGAGAGTATCATTGGGATCCAACTCCCAATATGTATAACCATCCCCCTATTTCAATTTCTCTTGAATTTTAGATAGATTTGCATTCATTCGGACCACCCCCATGCATGAACCACCATTAGTTTTGGTTTAGAGGCTCTCATGAGTCCTCTTTAGGAAGTTGGGCTAGTTTTGGTGTCCTACATGGAGAGTTTCCAAAAGTGGAACACCATGTGTTTGTATTTATTCCTAATAGGAGTTATTGTCTTTTAATTTCAGATTTTGACTTGTTAGAGGATAGATTAGACATGGTTAGGACACCCCATCTAGTTTCTATTTGGATACCTATGTTGGTATCTAAGTATCTTAGCCTTTTAATGTCATATTTATATACATACATGTCATATTGATATACATTAATATAGTGGACTGTTATATATATATATATATATATATATATATATATATATATATATATATATATATATATATATATATAAAAATATATATATATATATATATATATATATATATATCTATATATATATATATATATATATATTTAGTTTATATATATATAACTATTAATATATAAATATATATATATATATATATATATATATATATATATTTAGTTATATATATATAACTATATATATATATATATATATATATTTTATATATATATATATATATATATATATAATATATATATATATATATATATATATATATATTAGATATATATATATATATATATATAAATATTTAGTTATAATATATATATAACTAAATATATATATATATATATATATATATATATATATATATATATATATATATATATATATATATATATATATATATATATAACTAAAAATATAAATATATATAGTCTATGCAGGTCATAGTCAACTAGTACGATTTCGTAGTTGGGCTCAACTTAGAGTGCTGCTACGAGCCTGCTGTTAGGATATAGGTTATAGCCTATATATAGAGTGCTCAATCACATTTAGGACTTCTTGAGAGATTCCTAGGATGACCCTTGAGAACCTAATTTTGAACTTTAAATTGAAATCATTTCCCTTGTTTTCGTTCATCCTTACTCCTTGTTATTAAATTTGATTTTTGATGGAATCATTATTAATTTTGATTTATATCGAGATGAATGTTATGGCCTGAGTTACGGTATCTTCTGATAACATTTTTTGACAAAAATAACAGGGAAGGTAAAATGTCTACTTGGTTATGGAGCCTAGAGTTTATCGCAGCTATATTAGCCGACGTGGCGAAAACGTAGAGACCTGACTTCGGATGTATATATCTTGGTTATGAGATTTGGGATTTCTCGCAGCTATACTAGTCGGCGTAGTGAGGATTCCAGATGACATGATTATAGAGGTGCATACCCCAGTTATGGACCCTACCGTTTATCATAGTCTTGTTTACTAGCATTGCGAGGATTCTGAGTATCATGATTTTGGACAGGCTTGTATGATTATCAGATTGTATCTTGAGAAGGTTCTTAACATGTCATTTTTATCATTTCACTTCTGTTATTATAAATTCTGTTCCATCATCAATTAGCTTAGGAGTAGGAATACTTCCAGTTCTTTAGTTCAAGTCCTTGTAGAGTCTCGTTTCATTATAGGTTCTTCGTAGTGTGATGGCTTGGTGATTTGCAGTTGGTCCGTGTCCTTGATTAATTGTGTTAATAGATTAGAGTATGGTTAGGAAGTAATTATATATGATTGTTGATAATTAGATATAGATGAGAACCCTAGAGTGATCAATAGGTGTCAAGGTAGGAGTTGCACCAGGAACCAGAATAGGAGTACCCTAGTAGCTAGAGACGAAGTATCTCAAGTATTATAGAAGTTTAGGCACCAACAATTTAGTGACTAGTTGGAGGAGAGCCATGAGCATGCTAGTATAGGTATGTAGATAGTGTCAAGACTTGGGTAGACAGCCTATAGAGATTATTCTAGATAGACGAATATTCTTTCTGTGAGTTTGATTTCGGGAGCGTCAGAGATGTCAATCTCTGGAAACTTCCTTCACGAGTTTATAGAAAACAAGATTATCTTTATTTTGTTATATCATGTCCCACTCAAACTTGTTTCCTTGTACTTCTTTTGTATCACCACTTTTGGTCAATTTAGGCCATTTGACCATTCCCACTTTTATTTATGATCATCACATGCACATTGCCATGACTTTTAATTTAGGAGCACAAGACTAGTAGATTTCTCAAAACCAAATTCACATGCATGATCTAGACAAGACACCCTATACCCATGACCTTCGTGTCCCACTCAGACACACCATCTTGTGTTTTATTTTTATCGTATGACTTTCCTGACACAAGGCCCACTCTTGATTCACCCTACGAAGTCCCATTATTTTCGACTCGAATTATGGACAACATTTTGACCCAAACCTGTTGACCCAAAATATGTACACGACCCACATTAAGCCTACTACCAACATGACACTTGTGTCCCATCCTTTCGAGCTCCAGTTTCTGTATCAATCTTTTGTCGCCACAACAGCAGTTTCAGGCCCCAGCTAGAGCCCAGGTTCGACAGTTTTATGCGACGATACGAGCTCCAGTTCAACAAGATCAGTAGCATCCTCTGAGGTAGTTCAGCCAGCTCCCACCTGTACCTATTGTCAGAGGTCAGGCTATTCTTGGAAGGTATGCAGAAAGAGGCTGGGAGCGTGCTTGCACTGTGGATCAACGGAGCATCTGGTTAATGATTGTCTCTTAACCCTTCATCGTCCTGGCCAGTGTCCATACCAAGGGCATGAAGATGGAGTTAGGCCACTTGTGGAACAGCGTCACATCCTGCACCAGCAGAAGGATGTACCCACCCGACAGGACTTTTTTGTTGACGGTTGAGGAGGCCGATGCAACAGGTGATGGGTTAGAAGGCTGTTCTTTGTTCTTCTTTCGTCATTTCCATGATTGTTGTATGTTCCAATAGTACCTCTTGGATTGTATTTTTGTTGTGCTAGATAGTGTAGTCACCCTGTTGATATTATAAAATCATGATCAGTAGGACCATGATCTTGTGTGTTGCTAGATAGAAGTTTTGACCTTGACTGTTAGGGGTTTGACCTAGAGAAGAGTACAACCAACTTAAATTTTGAGGACAAAGTTATTTTAGGGGGGGTAGATTTGTTACTCCCGGTTTTCAAAATTGAGGGTAAATTTGTCATTTTCTATAATTTAATATTTTTGGAATTTTTATATTTTAATATTGATTTTATGGGATTTGTTTAGTCGGGTTTGAGTTTCGTCTCGTTCCGACTTGTGTTAGTGACCCGGGTAGCTTAGACTCTAGTCGAACTCCAAGATTAGTTAGACATGGCCCACAAACCCCAATAATTAAGTTAGTGTAATTAAACTAATCCTACTTCATTAGATTGATTCATTTAGAGACTTAAACTTGACCCTTTTGACCCCAAACCTTAGCATGACTTAAATTGACCCAAATGAGACTTGTAGGGGCATCTTAGATATTTCACATAGGCCCATTAGAGCATTTATGGCCAGCCACCTACAGGGGGAGAGGTGTCCCTCTCTTTCATTCCATACTTGCCTCTTTTTTCCTAAATTTGTTCTTCCCCAAACTTGAGAGCTTCCCTCTTGATTTTGATCTCCAAATTCCTCCATTCTTCATCCAATCTTCTATCATTTCTTCTCATTCAACCATGGAGGAGGTGCTAGCAAGGATTTGGAGCAAGGAGCAAGGACCATTTTGGAGGAGTTTTCGTGTCGAAAATGTGTCCATTTGAGAGTATCATTGGGATCCAACTCCCAATAGGTATAACCACCCCCCTATTTCAATTTCTCTTGCATTTTAGATAGATTTGCATTCATTAGGAGCACCCCCATGCATTAACCACCATTAGTTTTGGTTTAGAGGCTGTCATGAGTCCTCTCTAGGAAGTTGGGCTAGTTTTGGTGTCCTACTTGGAGAGTTTCCAAAGGAGGAACACCATGTGTTTGTATTTATGCCTAATAGGAGTTATTGTCTTTTAATTCAGATTTAGACTTGTTAGAGGATAGATTAGACATGCTTAGGACACTCAATCTAATTTTTATTTGGATACCTATGTTTGTATCTAGGTATCTTAGCCTTCTAATGTCATATTTATATAGATACATGTCATATTGATATACATTAATATAGTGGACTGTTATATATATATATATATATATATATATATATATATATATATATATATATATATATATATATATATATATATTAAAAAATTTAATATATATATATATATATATATATATATATATATATATATAGATATATATATATATATATATATATATATGTATAGTGGTGTGTTGGTTTTTGATTGTGAGTGTGTGTCTTGCTTGTGGTTAGTAGTGTGAGTGGTTGTGCGTGTTATGTGAAGTGAGTAATAAGGGGGTTAATGGTGTGGAGAGAGATGTATTTTTTTTTGTCCAAAACAACCCAAATTCGTCATAATATTCATCAACGCTTTTAGTAGCCATAGCAACTTAGAAATACCACAACTTTTAGCTCAGAACTCTGATTAATCTCCCATTTTTTTGAAAGAACCATATCGAAGTTAGCTTTCCAAATATATATTTTAGTAAGCAAAAATCGTTCTAGAACTTTTTATAAAACTATTTGAGTGTCAGCTGTCCGAAAGACGAACGCATTTCGGTGTTTTTGCGACTCCGGGAGCTTCGGGACACGAAAATGCGATCCGTTTGAAGTTTCAGAAAGCTAATACGAAGGGCTACGACATACTTTAATCATAGAATTTAGTGAATTGGTCAAATAGGTGCAATATTGGTTTTAAGTAAAAAACTGACTATACGACATGGGCATTTTGTGTATCCTATGAGCCTATGTAGTATGGATATCAAGTGAATGTAGGTATCATAGGTTGTCAAGAATATGCATGATATAGTACATATATATATTATTTTTAGGTAATATGTGTTAGTTAGTGTGTGTTTATGTTGATACAAATGGTTATCAAGTAAGCCAAATATAGATAAGTTATGTGTCAAGATATTAAATTTTTGGAAAAGGTACTAGTGTGATACTTGGATACCATGAGGATATTGGTATCTTGACACTTCAGTATCATGAGTAAGGATAAGAGAGTATTAGGACTTGAGTAAGGTACCCTATTTGGTATCAAGTATTAGTATTAAAGTTAGTTGGGATATGTTAGAGTTATCTTAGAAGTTAAGATAACTAGTGCATATAGATATCTTAGTATCTATGATATGTTAGAGTTAGAAGATTAGATGGTTAATTAGTTAGTGTCTAGTAGATGTTAGAGTTAAGATAGATAGTATCTTAGGATACTAGATGTTAGTATCTTAGGAGTAGATAGTGTATCCTAGATTTACCTTTTACCATAAGGTAATGGTTTACCTACAAGGTAAGGTATTGGGTTTACCTTCAAGGTAAAGGGATTTACCTAGATACTATAGGTTATATGTTAGATATTAGTTAAGATATTATGTTAGTACATTAGATAGTTAGTTAGTTAGTTAGTTAGATGTTTGAGGGGTATCTTGGTATCTCATGATACCAAGTTAGTATCTTAAGGTAAATATGAATTACCTTTACCTTTAAGGTAAATGATTAGTTTACTTTATGACCAAGATATGGTATCAAGATACCATGGTAAGGTATCAAGATATCAAGGTAAGGTGTTGGAATACCTTAGCAAGGTATTGGAGTTGTATAGGGTGAGGATAAGGTATGCTAAGATATTAGTTAGAGGCTAAGGTATAGATTTACCTAAATTAAGGTATTGGGTCCCAACCAAGGTATCGGTACCGGGTTACCAATATGACCATGATATATGGTATCTTGGTAGGTAAATGTTAGGAATAGGATACTTAGACTAGTTTTGACCTCGGTTGACCAAGTTTGACTATTTTGACCAAAGTCAATTACAAGTCAACATTGGCCTAGAATTGACTAGAACTTTACTAGAGTTGACCAGTTGACCAAAAGTCAACTATGAGTCAATCATTAGACTAGTTTGACCCAGATTATACTAGAAGTTGACCAGTGTTGACCAATTAACCAAAAGTCAACTATAAGTCAATCTTTGACCTAGTTTGACTTGGTTTGACTTCCTGTGACCTAGTTTGACTTAATGTGACCTAGTTTGATTGAGTTTAACTTAGTTTGACCTAGTTTGACCTAGATTCCTTATCATACATTAAAAATCATGCCAAACACTGTTAAACCCTAATTAACTCATATATACCTCATCTTTAGGTCTGTGACATCACTCTGAGCATCGATTCTAGTTGACAGCTCAGGACCGCAGGCGAGTACATTCTCTGATAGTAGTTCCTTGTCATGATATCTTCTGTATCCGATTCAGTTATAGTGTTTTACTTGATTCTCGACACGATGGTACACGGACTAGTATATATTGGTTGCCTATTATGAGATATCATTCCTGGATTACTGTGGTATACTGGTATATTGTTCGATCTTGTTTCCTGTACTTGTATTGACACCGATTCCTGAAAGGGATTAGCTACCCTCTTGGAGAATCCCATGTCATGACGTCTTGTGTCCGGATCCATATACTATTCGGGGATGGAGAGTTATTATAGGTTATGTGATCAATACCCCTCTTGTATTCCTGCTACTACTTGTGCATAGCTCCACCCTCCCCACACGTAGGGTGTAGCCTTACCTGATACTACTTGTGCATAGCTTTCCATTTTGGCCGACCTGATCCCCAGGTTTACCTGTGCTTGTTCATGTGCATAGCCGGTCAAATGGAACAACCTGATCCTGACCTAAGCCGATCACATTATGCTATAATACTCAAGGTATTGTATATATTTACATTATATACCAGATATTTCTGTACTGTTCTAGTTTCCTGTACATTACACCCTGACATGATTTTCTATTTTTACATATCCAGTTTATATTCTAGTCTTGATATATCATCTTATATTCTATTATGATTGTCTCTTATTTTATTTGTCAATACTATGGAACTGCTGTTAGTGCTTGTACTCGTTCATTATCCTGACAGGATTACCGTTGATGTTTATAAAGATTTAGAGACCGAACGCTCTACCTATTACGGGTATGGCCAAGATGGAGACTTCGACTAGATGTTACCCTTGGTGCTAGTAGAGGATTTACCTCCTGCTTAGACTGTTAGATAGTTTTGACTGGACTGCGTTCCAGATAGTATTGAGACTTATGTTACATGTTATATTTTGGATTCTTGTGTTATGCCTTTAACTCTAAACTGTGTTGTGACTTCGCATCTTTTTTAGTTAATATATTTTCATCATATCTTTATGATATTCGTGCCTATCTTCCCACTACCAGAATAAGGCACTTTAGCTACGCCTAAAGACGTCGCTAAAACGCCAAAAGACGTCGCTAAACCATTGTAGCGACGTATTTAGCGACGTCTTTCTCTTGTCACGAAAACCTTAGTCGCTGTTTGGAATGACGTCGCTGATCGTCGCCAACATTGACGTTTACCGATGCAAAGATACGTCGGTAATATACCGACGTTTACCGTCATTTCGTCGATGACATAGCGACGTTTATGATGTCGCTATACGTCGGTATACCGTGGGAAAATTATCGACGTTTTTAATATCGCTATGCGTCTGTATATAGTACCGACGTTTGGTGATGTCGCTATACATCGGTATATCCTGGGAAAATGATGTAAAATCCTGGGATATTTACCGACGTATAGCGACGTTTACCGACGCATACCGATAAAACTGATGTCGATATACGTCGATAGCCTGACAATATATACCAATTTAGCGACGTCTACCGACGTATTATGCCATCGGAACGCGTCGGTAAACGTCGCTAAATTTGAAAAATAAATAAAAATAAATAAATTACAGTATACAGTTTTCTCCACAGAATTATTTTCTCTCTGCAGTTTAAATTGCAGTAGCATCGTGGCGGGCGGAGCTACTGTCCGATACACAGGAGTACTGGGCGACGAGGATCCAGAGCCGGTACCAGTAGGAGGTAACGAAGAAGAACCCCGTCCGCGATGACCTGTCATGCCTGATAACAACATATGATGAGATACAACAAAGACAACAAACAATAGAGACTAGAAATATGAAAGTGCAACAAAGACAAGATAATAACCAAGACAACATATGATGATACATTTTACAAGAAATATCTAAGTCTAGATAGTATATTTTACAAGAAACATCTAAGTTCAGATAGTACATTCTACATGAAACATCTAAGTCCAGATAGTATATTCAGATAATAACCAAGACAAGATAATAACCAACTCTACATAATAAGAAAATGGAAGTACGTCTCTCTCAATCATCTTCAGAATAATCATCATGTTCGTCTTCCTCGACCTCATCTTCCTCCTCACCTTCACTTTCATCTTCGCCTTCGTCGGCTTCGTCTTCCTCTTCGGATAATTCTACATCTTCTACATTATATGTCGTGTAATGCGTAACTTTCGTAGAGTCCACATCAACAATATTGGTTACAAGAGGTATCTCGTCCTCCTGATAAGCTTTTTCGGCAACATCAAAAGTATCTCTAGCTTTAGTCTTGCATACTGCCCACCAGTCAGACTTCGTTGCTCCCCATCTTGGATAAGCTGTAAAGTACATGAGCTGAGCTTGAGTTGCTATGACAAATAGTATGTAGCCTTGATATCTACGCTTGTAGTTTATATCCACAAGACCATGCTTGTCAATTTTCCAACCTTGATTTTCAGTCGGATCGAACCATTCATACTTGAACAACACGATCTTTGCAGGTTCTCTGCCATAATTATACGTCAACTCCATAATCTCTAGCAAGATGCCAAAGAAATCATTTTCTGGATCGACGTCTTTGTAGTTCGAAGATTTGATACACAAAGAACTATTTTTCGTGGAATCAAGATCCAGGAAGTTGTCTCTGATCGGAGCATTTGTCGACTTGAACCGAAAGCCATTGATACAGTAACTTGGCCATATTTTAACAAAAGTAATTGGTCCCTTGGCAAGAGTTCCAATTAATTTAATCTCGGGTGAAATTAGACGATCGACCTGAATACCAAAGAAGAGATAGTAAGTTATTTATTGTGCAATTGCATTAAAAGAGGCCAGTAATTACTGGGCTGCTTACATATTCGCTCAACCAAGAAGGAAAATGACGTCTCATTTCTTGTTCTAATGCTTCGTCTGTTAGGTAGGGTCTAACCGACCTCAACTCAGTATTATATGTGCTGAAAAACAACGAAGCAATTGCCGATTAGTACAACAATATTAGCTTATACTATTATATTGAGATGACGTAAAATCATCATTAATTACTTACCCCTCTAGCTTCTCCACTTCATCCTCGTTGCAATTGAGTAATACATACAACTGAGCAGCCCTTAGTTCTTCATCATTCAAATATCTTTTCTTCATTTTTTTCCGAAGGCTTTTCGGACGCATTGAATACTTTCAGTATTCCATCATTAGATTCTTGATAACCGTCGTCGTTTCTCAGACCCCTCGTTCTATTCATAGCAACATGAGGTTTGAAATACGTCGAGCAGAAGTTTGTAATCTCCTCGAGAATATAAGCTTCACAAATAAAACCCTCGACCCGAGCCTTATTTTTTACCTTCCTCTTTAGGTGGTTCAAATGCCGCTCAAACGGCTACATCCACCGATAACCAACGGCCCACCAACACGTGCCTCATAGGAAAGATGAATTGGCAAATGCTCCATGGAGTCGAAGAATCCATAAGGAAATACCTTCTCGAGCTTGTACAGTGTTACCGCAATATCGTTTTCCTGCTTTTCTAGACGATCGACGAGCAACTTACTAGAACAAAGATCTCTGAAGAATATGCTAAGCTCGGTCAATGGATCCCAAACAACTGGGGATAAGAATTCCCGAAATGCAATCGAAATTAATCTCTCCATGAATACGTGATAATCATGGCTCTTCATACCTGTCAGTTTGTTCTCCTTGAGGTCGACGCATCTTCTCAAGTTCGAAACATACCCATCTGGAAATTTCAGACCTTGAATCCACCTACAAAGTCTCACTTTATCCTCCTTCTCTAGTGAGAAAATTGCCTTAGGCTGCTTCAACTTCCCATTCCCGTCCTCTATCAAATGCAATGCAGGATGTCTACATATTTCTTCCAAGTCCAATCTAGCCTTTGGATTGTCTTTCGTCTTCTCCTTTACGTCCAATACAGTATTAATTATGTTGTCAAACATATTCTTCTCGATATGCATGACATCAAGGTTATGTCTAATCAGATTGGTGCTCCAATATGGCAGATCCCAGAATATACTCCTCTTCGTCCAGTTATGAGTGCGACCAAATCCGTCACACTTGTAGCCCGTAGCAGGCTCTTCAATAGCTCTTGGTAAATCTTTTACCTCTTTCCATATCGTACATCTGGGCCACCTTGGCGGAGGATTAGCCTTCTCCACAATGCCAGCACGAAAAGCATTCCTGTTCCTCCGGTACGGATGATCCTTCGGCAGAAATTGTCGATGACAATCGAAGAAGCACGGTTTGCCTCCGTATTTCAAACGGAAAGCCTTAGTGCGGTCCATGGAATACGGACATAAAAGACGACCATACGTGCCCCATCCAGATAATATACCATAGGCCAGAAAGTCATTGATGGTCCACAAAAGTGCTGCCCGCATCTGAAAATTTTGTTTTCTAGTTACATCGTACGTGTTGGAAACTACTTCCCACAACAAATTCAACTCATCGATTAAAGGCTGTAAATACACATCGATGTTCTTTTTTGGATTGTTCGGACCTGGGATAATAACGGTGAGGAACATATTGTTTCACTTAACAAAATATGCCGAAGAAAAAGTTGGCTTTTGAAAATAAAACGAGAAAAAGTACAAGAAGTACAAATTTTATTCTGGGAAAGTATTGCTATGGAAGTCTGATATGTAAATGATCACTTTGTTCCATGGACCATATGATGATGATGAAGATCACTGCTTGAAGTAGAACAACTTGGAAGAACTAAGTCACCAGAAAGGTATCGACGCACTTGGGCACTGATGGCGAGGCCGAATGCTTTCCTGCTTTGCTTCACTCTGTTCTGAAAGAAAGGTTAAAGAAGAATGCTCTGGGGAATCAAAATCTCGAAGTTCTGATCTCTGTATTCTCTCCTGTCTCTGTGTGTGTGTGTAGAAGAAAATATAAGTCTATTTATAGACTTGGGCTCTGATGCGTAAAAGCTCAGCAAAAGTTTCGCCTTTACGCTAACAACTGCCACCCACGATCAATGTCACCCTCTGTATACGTTGACACGTTTCCCATCAATTCAGTAAGAATAGGATGCACGTACACGTTCTTCGGGATGTGTGACATGAAAGCCATGTAGGCAAACCACGTTCCAAATTGACCAGAAAGAACAGGGCGTAAAAATAGCCCCAATGTGCTCTGAGCGTAAAGCAATAGATTGAGCGTAAAGTAGCTTTGACGGATACTTCCCGCGGAAAGTGTTGTTAAATTACCTTGAGCGTAAAAATAGCTCAAATAGACTTTACGCACACGTCAACTGTTGAGCGTAAAAGCTCGTATAGTCTTCGTGTGTAAAAGAAGCCATAGTGTGAGCGTAAAGTAGCTCAATCTACATACTAAACGACAACATTGGTCTCTGTATAAAACAAATCCCTTTGAATTCTGTGATACATGCCATCATTAAAATCTTCATGTCAGAGTTTGCATTAAATGCAAGACTTGACATTTTTGTCCAGCGTAAAAGAGGCTAGCATGTCCTGCGCGTAAAACGATGGATGTAGACCCGAGCGTAAAAGCGGTTAGCTTGCTTAGGCGTAAAACCATTAGACTCTCCTTGGCATAAAGGGGATCAATTTGAGTAGAATGATCTATCACTTTGACCCTTTCTGTGAAGCACTTTTTACGCTCCTACAAGACCCCCTTCAAAGTTTTCAAATATCTCCAGAATTTGAAACACTTTGAACAGAAGCGTAAAAGTTGAGATTTGATCGGTCAGCGGTAAATTCGGGATATGCAACAGTCATCCGTGTAAAAGCGGGGACATCCAACAGTCGACATAATTATAGGGATATCCAACAGTCGGTTTTGAATCTCTCTATAAATAGGTCTTTTCAGAGAGAGAAAACACTTTTACTCATCCTCTTAAATTCCTTTGCTCTTTCTTTCTTCGAAACTCTGATCTGATGGCTCCTAAGAAATCATCCGTCGCCGGTAGCAAGGGGAAGAAACCTGCCATTGATTCATCATCGACTGATCATATGAAAACCCCTGTTCGATCATCAACACCATACCGACAACCCAACCCGGCCGTAGCTCCGCCTATGACGGGTAAAACCCTATTCTTTGGCTGGGAAAATCCGTTGGAGAGGAAGAAGATAACCCGAACCTTCAGCTTTTTACGCCCACGTTGTTCGTGTTAGCGTAAAAACTGAAATAACAGCATACGCCCACGTTGTACGTGTTAGCGTAAAAGATAAAAAGAATACGCCCACGTTACACGTGTTAGCATAAAATTTGGATTTACGCCCACAATTAATGTGCTAGCGTAAAACTTAACTACGCTCATGTTCATACATGCCAGCGTAAAAAGTTATATTACGCTCATTACTATGTAGTAGCGTAAAATTCATCAGTCACTGAGAGACTTTGTAAAAGACTTCATAAACTTTCGTCAACTTTAATAAGCATAAAAGTCAATGTCTTTTAATCATAAAGCTTTGAACAAATTTGATCTCTTTTGTCTTTCTGTCAGTGGATTTGCAAATTCACCCTCTTGCAGAAGTCTTTGGTTCATCGGTTGGCATGTTGGGTTCAAATTATCTGGAGGATCTGTCCCATATCCAATTTCCCCAATCAAACCCTGATTACCCTAAAGAGAGGGCGCAGTTGATAGTAGCTCAAGGGGATAGGATGTTGTTATCTATGATAGATGGAGAAGTACTGATGTCACTGGATAATCAAACTTTCCTGAAACCAGCTTTCTTATTTGGAGATGCGATAGATTACAAATCGCAGACTCATCCCAAAAAAGAAGCTTGGGTATTTAAATCTGGAGAAAGGGTAATGTATCTTCCTGATATGGACAGGGATTACCCTATATCCACTTTTGTCCATGCTAGCCACCACCGTCAAATATTGTGGAATTTGACTCCTAATAGCTATGGTAGGCCTGGCAGAATCATCTTCAGAAGAGAGAGAGTAAATGACATGGGCTATCACATTAGCACTCCTTATGGTAATGTTATTCCATTTTCTGGACTATTGCCTGGGTTTACACCGAGTGAAGATTCATCTCTCATCCAGCCGGTCCAGATTCCAATGTTCATAAATAGATTTATAAGGGAAGGAGTCTTATATCCTCAGACCAACCCTAGGCTGACAGGGTAGCTGACCCCTTATAGTGGCAACTGGATCCAGATCAGCAACTGGGTCATGAAAAACTTTGAAACAGAGTTGAACGATATCGGTTTGTATGAAGCAGTGGCTTCTACCAGTTATGGTATTCCACCGAATGGCAATCTGTTCTTGGCTTTATTGGAGTTGTATATGAGTTCGACAGGAACTTTCGCAACTCCGCATGGCGAAATGGGTCTGGCCCTTCATGAAATGCAGTTCATCTCAAAGTTGCCAATGGGCGAGTTCCCCTATGAAGAATATATTCCCTCCAATCGGGAATTGGCAGAAATTCGGGAGAAGAATCCCGAACTGGTACAAGTTTATGAAGAACTCATGTGCCATTATCTGATTTGCACCAGTATATATGAAACCGGGTCACATCTGGCATATATTACAAAATGGACAACTTACCTATTTTATCATGAAAATAGAGTGTCTAAGACAGATAAGAGCAGATTCCGAGAAGATAAGACTCAGGTCATCAAGCCTTGCTCTATAATTCCTGCAGATTTAATTCAGGAATTGATGGTGTCGCAGAAAGCTCGCGACCGATATCTATCTACCAAAACTGGAGACATCCCTGCGGGGACTGAGGCTTTAAGGTACCTGAGACAGGGTAGCCAAAAAATGTCGAAGAAGGCCTTGTTGGCAGGCTTCTTATCTTTATGGCTGCGCAGATGGGTCGTGCCAGGAATCGGCACTGTGGATCGGATTCACCGTAACGTATTAAGGCCAGCAGTTCGTCTGGTATTCAAGAATAGAATTAACCTGTTGTCGGCAATGGTGTGTCGAGTAAACGCAGGTCTAAGGATTTTGGTGAAGAACTGATCAATAATGCTCCTCACAATTTTCCAAGGGTAGAGTTACCATTCACCTATCTGATAGGTTGGTTACTACATCATAATTGTAATTTCTTGCCACCAGGCCCTGAGGATGAAGCGAGGATTTTTCTTCAGAAATTTAGCAAATCTACGTGGAGAACTACCAAATTAGCAGACACCAAAGCAGCATTGAATTATTCGCACGGCTGGAACTTCTTCTGCACAAGACCACCAGTTCCGGCTGACTGCCTCGGTGTGCAATTTGAAGATAGAGTAGATAAATCGGCCTTATTGCCGAGATCTGTCAACCGATGGCTAGTGTACATCAGACCTTCTCATCTGATGTACAGAAATGAAGATAACTGTGCATTTGAGCCTTATCTGCCAAGTAGATTCGCTCGTCAGTTTGGATATGATCAACTTTATGTTGGCAATCCTTCCACTAGCTTCTATCATTATGGGAAGCTGATCGACGGTGCACGCGTATGGAGATATTTTGGAGCTGCATGTACTGGCACTAGATTCATCATATCTACAGCCACTAGTACAAATGAGCTACGTATACTTCATATATATGCTCGTTTCTATACGTCTGTCCGTTCTTTTGAAGATGGTTATAGTATGCAAGGAAGTCTTCGGTGGGCTCAGGAGGGAAACATTGAAGAACCTATCAGGATAGCCCCTGACATACCAGACAATACTGCCGTTATAGATGAATTTCTGGCAGTAATTCCCAGAGGAGCTGGGAAAGTAGCCGCGAGACCAATAATTATTGGAAAGCCCCGCAAACGAAAATAGAACATAGCTACCGCTTCTCCGATGAAGTCTCTAGAGAAGAAGAGAAATCTACCACCAAAGGGCCTTCCAAACCAAGAGCCCACACTCCATAAGAGGACATTTTGATTGAAGAAGATCCTCTCATCGTTTCTTCCTCAGTCCATCCTGGAGAAGGATCTTCAGTTCCTCTACAGATAGTTGGATCAGGAGCTGTAACACTTTTGTCTCCTGGACGTCTTAGCACCTCACTCCATTTATCTTTGCCATCCAAGGCACAAGTTACGGAGGGTACTACTACTGTATCCATTGCTGATCAAGATGGCATTCCATCAGACGAACCGGCTCTTGACTTTGAGGATGATGACTGTGATGGTGATTATGATACATACCTTGAAAAAAACGCACATATTCCAAGTATTATACAAAACCTATACGGAAATACATATCATGATTTTGTATACTAACTTATTTTTTTTGTTCGTTTTGCAGATGTCATAATTGCACCAAAGCCTGTAGCTCCTCCTCCTCAAGAAGAAATCTACGAAGAAAATAAGGAATCTGAATAGGAAACTTCTTCTTCAGAAGATATAGATGCTGAAGAGGAGGAAGTGCAAAAGCCTGAGATGGAGCCTCGAGAAGAGAATCCTCCATCACTTGAAGCACAACAAGCACAATCTGAAGTGTCTTCTCTTGCTGAGGACCAACACAAAGAGAAGACAAGAGTCGACCCCACTGTAGGCGATGATGGGGCTACTGAAGGAGACCCATACTTAAACAAAGAATCAACTGTAGAAAATATCACCACAACTGAAGCAGTAGAAAATACTGTGGGGCAATCAACTGAAGAAGATGTTGGGGGCATGCTTGAACTTCCAACAGAGACTGGGGAAATTATGATAACATCTTCTACTGTCATCACTGTTCCAGTACCAGTTTCTGACAAGCCGATGCCAGAATCTGAATCAGCGCCTGTAGTTGTCACCACATCTACCAACATTACTGCCGCCAGAACTCAGAAACGGCTGGAGTGACAAATATTGAAGACATTGCTCCTGAGGTTCTTGGGAACCAAATAACAGCAGTAACGACGCCAGCTCCACCTCCGTCTGTTGTTACACCTATGGTAGCTATAGATGTTGGAGATACAATCCCTGAAGCGTCTAGGGATCAATTGGCTATAACGGTGGTAGCAGCAACGACTTCGTCTCATCCTACTGTTGTACCACCAACATCTGCTCCCGATCTCCAAGGAAGAGATCTGTTAGATATTGTTGCCAGGCCAAGTTCCAGCACAGAAATGAATCTCCTAGTTGAGATTTATACTGACACCTTTTATAAAAGTTTGGCAACCTTGATAAAAATGGTCCTAAATGAGGGCCTCAATTATGAGACTTTGAGGACGGCGATGGCTTCGACCATCAAGAACGTTGCTATGTTCAACGATGCTGAGAGAGCTGCCACATTGGAGAAAATTGTGGAGGACCTTGAACAGCCAATCATAGAATATCTCAAGTTGTCAAGTAAGACTGTAGAAAATCTTATCGAGGAGGAATATGATGCCTTAACAGCTGATTATCTTGCTCGGGAGGCTACATATAATGAATCTCTCCGTGAACATAGTCTGAAGGTTGCCAAAGAGAAGGCTTTATTGGTTGGAATAAAGCCCGCCTTATATGGTCACAGAGTAGCTTATGATGCTCTAAATATAGACATTCAGAATCAAAATGATGAAATCCGTGAAGTCGAGACTAAGTTAGTTCGCTTGAAGGCTGAAAGGGAAAAGATGATCGAAGCTCGAAATCTACACCTCACCCAGAGCTCGATTTTAGAAGAGAAAGCCTTTGGAGCTGAATCGACTATCAGGACCCTTGATGAAGCCAAAGAGGGTCTGATAACTACCTTCGCCAAACTTTCTTGTATTTGCACCCCTGAGGCTCGACGTGCTGAGGCTACCAAGAAAGTCATGAGCTCTCGTGGTAAGCGGCTAGAAGAGCTACAGAAGTTACTTTAAGACATTTCTGCTCCACCTTGAAAGAGCTCCTTGTAATCCATTTTGCAATGTTTCCAAGATGAATGAAATATATATTTTATGATCCTATCGTTATTTGGAACAATAGGTATGAGATTGAAAATACTTATCAGAGGTTATAGGAACATGACAAATCTTTTAAACTCAATGCATTATATCTATCCAGAGGTAATATGGACATGATAGATAATAAAATCTTATTTTCTGTTTTTAGAGTATACAATACTATCAGAGGCAATATGGACGTGATAGTATGTAGGAACTCATGGAAAAGTAGATTAATGTCTATGCAGAGGTCAAATGGACATGATAGATAGGAAAAACAAGTAGGTTTTAATATTCATCCAGAGGTCTTGAGAACATGATAAATAATAAATCCAACTAATCGACTGATAAGATAGAAGATTAATTTCTGTTTGAGAGTATACAATATTATCAGAGGTAATATCGACGGGATAGCATGTAAGAACTCATGATAGAAAAAGCAATTAGATTTGACATTTATTTAGAGGTTTTGATAACATGATAAATGACAAATCTAAATTCATATACCAACTGGTAAGATAAAAGAAAGAGATGAGTAATCAGCTTAACCAAACCTTGGTAGCTGGGGAATAAGAAGACAGGTGTCATTGATAAAAGAATGAATGAATTAATATATCTTGCAAGAAAGAGAATATCATCCTCAAGGATCATCCTCAAATGGCTCTGATTCGTCATTGGCTTGAACCATATTGACTGAGATTATTTGCCTAGATTCAAAATATGAGGAACGAGACATATCGGATTCGATGAATAGAACTTCTTCCGAATCTGATGATTGCGAAGAGCTAGAAGAGAATTCTTCTTATATATCATCATTAAACATGTGGGACGGATCATATCCCAACCCATGATGAGTCTTCTGGTAAAACGGATCACCGCATAATGGTAGTCGTCTACCCTTGCCTTGATTAAGACCTTGCATAGTCTTCAAATCATATCACATATTCTGGATAATCTTGATAGATTGTTGACTATATTTGTCAATTCGGATTCTTCCTTTATCTTTATCCTTCAGATCATCTGTCTGAGTAACAGGGATATTTCTGGCGAGGCCAAACACAATTTGGCGTTTGTTTTTCTTATCAGACGGGACCACGAAATAAGATTCTTCGTGCCGTCTGAAAGTTACGCAAGCTTGTGATGAAGTGGCTATAGGAAGCAGATAGGGAGAAGATGTCAAGAACTTTTGAGCATAAGGTCCGACATCGACGTGAGGAAGAAAAGAATTCTTCTTATGATCAATGTATAAAGTTTCTTCCGGTTCTATATTGTCTTTATATTGATGACTTTGATTATCAGAAGATAAAGTCATTCTCTCAATAAACTTGACAGCCAAATACTCGAAAAAGAAATCTTCATTGATATCAAAAAGTATAGAATGATCAATATTTACATCATTTACAATCTGATTGATACGCTTCGGATTAGTCAACAGTGGACCCTCATCCGTCTTCTGCGTAGATTTGCCAAGATTGACAATCAATGGTGATTCTGGATCATTCGTACAAGAAGTACGCCCTTTGACCTAATCATAAAAGGTTGAACTTGGCTCTTAGCAGAAATATTTATTGATTCCTCAGATGAAGTTTGAGTTCTTCCTTTAACCTTGATTATCAAAGGTTGATCATTGACAGGTTGGGATTGGATTCGTCCCTTGACTATGATCTTCAAAGTTGCTCCTCTGGCGGATCTTCATTAATAGACTGATCCTCAGATGATTGATCTTCAGCCATGTCTGATATCTCTTTCACATGCTCTTGTTTATAAAGCCTTGAATCAGAGAAGTAGGCTTCGACACCCTTGAACGGATTAATATCAGCAAACTCAGTTTTCACAACTCCTTGGGAGTCACATACTTGAACATTGGGAGAGTTGAAGGCACAATTGTGCTCATGAATCCACGGTCTTCCAAGAAGAATATTGTAGGATACGTCCGAGTTGATAACATAGAAAGTTACCATAGTTCGAAGATCACCAATCTGAATCTGCAGACGAATCTTCCCAGTGGTTTGCTCTTGCCAGAGTTAAAACCGACTATCGTAGTACTAGTGTAAGTCAGCTCACTAGTAGGAATCCTCAGGGGTCTTAGCATACTCTGAAGAATTATACTAATTGAAGACCCAGGATCAATGTAAATCCTGTCAATTTCAGTGGATCCGATATATCCAGTGTAGCACAGAGGCCTATCATGTTGTTGTTTTCAATAGCATATCCTCTTGTGTAAAGGTGATGTTGGGAATTGCTTCCATCACACTATGACATTGCGGACATGACACTGGTATATTATCAGGAGTCTTGAGTTGAGCCAAGCATGAATCTGCTTGAAGTAAAGCTTCGCTCAAAGTCTCTCTTTTCTCTGGAAAGGCGAAGCAGTTCAAATATAGATAGTCTAGCCGGAGTATTGGCTAACTGAGCTAGAATGTCAAACTTGTAAGGCTTCATCACCACCCCCTGACTGGAAGCAGACTTCAATGGGATATCAAAGCGTACTGCCTTCTGTTTCCCTTTTCAACCACAGACGGTTTAACAGGAACAGAGAAGGTTGAACTGGTAGAGTTTCCACTACATCTTCTGCTTCTTTGGAGGATCCCTCATAGTCTTTGTGGTACTCTTCCAGATCTTGTACCAGCAAAAGTTTCTTCTTCAGACTCAGGAGAAGAAAGTA
Source organism: Iris pallida (assembly GCA_029216955.1). Classification (NCBI taxonomy): domain Eukaryota; kingdom Viridiplantae; phylum Streptophyta; class Magnoliopsida; order Asparagales; family Iridaceae; genus Iris; species Iris pallida. Next base: position 9,957,953 of record JANAVB010028818.1, on the reverse strand, counting down.
CCATATTACAGGATTTAGTCTTTCTTCCCTTAGCCTTCTTCTTGTGAGGGTTGCTACGAGGAACTTCAGAACCCAATCCAGCAGTGGAATTCTGATTTTGAATTTGTAAAGGAAGACGTATTCCTTTATCATAATTCAAACCTTCTGCCTTTTGAAAGTCGTAACCCATCTTCTTCATGAGAAGGACAGATTGCTGACTATACAAGTGGATACAGTGAACTTTGGACAGGTGTTTCAGCACAGGAAGAGGAAGAAACCTCTGCAACTACAGAAGAATGAAGCATAGACGTCTCTGTAGTTAAGGGAGGAGAAGGATTCGGGATACGAGAGAAATCCCTGTTGGAGCTTTTTCATAAGCAGCAAAGACTTGTTGTGCCCGGTATAAAGGAACTATTCAGCTAGCCATTGCTGATGAGTAAGCTTGAGCTTGGTAGGAGGAGCTAGACTTGGAGGACAGATGTTTAGTCCTTTCAGTCTATCTTCTAGAGGAAGGCCATCCCATAGATGATCCAAGTCATCAGGATCTGGAATAACATGAGAAATCATGTTACAGGTTTTGACTTTCTTGCCCTTCTTAGATTTTGAAGTTTTACCTTCATTTTCCCTCAGGCACTAAGTCAGGATGTACCCACATGATTTCACCATTCTTCAATGTGAGCGACAGAATCCTGTATTTTTTCCCTGGCAGGGGGATATTCATATCTTCATCGTCGCCTTCGGAATTGGGATAATTCCATCTGGGACTTGCTGTGGAGGAAAATCCCCGAACTGAAGAGAAACCATATTGGTCGTAACCGTATGGTCATCATTGGTTAAAGCGATAGCGCCGCCATTTATCAGCTCTTGGATCTTCTTTTTCAAGACATAGCAAGCACTGGTAGGATGATTAATGTATCTATGATAGATACAATATTTGGGATTGTCAGTCAGATTCACCTCATTAGGCCTTTTTGGCTCTGGAATCTGAAGTTTACCACTTTTTACCAGACATTGAAATATCCCTGGGATATCACTTTCATCAAAAGAGTATTCTCCTTTGGCCTGGAAGATTCCTGATTATTTGGCGTCGTTTTGTTCTTGGAAAGATTGACCATAAGAGTATCTTTTCCTTTCACATTACGATTGCCAGGATTATTACCAGGATTACTTTTCTTCCCTTTATCTTCTGAAGCGAAAATCATCCCGTGTTCACGAGCCAACCTACCATTGGTCTCGGCAGAGAAACTGCTGCTATGATAAACGAAGCCCAATCTGTAAATGGGAACCCGTGAAGACAGCAATGGATGGTCACAGATTCATCTTGCATGTATCAATCAACGCTGAATCTGGCATACCAGGAGGCATCTTTAGAGTAGCCTGTCGGAAACGTTCGATGAACGTCCGAGTATCTTCTTTCTCCTTTTGTTTGATTTCTATCAAGGAGGACATGTTCATGTCCATACCTCCTTCATAGAAGCGGGAGAGAAACATTGCCTTGAATTCGTCAAAAGATGAAATAGAGTTATCGGGTAAGCTACGATACCAGTCGTAAGCTGAACCCGTCAGGCACCCGATGAACACTCGAGTGAGAAGAGCATCATTTTTCTGCAAGTGTACAGTCTAATATCAAAGTAATTGATATATTGACTGGGAGATGCTTTTCCATCGAATAAAACATGGATTGTGGCTTGAACTTCGGTAGAAAGGGTAATCATTCCAATGAGGAGGATAAGGTTGCTTAATCCCTAACCTCTGGAGCTGATCTTTGTGCCTCAAAACTTCAAACTGTGCTTTGAGTTCACGCACTGCTTGAATGGCTTCACTGGTTTGAGGAAGCACATTTGATTGAATAGTCGTCGGATATACCGTAATCCCCACTGGAGGTGGTACATCTTCTGGAATAATGGGATCTGGAGATGCAGAATTTTGATTAGCAGCAGGCTCATAATATTCAAAGGTATTTCAGCCCCTTGACTATCTTGAGTTTGTGCTGCTACTGGTGCCGGTGTTACTACTGTCGGCTGAGCAGTTTGCTGATTCAAAATTATCTGATGCATGCTTTGCACCATGTTAAGCATGTCTTTCAGTGATTGCTCAACGGCAGTAGACGCTGCTCTGTATTACAGATGAGGTCTCTGGTTCATCCCAACAGCGTAGGATTCAACCTCCCTTGAAGATACAGAAGATTTGTATAGAAGTACGAATCACACTATCGGTATCAGACTCAAAAGATTGAGTACCCCAAGCTTCTGAATCAGAAGTCTGCAATTGTCTTTGTCTTCTTGATCGAGTATTCTGATATACTCCTTCAAAGGAATCAAGAAGTCTGTTGAACTGTTGTTGACCTGGAGTTTGGGACGTGTTCCGTCTCGGACGTGTCCTCTGTTAGTATGAGATGCCATGTTGACTGACACATATGACAGCTCATGTTCTTGGTCTTCAGCTTGATGTTGAGGCGCATTGAAACTCAATCGATCAAAAACTGACCGTTTTGAAGCTGAACAACAACAGTTGATCACAACCTGGTGATATTCACAATGATGTTTTTCTTGGGGGAATGTCACCGGAGATTGTCTATTCTTACGTTTTTGTATTAGCAATTCGGCAAGTCAGAAGGAGTGAGGGAATATTCTTCTTTATTACATTTGGGGTAGAAAAACATTTAGTCCCTTGTGTATAAAGAAGATTACTGGCTGCATTGCAGAACCAAACTGTACATTTTTACGCGTTTGGAGTTGAGTGCGTAAATCCTGAGATTTTGAGCACGAAGGACTCCATTTTCTTGGCTAATTTGCAAGTTTGGTACTTTGCGTAAAGCAGTATAAGAAGGTTGTTGGTGTAGGACAGATGCTTTACCAACGACATTTTTACGCTGCACACATTTAGGTACATTCACATTAGATGTGTGAACATCATTGTGAATTTCATCTACACTGTCATAAGACAGGAGACTTACCTTTACGCATGGAGCGTAAAATTTTATTATCTACCACATTACAAACGGGAGATTTGTTTTACGCGAAGCGCGTAATTATTTGAGCCTACCACGTCACCGACGGGAGACTGATTCTTACACTCAGAAGCACAAACTTAGAGTCTGCCCCATTACGAATGGGAGACTCATTCTTATGTACTGAGCGTAAAATTTGGTTCTTACCCACTGAGCGTAAAACTTGATTCTTACGCAGTGGGCGTGAAACCTGATTATCTTCGTTACAAACGGGAGATAAATCGTCACACTTTGAGTGCAACTCTGAAGTAAGGACTGCCTCATTACGAACAGGAGCCCCTACGACAGGAGTGGAAAGAATTCCCTTGTCATCAGAAGCAACAGAGAGATCGGAACCACTTTGGATTTGGGAATCCAAACTTTTGCGCTTTGCGAGACTTTTGAACATTGGAGTGAAGAGAACCACCCCCAGTTCGGAGCATTTCTTCATAGGCAGTCTGGTCGAAGTGCACAACCAGAGTCTTCTGGTCGAACCGACCGAAACATCATCATATTGAGCAATCGCCTCCTCGTCAGAGGAGAAGGTCGTCCCCAGCAGAGTCCATTTTGTTTCACTTAACAAAATATCGAACAAAAAGTTGGCTTTTGAAAATAAAACGAGAAAAAGTACAAGAAGTACAAATTTGATTCTGGAAAGTATTGCTATGGAAGTCTGATCTGTAAATGATCACTTTGTTCCTTGGACCATATGATGATGATGAAGATCACTGCTTGAAGTAGAACAACTTGGAAGAACTAAGTCACCAGAAAGGTATCGACACACTTGGGCACTGATGGCGAGGCCGAATGCTTTTCTGCTTTGCTTAACTCTATTCTGAAAGAAAGGTTGAAGAAGAATGCTTTGGGGAATAAAAATCTCAAAGTTCTGATCTTGTATTCTCTCATGTCTCTGTGTGTGTGTAGAAGAAATATAAGTCTATTTATAGACTTGGGCTCTGATGCGTAAAAGCTCAGCAAAAGTTCCGCCTTTACGCTAACAACTGCCACCCACGATCAATGTCACCCTCTGTATACGTTGACACGTGTCCCATCAATTCAGTAAGAATAGGATGCACGTACACACGTTCTTCGGGATGTGTGGCATGAAAGCCATGTAGGCAAACCACGTTCCAAATTGACCAGAAAGAACAGGGCGTAAAAATAGCCCCAATGTGCTCTTAGCGTAAAGCAATAGATTGAGCGTAAAGTAGCTTTGACGTAGACTTCCCGCGTAAAGTGGTTGTTAAATAACCTTGAGCGTAAAAATAGCTCAAATAGACTTTACGCACACGTCAACTGTTGAGCGTAAAAGCTCGTATAGTCTTCGTGCGTAAAAGAAGCCATAGTGTGAGCGTAAAGTAGCTCAATCTACATACTAAACGACAACATTGGTCTCTGTACAAAACAAATCCCTTTGAATTCTGTGATACATGCCATCATTAAAATCTTTATGTCAGAGTTTGCATTAAATGCAAGACTTGACATCTTTGTCCAGCGTAAAAGAGGCTAGCCTGTCCGGGCGTAAAACGATAGATGTAGACTCGAGCGTAAAAGCGGTTAGCTTGCTTAGGCGTAAAACCATTAGCCTCTCCTTGGCATAAAGGGGATCAATTTGAGTAGAATGATCTATCACTTTGACCCTTTCTGTGAAGCATTTTTACGCTCCTACACATATACGGAGTCTTCATGCACATCCAAGGCGGTAGATTGTACGGAGTGACGATCACAGGCCAACACGAATACTGGGATCCGAAAGTCCGAATGGGGTAAAATGTCGGAGCATAGACCCAATATGATATTACGCGGATTAGAAGCAAAATTTGGATACCTTCGATCAAACTGCTTCCATGCTTCTCCATCAGATGGGTGATCCAAAACTCCTTCGGCCTGCTCCCGCTTATGACAACTCATGTTTTCTGCAGTTTCCTTCACCATAAACAAATGCTGCAACCGCGGCGTCAACGGCAAGTAGTGCATCGAATCGGTAGGCTTCCTGGCACCGACAGACTTATCTCTACCTGTCCTTGTAGCGATCGGCACCATAAAATCTGCAGGTATCTTTATCCTTATCGTCTATGTAGTACAATATGCACCCGTTGCGACATGCATCGATTTTCTCGTATCACATCCAGAGCGATCTCACCATCCTCTTAGACCGGTAAAGTCTTTAGGCAACTTAGCACCCTCAGGCAATATTTCTATAAGCAACTCCATAAGGCGGTTGTAGCAATCTTGTGACATGTTAAAATCGGACTTGATGCTCAACAATCTTGTAACCACCTCCAACGGTGGATGATCCTCACAACCAGGATATAATGGAGTCATTGCATTCTCCAGCAACTCCATGAACTGTGCAGCATCGACGTTCGGTGCCTCCTCAGGTGCATCATGATCGTCCGGATCGAAATTAGGCCCCGCCGCGTCAAAAATCATGTTCACCAACCCATCGTCGTAAGCAGTGTTGTTGTGGACATCCACACAAGGCTCATACTCCGATGCTAAAGACACAAGTTCTCCGTGCGCACTCCACTGATAGTAATTCGACGTGAAACCCTTCGGTATGATATGGACTTCCACTTCTGGATGATATTTTAAGTTGTGACATCTCACACACGGACACTTAATTTTGGTACCGTCCATCTACTGAGGGAACGCCTTGGCAAACTACAGGAATTACTGTACACCCTCTATGAATTCATCCCGCACACCGCACATGTCATCAGGATGACGGTTGTACATCCACGAACAATTCCGTACTTAGTAATTCATATCCATATCCAATTGAGAATAATTCTGTAAGATAGATACATGCACATTGCAGTCAGTGAATGAATGTTAAGGTAGTCTAGATATGGGTGCGCAACATAAACTGTTCATTCATTCCACATATTACAAACAAAGAATTTGAAGGAAGAAACAAAAATAACTGTGTTGGGACTAAAACAACTGTCTTGTGTCAAAGTTTTGTATCCGATAGACCGATACTAATCCGATACGGTCGATACTAAGTACATACGGTCGAGGTAGAATTGTACTTGTAGGAGTACACGACACTAAGTACATACGACCGATACTAATCTGATATGGTCGATACTAATCCGATATTGATTCTGATACTCATCCCAACTGTCCAATATCGACCCTTTGGGTCTACAAGAGTTACTTCACCCAGTTTGTCAAGAAAGGTAAAACTTTTTAAATTAATATCCAATATCGACCCTTTGGCAAGCTTGAGCAGTATCCTAACTCAAACTATCTTCCTAACAATAAATTAATATCCTACTTTAAATCTACTAACTCCTATTCCTTCTAACATAACTAATATCCTGATCTAAAACCCTTTAACTGAAATAATATCTAATAATGCTAATCATGAAAACACCCTAACCTGGAAGTCCACACTGCTCAAGCACAGGCCAAATGCCAAGTTATAAGGCAAAATATAGGCAACTGCCTGTAGCTACAAGGTAAAACCAAATGTTGACGGTATATCCCGCCAACATTTAAAAAGTTTACTTGTCTTGACAAAATGAGAAAGTAACTCTTATAGACGAAAGGATACTCTATACACTCTATGTAATATGATATACCAATCATACCTACACTTCTAGGATACTCTATACACTGTAGTAGTGAATTGCCCTAACTAATGATGCTTTTAGGTAACATATTTAACAGATGAGATTTTCATGTTGCACTTACGCATTTGTAGCTATAAACTGCTTGAGCAACACAATAGGTATGGGAATCGGTATCGAAAATATTCCTATGAGTATTGGTATCGGCATATCAGTAGTAGACTTACTAGCTAGGGTTTGGTCAAACTCTAGTCCACAAGTTCAATTAGCCTATTGGGTCATTTCTAGGTAATGCTATAGATATCTCAGGGTATAGCTAAGGTACACTAGGTAAGCACATATGATACCATATATATTATATATATATATATAATATATAAGATATATATATATATATATATATATATATTATATATATATATATAATATGGTATACATAAAAAAAAAAAAAAATATATATATATATATAATATATATTATATATATATATATATATTTTTATATATATATATATATATATATATATATATATATATATATATATATATATTATATATATAGTATACCATATATATATATAAATATATATATATATTATATATATTATTAATATATTATATATATATAAAAATATATATATTATATAATATATATAATATATATATATATTATATAGAAAAAATATAATATATATATATATATATATATATATAGATATATAAAATATAATAATATATATATATATTATAATATATATATATATATATAATATATATATAAAAAATGGCAGCCTTCTTCTCCCCTAGGTCCCGTTTCCCCCTTCCCTGGCCGGCCTAGGCCGGCGCCCCCTCCTCCACCCCCAGTTTGTCCCGCCCACCCCTCTCCCCCCCGATGTCCCTGGCCTCCGGAGTCGCGGGACTGGTTCCGCCTCTTCCTCCCCGCTTCCCTCCAGTCCCGGCCATCTCCTCCTCCTCCTCCTCCTTCTCCAGCCCCCGCTGTCGGCCGTCCCCCCGCCGCGCTATCCGGTGGCAGCTCCCCTTCAGCCCGGTCGCCCCTCGGCCTTCGTCGTGCTCTTCGGACGACATCCCGCCCCCCTTGGCCCAGGCCGACGGGCCGCCCCCCCTCCTCCGCCTACGGCCATCTTCTGCTCGGCCGCCGGGATCCCGCCTCCACCCTCATTTCAAACCGGATTTCCCCCCTCGGGTGGAGTGAGCTTCTCCCCTGCAGACTTTGGGACCAGCGTCCTCCCTCACCTCGGTCTCCCAGCTGAAGGCGCTGCCCCCGAGACAGCTGGCCGCATTGGGTCCCGTGTTTACGAGACCCATCCCGCTGTTGCGCAGCTCGTGGAGCAAGTTTCCACTCACTTTGCGCAGCAGCTGTCCTCCATCTTTGCTCAGCAATTTTCAGCGCAATCCTGTCCCACTCCCTCTCCGAGTGGGGCCCCCACCCTGCGCAATCCGCAATCCACACCTGCATGCGCAATCCTCTTCCGCTCCATCCCCAGCATGTTCCACCCTGCGCAATCCGCTTCCGCTCCCATCCCAGCATGCGCGGTTCAGCCTCCCGCCTCCGCTCACCCCACCCACCCCATTCCTCCCCACCCTGACGTGCTCCCCATCCCCCCTTGTGCGCAGGCCGCGCCCCCCTCAGCTCTATCCCTCCCCTCGCAGCTATTCCCCACCCCCCAGGTCATCCCCCCCTCCCCGGCATTCCCGCAGCCTCGCACCCCCCTGCTGATCCCTCGAGCCGGCGCGCCCGCGCCCACCCCCTCTCCGGCCCTCAGCCCATCGCGCCGCCCCCCCGGTGTCCTCTGCCGTGGTGGCCGCAGTGGCTGCCCCCTCCCTCAGCCACCCCTGCGCAGGCGTCGTTCCTCCTTCCAACAGCCTTCCACCCCTTGCGCAGGGGCCACTACCTCCCAGTGCGGACCCTCCCTTGTCCGATCTGGCGCAGCGGGTTCCTCTGCCCCCGGGCCATCCCAGCCTTCCTACGCCGCCACCCTGCGCCCGGACCTCTCCGCCTCGAAGGGTCCTATTCTCCCAGACATCCAACTGCCGGACACAGAATATCCTTCAGGGCTCTCTGACACAGTCATTTCCTTCTCCAACGTGGAAGTGTCATCGTTGTCAGCGGCCTTCCCCCACACCTTCATTCTGAAATTCTCCTCGGGGTGTCCCAAACTCGCCAAGGTCCAGGAAGCTATAGCCAAGTGGAATCTCTCAGCAGCCTATCGTGTAGCTCCTCTCGATCCCAGGCACATCCTCCTCCACCTTTCTTCCGACCTCGATCACAGGACTGTGTGGTCCAAGGGCACCACAAAAATCGATTCCCACCACATGAAGATAATCAAATGGACACCCGAATTCAACACTAAAGAAGACTCAGCCACTGTGGCAGCGTGGGTTACACTCCCCAACCTTCCTCTCATCTGCTTCGTCCCAGCGGCTCTAAGGCGCATCGCTAACTCTTTCGGGACGTATGTGGCCACGGCGCCCGAGACTAGCAACCTCACCAAAGCCCACTACGCCAAAATCTGTGTCGAGCTAGACCTCTCCTCTGAACCTCCGAAATTCATAACTATCGAGCTGGGATCCCACACACACACCCAACAAATTCTCTACGACAACCACATTCAATTCTGCAATCATTGCCACTTAAGAGGTCATCTTCAAAAGCATTGCCACCGACTCCACCCAGAACTAAAAAGAAGACACCCAGGAAAGGTAACGACCTTTCGGAGGAAAGATCCCCGAAGTCGCCCATCTTACCACTCCCGAATTCTCACACAAGATTCGAATCCAGCCCTATCGAGCAGGCCTCCATCGCTCCCCAGAGCAGGGACCTGATCCCTCACTCACCTCAACCAATAGCAACCTCCAACCAATTCGCCATTCTCGACTCAGAGGAAACGGAGTCGGTCAACAACCATGAAGGCCCAAGCCCCTCCGATCCTTCGCCCTCCCCACCACAATCTCCGCAAGCCAAGATGAGCACCAACCCTAACGGAGCAGAGCAACGAACCCCACCAAGCGGATCGGAGGCTGCTCCCTCGGACTCTCCCCCCATCAATGCAAGCCCTCTATCCCCCAGCAGTAACTCGGTCGAAGACGCCCTAGCCCTCCTTGGTCCCGACCAAGTGAGAAGGGGTAAGCAAGTCCTAGCCGCAGGAGTCCCTCTTCAGCAGCTGCTAACCGAGAGAGCTCCAGACTCCCTGGCAATTCCACCGGAGGACCGGCTGTTGACACTGCTGGAGACATTATTGGCCCCTCCTCAAGCCCGAACAACCATCACAACTGCATCATCCCAACAACGTCGACAGTAGCAGTGCCGAACTCCCAACGGAGTCAAGAAAGCGCAACCAAGACAGTCACCATCCTAACCAGATCCGCCACAAGGAGGAACAAAAAAAAAAACCCCCTCAACATCTTAAATGCTTAACATCATATCGTGGAATGTCCGGGGCCTGGGCAACAAACCGACTCTAAGGAGAATTGCAAGCCTTCGCAAAATTCACAAAATAGACATCTTCTCATCATTGAACCCAAAATCCCCCCCAAACGCCTTAAATCTACCCAACTGGCACTAAACCTTCCAACGGCGATCACCGGCAGAAACGACATTTGGATTCTGGGCTCAAAGGACGTTAACCTCGACATCATTCAGGATTCCCAACAAGCCCTTTCTTGCTGGGTCACTCATCCCACTCTTCCCGAGCGCGTCATCCTGTCAGCTGTGCACGGTAGCTGTGTCATCGCTGAACGCAAAACCCTGTGGAACGATCTTCTCGACACCTATCACCACAACATCAACACCCCATGGCTCTGCATGGGGGACTTCAACGCCATCACCCGCAGAGAAGAGAAGATCGGAGGTCGCCCCACTCCCCTTCAAGCCATGCAAGACTTCAACGACTTCATCTTCAACGCTCACCTTACCCCTCTCCAGTTCAAAGGCAGCGAATTTACCTGGTGCAATATGCAGGACGGCGATCGCCGTCAATACTCCCGCCTGGACAGAGCCCTCATGAACGCGCGTTGGATCGGCATGAGGATCAACTCCACCCTATCCCATCTCAATTCCACTGAATCTGATCACGCCCCCATTCTGGTGGAAATCAAAAGTAACAACCACCTTCCAAAAAAGAAATTCCAATTCCTCGATTTTGGACCAAACATCCGCAGTTCTTGAGCATCGTTGAAGACGCCTGGAAAAGCCATGACTCTTCCAACCCCCTTACTCGGGTCGTCAGTAACAAGCTCAAAGCCACCAGGAAAGCCTGTCCAATTGGAGCAAACAAGCTTTCGGGGACATTTTCCAAGCCATCCGCGTCGCCGAGGACGACGTCGCTCGCGCAGAGAAACCACATTTCAAAATGACCGCTCTCCGCTGCCAGGATTGCCCTGAACCTTACCAAGGCCATGCTCAAATTCAGACTCAAAGTGGAGACCGAATTCTGGAAACAAAAAGCCAGACTGAAATGGGACGGCGACGGGGACAAAAACTCCAAATATTTCCACGCCTGCGTCAATGGCAAAAGAAACAAACTCTCGATTCACCATATCACTGACGCGCACGGCATCATCAGGACCGACCAGAAGTGTATCCAAGAGGCGGCCGCCGATTACTATGCTAAGTTATTCTCCAAGGAAATGGTCCACAAAGACTCTACATTCCTCAACCAAATCCCCACCATCATCAACGACCACGATAACGCGTTGTTGGAACGTCCCCTTTCCGAACAGGAAGTGAAAGATGCGGTGGGCTTTAAACGAGCACAGTGCCCCGGCCCGGACGGATTTACTGGTGTATTCTTCCGTTCTTGCTGGGAGATCATCAAGCGGGACATCACCGATGCGGCCACTGCTTTCCTGGAGGGAGCCCATTACCCCAAAGCCATTTCCAGCGCCAACCTCATCCTCATCCCGAAAAAAGATAACCCCAATTCCTTCCGCGATTTCCGTCCCATCAGTCTGTGCACCTTCACCAACAAAATAATTTCCAAGATCATCGCAACTAGAATGACAGACATCCTCCCCAAAATCATCTCAGAGGAGCAAAGTGGCTTCGTGCGAGGTAGGAACATCCAAGACAACATTATGTTGGCCCAAGAGCTCATCACCTGCATGAAGTTCCCTACAAGAGGAGGCAACATCGCCATCAAAATCGACATGGAGAAAGCATATGACAGACTCGACTGGCAGTTCATGATCTGGGTCTTTCGAGCCTTCGGTTTCTCAGAGAATTGGACCAACACTGTGTGGAGATCCGTCAGCAACTCTTGGTTCTCTACGTTATTAACGGCCAATCTGAAGGCTTCTTCAAATCTAGTCGCGGAGTCAGACAAGGCGATCCTCTATCTTCCACGGTCTTTATTATCGCTGCCGACGCCCTCAGCAGAAACCTAAAAACATGCCCAACACCCCGAACTTTCATCAGTACCACACCGCTAGCGGATGCCCCCCATCACCATCTGGCATTCGCCGACGACTTACTCATCTTCTCATCGGGGGAAGTCGGATCGATGGAGGTCGTTCACAACACCCTTACGCGGTACTCGAGATGCTCTGGCCAGAAAATCAACCATTCCAAGAGTGTCATCTACGCACACCACAGCATCAAACCCGAGAACGCTTCCATCCTTACCAACCTCACCTCCTTCGCGGTGGCCCACCCTCCTTTCAACTACCTCGGCTGCCCCCTAGTCTACGGGAGATCTAACGCCAGCATCTTCGAGAGCCTCATTACCAAAATAAGGAACAAAATCGAAGGTTGGCATAATGCCACCCTATCTCCAGGCGGGGGGAAATTATCCTCATCAATCATGTGCTCAATTCCATCCCCATCCATACCTTAGCGGCGTGCTCCCCGACCAAGAAAGTTCTCGCAACGATCGAGCAGACCTTTTGCAAGTTCTTCTGGGGCCATAACAATGGCCAAGACAAACACCACTGGGCTAGCTGGGACACCATGGCCACACCGACCGAGATTGGCGGGCTGGGATTCACCAAACTTAATCACATCGTCAAAGCCTTCTCCATGAAACTGTGGTGGAAATTACGTACCACGAAAACCTATGGACTAGGTTCATGAAGGCCAGATACTTCAAGCACATTCACCCAGTGACGGCCAAAGCTAATAGCAGATCCTCAGCAGCCTGGCGTCGCATCTTACGGGGCCGTGATTTGGCCGAACCGGCGACGAGACTCCTCCTGGGCGACGGCAAGGCCAACTTCTTCCTGGAAAAATGGATTGGCGACAGCCTCATCCCGAATACCTCTGGATCTCCCAGCAACTGCAAGATCAAAGACATGTGGAACCCCACTGTTAATGATTGGATTGGGACCGGATCCGCGACTGGGCCGGCCAAGAAACAGTCGACAACATTCGTCAGCCGGCCTCACCATTGGCTCCGAAGCGGACGTACTGAAATGGTCGCTGGAAGCTTCCGGAGTTTTCTCAGTGCGCTCGGCTAGATCCGCGATCCTCGAGATCGGCCAAGAGCACTTCACTGCGCGATTCTGGAATTCGTGCATTCCAAAGAAATGGTCTTTCCTCCTGTGGAGAGTCGCGAGAAAGAAACTGCCAACCGATGAGATCCTCAACTCCATCGGCTATAGCCTGGCGTCAGCCTGTAATTGCTGCGACGAAAGGCAGACGGAGACAATCGAGCACATCTTCTGGGAAGGAAGCCTCCCCGACCAAACCTGGAGCTCCCTCAACAGCATTTTCAACATCAATGCAGGAGACGGGCGCTTTAACGATCTCCTGGCCCTCTGGGGAGATAAGTCTCACGGCCACCAGATCGTAGCAGCGGCAGCCACCTGGGTAATTTGGAAGAATCGCAACAAAGCGAGATACGAGGGGCACCAATACTCCGCCGAGCAGCTTATTCGGGAAACTCTCCGCCAATGCCACAAAAGGAGTATCTTGTGCTCCCACACCCCGCCAGCGTTCTGGCATCCCCTCTCTAGTCTGTTTTGAGGGCGCGGTCGCCCCCCCCTGTTTTTCGTTTTGCGATTTCAGGCTTCCTGCCTTGTAATCTCCTCAGGCTTCAGCATTTTGAGCCTTGATCAATAAAAGAAGGGGTTTCTTAAAAAAAAAAAAATAAAAAATAAATATATATACTATTTATATGAAACTGTAAACCCAAACTTATCCCAAACTGGTATGTAAACCCACAAACTACACTGAACTATAACCCAAGCCAACTCATAGACTCACAAACTCAACCTGGGAATCAAACTCAAAAGCAAACCCTAACTCAGAATTCACCCAAACTCCCAAACAATATACAACATTCAATTATATAGCCTATTTATAAATACAAAAATAATGTAAGAATTGTATCAGTCTACAGAACTAACATTTAGGTTAGGGTTTACCTAGTCGGGGCCGGAGGAGCGGGTCGTCGAGGGGGCAGGGGGTCGCCGGTGGGGAGCTGGAGATGAGGGTAAGTAGGGTCGCCGGTGGGAGCAGGGTCGCCGAGCGGGGTCGCGGAGGGGGGGCCCGAGGGGGAGGGTCGCCGAGGGGGAGGGGGTCGCCGGAGGCCAAGGGGGAAGGGGGTCGCCGGAGGCCGAGGGGGGAGGGTCGCCGAGGGAGAGCGCGCTTTCGTTTGGAAAAATTTTGATCGAAAAATAATGGGGAGAATGAATACTGAAAGTCCTATACTTTTAATTTAGCGACATCATACATATACGTCGATAAACATCGCTAATATTAGTGAAATTAGTAACGTTACAGTAGTTACGTCGGTAAACGTCGCTAATATTAGTGATATTAGCGACGTTCGTCGACTTATCCATGACGTATGTTTTCTTATACACAAAAATGTCGCAAAATATCGCCGATCGTTGGTAATAGTGACGTATTTAGACATTTATATATGTAGAAGCATAGAAAATGACAAGAAAAGCTCATGCGGCTCCAAACAGAAGGAGCCTCATACGGCTCAGGAATCCTTCAGAACTTTATGCGGCTCGAGACTCCCCAACAGCTCCATGCGGTTCAGGCAAAGACACGTGGCCATACACTGTCCGCTTCTACAGCTGGCCATAAAGCAGCCTCTTAATTAATTGCTCTGATGACAGCTCTGACACAATGAATGACAGCTCTGACACATGAATTACAGCTCTGACATAAAGCTGAAATAATGATGGCGTGCTCCTTGGAAAAAGAAAAAAATCCTTTATAACTGGCAGGATCCGCCGAGTCCCAAGAACCCCTATGCGGCTGCCCGCCTCATGCAGCTGCCTACCTTTATGCGGCTGCCACCTTCATGTGGCTGCCACCCCTATGTGGCTGCCATCTTCATGCGGCCGCCCTCTTCATGCGGCTGCTACCCCTATATGGCTGCCCGCCTCATGCGGCTGCTTCCTTCATGCGGCTGCCCGCCTCATGCGGCTGCTTCCTTCATGCGGCTGGCCGCTTGATATGACTGCCCGCTTCATGCGGCTGCTTGCTTCATGCGGCTGCTCGCTTCATACGACTGCGTCCTTCATGCGGCTGCCTACTTCATGCGGCTGCTTCCTTCATGCGGCTGCCTCCTTCATGCGGCCGCCTCCTTCACGAAGCTGCCACCCCCATACGGCGGCTACCTTCATGCGGCTAAGATTGTGGAGGCCACCCGTATGTGGTTTACTTAGAGACGGCATTCATACGGCTCTGTCAGGATATCCTACTCACGACAGATAAGACACGTGGCGGTCCTCATGGCAGTTGAGACACGTATCGATCCTCATGACAGTTGAGACACGTGGCTGTCTTATCCCGTAGGAATTATGGCTGCTCGCAAATCATAACAACCAGATTTAGTACAATCACCATAATTACACGGATCAAATAAGATTGTTATAATTTAGCAAATTGGACACGTGGCAGAAGATCCGAGCTTGTCATGATAAATTATGAAGATTTATTACAATCAGCATTAATTGCCCATACGAATTTAGCGCAATCAAGAATTAACTGCCCAGATGTGATGCAGTCAAGATTAATGGTCCAGATTTTTGGCTGCCGACTTTTCAAGGGACAATCATTATAAACCCTAATGATCACACCCCAATCCTATAAATAGCAAGGTGCCATTCCCTTGCAAAAGATTCCGATCCAGAACCGAAAAATATAGTAAGGTGTCATTCCCTTGCAAAAGGATCCTTCCACCCGGCTGGACACACGAGAGATAAAGGCGCGCACATAAGAGTTTTCCCATCCTGAGATCATTTCTTCATCAGAGCCATGGCTACGTCCGATCGTCCAAGGAGTAAGGCAGAGCTGCCGTCGCTTTCCCGAGCCTCTATCGTCGCCCCCCATAATCAAAAATAAATAATCGCACTTAGACTACTGTACCTAGGTTTTCATTCCTAGGTTTTCTTTGTGCGAGCGAGTTTGTATTGAGAGTCTAAGTTCATTCAATCTAAAAAATTGTTCTGTACTTTTATAATCAATGGCAAACACGATGGCGACTCTGCTGGGGACTAACTTCTCCACGGCTGAGGAGTTGGTGACGCAATCAGACGCAGCCAAACTTGGCTCCACTCAACAAATGCTGGTCGCCCGGTTCGACCAACAGGAATTTGAAGAAATACTCTCCGACGGGAGCGCTGGCCCGGTCCAGCGCGAGCCCACACAAAGAAGGTTCGCAGGGAGTAGAGGCCCAAATCATTCGCTTCTCTCCAAGCTCTCGAAGAAATACTCTCTGTTGCCCGAGACCGCGGAGAAGTCTCGCTTGCGGCCCCACTTCAGGCCATAGAGGACTCTGCTGTCCCCAAGTCCGGCAGAAGAAAATACTATGATGCTGGACTTGCAGGGGCAGAAACTCTATGCAGTCCAAGCCGCATAAGGGCGCCAGCCGTATGGAGGCTCATACAGCCGCAACTGGCAACCACATGGAGAAAACTCAAGCGAACACAAAAGTCAGCCGCATGCAGAAAGCCCATGCGGCCAGAACTTCCAGCCGCATACAGACAGCCTGTACGGCCATGACTTCTAGCCGCATACAGAAGGTTAATGTGGCCACAAAGGATAGTCGTATGTAGGCAGCCTGCACGGCCATGACTTCTAGCCGCATATAGATGGTTCATACGTCCACAAAGGATAGCCGCATGCAGACAGCCTGTACGGCCACGACTTCTAGCCGCATACAGAAGGTTCATACGGCATAAAATATAGCCGTATACAGACAGCCTGCACGACCACTGATCACAGTCGCATACCATCTGTTCCATTGGGCTCACGGTCAGTATTCGACCACCTCTCAGGCGATCCTGACCCCAGATGCTCTCATGAGCTAATCTTCGTAGACTCTTCCTACTATGCACTCTCAGGTGCTAGAAAGAAGAAGTCTCGGGCAGCACGGGCTCGACGAGCTCAGTCGGCTGTCCCAATTTCTGACTATCTGGGTGTCTCGCTGACTATTATGCGAGACCCTGATGGAAATTTGTGCAGAACTATCCGTGTCCAGCCCCCGACGGCAAACAAATAGGATAGTTATCAAGAATCTTCCAATAAGGATCAGGGGCAAGTACTTGTGCTACTACATCAGGGAGCAGGCAGGAGCCCAACACACTCATTTACTCAGGACTCCCAGGCCCACAAAGTGGGTGACTTGTGCAACATGATTCTTCACAAACGTAAGGAAAGAGACGAAGATGTGGGGTGTAGAGAGTCCTGTCAGGGACATCAATGCACCCAAGTCATTGTCAACTGCTGCTGCAACAAGACGGTAGTATAAGAAGATCGACGGTCCGTCTTCAAACGGCTGCAACACCCAAGCTCAAAAGACGAGGTGCTTCTCGTCGCCTCCTGCAATTATGCTCTGAAGATTCCTGGAAGCGGTAGAGGGAAGAAAACAAATATCTCTAGCCCAAAAATTTCAACCGGCGTAACCAAGAAACTTTCTTGTAAACGGTTGTCTACCACCGTTATAGGAGGCATTTACCAAGGTACCCGTTCAAAGACGAAAT
This sequence comes from Iris pallida, assembly GCA_029216955.1. Lineage (NCBI taxonomy): Eukaryota > Viridiplantae > Streptophyta > Magnoliopsida > Asparagales > Iridaceae > Iris > Iris pallida. The sequence continues at coordinate 9,940,449 of JANAVB010028818.1, read as the reverse complement.
CTGCCATACTTGGAGGCATTGGAGCGGGGGTAGCATTCTAAATATCCACAACAATCTGGTATTCCAAGAAGATAATAGAGGAAATGGTTCACCTAACAGATACAGCAGATCCCAATGTCCCCGAGGACGTCCCAACTCTCAAGACGAGGCAAGCTCTGAAGCTGGGGGTACCACTCTTTCTGAGTCCGAACCAGAGAAGAACATTCCTACATACCCTGACGACTTCTCTGTACAAGGGTATGACTCAGAGGGTACGTCCTCTACCGTTCCTTCCATATCTCCTCATGTGAGGACGGTATTCATGACGGACACAACCAAGAGGGTCCCAGTGATTGCTAATGCAACGACACTCTGGAGGCCATACTGCATGCCTTGGTCAAGTCCGTGGATGAGATCAAAGCGGCCCTTCCAACTCTGCAAGGAAGGATGCCTCGCCAAACAAGCTTGGGTCCCGCGGTCAATGCAGACTCGAACTCAGCTGCACCAAACTCGGTCGATATCCTCCTGAAATATCGGCTACCAACATTGCAGACGAGGCCATGGAGACAAGAAGAGAGGTCCAAGAGCTCCGGGCCATGTTCCAAGCTCGAGAAACCTGCCAGGACCTCAGGATACGACAACCGTATCCTGCTGCGTGGAGAGATGTTTCCTTCCCACCAAAATATAAATCATTCAACATCAATCCATAAGATGGAAAGACATCTACAAGCAGGTCATCACCTACTTTAGTCACAACCGACCATCTGCCTCATGACTGTTTGCCATGAAATATAAAAGATCAGAACAATTATCGGAGGACTGGACTTTTACTTCACGTTACAAACTCGCTTGTACAAAGAAACCCTAGGGACGAAAGCCTAGGTACAGCAATCTAAGTATAATTTTATTTTAGATTCTGGGGGTGACGATAAAGGTTCGGAAAGGCGACGGCAGCCCTGCCTTACTCCTTGGACGATCGGTATGTAGCCTTGGCTCTAGAAGATTGCTTGGCGTTAAAGAAATGCTCTCTTTGCTCTCTCTCTGCTTTTCTCTCCAAGTCTTCTAGTGCTCTCTGATCTCGAAAAAGGGTCCTTCTACAAGGGAATGGCACCTTGCTTTATAATAAGGGAATACAATCATTAGGGTTTGCAATGATTATTTTTTGAAGTGGCGGCGGCCTGTTGATTGATCAATCTGGGCCATTAATCTTGAGTATGATAAATCTGGGCCATTAATGTAGATTGTGCCATATCCTCTCAGTAATTAATTCTGATTGGAATAAATCTCCCTTATGATGATCTGCTGATGTCTGTGAATCTGAATGAATAAGTTTAATTCATTCTCCTGCCACGTGTCCCAGATTATTGGGATTTGACCCAATCTTTGATTGCAGTAAATCTGGGAAATTGACTGGCTCTATGACACGTGTCCTGGGAGCCACTGAAGGGATCTGAGCCGCATACGGATGGAGCCGCATAAGCCCGGCCACGTGTCAAGGCTGTTTGGGGAATGGCCCCCGAACCTTCGAATCACATGATAATCTGGCCGCATAAATGTAGACTGTCGCATAATCGGAGTGACGCATGGAGATGGTCCTCGCGAGCCGCATCGGGAAGCCTCTGCTTGAGCCGTATAGGGGGGCCTCTGCTTGAGCCGCATAAGGATGTTTCAATCTGAGCCGCATAGGACAACTTCGGCCTGAGCCGCATGGGGAGTCTCCGCTCGAGTCGCATATGACTGTCCACGTGTCTAGGCTGCATGGCATTTTCTGGATCTCGGGGGATTGTGTCAGAGATCTTCTTCATTTTTCTAGGAGTCTGTCATTATGAAAGAGTCATAATTATATCTTTGTGTCAGGGCTGTCGTCTTGTCAGAGTTGTCAGCCGTCAAGGTAATTAACAGTAAGAAGAGTTGTTATGCTACGTGGCACTTCTATTTGAGCCACATGGAGATCACAGAGCCGCATAGTCCCTTGTGCCGCATGAATCTCTGAGCCGCATGGGATTTCTGAGCCGCATGGTCCCTTGTGCCGTATGAATCTCTGAGCCGCATGGGGTTTCTTGGCCGCATGTATCTTTTTTTATTATTTTCATGCTTCTACAAGACCCCCTTAAAGTTTTCAATTTACAAAATTGAAATACTTTGAATAAAACATGGTGTGTAAGCTTTTCTAGCCGTATAAGGGGTCTGGCCGCATGGATGTTTCAACCGCATGGGTGTTTCAACCGCATGGGCTTTCTACCACGTCATCGTTGCCACGTATGGCAATATTTTGCATTAAATGCTGTTGATTTGCTATCAGTTTTTAAAGGCCACTTTTCGGCACGGGATCCCAGGAGTTTGGCCTTTATTTTAGAGGCTCACCTCGATAACCGAAGAGTCTGTCTTCGTGTATGCACGGGATTCAAAATGCCTCACTTTCGTTTATAAATATGGATGAGTTTGGTCTGAGGGATTCCTTTACTTTCTCCTTCATTCCAACTATTGTTGCCTCGCCTCTTTTCATTTCCCTTCTCCGACCGTCGAAAATGGCCCCCAAATCCTCCAAGGTCACCCTGTTGCTGCGAAAGGCAAGAAGCCGGCTTCCTCGTCGGCCGTCGTGCCCGAAGTGCACTCGATATCCGCCCTTTTAAGGGTCAGGATTGCTTTTGAATTCTTTGAACCCTAAGAACCCATGGCTCTATTGCATGAGTTATGCACAAGCCATCGTTTAAACCGCCCAAGTTCGATCGTGATGAAGCCGCATATGATGTACGGGCCGTATAACCCTCTCACATCTGAGCGCATAGGAGATGCCCTATGTTTGAGCCGCATGAGAAGGATTGAGTCTCTAGATATAAACTGCATGAAATCTCCTTTGAATGGAGCCGCATGTTTCTGACAAACTGAACCGCGTAGTATTTTGTGTCGCATAAACTCTTCTGTTCGATAGAACCGCATATGTTCAACCGATCCGCATAAGCTATCGAACCAGTGTCCCTTGGAAATCCTAACTGAATTGGGCCGCATGAGGCTGTGTTGACCCTAACCGCATAGGCTCTATTGAAGCCGTGTGCGCCTGAAGCCCAGTTGAAATTTGAGCGCATAAGGCTTCTTTGGTCCGAGCTGCCTAGGCTCGTAGGAGCTTCTTTTGAGATTTTTTCAGTGGTTTTCGTTTTAACCATCTTTTAACCCTGTTTTTTTGTCCTTTTCCAGTGAACCTTCCAACCAACCCAGCAGGAGAACTTCTTATGGGTTCAGCTCAATTTGCCATGGGTGTGCGGCTCGACGGCTTAATTCAACATATAACGGATCAGCTTCCGCTAATGATCCTTTGGAGAGGGTGGCTGCCATCAACAAACCAGCCTTTCACTTTCTTTGTACTATAATGAATTCTGGGAGGCTGGACGGAGAATATCTGAAACCGGCTTTTTTTTTGGAGATGCTTTTTCCATAAAGAACTCCCGATTGCTGGACGTTTTCGAGAACTGGACTTTACTGTGGACGGGATGAAGATCCATATTCCTGAGATGGAGCGGCATTTTCCCCTCTCGTGGTTTAACATGGTGCCGTTGAGCCGGGTAATGGTGGGCTTCTAACTCCCACCCAGTCGAGGATGTTCGGGCAACATCCACTATAATAGGCGTACGGGGTCAGCATGTGCGGGCAAGGATTCAGTCAGTCGGAGTGTGATGGGGCTGCTTTCTGGCACTTTTATAAACGTGACTGGTCCCAACATCACTTTTACTCAAACTGATACCTTTCTAAATCAACTCTCTCACAAGGGGTCTTATCCTGTGGGCAGGTTGTCGCTGCTGAATTGGATAAACCCCATTCCTACATGGGCCAATCTTACTCATGGATCCTGAGGAACTACGGGGAGTTCCTTCGGAAGATTGACCTTTACTACGCCATTCGGGAACACCTGTTACGGGTTGTCCATCAACAAGCCTCTGTTCATGGCCCTCTTGGAGCTGTATAACCGGCGTACGGGGACTTTCTTCGTGCCCGAAGGGGAGTTGGGACTTGCTCTTCATGAAATGCTGCTTTCTAAGCTGCCGTGGGGGGCGAGGCCTTTGAAGTATATACCCCGACGAACGAAGAATTCGGTGATCTGGATCGACGATTCCGGGTTTCGTCGCTGTGTACCAGAAACTGCTGTGTCATCATAGCATCTGTCACCATACTACTATCAAAAAGAATAACAGTTCAGAAGGGAACGCCCCCCATACCACGGCTTGGGTCGCGTATCTTTTCAAATTACGTCCTTCCGGACGGGTTTCTCCTCGGAGTCCTCGAACCCAGGTGGAGG
>JANAVB010028818.1:9916261-9936166 GCA_029216955.1 Iris pallida | reverse complement strand
GACCTGGCCGCGGTTGCAGCACACCAGTCACGACGCTTGCGGTCGCGGCCGAGATCGACGAGAGAGAGGAGCGGGCTTTCATCGACGGGACGGTTGGGCGCGGCACCCTGGGAAGTCGGCGACGGAGGATGCTCAGAAGAGCGACGAGAATCGGCCAGCACGGCCGTGGTGCAGGTGTTGCTGGGTCGTCAATCTGAGCGACGTCGGCCCGGCATGGAGGTTGATGGAAGGCGTAGGGAGTGCTCGTCGGATTCATCGCTTGGGGCGGCTTTCGGCGTGCACAGAGGAGACGCCGGGGCTCGGCATGGAGGATGACTCGGCATGGTGGTCGGGTACCGGGATGGCGGACAGGTAAGATGTAGATTCCCCTTTTTTCTTTGAGTTGTTTGTGATGGTTGGTTGCCGATGACGGCGGGGGTGCGGCTGGGATGGCTGGCCGTACGGTGGTGACGTTAGTAACTGATGCTGGTGAATTGGCGGAGTTTGGACGGGTTTTCGAGGGGACGATGGTGGCGATTGCAGTGGTTGTCGGAAGTAGATAGCGGGATGACGATTGGGAGTCGCGGCATCGGGAAGCTGGTAGGGTGGCGAGGAATAGTTTAGGTGCGGTAGGATTTGACTGTGGTTGGATGTGTCTGTTGGGAGTGTCCGACACGGCTGGGTGGACGTCCGGGATTGTCGGACGGGACTGAATTATTGTATATATAAAAATAAATATAGTGGATGGAGATGGCTGGCGATACCGACACATGATGCACGAATTGATGGAGAATTTATGGATGAGTACCTCTCCTTATATAGGAGGTAGAAATTCTCAGTTGGATAAGGATGGAAGGATTAAATCCCTTATTAGATAATTTTCCCTTAATTTAAATCAATTTAAAATCCAATTCAAACAGATAAAACTTGTTTTAATTTAAAAGCTATTAAAATAAGGTCAATAAATCTTTTCTAATTTAGATCATGATAATTAATTAAGTATAAATCAAACAATATTTCAAATACCATTTCATGACTAAATAAATATGTAATAATAATTTCAAAAATTCACGATAAATACTTAAATATTAAATCGTAAAGTAGATTTTATAAATAACAAAACGTATTAATAAACAAATTACAAAATATTTGGATATATTTCATTAAATCACAATTTTCCAAATCACTACTAATTTTTAAATGACGAACATAATATTTTTTTAAATAAAAATATTTATCACATTATTGAACAGTTATCATTTTATATAAAATAAAATTTATAATAAAAGTGTTTTTCTAAAATATGTACCTGACACATATTCGCACGTCGCAGGCAAATACAAAATATAGTTCTCGCATGCTACGCAATATGACAAGGTGAACTCGTATGCGACGTGCAGATACGAAGTACAAAACTTCAAAAATATTAAAAAAATCATAGTAGAAAATTAGGGGGTTTACATCAGTAACGCTCCAGTCCCAAAATACGTAGGACTAGGAACGTAGGCATGCCAGCTATATTCATACGAAGTACTTAGACCTCGTATGGATACATAAGCTGTAAAATACAGTGAACCCAAGAGTATCTAATCACATCACACAAATAAAGAATAAAGAATACCATATAATCAACTATGAAGTCATTGGTACATGTAGTTGGGCGGAGACAAATCTACTACCAACTAGGGAAAGAAATATTCACAAAGAAAGAGTTTGGCGAGCGAAGCGAAGACGATCAAAGTGCAATCATCCTCGAAGAAGTAGAGATAATCATGGCCACGGCTAGAACACCTGCGAAAGACAAAAGCACCACTGGCAAGATAACCAGTCCTCAGAGGGATGTAAAGATACATAAAGAACATGCCAAAAAATTGAATATATATATGTTAAATCACAAGTAAAGTAAATAATTCCACTTGTAACAAGATCCAATACTCATCATCGAACAGTGGACTACCACTACAACTAAAAAGGACAAGGGGTAGCACATACCCCGATAAGACATTTCCCAATACTAATGGGACAGGGTGATATGACATTGACGAAGGTTACCTGACCATTCTAATGTGTTTATGCAATAAGGACAAACTTCAACGCAGGGCACTCTGGCTCAGTAGCAGTAAAGTAATCTCAGGTATGGCCCCATCAGGATACCAGGGACCTCAAAGCTTAAATTCATCAAATGTCAGAGGCCAGCAGTAATTAGTATCAGGATCCAGGACCGTATCTCCCGCGGAGATAACCGGCAATAAGGAAGTGCATACTTGGCCCATACGTAAGGAACTGTTCTTCCCACCCAATGCCTAACAGAGTCAATCCATGTCTAATATACTACTACCTGCTAAGTCTCCTAACATGCTCTATTAGCAGTTAGCCCTAAGCATGCGCATGGGGATCAGCTCACACAAGAACCTCTACATGCTACTCATCTCAACATCCTCGTGGTACAACTTGTGGTCAAAGTATACGATACACTACAGAAGGTAGTCTCTTAATTCTAAGTCCATATGCAGTCAAAGGATAATAACAAGTACATCTTCTATCACTGAGCAGGCGTAAATCGAGAACTGTAAGAAATAGAAATAAATAAACAGTGATATGTAATAAAATGCAATGAATATAAATAGTATAATGGCAAGGTATCTTGTCCTGGTGTGTCGCCTGGAGTGGTGCGGTGTTCTGACTGTCAGTGTCTCAGTAGTCAATCCATGGTCGACGTAATGGACAAAATTGCGAGAGAATAGGAACATGTGATTAGTCATGATCAACGACGAATAGGAGGAATTTAGGAGTAACTGAATATATATACCAGTTTTAGAAATTATTCCCTTATTGTTTGAAGACAATTTTTTTTATTAGAAGATTTTCAAGAATCGATTTTTAGGCAAGAAACTCTTAATTTATCAAAATAAAAGTTCTTAGTAACAAGTATATATTTTCTATTGGTTTTAAAATACTTTCTAGAAATATTTGAAATACTTAGGTTATTTATATATTTTTTTTTAGAAACTACACTTTATAATAAACAATTTTTGAACAAAAACATTTCTTAAACAATTATATATATTAAACCATTTACTATAATAAAAATATTGATATATAATTTACATATATATATTTAAAATATATCTATAGATATATATATATATATTATATATATATCTATATATATATAATATATATAACCATGATACCCAAAATATCTAAACTAATATATACAGGTAATGATAATAATAATAACAACAATAGTCATAATATAATTAATAATAATAATAATAATAACAGTAAATAATGTAACATAATAATAGTAATGATAATAATAAATAATAATAATAACAGAAAATAATATAACATAATAATAGTAATAATAATGATAAATAATAATATTTAAACCCTAGAAACTATTCAGCCTTTTCCCTAATTCGTTAACATATGAGAGAGAGAGAGAGAGTGTAAGGGAAGAAGTGGGTTTCTCACCGGAAAGAGAGGCGGCGTGCGGGGGTCAAGCGCGGCGATGGTGCTGCGGCGGCGCGGGTTTACTTCGCTGACGGTAAAGAAGACCGCGGCGGTCAAGTAGAGATACAGGCGACGGACATGGCAGAAAGAGGCTACGGAGGGAAGAAAGGGTTCTCCAACGGCGGTGGCTCCGGTGCTTGAGGAGGCATGCAGTAGGCCCTGGGCGCGGTAGAGCACACCAGTCACGGCACTTGCGACCGCCGGCTGGAGATCGAGCGGAGGAGGAGCGGGGCTTCAATCGACGGGACGGTTGGACGCGACACCCTGGGAAGTCGGCGACGGAGGATGCTCAGAAGAGCGGCGAGAATCGGCCAGCAGGGCCGCTGGCGCAGGTGTTGCTGGGTCGTCGACTCTGAGCGACGTCGTCCCGGCATGGAGGTTGACTGGGAGGCGTAGGCGGAGCACTCGGTCGGATTCATCGCTTGGGGCGGTTTTCGGCGTGCACGGAGGAGACGCCGTGGGGCTCGGCATGGAGGATGACTCGGCATGGTGGTCGGTGCCGGGGTGGTGGACAGGTGAGATGTAGTTCCTTTTTTTTTCTTTTGAGTTGCTGTGATGGGTTTGGTTGCCGATGACGGTGGTGGGTGCGGCCTGGGATGGTTGGCCGTACGGTGGTGACGTTAGTAACTGATGCTGGTGAATTGGCCGGAGTTTAGGCCGGGTTTTCGAGGGGACGATGTGGCGATTGCAGTGGTTGGTCGGGAAGGAGATAGCGGGGTGACGATTGGGAAGTCGCGGCATCAGGAAGCTGCTGTAGGGTGGCGAGGAATAGTTTAGGGGCAGGGTTAGGATTTGACTGTCGGGTTGGATGTGTCGTGTCGGGAGTGTCCGACACGGCTGGGTGGATGTCGGGATTGTCGGACGGGACTGAATTATTGTATATAAAAATAAAATATAGTGGATAGAGAATGGCGACACCGACATGATGCACAGATTGATGGAGAATTATGGATGAGTACCTCTCCTTATATAGGAGGTAGGAATTTTCAGTTGGATAAGGATTGGAAGGATTTAAATCCCTTATTTAGATAATTTCTCCCTTTAATTTAAATCGATTTAAAATCCAATTTAATATAGATAAAACTTGTCTTTAATTTAAAAGCTATTTAAAATAAGGTCAATAAAATCTTTTCCAATTTAAATCATGATAATTAATTAAGTATTAAATCAAACAATATTTCAAATACCATTTTCATGACTAAATAAATATAGTAATAATTAATTTCAAAAATTCGATATATACTTAAATATTAAATCGTAAAGTAGCTTTTATAAATAACAAAATGTATTAATAAACAAATTGCAAAATATTTGGAATATATTTCATATAAATCACAATTTTCCAAATCACTACTTATTTTTAGATGACGAACATAATAATTTTTTTAAAATAAAAATATTTATCACATTATTTGAACATGTAATTTCTCATATAAAATAAAATTTATAATAAAAGTGTTTTTCTAAAATATGTACCTTGACACATATTCGTACTCGTCGAGCAAATACGAAATATAGTTCTCGCATGCTACGCAAATACGACAATATGAACTCGTATGCGACGTGCAGATACGAAGTACAAATAACAACAAAAATATTAAAAAAATCATAGTAGAAAATTAGGGGGTTTACATCATGTAACGCACCAGTCCCAAAATACGTAGGACTAGGAATGTAGACATGCCAGCTATATTCATACGAAGTACTTAGGCCTCGTATGGATACATAAGCTGTAAAATACAGTGAACCAAGAGTAATCTAATCTCATTCACACAAAATAAAGAATAAAGAATACCATATAATCAACTATGAATTGTCATTGGTATATGTAGTTGGACGGAGACAAATCCACGACCAACTAGGGAAAGAAATACATCACAAAGAATGAGTTTGGCGAGCGAAGCAAAGACGATCAAAGTGCAATCATCCTCGAGAAAGAAGAGATAATCACGGCCACGGCTAGAACACCTGCGAAAGACAAGAGCACACACCTGGCAAGATAACTTGGTCCTCAGAGGGACGTAACAAGATACATAAAGAACATGCCACATAATTGAATATATATACTGTGTCATAATGAATATATATACTATGTCATAAATCACAAGTAAAGTAAATAATCCCACGCGTAACAAGATCCAATACCTCATCATCGAACAGTGGACTACCCCTACAACCAAACAAGGACAACGGGTAGCAAACTATATCGCGATGAGACATTTTCCTAAGCTACTAATGGGACGGGGTGATATGACATTGACGAGGGTTACCTGACCATTCTAATATGTTTATGCAATAAGAACAAACCTTCAACGCATGGGCACTCTGGCTCAGTAGCAGTAATCTCAGGTATGGCCCCATCAGGATACTAGGGACCTCAAAGCTTAACATTCATCGAATGTCAGGGCCAGCAGTAAATCAGGTATCAGGATCCAGGACCGTCTCCCGCAGAGATAACCGACAATAGGGAAGTGCATACTTGGTCCATACGTTAAGGAACTGTTCTTTCCACCCAATGCCTAACAGAGTCACATCCATGTCTCATATACCTCTACTAACTGCTAAGTCTCCTAACATGCATCTATTAGCAGTTAGCCCTAACCATGCGTATGGGGGATCACCCACACACAAGAACCTCTACATGCTACTATTTCACATCCTCGTGGTAACTTGTGTCAAAGTATATGCGATACACCACAGATGGTAGTCTCTTAATTCTAAGTCCATATGCAGTCAAAGGATAATAATAAGTACATCTACTATCACTGAGCAGGTAGTAAATCGAGAACTGTAAGAACTGAAATAAATGAATAGTGATATGTAATAAAATGCAACTAAATATAAACAGTAATGGCAAGGTATCTTGCCTGGTGTGTCGCCTGGAGTGGTGCGGTGTTCTATGACATGTCTCAATTGTCCAATAGCCATGGTCGACGTAATGGTCCAAAATCACGAGAGAATAGGAACATGTGATTAGTCATGATCAACGACGAATAGGAGCAATTTAGGAGTAACTGAATATATATACTAGTTTTAGAAATTATTCCCTTATTGTTTTGAAGACTAATTTTTTTATTAGAAAATTTTCAAGAATCGATTTTCAGGCAAGAAAACTCTTAAGTTTATCAAAATAAAATTCTTAGTTAACAAGTATACTTTTTCTATTGGTTAAAATACTTTCTAGAAAATATTTGAAATACTTAGGAATTATTTTATATATTTTTTAGAAACTACACTTTATAATAAAACAATTTCTTGAACAAAAACATTCTTGAACAATTATTTATATTTAAACCATTTACTATAATAAAAATATTTGATATATAATATATATATATATATATATATATATATATATATTATATATATATATATATCAAATATTTTTATTATAGTAAATGGTTTAAATATATATAATTGTTTAAGAAATGTTTTTGTTCAAGAAATTGTTTTATTATAAAGTGTAGTTTCTAAAAAAAAATATAAAATAATTCCTAAGTATTTCAAATAATTTCTAGAAAGTTTTTTAACCAATAGAAAAAATATATACTTGTTAACTAAGAAATTTTATTTTGATAAATTAAGAGTTTTCTTGCCTAAAAATCGATTCTTGAAATTTTTCTAATAAAAAAAATTAGTCTTCAAAACAATAAGGGAATAATTTCTAAAACTAGTATATATATTAAGTTACTCCTAAATTCCTCCTATTCGTCGTTGATCATGACTAATCGCATGTTCCTATTCTCTCGCAATTCTGGACCATTACGTCGACCATGGCTATTGGACTACTGAGACATGTCAGAGAACACCGCACCACTCCAGACGACACACCAGGCAAGATACCTTGCCATTATACTGTTTATATTCAGTTGCATTTTATTACATATCACTGTTTATTTATTTCCAGTTCCTACAGTTCTCGATTTACTGCTTGCTCAGTGATAGTAGATGTACTTGTTATTATCCTTTGATTGCATATGGACTTAGAATTAAGAGACTACCTTCTGTAGTGTATCACATATACTTTGACACAAGTTGTACCATAAGGATGTGTGAGATGAGTAGTATGTAGAGGTTCTTTTGTGTGGGCTAATATATACAGCTAATGATAATAATAATAACAACAATAGTCATATAATATAATATAATGATGATAATAATAATAATAATAATAATAATAATAATAATAATAACAGTAAATAATATAAATAATAATAGTAATAATAAAATAATAAAAAAACAGTAAATAATATAACATAATAGTAATAATAATGATAAATAATAATATTTAAACCCTAAAAACTATTCAGCCTTTTCCCTAAGAGAGTGTGAGGGAAAAAGTGGGTTTCTCACCGAAATGAGTGGCGGTGCGCGGTGTCGAGCGCCGGCGATAGCGCTGCGGCATCGCGGGTTCACTTCGTCGACGGAGAAGAAGACTGCAGCGGTCGAGCGGAGATGCAGGCGACAGACATGGCGGAAGAAGGAGACGGAGGGAAAAAGGGTTCTCCATCGGCGGCGGCTCCTGTGCTTGAGGAGGGATGCGGTGGGCCCTGGGCGCGGTGGAGCACACCAGTCACGGCGCTTGCCGCGCCGGCTGGAGATCGAGTGGGAGGAGGAGTGGGGCTTCAATCGATGGGACGGTTGGGCGCGACACCCTGGGAAGTCGGCGGCGGAGGATGCTCGGAAGACGGCGAGAATCGGCCAGCAGGGCCGCTGGCGCAGGTGTTGCTGGGTCGCCGGCTCTGAGCGACGTCGGCCCGACACGGAGGTTGACTGAGGTGTAGGAGGAGCGCTCGGTCGGATTCATTGCTTGGGGCAGCTTTGGCGTTCACGGAGGAGACGTCGTGGGGGCTCGGCATGGAGGATGACTCGGCATGGTGGTCGGTGCCGGGGCGGCGGATATGTGAGATGTAGATTTCCCTTTTTTTTCTTTTGAGTTGCTGTGATAGGTTTGGTTGCCGATGACGATGGTGGGTGCGACCTGGGATGGCTGGCCGTACAGTGGTGACGTTAGTAAATGAAGGTGGTGAATTGGCCGGAGTTTGGCCGAGTTTTCGAGGGGACGATGGTGGCGATTGCAGTGGTTGGTCGGGAAGGAGATGGCGGGTGACGATTGGGGAGTCGCGGCATCGGGAAGCTGCTGTTGGGTGGCGAGGAATTAGTTTAGGGGCAGGGTTAGGATTTGACTGTCGGTTGGATGTGTCGTGTCGGGAGTGTCCGACACGGCTGGGTGGACGTCCGGGATTGTCAGACGGGACTGAATTATTGTATATGTAAAAATAAAATATAGTGGATGGAGAATGGCGACACCGACACGATGTACGGATTGATGGAGAATTTATGGATGAGTACGTCTCCTTATATAGGAGGTGGAATTTCCAGTTGGATAAGGATTGGAAGGATTTAAATACCTTATTTAGATACTTTCCCTCTTTAATTTAAATCGATTTAAAATCAATTCAATATAGATAAAACTTGTCTTTAATTTAAAAGCTATTTAAAATAAGGTCAATAAAATCTTTTCCAATTTAAATCATGATAATTAATTAAGTATTAAATCAAACAATATTTGAATACCATTTTCATGACTAAATAAATATAGTAATAATTAATTTCAAAATTTCACTAAATCGTAAAGTAGATTTTACAAATAACAAAACATATTAATAAACAAATTGCAAAATATTTGGAATATATTTCATATAAACCATAATTTTCCAAATCATTACTTATTTTTAAACGACGAACATAATAATTCTTTTTAAAATAAAAATATTTATCATATTTATTTGAACATGTAATTTCCCATATAAAATAAAATTTATAATAAAAGTGTTTTTCCAAATATGTACCTCGATACATATTCGCACTCGTCGAGCAAATACGAAATACAGTTTCGCGTGCTACGCAAATACGACAATGTGAACTCGTATGCGACGTGCAGATACGAAGTACAAAATAACTACAAAAATATAAAAAAGCGTAGTAGAAAATTAGGGGGTTTATTGTTGGGGAACTATGATTCCAATACTGACATTGACTTAACCTTGAGAAATGGCCTAACGGTTAGGCGAGACGTCCTTTCAAGCGTTAGCAATCGAAGGATTGATCTTGAGGATTGGTTTGGATGGATAGTGTGAATCACGAATATAGGAATACCCCTCACGAGATTCGGCTGACATGCATATATTTCAGGGACGCCTGAATATATGCACGATACGACTCGAGTGAGAATGGAATTCTCTAATCATGCAGCCTGGTTGAATGCATGTATTTTGGGGACTCTTGGAATGCATGCACGATCCAGCCAAGTGATACGTTGAGTTCAAGCATGACTTAAGGAATGGAAGAGTGTCGAGAATTTGAGATCGTGTCAAAGAAAGGATTGATACTAGTACGAGCGTTGCTCAAAATCGAAGAAACGCGTAGGCGGAGTGTGTACGATAAATTATGGCGTACTTCACTCGACTGTTATCGTCTCATATCTGGGAGCGATTAAGTCTTGGCCATAGAAATGGTAGGATGGCTTGCCTTCAGGAAAGTCTCAAGGATGAGACTTGTTCTGAGTGGTGTATGTTGTAGTGCCCCGTCCCGCAAAGTCAATCGGAGGAATTGAAACGACGGTGTTGGACTTAGCCTTTCAATGGCTGCTCGAAGGCTCGCTCGGTCGAAGCAACTCCTCGCTATCAGGTGGAGAAGTTTCGGTGAACTTGCCTCATCTTAGCCTTCACTTAATAACTCGCTTGTTTTTAACTTGCACAAGTTAGGCTTGATAATAAAAAGACGCATCCACATAGCTATGGGAATAATCCCGACGGGTCGAAATGTCTTAGAACATGAAAAATGGTCACGGTCCGCTTAGAAGTCGGCTCAGCGTGCTTTCAAATGACACTCGATCCTTTGTCTCGTGGCTTGGGAGAAGGAAGTTGGCCTAAGTTGCTAAGTTGTTCCGACACTCGAATAAGCCTAAGCCATAGGCGTCGATACGAATACAATGGCAGCTCACAGCCTAGCCTCTATGTAAATATTAGGTAATATATTCTGATACTGGATGTTACACTTGACCCGAACACACAAATATGATACTTGTATATCAGGATCAACATTTAGCATCATACTAATACTTTAGGTGGTCTGGTGAACTCGACATGGATCCAAATACCACCCTTGATCAAGACGAGATTGTAATGCCCTGTCTCTCATACATACCCTGCTACATGCTGCATATCTCTCCTGCAGGCTAAGAGGATGGGTATCAGTAATATTTGCATAAGCTTACATATAGTTGGTTAGTGCCAGGCCTGTAGGGTGGTACACTACACACTGTAATTCCTAAGTGCAAATTCTATCTAGACTGGTAGGGAACCATCCACCACCTACAACACTGCCTAAAAACTTGGAACCTGAGATTTCCTAGCCGCCTCTGTGTTTAATACAGCAGGAAGGATGTCTAACTCAAGGGGATAGCTATCCTACACAGGTTAGCATTCTCTAATACACCAGGTAACAGGGCACCTGTATATGCATTTATACATCAGTGCTAAAGGATACAGGAACCAAGGGTCCCATAACTAGTAGCCTAGACACCAATTCCCATATTCACCTGCAGTGATGTCTAATAAGAGAGAGATATTGACTAACGAGTACAAGTAGGCTTGGAAGACCCATGAGTACAGTGGGTGAACAGAGGGTAACAACCTTGTGGCCAGGGAGATTTAGAAAGACTACTTTAGTTTAATCCTTGCACCTGTACACTTTTTAGCCCCTGCATAATCTTGTGTCAGTTCAAACTTTTCCTATTTTGTTCATCATTCTTGTTCTCTGTCCCTGTCCTCACGAGGACAGCAATATTTCAGTCCATGATGCCTAATGTATCAACCTATGTATAGTTCTACTATTCTGTCCCTATTACAAATATTAGTAGCATATAGCACCAGTCCACCATTGTGTGGTTTTGGGGCAGTTGGTTCATTGACAGGTGATGGGTAGAAAATCAGTCAAAGGACTGATATGAGGGGACTGAAATATCAAGTCAGTAGAGGGAGAAATTAGGGACATGTCAGATAAGGTATAGGCTCAGCCAGTGATGGTTTAGTCCAGGTACATCCTGAACAATAGAGTATTGGTTTCAATCAAGTGCTCCCCTGTATTAGCCTTAGCACTCGACCTATGACTAAGCTGATTCAACCCTACCTGGGTTAGAATATCACTAAATCTCTATTAATTGCATTGCACATTTGAGTACAGTAGTGAACAGGTGTTATCAGTGTACTTTCATGCTGGCAAGGATATTGTGTGTATGGGGCTGCATCACAAGAGAAAGGGGGTTAACACCAGTATCAGTTAAGGTGTGGCTCTCCAGGAAATAGGGATATCAGTGTGTACCATATGTGTACTTGTTTAGTTGTGTTACTGATTAGCCTACCAGCTTTCACCTTCTATTGCTCATAATCTCACTATTATTCCTATCAGTTAGGAGGCAATGACAGTTAATAGTCAAATAGCTGTTCAGAGAAGGGAGAGACTAAGCATGTGATTGCCTTGTGTCTAAGCTTGTGACCTGTACCAGTTAGTTGTGATAATGTGAGTATTGTAGAGTGTCAACAGGCCAGTGAGGGTAGTAATGACTGATCATTAGGCAAATCGATAGTTGTTTGTGTCAATGAAAATGTGAGAGTATAAGTGAATAGCAGTAAAGGGGATGTGGTACCGATTATCAGGACATTTGGAGCCCCACTGTTTTCTAAGAAGAATACATTTGTGGATATAGTATACCTATAGGTAATAGTCTTAACATGGATATGGGTGAGTATACCTATAAGTTATGTTAGAGACTGCCAAGAGTGGAAACCACCCAAGCCATTGAGAGCTAGTTGAAATTGTAAGGGTAATTAGCAATAATTTCCAATATAGAATTACTTTGTCAATTCATATGTTGATTAGATTTAATACATAACGGGTTACTTGGACTCCAACTCCACACTTAGTTGGTATTACAGATCGAGACGACAGGCAAGTGCATGTATCGATTGTTACCGTTTTGATAGTTTCCTCTACTTGTTATTCATATGTCTTTACTGCTTGTTGACACGATCGTCACACGAGATAGTATCATGGTTTTACTCTATATCTTGACTGTTTTACCTGCTTACCCTATTTTACGATTGATTCCATGAGTACTAGTTGGGCGGGCAAATATCTTAGTAGACATGTGAACTACCCAATCTATCCCTAAAATGTCTATTCTTGAACGATAGCAGCTGCACACGACACGTGCAGTGAGCCGGATTTACCCCTTAGCCGTTCATATGTCGAAAGCGGTATTTCAATGCACGTAGATAGTTGATATTCCTATTATTCCACCATGTTCTTCACCACTTGCCATGCTACCACGATTTTACATGTTTCCTCACAGTAGCTATATTTTATTGATAGAGTCTCATGTCTTTCCTCTTATACTATGATGCTAGTTACCTTCTAGTTTCATTCTCATATGCTATTTACATGTTTATGATTCTGTTGAGACTCGGATAGTGGTCATATGTGTACTTGTTCCAATCCTGACTGGATAACCAACATTTTAGGTGATGAGTTAGAGGAGTTCTGTACTACTTATTATGAGGAGACTGAAGACCCTGATTTGAGCATGCAGGAGGACTTGGATGCGGGGCTACCCTCCGCAGGAGACTTTTAGCTAGACAGTATGCCATAGAGCATGAGTTGCTCACAGAAGCTTTTCTTATTTGTATTTATTTCATTGTGGATTATGAGAGTTGAGTAGTGGACATCCTTTTGATACATTATATTGAGACTATTTCTTCTACCATATTTTGGTCTCTACATTTTATGGTATCTTTTCAATTATTAGTTTATTTTCTCATCATGGACTTTGTGTATAAAATTTCCAGTTGTGGGTTGACATGTAATTTTGGTCTTTATGAAATGAATATAAACTGCATGGTTGCATTTGTAAACTGTGGAGATGACTAGACATCATTCTACCGCCGATACTGCGACGTAGGCTGGACGTACCCACGGCTCATGCCCAAATATTGGGTGCGGGTCGTGACAACGAATGCTTGATAAAGCATGTACGGTCCCGTCATTTTGCCCGACGATAGAACAGGCCTAAGTCATAGGCATTGCCTGCACGAATGCTTGATAAAGAATGCACTGTCCCGTATTTTGCCCCAAAACTTGTATTGGCCTAAGTCATAGGCGTCGCCCACGTGAATGCTTGAAAATTCGTGTACGGTCCCGTGGTCCAAGGCTTGGCATAGCCTTCGCACGTCCCGTGAGTTAAAGTCATATTGCACGACTTGTTGGCTTAAGTCTAGGCACCCGAGAGCTTGGTTGTTCAAGTCGACCCGTGCATAGCACGTTCCCTCGACGTAGAGCTCAGCGTAGCCTTTGCTCGTCGAGTCGTTGCCCAAATAAGTTAGACAAGAGTTATGTTGGCTATCGAAGCCATTTCTGGCACTGTCCCGCTCTATCTGTGGTCGTCAAGTCACGTAGTCCCTTGAGAACAAGGCTCGCCGTATAAAGTATATGACTTGAGCGATAGTATTGCCTAGAGAACCAGACCTGTCTAAGGCACGAGCCATGGTAAATTTAGTAAAGGGTATGCCATGGACAAAGGAAGTCCACGCGACTGGTTGTCACCGAGATCGGTCCCCTACTTGGGAGTCTCGTTATGTCTCGATAAGCCTCGTTCACGCGAGATCGGTCCGCTAATTGGGAGTCTCGCCACTCTTGATAAGTCCCGCACACGAGATCGGTCCCGCTACTTGGGAGTCTCGCTAAGTCTTGATAAGTCCCGAACACGAGATCGATCCTGTTACTTGGGAGTCTCGCTAAGTCTTGATAAGTCTCGTACACGAGATCGGTCCCGCTACTGGGAGTCTCGATAGAAAGATGGAAAGCATGGTCATGAATAAGGAACTGGATATATCGAGTTGAGTCTTGTATGGTCATTGGACAACTTGTGCGCAAGTGGAATCCCTCGACCGATCGTCGGGGCGCTTCGATCGACGTCGGTCTAGGAGGGAAAAGCAGATACCGTACGGCCTTCGACGACGGTGTGAATCGTTAGAAGTGAACCATTACGGTATATGCCACGAGACCATTCGGTGGGGCTTGCACCTCCACACGAACGGGTCACCGTGAGCCAAAGATCCAGTATAGAATGACATTGCTATGACCACTCATATAGATTGGTCGGCAAAATAGCGGCAAACCGCGTGTATGCCTTTGGATTGAGTCTAGAACTTGAATGTATGTCTAGTTGGTAATACAAAGTCTGGGCCTAAGAATGGGCTACAGCATAGGCACTGTGCTTAGGATGATAGATGGCGTTGGGATGTTCATAAAGTCGACCCTATGTTTCATATGTCTTCCTTAGTTGGTTTATGAGTTGAACAGATAGGCCGCAAGGCGGTAGCATGGGTAAGCCTTGATAAGTTAGAGAGGCACGACCTCAATCTTGAAGCACGAACAAGTCTAAGCATGGTCTAGAGGCACGACCCGCACGAGTTGTCCCCCTTGACGTCGTTGGCACGAGAATTAGTCTAGAGCAATTGGGTTTAGTGAAAGTCTTGGCACGGCCGAGTTTGCATAAGTTGCTCCTCAGCGAAGCACTGTCTTGAATATGTTGAAGTCACGAATAGAGTATGGCACGACCCTGTCGTCTCGAGTTGAAGTTTGGTCAAGTACATAAGCGATGAGGCATTGCCTCGATCAAAATACACGTTGGCATTATAGCACGACCATGTCGTTGCATATTGTTTGGTCAAGCGTCGTAGTCTTAAAATGATCCTAAGGCAAGACTAGAAAGACAATCGTAAAGGGGCTTGTATTGCACAAAGTAAATGAACGTGTCGATTTTGTATGGGTGGGCGAGGAGCTCACTCCACTAGTACAGTTGAGTACTGACACCCACACAGTCTTCATGTACAGGCACATGTAGAAGCTCGTGGCGCGGAGCTCGCTTGGATGCGTCGAGGCACAGAGTTCCTTGGCGAGTCGAAGCGTACGGTCGCATGGACTAAAGACTTATACAGGACATAATGTATGGACATTGCCTTCCGAAGCTTCTGCTGGCTCAAGCATTGTATCGAGAGATGAGAGAGAGCAGAGTGACTTGTAAAAGGAGAGAAAAGTGAGCACGAGAGACTTGTAATCATGGCCTTGCGCCTATTGTAACTTCATTGTTCAATATCAATAAAGATCTCTGTTAATCTTGTGTTTTGCCTTTAAATTTTTGCTGCATGTTCAATATTTCTGCTTAGAACTTCTGTGCGACGACCTCGTCGCCGCCGCTGTAATCGGCCGTTATGGAACCCGTCTTGCACGAGCGCATTCTAGGCTCGTGCGGCATCACGCCTTAGCGAGGACGATTGCTCCTACGGAGCGGGGCGTGACATATATAAAGAGAGGGAGCCACGGCTCAAGACTGTGGGCGGCTGCAGGTAATACGTGTCGCCATCCTGTGCAGCCTGCTCAATTAATGGCGCCAGATGGCCATGCGGCTTGAGGCCAAGCCGACTCCTAGTCGATTTTGGAGCCGAGCTCCACACTAAGGACACAGCTCAGCACTAAGCTGACTGACAGGCGGGCCCGTCCCAACTCAGCTGGTGGCTGACGGGTGGGCCTGCCCTGCTGACTGGGTAATTTATTAATCAAAATTAGTTTTAAAGCAGTTTTAATTACAGAAACTCATAATAAATATTAAAAATAGCCAAAAAATATGGATAAATTCCAAAAAATATAAAATAACATGTTGAGCCGTAGAAAAATATTTGGGTTAACATTTGCTCATATGCTAGCACAATAAATTCTAGAGGTCCTAGAAAACAGGTTTTCCAATATTAAAATTATTAAAATAATTCCAAAAAATTGTAAAAATTATAAAATATATTTAACCATCTAAAATAGTTAAAAACTTTACCTCAAATTATCCCCAAATGGCCTCATAATAAATAATGGAAGCCTTTAAACTATATAAACTAAATAAAATAATTATTTAAAAGTAATCTAAAAATTAGCTAAATAAATCTAAAAATTATAGTAAGCTATAAAATAGCTAAACAATGCTTACTAAGGTCCAAATGACCATAATATGATTATAGCTCCCTTATGAGCTTCGGTACGACTCCTAATGACCATAAAAGTAAATCCTAGTCAATTAAAAATAATAAAAATAAAAAATCGGAAAGTGGGCTTACAGTAGGGCTTGCTCATCACCATTTGATGATTCTTCGTCAGAATCATTACATACAACTCTTTTGGCTTGTGCTTTGAAGGCGATGGATTTTTCTTTAGGGTCGCTTCTTCAAATTCATGTAGGTCCAGCTTGCCCATGAGTGTCTCCTGAGTCATGGTGGTGAGATCGTTTCCTTCAATGATTGCAGTAGCCTTTGGGTTCTAATTCTTGGTTAGAGCCCGTAGCACTTAATTTCCTGATCTTCTCATGATTACTGTAATCTTTACCAAGGGATTACAAAAGATTAGTAATATCTAGGAAACGAGTAAACATCTGTGTAATTGACTAGTCAGATTTTATCTTGAATGATTCATATTCCTATGTTAGTCTACTGATCTTCGATTCCTTCACTTGGGAAGTACCTTCATGTGTTACCTCAAGAAGTCTCCAAATATCATGAGACGTAGTTAGGTAGAAACACGATTAAACTCTGTCTCGTCAATTGCACAGAATAGTACATTGACGGCACATGCATCTAGACTAGCCTTTGACTTTTCTTCGTCTGTGTATTGTCATGAGGCTTGTCTACAAGTACGACCTCAATCACTATAGGTCGGTTTCTTATAACTATTAACAACTGTAGACCAAAGAACAAAGTCAAGAGACTTTAGGAAGAAAGTTATTCGTGTTTTACAATATGTGTAGTTTGTTCCATCAAATAGTGGGAGTCTATTTATGGATTCCTTAACTGTTGAATATTGATTTCATGGCTGTCATATACTCTATAGGGTTGTTATATTAGAATATAACCTGCTCTAATACCAATTGAAGGACCGTTGAGCATCTCTAGAGGGGGTGAATAGAGTGTGTACGAGTGTAGCAAAAATAATCACTAATTAAAAATTGAACAGTTATAAGCTATGACAGGAATAAAGATAATAATTTAAATTATAGTAGAAGAGAAGAAGATCAAACTCAGTAAATACCGTGATATATACTGGTTTTCCTCTGAGAGGACTAATCCAGTCGTGAGTAGTATTGCCCGTTGTTAATCCACTATTTGCAAGCTAAATGAGAGCTTGTCGTCTCTTTACAACATCGTGCTTGACGACAAGTGCACGACCGAATTCACAACACCGTGCTCGATGACCAGCGTATGACCGACTCCAAAAACTGAGATGTTTTCTGACTTGCAACCTCTTTACAACTCTATAAACCAAAGACTCTAAATCGAATAAGATGCTACTGGCTTTGACTAAGAGAAGTATAGGTGGAATGTAAAAGCTTTAGATCACTGAAAAATACTTTAAGAATGAACAGAGAGAAGAGTGAATGAGTGGTTAGAAATGTAAAAATCTTCCCTATTTATAGGTGTTTTTCCTTACCAAACTCGGGCAGAGTTCGGATGCTAAGATCACCAAACGAACATTGGATGCAAATTTAGAGGCAACTGAATTTCAAATTTGACTTGACCGAACTTGGTCAAAACTCAGATCGAACTCGGTCAGAGTTCTGCCAGAGTTCTGATAGTTCAGAACTAAATTTGAATAAACCAAATTGTATAGGTATTTTGGGCTTTTTAGATATGTAGATTTTGAGATATGGGTAGGCTTTTTGGAAAGGTGGACTGGAGATAACCTAAGCTAGTAATATCCGATCGATTTTACATTTTTATATCCTAGAATGAATAAGTAAAAATACAGAAGAAATATAAAAATGACTCGATCTGGATTTCGTTACAATTTGCTTTTGGATGATGACTTGAATGCTTGTTGTAGATGGAGTACGTTCTTTTGATATTGATTTTAATGACCTGAAACATTAGTAGCAGTTCATATATTTTGTGTATCGACTTAAGTCGTCGTTGATTATCAAAATCAGGTGTAACCATTAGGCAATGGGCCAACACAGACGTGATCGACACCGCCGTTGGACGTTTGACTCTGGCCAAAAATTGATGACGGAGATGCGCCAGTGCCTAGCCAGCCAGTTGGCGTGGCCAGCCAAGGACCCAAAAGAGGATTCGACTTCATAGAGTTGGGATCAATGCCCCTTCGTACTTTAAGCTCTCGAATCTCCCAAACCGTGGTCGGAGTGCGTCACCGCCGACACCTCCTTCCAGCATAGCAGGTACCTCATCTTCCTCTCTGGTAATCGATCTCCACCCCCTATGGCGACTCTCTGACACTTGGTCGTGTGATACTCTCGTGAACTACTATAATCATATATATAGAGGTAATTTAATTTAACTATGTCATTTACATATGGTCGAGTGAATCTGTGTGGTATACAGGTGATAGAGTACATGTGCTTGGGGTTGAAAGAAGAAGTGATCACAATGAGACATTACAAAGGGGTATGTAGCAGTATGTGAAAGTATAGATAGTGTGGAAACTATCTCTCTACGAAATACATGTTAGTTTATAAATTACTTGCATAGATTATTATGTAGCATGTGTAGAAGAAATGTTTGTAAATAAAAAAGAAAGGAAGGCTATGTTATACATATGGGGTATGAGTGGATTTTATTATTGTTACAGTAAGGTGAGGCCTTTTGAAACACTCAAAATGAGGCTTTGCGGGAATTAATACTTGTGACCGGGTTGCCATTTATCAAGCAAGAGTGACTACCAATGTAGAGATTAGCTAATGAACATGAGACATGATTGATGGGTGAAAATGTGTACAACTGATAAATGGGACTATTGGTTAATGTTGTTAAGAACTTATACAGTAGGAATATGGCCTAGAAGTATGTATGAGTATAGGAAGGAGATGTTGTGTTTGAAGTTCCATGTGTCATGGTAGGGGTTAGTATTGAACCATAAGGAATTTTTATTGTGAACTTAACAGAGGTTTGGATATGGAAGGTCATAGTCTATTTGGATAACTGAGATGACATTTATTTCCTGTACTTTTTTATGCTGTTTAGGAAGAATAAGTTTAACTACGACATTTGGTTAAAAAATAACTCGTATACTTTTTGGCTAACTAATAATCCTTTAGAACAAGATTTCTTTATATTATTATTTTCCCTCCATTAGGCACAAATATGAATTGTGTATATGTAAGTAAAAACTTTGGAAACAAGTTATTTTCATTAGGTCATTTAGTGTGGTTATTAATCTATTACTTATTTATTTATTATATTCTTTTGTTAAGTAATTAGAAAGAAAAATCTAAGTAATTAATTAGTTTTAAAATTATTA
>JANAVB010028818.1:9786261-9911261 GCA_029216955.1 Iris pallida | reverse complement strand
AGACACCCTATACCCATGACCTTCGTGTCCCACTCAGACACACCATCTTGTGTTTTATTTTTATCGTATGACTTTCCTGACACAAGGCCCACTCTTGATTCACCCTACGAAGTCCCATTATTTTCGACTCGAATTATGGACAACATTTTGACCCAAACATGTTGACCCAAAATATGTACACGACCCACATTAAGCCTACTACCCACATGACACTTGTGTCCCATCCTTTCGAGCTCCAGTTTCTGTATCAATCTTTTGTCGCCACAACAGCAGTTTCAGGCCCCAGCTAGAGCCCAGGTTCGACAGTTTTATACGACGATACGAGCTCCAGTTCAACAAGATCAGTAGCATCCTCTGAGGTAGTTCAGCCAGCTCCCACCTATACCTATTGTCAGAGGTCAGGCTATTCTTGGAAGGTATGCAGAAAGAGGCTGGGAGCGTGCTTGCACTGTGGATCAACGGAGCATCTGGTTAATGATTGTCTCTTAACCCTTCATCGTCCTGGCCAGTGTCCATACCAAGGGCATGAAGATGGAGTTAGGCCACTTGTGGAACAGCGTCACATCCCGCACCAGCAGAAGGATGTACCCACCCGACAGGACTTTTTTGTTGACGGTTGAGGAGGCCGATGCTACAGGTGATGGGTTAGAAGGCTGTTCTTTGTTCTTCTTTCGTCATTTCCATGATTGTTGTATGTTCCAATAGTACCTCTTGGATTGTATTTTTGTTGTGCTAGATAGTGTAGTCACCCTGTTGATATTATAAAATCATGATCAGTAGGACCATGATCTTGTGTGTTGCTAGATAGAAGTTTTGACCTTGACTGTTGGGGGTTTGACCTAGAGAAGAGTACAACCAACTTAAATTTTGAGGACAAAGTTATTTTAGGGGGGGTAGATTTGTTACTCCCGGTTTTCAAAATTGAGGGTAAATTTGTCATTTTCTATAATTTAATATTTTTGGAATTTTTATATTTTAATATTGATTTTATGGGATTTGTTTAGTCGGGTTTGAGTTTCGTCTCGTTCCGACTTGTGTTAGTGACCCGGGTAGCTTAGACTCTAGTCGAACTCCAAGATTAGTTAGACATGGCCCACAAACCCTAATAATTAAGTTAGTGTAATTAAACTAATCCTACTTCATTAGATTGATTCATTTAGAGACTTAAACTTGACCCTTTTGACCCCAAACCTTAGCATGACTTAAATTGACCCAAATGAGACTTGTAGGGGCATCTTAGATATTTCACATAGGCCCATTAGGGCATGTATGGCCAGCCACCTACAGGGGGAGAGGTGTCCCTCTCTTTCATTCCATACTTGCCTCTTTTTTCCTAAATTTGTTCTTCCCCAAACTTGAGAGCTTCCCTCTTGATTTTGATCTCCAAATTCCTCCATTCTTCATCCAATCTTCTATCATTTCTTCTCATTCAACCATGGAGGAGGTGCTAGCAAGGATTTGGAGCAAGGAGCAAGGACCATTTTGGAGGAGTTTTCGTGTCGAAAATGTGTCCATTTGAGAGTATCATTGGGATCCAACTCCCAATAGGTATAACCACCCCCCTATTTCAATTTCTCTTGCATTTTAGATAGATTTGCATTCATTAGGAGCACCCCCATGCATTAACCACCATTAGTTTTGGTTTAGAGGCTGTCATGAGTCCTCTCTAGGAAGTTGGGCGAGTTTTGGTGTCCTACTTGGAGAGTTTCCAAAGGAGGAACACCATGTGTTTGTATTTATGCCTAATAGGAGTTATTGTCTTTTAATTCAGATTTAGACTTGTTAGAGGATAGATTAGACATGCTTAGGACACTCAATCTAATTTTTATTTGGATACCTATGTTTGTATCTAGGTATCTTAGCCTTCTAATGTCATATTTATATAGATACATGTCATATTGATATACATTAATATAGTGGACTGTTATATATATATATATATATATATATATATATATATATATATATATATATATATATATATATATATATATATATATATATATATATTAAAAATATATATATATATATATATATATATTATATATATATATATATATATATATATATATATATATATATATATATATTAAAAATATATATATATATATTTTTTAATATATATATATATATATATATATATATATATATATATATATATATATATATATATATATATGTATAGTGGTGTGTTGGTTTTTGATTGTGAGTGTATGTCTTGCTTGTGGTTAGTAGTGTGAGTGGTTGTGTGTGTTATGTGAAGTGAGTAATAAGGGGGTTAATGGTGTGGAGAGAGAGGTATTTTTTTTGTCCAAAACAACCCAAATTCGTCATAATATTCATCAACGCTTTTAGTAGCCATAGCAACTTAGAAATACCACAACTTTTAGCTCAGAACTCTGATTAATCTCCCATTTTTTTGAAAGAACCATATCGAAGTTAGCTTTCCAAATATATATTTTAGTAAGCAAAAATCGTTCTAGAACTTTTTATAAAACTATTTGAGTGTCAGCTGTCCGAAAGACGAACGCGTTTCGGTGTTTTTGCGATTCCGGGAGCTTCGGGACACGAAAATGCGATCCGTTTGAAGTTTCAGAAAGCTAATACGAAGGGCTACGACATACTTTAATCATAGAATTTAGTGAATTGGTCAAATAGGTGCAATATTGGTTTTAAGTAAAAAACTGACTATACGACATGGGCATTTTGTGTATCCTATGAGCCTATGTAGTATGGATATCAAGTGAATGTAGGTATCATAGGTTGTCAAGAATATGCATGATATAGTACATATATATATTATTTTTAGGTAATATGTGTTAGTTAGTGTGTGTTTATGTTGATACAAATGGTTATCAAGTAAGCCAAATATAGATAAGTTATGTGTCAAGATATTAAATTTTTGGAAAAGGTACTAGTGTGATACTTGGATACCATGAGGATACTGGTATCTTGACACTTCAGTATCATGAGTAAGGATAAGAGAGTATTAGGACTTGAGTAAGGTACCCTATTTGGTATCAAGTATTAGTATTAAAGTTAGTTGGGATATGTTAGAGTTATCTTAGAAGTTAAGATAACTAGTGCATATAGATATCTTAGTATCTATGATATGTTAGAGTTAGAAGATTAGATGGTTAATTAGTTAGTGTCTAGTAGATGTTAGAGTTAAGATAGATAGTATCTTAGGATACTAGATGTTAGTATCTTAGGAGTAGATAGTGTATCCTAGATTTACCTTTTACCATAAGGTAATGGTTTACCTACAAGGTAAGGTATTGGGTTTACCTTCAAGGTAAAGGGATTTACCTAGATACTATAGGTTATATGTTAGATATTAGTTAAGATATTATGTTAGTACATTAGATAGTTAGTTAGTTAGTTAGTTAGATGTTTGAGGGGTATCTTGGTATCTCATGATACCAAGTTAGTATCTTAAGGTAAATATGAATTACCTTTACCTTTAAGGTAAATGATTAGTTTACTTTATGACCAAGATATGGTATCAAGATACCATGGTAAGGTATCAAGATATCAAGGTAAGGTGTTGGAATACCTTAGCAAGGTATTGGAGTTGTATAGGGTGAGGATAAGGTATGCTAAGATATTAGTTAGAGGCTAAGGTATAGATTTACCTAAATTAAGGTATTGGGTCCCAACCAAGGTATCGGTACCGGGTTACCAATATGACCATGGTATATGGTATCTTGGTAGGTAAATGTTAGGAATAGGATACTTAGACTAGTTTTGACCTCGGTTGACCAAGTTTGACTATTTTGACCAAAGTCAATTACAAGTCAACATTGGCCTAGAATTGACTAAAACTTTACTAGAGTTGACCAGTTGACCAAAAGTCAACTATGAGTCAATCATTAGACTAGTTTGACCCAGATTATACTAGAAGTTGACCAGTGTTGACCAATTAGCCAAAAGTCAACTATAAGTCAATCTTTGACCTAGTTTGACTTGGTTTGACTTTCTGTGACCTAGTTTGACTTAATGTGACCTAGTTTGATTGAGTTTAACTTAGTTTGACCTAGTTTGACCTAGATTCCTTATCATACATTAAAAAATCATGCCAAACACTGTTAAACCCTAATTAACTCATATATACCTCATCTTTAGGTCTGTGACATCACTCTGAGCATCGATTCCAGTTGACAGCTCAGGACCACAGGCGAGTACATTCTCTGATAGTAGTTCCTTGTCATGATATCTTCTGTATCCGATTCAGTTATAGTGTTTTACTTGATTCTCGACACGATGGTACACGGACTAGTATATATTGGTTGCCTATTATGAGATATCATTCCTGGATTACTGTGGTATACTGGTATATTGTTCGATCTTGTTTCCTGTACTTGTATTGACACCGATTCCTGAAAGGGATTAGCTACCCTCTTGGAGAATCCCATGTCATGACGTCTTGTGTCCGGATCCATATACTATTCGGGGATGGAGAGTTATTATAGGTTATGTGATCAATACCCCTCTTGTATTCCTGCTACTACTTGTGCATAGCTCCACCCTCCCCACACGTAGGGTGTAGCCTTACCTGATACTACTTGTGCATAGCTTTTCATTTTGGCCGACCTGATCCCCAGGTTTACCTGTGCTTGTTTATGTGCATAGCCGGTCAAATGGAACAACCTGATCCTGACCTAAGCCGATCACATTATGCTATAATACTCAAGGTATTGTATATATTTACATTGTATACCAGATATTTCTGTACTGTTCTAGTTTCCTGTACATTACACCCTGACATGATTTTCTATTTTTACATATCCAGTTTATATTCTAGTCTTGATATATCATCTTATATTCTATTATGATTGTCTCTTATTTTATTTGTCAATACTATGGAACTGCTGTTAGTGCTTGTACTCGTTCATTATCCTAACAGGATTACCGTTGATGTTTATAAAAGATTTAGAGACCGAACGCTCTACCTATTACGGGTATGGCCAAGATGGAGACTTCGACTAGATGTTACCCTTGGTGCCAGTAGAGGATTTACCTCCTGCTTAGACTGTTAGATAGTTTTGACTGGACTGCGTTCCAGATAGTATTGAGACTTATGTTACATGTTATATTTTGGATTCTTGTGTTATGCCTTTAACTCTAAACTGTGTTGTGACTTCGCATCTTTTTTAGTTAATATATTTTCATCATATCTTTATGATATTCGTGCCTATCTTCCCACTACCAGAATAAGGCACTTTAGCTACGCCTAAAGACGTCGCTAAAACGCCAAAAGACGTCGCTAAACCATTGTAGCGACGTATTTAGCGACGTCTTTCTCTTGTCACGAAAACCTTAGTCGCTGTTTGGAATGACGTCGCTGATCGTCGCCAACATTGACGTTTACCGATGCAAAGATACGTCGGTAATATACCGACGTTTACCGTCATTTCGTCGATGACATAGCGACGTTTATGATGTCGCTATACGTCGGTATACCGTGGGAAAATTATCGACGTTTTTAATATCGCTATGCGTCTGTATATAGTACCGACGTTTGGTGATGTCGCTATACATCGGTATATCCTGGGAAAATGATGTAAAATCCTGGGATATTTACCGACGTATAGCG
Source organism: Iris pallida (assembly GCA_029216955.1). NCBI lineage: Eukaryota > Viridiplantae > Streptophyta > Magnoliopsida > Asparagales > Iridaceae > Iris > Iris pallida. The sequence continues at coordinate 9,905,665 of JANAVB010028818.1, read as the reverse complement.
ACGTTTACCGACGCATACCGATAAAACTGATGTCGCTATACGTCGGTAGCCAGACAATATATACCAATTTAGCGACGTCTACCGACGTATTATGCCATCGGAACGCGTCGGTAAACGTCGCTAAATTTGAAAAATAAATAAAAATAAATAAATTACAGTATACAGTTTTCTCCACAGAATTATTTTCTCTCTGTAGTTTAAATTGCAGTAGCATCGTGGCGGGCGGAGCTACTGTCCGATACACAGGAGTACTGGGCGACGAGGATCCAGAGCCGGTACCAGTAGGAGGTAACGAAGAAGAACCCCGTCCGCGATGACCTGTCATTCCTGATAACAACATATGATGAGATACAACAAAGACAACAAATAATAGAGACTAGAAATATGAAAGTGCAACAAAGACAAGATAATAACCAAGACAACATATGATGATACATTTTACAAGAAATATCTAAGTCTAGATAGTATATTTTACAAGAAACATCTAAGTTCAGATAGTACATTCTACATGAAACATCTAAGTCCAGATAGTACATTCAGATAATAACCAAGACTAGATAATTACCAACTCTACATAATAAGAAAATGGAAGTACGTCTCTCTCAATCATCTTCAGAATAATCATCATGTTCGTCTTCCTCGACCTCATCTTCCTCGACCTCATCTTCCTCCTCACCTTCACTTTCATCTTCGCCTTCGTCGGCTTCGTCTTCCTCTCCGGATAATTCTACATCTTCTACATTATATGTCGTGTAATGCGTAACTTTCGTGGAGTCCACATCAACAATATTGGTTACAAGAGGTATCTCGTCCTCCTGATAAGCTTTTTCGGCAACATCAAAAGTATCTCTAGCTTTAGTCTTGCATACTGCCCACCAGTCAGACTTCGTTGCTCCCCATCTTGGATAAGCTGTGAAGTACATGAGCTGAGCTTGAGTTGCTATGACAAATAGTATGTAGCCTTGATATCTACGCTTGTAGTTTATATCCACAAGACCATGCTTGTCAATTTTCCAACCTTGATTTTCAGTCGGATCGAACCATTCACACTTGAACAACACGATCTTTGCAGGTTCTCTGCCATAATTATACGTCAACTCCATAATCTCTAGCAAGATGCCAAAGAAATCATTTCCTGGATCGACGTCTTTGTAGTTCGAAGATTTGATACACAAAGAACTATTTTTCGTGGAATCAAGATCCAGGAAGTTGTCTCTGATCGGAGCATTTGTCGACTTGAACCGAAAGCCATTGATACAGTAACTTGGCCATATTTTAACAAAAGTAATTGGTCCCTTGGCAAGAGTTCCAATTAATTTAATCTCGGGTGAAATTAGACGATCGACCTGAATACCGAAGAAGAGATAGTAAGTTATTTATTGTGCAATTACATTAAAAGAGGCCAGTAATTACCGGGCTGCTTACATATTCGCTCAACCAAGAAGGAAAATGACGTCTCATTTCTTGTTCTAATGCTTCGTCTGTTAGGTAGGGTCTAACCGACCTCAACTCAGTATTATATGTGCTGAAAAACAACGAAGCAATTGTCGATTAGTACAACAATATTAGCTTATACTATTATATTGAGATGACGTAAAATCATCATTAATTACTTACCCCTCTAGCTTCTCCACATCATCCTCGTTGCAATTGAGTAATACATACAACTGAGCAGCCCTTAGTTCTTCATCATTCAAATATCTTTTCTTCATTTTTTCCGAAGGCTTTTCGGACGCATTGAATACTTTCAGTATTCCATCATTAGATTCTTGATAACCGTCGTCGTTTCTCAGACCCCTCGTTCTATTCATAGCAACATGAGGTTTGAAATACGTCGAGCAGAAGTTTGTAATCTCCTCGAGAATATAAGCTTCACAAATAAAACCCTCGACCCGAGCCTTATTTTTTACCTTTCTCTTTAGGTGGTTCAAATGCCGCTCAAACGGCTACATCCACCGATAACCAACGGCCCACCAACACGTGCCTCGTAGGAAAGATGAATTGGCAAATGCTCCATAGAGTCGAAGAATCCAGAAGGAAATACCTTCTCGAGCTTGTACAGTGTTACCGCAATATCGTTTTCCTGCTTTTCTAGACGATCGACGAGCAACTTACTAGAACAAAGATCTCTGAAGAATATGCTAAGCTCGGTCAATGGATCCCAAACAACTAGGGATAAGAATTCCCGAAATGCAATCGAAATTAATCTCTCCATGAATACGTGATAATCATGGCTCTTCATACCTGTCAGTTTGTTCTCCTTAAGGTCGACGCATCTTCTCAAGTTCGAAACATACCCATCTGGAAATTTCAGACCTTGAATCCACCTACAAAGTCTCACTTTATCCTCCTTCTCCAGTGAGAAAATTGCCTTAGGCTGCTTCAACTTCCTATTCCCGTCCTCTATCAAATGCAATGCAGAATGTCTACATATTTCTTCCAAGTCCAATCTAGCCTTTGGATTGTCTTTCGTCTTCTCCTTTACGTCCAATACAGTATTAATTATGTTGTCAAACATATTCTTCTCGATATGCATGACATCAAGGTTATGTCTAATCAGATTGGTGCTCCAATATGGCAGATCCCAGAATATACTCCTCTTCGTCCAGTTATGAGTGCGACCAAATCCGTCATACTTGTAGCCCGTAGCAGGCTCTTCAATAGCTCTTGGTAAATCTTTTACCTCTTTCCATATCGTACATCTGGGCCACCTTGGCGGAGGATTAGCCTTCTCCACAATGCCAGCACGAAAAGCATTCCTGTTCCTCCGGTACGGATGATCCTTCGGCAGAAATTGTCGATGACAATCGAAGAAGCACGGTTTACCTCCGTATTTCAAACGGAAAGCCTTAGTGCGGTCCATAGAATACGGACATAAAAGACGACCATACGTGCCCCATCCAGATAACATACCATAGGCCATAAAGTCATTGATGGTCCACAAAAGTGCTGCCCGCATCTGAAAATTTTGTTTTCTAGTTACATCGTACGTGTTGGAAACTACTTCCCACAACAAATTCAACTCATCGATTAAAGGCTGTAAATACACATCGATGTTCTTTTTTGGATTGTTCGGACCTGGGATAATAACGATGAGGAACATATTGTTTCACTTAACAAAATATGCCGAACAAAAAGTTGGCTTTTGAAAAATAAAACGAGAAAAAGTACAAGAAGTACAAATTTTATTCTGGGAAAGTATTGCTATGGAAGTCTGATATGTAAATGATCACTTTGTTCCATGGACCATATGATGATGATGAAGATCACGGCTTGAAGTAGAACAACTTGGAAGAACTAAGTCACCAGAAAGGTATCGACGCACTTGGGCACTGATGGCGAGGCCGAATGCTTTCCTGCTTTGCTTCACTCTGTTCTGAAAGAAAGGTTAAAGAAGAATGCTCTGGGGAATCAAAATCTCGAAGTTCTGATCTCTGTATTCTTTTCTGTCTCTGTGTGTGTGTGCAGAAGAAAATATAAGTCTATTTATAGACTTGGGCTCTGATGCGTAAAAGCTCAGCAAAAGTTTCGCCTTTACGCTAACAACTGCCACCCACGATCAATGTCACCCTCTGTATACGTTGACACGTTTCCCATCAATTCAGTAAGAATAGGATGCACGTACACACATTCTTCGGGATGTGTGGCATGAAAGCCATGTAGGCAAACCACGTTCCAAATTGACCAGAAAGAACAGGGCGTAAAAATAGCCCCAATGTGCTCTGAGCGTAAAGCAATAGATTGAGCGTAAAGTAGCTTTGACGGATACTTCCCGCGTAAAGTGTTGTTAAATTACCTTGAGCGTAAAAATAGCTCAAATAGACTTTACGCACACGTCAACTGTTGAGCGTAAAAGCTCGTATAGTCTTCGTGCGTAAAAGAAGCCATAGTGTGAGCGTAAAGTAGCTCAATCTACATACTAAACGACAACATTGGTCTCTGTATAAAACAAATCCCTTTGAATTCTGTGATACATGCCATCATTAAAATCTTCATGTCAGAGTTTGCATTAAATGCAAGACTTGACATTTTTGTCCAGCGTAAAAGAGGCTAGCCTGTCCTGGGCGTAAAACGATGGATGTAGACCCGAGCGTAAAAGCGGTTAGCTTGCTTAGGCGTAAAACCATTAGCCTCTCCTTGGCATAAAGGGGATCAATTTGAGTAGAATGATCTATCACTTTGACCCTTTCTGTGAAGCACTTTTTACGCTCCTACAAGACCCCCTTCAAAGTTTTCAAATATCTCCAGAATTTGAAACACTTTGAACAGAAGCGTAAAAGTTGAGATTTGATCGGTCAGCGGTAAATTCGGGATACGCAACAGTCATCCGCGTAAAAGCGGGGACATCCAACAGTCGGCATAATTATAGGGATATCCAACAGTCGATTTTGAATCTCTCTATAAATAGGTCTTTTCAGAGAGAGAAAACACTTTTACTCATCCTCTCAAATTCCTTTGCTCTTTCTTTCTTCGAAACTCTGATCTGATGGCTCCTAAGAAATCATCCGTCGCCGGTAGCAAGGGGAAGAAACCTGCCATTGATTCGTCATCGACTGATCATATGAAAACCCCTGTTCGATCATCAACACCACACCGACAACCCAACCCGGCCGTAGCTCCACCTATGACGGGTAAAACCCTATTCTTTGGCTGGAAAAATCCATTAGGGAGGAAGAAGATAACCCGAACCTTCAGCTTTTTAAGCCCACATTGTTCGTGTTAGCGTAAAAACTGAAATAACAGCATACGCCCACGTTGTACGTGTTAGCGTAAAAGATAAAAAGAATACGCCCACGTTACACGTGTTAGCATAAAATTTGGATTTACGCCCACAATTAATGTGCTAGCGTAAAACTTAACTACGCTCATGTTCATACATGCCAGCGTAAAAAGTTATATTACGCTCATTACTATGTAGTAGCGTAAAATTCATCAGTCACTGAGAGACTTTGTAAAAGACTTCATAAACTTTCGTCAACTTTAATAAGCATAAAAGTCAATGTCTTTTAATCATAAAGCTTTGAACAAATTTGATCTCTTTTGTCTTTCTGTCAGTGGATTTGCAAATTCACCCTCTTGCAGAAGTCTTTGGTTCATCGGTTGGCATGTTGGGTTCAAATTATCTGGAGGATCTGTCCCATATCCAATTTCCCCAATCAAACCCTGATTACCCTAAAGAGAGGGCACAGTTGATAGTAGCTCAAGGGGATAGGATGTTGTTATCTATGATAGATGGAGAAGTACTGATGTCACTGGATAATCAAACTTTCCTGAAACCAGCTTTCTTATTTGGAGATGCGATAGATTACAAATCGCAGACTCATCCCAAAAAAGAAGCTTGGGTATTTAAATCTGGAGAAAGGGTAATGTATCTTCCTGATATGGACAGGGATTACCCTATATCCACTTTTGTCCATGCTAGCCACCACCGTCAAATGCTGTGGAATTTGACTCCTAATAGCTATGGTAGGCCTGGCAGAATCATCTTCAGAAGAGAGAGAGTAAATGACATGGGCTATCACATTAGCACTCCTTATGGTAATGTTATTCCATTTTCTGGACTATTGCCTAGGTTTACACCGAGTGAAGATTCATCTCTCATCCAGTCGGTCCAGATTCCAATGTTCATAAATAGATTTATAAGGGAAGGAGTCTTATATCCTCAGACCAACCCTAGGCTGACAGGGTAGCTGACCCCTTATAGTGGCAACTGGATCCAGATCAGCAACTGGGTCATGAAAAACTTTGAAACAGAGTTGAACGATATCGGTTTGTATGAAGCAGTGGCTTCTACCAGTTATGGCATTCCACCGAATGGCAATCTGTTCTTGGCTTTATTGGAGTTGTATATGAGTTCGACAGGAACTTTCGCAACTCCGCATGGCGAAATGGGTCTGGCCCTTTATGAAATGCAGTTCATCTCGAAGTTGCCAATGGGCGAGTTCCCCTATGAAGAATATATTCCCTCCAATCGGGAATTGGCAGAAATTCGGGAGAAGAATCCCGAACTGGTACAAGTTTATGAAGAACTCATGTGCCATTATCTGATTTGCACCAGTATATATGAAACTGGGTCACATCTGGCATATATTACAAAATGGACAACTTACCTATTTTATCATGAAAATAGAGTGTCTAAGACAGATAAGAGCAGATTCCGAGAAGATAAGACTCAGGTCATCAAGCCTTGCTCTATAATTCCTGCAGATTTAATTCAGGAATTGATGGTGTCGCAGAAAGCTCGCGACCGATATCTATCTACCAAAACTGGAGACATCCCTGCGAGGACTGAGGCTTTAAGGTACCTGAGACAGGGTAGCCAAAAAATGTCGAAGAAGGCCTTGTTGGCAGGCTTCTTATCTTTATGGCTGCGCAGATGGGTCGTGCCAGGAATCGGCACTGTGGATCGGATTCACCGAAACGTATTATGGCCAGCAGTTCGTCTGGTATTCAAGAATAGAATTAACCTGTTGTCGGCAATGGTGTGTCGAGTAAACGCAGGTCTAAGGATTTTTGGTGAAGAACTGATCAATAATGCTCCTCACAATTTTCCAAGGGTAGAGTTACCATTCACCTATCTGATAGGTTGGTTACTACATCATAATTGTAATTTCTTGCCACCAGGCCCTGAGGATGAAGCGAGGATTTTCTTCAGAAATTTAGCAAATCTACGTGGAGAACTACCAAATTAGCAGACACCAAAGCAGCATTGAATTATTCGTACGGCTGGAACTTCTTCTGCACAAGACCACCAGTTCCGGCTGACTGCCTCGGTGTGCAATTTGAAGATAGAGTAGATAAATCGGCCTTATTGCCGAGATCTGTCAACCGATGGCTAGTGTACATCAGACCTTCTCATCTGATGTACAGGAATGAAGATAACTGTGCATTTGATCCTTATCTGCCAAGTAGATTTGCTCGTCAGTTTGGATATGATCAACTTTATGTTGGCAATCCTTCCACTAGCTTCTATCATTATGGGAAGCTGATCGACGGTGCACGCGTATGGAGATATTTCGGAGCTGCATGTACTGGCACTAGATTCATCATATCTACAGCCACTAGTACAAATGAGCTACGTATACTTCATATATATGCTCGTTTCTATACGTCTGTCCGTTCTTTTGAAGATGGTTATAGTATGCAAGGAAGTCTTCGGTGGGCTCAGGAGGGAAACATTGAAGAACCTATCAGGATAGCCCCTGACATACCAGACAATACTGCCGTTATAGATGAATTTCTGGCAGTAATTCCCAGAGGAGCTGGGAAAGTAGCCGCGAGACCAATAATTATTGGAAAGCCCCGCAAACGAAAATAGAACATAGCTACCGCTTCTCCGATGAAGTCTCTAGAGAAGAAGAGAAAATCTACCACCAAAGGGCCTTCCAAACCAAGAGCCCACACTCCATAAGAGGACATTTTGATTGAAGAAGATCCTCTCATCGTTTCTTCCTCAGTCCATCCTGGAGAAGGATCTTCAGTTCCTCTACAGATAGTTGGATCAGGAGCTGTAACACTTTTGTCTCCTGGACGTCTTAGCACCTCACTCCATTTATCTTTGCCATCCAAGGCACAAGTTACGGAGGGTACTACTACTGTATCCATTGCTGATCAAGATGGCATTCCATCAGACGAACCGGCTCTTGACTTTGAGGATGATGACTGTGATGGTGATTATGATACATACCTTGAAAAAAACGCACATATTCCAAGTATTATACAAAACCTATACGGAATACATATCATGATTTTGTATACTAACTTATTTTTTTGTTCGTTTTGCAGATGTCATAATTGCACCAAAGCCTGTAGCTCCTCCTCCTCAAGAAGAAATCTACGAAGAAAATAAGGAATCTGAATAGGAAACTTCTTCTTCAGAAGATATAGATGCTGAAGAGGAGGAAGTGCAAAAGCCTGAGATGGAGCCTCGAGAAGAGAATCCTCCATCACTTGAAGCACAACAAGCACAATCTGAAGTGTCTTCTCTTGCTGAGGACCAACACAAAGAGAAGACAAGAGTCGACCCCACTGTAGGCGATGATGGGGCTACTGAAGGAGACCCATACTTAAACAAAGAATCAACTGTAGAAAATATCACCACAACTGAAGCAGTAGAAAATACTGTGGGGCAATCAACTGAAGAAGATGTTGGGGGCATGCTTGAACTTCCAACAGAGACTGGGGAAATTATGATAACATCTTCTACTGTCATCACTGTTCCAGTACCAGTTTCTGACAAGCCGATGCCAGAATCTGAATCAGCGCCTGTAGTTGTCACCACATCTACCAACATTACTGCCGCCAGAACTCAGAAACGGCTGGAGTGACAAATATTGAAGACATTGCTCCTGAGGTTCTTGGGAACCAAATAACAGCAGTAACGACGCCAGCTCCACCTCCGTCTGTTGTTACACCTATGGTAGCTATAGATGTTGGAGATACAATCCCTGAAGCGTCTAGGGATCAATTGGCTATAACGGTGGTAGCAGCAACGACTTCGTCTCATCCTACTGTTGTACCACCAACATCTGCTCCCGATCTCCAAGGAAGAGATCTGTTAGATATTGTTGCCAGGCCAAGTTCCAGCACAGAAATGAATCTCCTAGTTGAGATTTATACTGACACCTTTTATAAAAGTTTGGCAACCTTGATAAAAATGGTCCTAAATGAGGGCCTCAATTATGAGACTTTGAGGACGGCGATGGCTTCGACCATCAAGAACGTTGCTATGTTCAACGATGCTGAGAGAGCTGCCACATTGGAGAAAATTGTGGAGGACCTTGAACAGCCAATCATAGAATATCTCAAGTTGTCAAGTAAGACTGTAGAAAATCTTATCGAGGAGGAATATGATGCCTTAACAGCTGATTATCTTGCTCGGGAGGCTACATATAATGAATCTCTCCGTGAACATAGTCTGAAGGTTGCCAAAGAGAAGGCTTTATTGGTTGGAATAAAGCCCGCCTTATATGGTCACAGAGTAGCTTATGATGCTCTAAATATAGACATTCAGAATCAAAATGATGAAATCCGTGAAGTCGAGACTAAGTTAGTTCGCTTGAAGGCTGAAAGGGAAAAGATGATCGAAGCTCGAAATCTACACCTCACCCAGAGCTCGATTTTAGAAGAGAAAGCCTTTGGAGCTGAATCGACTATCAGGACCCTTGATGAAGCCAAAGAGGGTCTGATAACTACCTTCGCCAAACTTTCTTGTATTTGCACCCCTGAGGCTCGACGTGCTGAGGCTACCAAGAAAGTCATGAGCTCTCGTGGTAAGCGGCTAGAAGAGCTACAGAAGTTACTTTAAGACATTTCTGCTCCACCTTGAAAGAGCTCCTTGTAATCCATTTTGCAATGTTTCCAAGATGAATGAAATATATATTTTATGATCCTATCGTTTATTTGGAACAATAGGTATGAGATTGAAAATACTTATCAGAGGTTATAGGAACATGACAAATCTTTTAAACTCAATGCATTATATCTATCCAGAGGTAATATGGACATGATAGATAATAAAATCTTATTTTCTGTTTTTAGAGTATACAATACTATCAGAGGCAATATGGACGTGATAGTATGTAGGAACTCATGGAAAAGTAGATTAATGTCTATGCAGAGGTCAAATGGACATGATAGATAGGAAAAACAAGTAGGTTTTAATATTCATCCAGAGGTCTTGAGAACATGATAAATAATAAATCCAACTAATCGACTGATAAGATAGAAGATTAATTTCTGTTTGAGAGTATACAATATTATCAGAGGTAATATCGACGGGATAGCATGTAAGAACTCATGATAGAAAAAGCAATTAGATTTGACATTTATTTAGAGGTTTTGATAACATGATAAATGACAAATCTAAATTCATATACCAACTGGTAAGATAAAAGAAAGAGATGAGTAATCAGCTTAACCAAACCTTGGTAGCTGGGGAATAAGAAGACAGGTGTCATTGATAAAAGAATGAATGAATTAATATATCTTGCAAGAAAGAGAATATCATCCTCAAGGATCATCCTCAAATGGCTCTGATTCGTCATTGGCTTGAACCATATTGACTGAGATTATTTGCCTAGATTCAAAATATGAGGAACGAGACATATCGGATTCGATGAATAGAACTTCTTCCGAATCTGATGATTGCGAAGAGCTAGAAGAGAATTCTTCTTATATATCATCATTAAACATGTGGGACGGATCATATCCCAACCCATGATGAGTCTTCTGGTAAAACGGATCACCGCATAATGGTAGTCGTCTACCCTTGCCTTGATTAAGACCTTGCATAGTCTTCAAATCATATCACATATTCTGGATAATCTTGATAGATTGTTGACTATATTTGTCAATTCGGATTCTTCCTTTATCTTTATCCTTCAGATCATCTGTCTGAGTAACAGGGATATTTCTGGCGAGGCCAAACACAATTTGGCGTTTGTTTTTCTTATCAGACGGGACCACGAAATAAGATTCTTCGTGCCGTCTGAAAGTTACGCAAGCTTGTGATGAAGTGGCTATAGGAAGCAGATAGGGAGAAGATGTCAAGAACTTTTGAGCATAAGGTCCGACATCGACGTGAGGAAGAAAAGAATTCTTCTTATGATCAATGTATAAAGTTTCTTCCGGTTCTATATTGTCTTTATATTGATGACTTTGATTATCAGAAGATAAAGTCATTCTCTCAATAAACTTGACAGCCAAATACTCGAAAAAGAAATCTTCATTGATATCAAAAAGTATAGAATGATCAATATTTACATCATTTACAATCTGATTGATACGCTTCGGATTAGTCAACAGTGGACCCTCATCCGTCTTCTGCGTAGATTTGCCAAGATTGACAATCAATGGTGATTCTGGATCATTCGTACAAGAAGTACGCCCTTTGACCTTAATCATAAAAGGTTGAACTTGGCTCTTAGCAGAAATATTTATTGATTCCTCAGATGAAGTTTGAGTTCTTCCTTTAACCTTGATTATCAAAGGTTGATCATTGACAGGTTGGGATTGGATTCGTCCCTTGACTATGATCTTCAAAGATTGCTCCTCTGGCGGATCTTTATTAATAGATTGATCCTCAGATGATGATTGATCTTCAGCCATGTCTGATATCTCTTTCACATGCTCTTGTTTATAAAGCCTTGAATCAGAGAAGTAGGCTTCGACACCCTTGAACGGATTAATATCAGCAAACTCAGTTTTCACAACTCCTTGGGAGTCTACATACTTGAAGCATTGGTGGAGAGTTGAAGGCACAATATGTGCTCATGAATCCACGGTCTTACAAGAAGAATATTGTAGGATACGTCCGAGTTGATAACATAGAAAGTTACCATAGTTCGAAGATCACCAATCTGAATCTGCAGACGAATCTTCTCCAGTGGTTTGCTCTTGCCAGAGTTAAAACCGACTATCGTAGTACTAGTGTAAGTCAGCTCACTAGTAGAAATCCTCAGGGGTCTTAGCATACTCTGAAGAATTATACTAATTGAAGACCCAGGATCAATGTAAATCCTGTCAATTTCAGTGGATCCGATATATCCAGTGTAGCATAGAGGCCTATCATACTTGTTGTGTTTTAATAGCATATCCTCTTGTGTAAAGGTGATGTTGGGAATTGCTTCCATCACACTATGACATTGCGGACATGACACTGGTATATTATCAGGAGTCTTGAGTTGAGCCAAGCATGAATCTGCTTGAAATAAAGCTTCGCTCAAAGTCTCTCTACTTTCTCTGGAAAGGCGAAGCAGTTCAAATATAGATAGTCTAGCCCGAGTATTGGCTAACTGAGCTAGAATGTCAAACTTGTAAGGCTTCATCACCACCCCCTGACTGGAAGCAGACTTCAATGGGATATCAAAGCGTACTGCTTTCTGTTTTCCCTTTTCAACCACATATGGTTTAACAGGAATAGGAGAAGGTTAAACTGGTAGAGTTTCCACTATATCTTCTGCTTCTTTGGAGGATCCCTCATAGTCTTTGTGGTACTCTCTTCCAGATCTTGTACCAGCAAAAGTTTCTTCTTCAGACTCAGGAGAAGAAAGTACCATATTACAGGATTTAGTCTTTCTTCCCTTAGCCTTCTTCTTGTGAGGGTTGCTACGAGGAACTTCAGAACCCAATCTAGTAGTGGAATTCTGATTTTGAATTTATAAAGGAAGACGTATTCTTTTATCATAATTCAAACCTTCTGCCTTTTGAAAGTCGTAACCCATCTTCTTTATGAGAAGGACAGATTGCTGACTATACAAGTGGATAGACAGTGAACTTTGGACAGGTGTTTCAGCACAGGAAGAGGAAGAAACCTCTGCAACTACAGAAGAATGAAGCATAGACGTCTCTGTAGTTAAGGGAGGAGAAGGATTCGGGATACGAAGAGAAATCCCTGTTGGAGCTTTTTCATAAGCAGCAAAGACTTGTTGTGTCCGGTATAAAGGAATACTATTCATAGCTAGCCATTGCTGATGAGTAAGCTTGAGCTTGGTAGGAGGAGCTAGACTTGGAGGACAGATGTTTAGTCCTTTCAGTCTATCTTCTAGAGGAAGGCCATCCCATAGATGATCCAAGTCATCAGGATCTGGAATAACATGAGAAATCATGTTACAGGTTTTGACTTTCTTGCCCTTCTTAGATTTTGAAGTTTTACCTTCATTTTCCCCCTCAGGCACTAAGTCAGGATGTACCCACATGATTTCACCATTCTTCAATGTGAGCGACAGTAATCTTGTATTTTTTTCCCTGGCAGGCGGGATATTCACTATCTTCATCGTCGCCTTCGGAATTGGGATAATTCCATCTGGGACTTGCTGTGGAGGAAAATCCCCGAACTGAAGAGAAACCATATTGGTCGTAACCGTATGGTCATCATTGGTTAAAGCGATAGCGCCGCCATTTATCAGCTCTTGGATCTTCTTTTTCAAGACATAGCAAGCACTGGTAGGATGATTAATGTATCTATGATAGATACAATATTTGGAATTGTCAGTCAGATTCACCTCATTAGGCCTTTTTGGCTCTGGAATCTGAAGTTTACCACTTTTTACCAGACATTAAAATATCCCTGGGATATCACTTTCATCAAAAGAGTATTCCTCCTTTGGCCTGGAAGATTCCTGATTATTTGGCGTCGTTTTGTTCTTGGAAAGATTGACCATAAGTGTATCTTTTCCTTTCACATTACGATTGCCAGGATTATTACCAGGATTACTTTTCTTCCCTTTATCTTCTGAAGCGAAAATCATCCCGTGTTCACGAGCCAACCTACCATTGGTCTCGGCAGAGACTGCTGCTATGATAAACGAAGCCCAATCTGTAAATGGGAACCCGTGAAGACAGCAATGGATGGTCACAGATTCATCTTGCATGTATCAATCAACGCTGAATCTGGCATACCAGGAGGCATCTTTAGAGTAGCCTGTCGGAAACGTTCGATGAACGTCCGAGTATCTTCTTTCTCCTTTTGTTTGATTTCTATCAAGGAGGACATGTTCATGTCCATACCTCCTTCATAGAAGCGGGAGAGAAACATTGCCTTGAATTCGTCAAAAGATGAAATAGAGTTATCGGGTAAGCTACGATACCAGTCGTAAGCTGAACCCGTCAGGCACCCGATGAACACTCGAGTGAGAAGAGCATCATTTTTCTGCAAGTGTACAGTCTAATATCAAAGTAATTGATATATTGACTGGGAGATGCTTTTCCATCGAATAAAACTATGGATTGTGGCTTGAACTTCGGTAGAAAGGATAAATCATTCCAATGAGGAGGATAAGGCTGCTTAATCCCTAACCTCTGGAGCTGATCTTTGTGCCTCAAAACTTCAAACTGTGCTTTGAGTTCACGCACTGCTTGAATGGCTTCACTGGTTTGAGGAAGCACATTTGATTGAATAGTCGTCGGATATACCGTAATCCCCACTGGAGGTGGTACATCTTCTGGAATAATGGGATCTGGAGATGCAGAATTTTGATTAGCAGCAGGCTCATAAATATTCAAAGGTATTTCAGCCCCTTGACTATCTTGAGTTTGTGCTGCTACTGGTGCCGGTGTTACTACTGTCGGCTGAGCAGTTTGCTGATTCAAAATTATCTGATGCATGCTTTGCACCATGTTAAGCATGTCTTTCAGTGATTGCTCAACGGCAGTAAGACGCTGCTCTGTATTAACAGATGAGGTCTCTGGTTCATCCCCAACAGCGTAGGATTCAACCTCCCTTGAAGATACAGAAGAATTTGTATAGAAGTACGAATCTACACTATCGGTATCAGACTCAAAAGATTAAGTACCCCAAGCTTCTAAATCAGAAGTCTGCAATTGTCTTTGTCTTCTTGATCGAGTATTCTGATATACTCCTTCAAAGGAATCAAGAAGTCTGTTGAACTGTTGTTGACCTGGAGTTTGGGACGTGTTCCGTCTCGGACGTTGTCCTCTGTTAGTATGAGATGCCATGTTGACTGACACATATGACAGCTCATGTTCTTGGTCTTCAGCTTGATGTTGAGGCGCATTGAAACTCAATCGATCAAAAACTGACCGTTTTGAAGCTGAACAACAATAGTTGATCAATAGTTGATCACAACCTGGTGATATTCACAATGATGTTTTTCTTGGGGGAATGTCACCGGAGATTGTCTATTCTTACGTTTTTGTATTAGCAATTCGCGCAAGTCAGAAGGAGTGGAGGGAATATTCTTCTTTATTACATTTGGGGTAGAAAAACATTTAGTCCCTTGTGTATAAAGAAGATTACTGGCTGCATTTGCAGAACCAAACTGTACATTTTTACGCGTTTGGAGTTGAGTGCGTAAATCCTGAGATTTTTGAGCACGAAGGACTCCATTTTCTTGGTGCATAATTTGCAAGTTTGGTACTTTGCGTAAAGCAGTATAAGAAGGTTGTTGGTGTAGGACAGATGCTTTACCAACGACATTTTTACGCTGCACACATTTAGGTACATTCACATTAGATGTGTGAACATCATTGTGAATTTCATCTACACTGTCATAAACAGGAGACTTACCTTTACGCATGGAGCGTAAAATTTTATTATCTACCACATTACAAACGGGAGATCTTGTTTTACGCGAAGCGCGTAATTCATTTGAGCCTACCACGTCACTGACGGGAGACTGATTCTTACACTCAGAAGCACAAACTTCAGAGTCTGCCCCATTACAAATGGGAGACTCATTCTTATGTACTGAGCGTAAAATTTGGTTCTTACCCACTGAGCGTAAAACTTGATTCTTACGCAGTGGGCGTGAAATCTGATTATCTTTACCGTTACAAACGGGAGATAAATCGTCACACTTTGAGTGCAACTCTGAAGTAAGGACTGCCTCATTACGAACAGGAGCCCCTACGACAGGAATGGAAAGAATTCCCTTGTCATCAGAAGCAACAGAGAGATCGGAAGCCACTTTGGATTTGGGAATCCAAACTTTTTGCGCTTTGCGAGACTTTTGAACATTGGAGTGAAGAGAACCACCCCCAGTTCGGAGCATTTCTTCATAGGCAGTCTGGTCGAAGTGCACAACCAGAGTCTTCCTGGTCGAACCGACCGAAACATCATCATATTGAGCAATCGCCTCCTCGTCAGAGGAGAAGGTCGTCCCCAGCAGAGTCGTCATTTTGTTTCACTTAACAAAATATACCGAACAAAAAGTTGGCTTTTGAAAAATAAAATGAGAAAAAGTACAAGAAGTACAAATTTGATTCTGGGAAAGTATTGCTATGGAAGTCTGATCTGTAAATGATCACTTTGTTCCTTGGACCATATGATGATGATGAAGATCACTGCTTGAAGTAGAACAACTTGGAAGAACTAAGTCACCAGAAAGGTATCGACACACTTGGGCACTGATGGCGAGGCCGAATGCTTTTCTGCTTTGCTTAACTCTATTCTGAAAGAAAGGTTGAAGAAGAATGCTTTGGGGAATAAAAATCTCAAAGTTCTGATCTCTTTATTCTCTCATGTCTCTGTGTGTGTGTGTAGAAGAAAATATAAGTCTATTTATAGACTTGGGCTCTGATGCGTAAAAGCTCAGCAAAAGTTCCGCCTTTACGCTAACAACTGCCACCCACGATCAATGTCACCCTCTGTATACGTTGACATGTGTCCCATCAATTCAGTAAGAATAGGATGCACGTACACACGTTCTTCGGGATGTGTGGCATGAAAGCCATGTAGGCAAACCACGTTCCAAATTGACCAGAAAGAACAGGGCGTAAAAATAGCCCCAATGTGCTCTTAGCGTAAAGCAATAGATTGAGCGTAAAGTAGCTTTGACGTAGACTTCCCGCGTAAAGTGGTTGTTAAATAACCTTGAGCGTAAAAATAGCTCAAATAGACTTTACGCACACGTCAACTGTTGAGCGTAAAAGCTCGTATAGTCTTCGTGCGTAAAAGAAGCCATAGTGTGAGCGTAAAGTAGCTCAATCTACATACTAAACGACAACATTGGTCTCTGTACAAAACAAATCCCTTTGAATTCTGTGATACATGCCATCATTAAAATCTTTATGTCAGAGTTTGCATTAAATGCAAGACTTGACATCTTTGTCCAGCGTAAAAGAGGCTAGCCTGTCCTGGGCGTAAAACGATAGATGTAGACTCGAGCGTAAAAGCGGTTAGCTTGCTTAGGCGTAAAACCATTAGCCTCTCCTTGGCATAAAGGGGATCAATTTGAGTAGAATGATCTATCACTTTGACCCTTTCTGTGAAGCACTTTTTACGCTCCTACACATATACGGAGTCTTCATGCACATCCAAGGCGGTAGATTGTACGGAGTGACGATCACAGGCCAACACGAATACTGGGATCCCGAAAGTCCGAATGGGGTAAAATTGTCGGAGCATAGACCCAATATGATATTACGCGGATTAGAAGCAAAATTTGGATACCTTCGATCAAACTGCTTCCATGCTTCTCCATCAGATGGGTGATCCAAAACTCCTTCGGCCTGCTCCCGCTTATGACAACTCATGTTTTCTGCAGTTTCCTTCACCATAAACAAATGCTGCAACCGCGGCGTCAACGGCAAGTAGTGCATCGAATCGGTAGGCTTCCTGGCACCGACAGACTTATCTCTACCGCTGTCCTTGTAGCGATCGGCACCATAAAATCTGCAGGTATCTTTATCCTTATCGTCTATGTAGTACAATATGCACCCGTTGCGACATGCATCGATTTTCTCGTATCACATCCAGAGCGATCTCACCATCCTCTTAGACCGGTAAAAGTCTTTAGGCAACTTAGCACCCTCAGGCAATATTTCTATAAGCAACTCCATAAGGCGGTTGTAGCAATCTTGTGACATGTTAAAATCGGACTTGATGCTCAACAATCTTGTAACCACCTCCAACGGTGGATGATCCTCACAACCAGGATATAATGGAGTCATTGCATTCTCCAGCAACTCCATGAACTGTGCAGCATCGACGTTCGGTGCCTCCTCAGGTGCATCATGATCGTCCGGATCGAAATTAGGCCCCGCCGCGTCAAAAATCATGTTCACCAACCCATCGTCGTAAGCAGTGTTGTTGTGGACATCCACACAAGGCTCATACTCCGATGCTAAAGACACAAGTTCTCCGTGCGCACTCCACTGATAGTAATTCGACGTGAAACCCTTCGGGTATAAATGATATGCGACTTCCACTTCTGGATGATATTTTAAGTTGTGACATCTCACACACGGACACTTAATTTTGGTACCGTCCATCTACTGAGGGAACGCCTTGGCAAACTACAGGAATTACTGTACACCCTCTATGAATTCATCCCGCACACCGCACATGTCATCAGGATGACGGTTGTACATCCACGAACAATTCCGTACTTAGTAATTCATATCCATATCCAATTGAGAATAATTCTGTAAGATAGATACATGCACATTGCAGTCAGTGAATGAATGTTAAGGTAGTCTAGATATGGGTGCGCAACATAAACTGTTCATTCATTCCACATATTACAAACAAAGAATTTGAAGGAAGAAACAAAAATAACTGTGTTGGGACTAAAACAACTGTCTTGTGTCAAAGTTTTGTATCCGATAGACCGATACTAATCCGATACGGTCGATACTAAGTACATACGGTCGAGGTAGAATTGTACTTGTAGGAGTACACGACACTAAGTACATACGACCGATACTAATCTGATATGGTCGATACTAATCCGATATTGATTCTGATACTCATCCCAACTGTCCAATATCGACCCTTTGGGTCTACAAGAGTTACTTCACCCAGTTTGTCAAGAAAGGTAAAACTTTTTAAATTAATATCCAATATCGACCCTTTGGCATATGCTTGAGCAGTATCCTAACTCAAACTATCTATCCTAACAAATAAATTAATATCCTACTTTAACATCTACTAACTCCCATATTCCTTCTAACATAAACTAATATCCTGATCTAAACTAACCCTTTAACTGAAACTAATATCTAAATAATGCTAATCATGAACTAACACCCTAACCTGGAAGTCCACACTGCTCAAGCACAGGCCAAATGCCAAGTTATAAGGCAAAATATAGGCAACTGCCTGTAGCTACAAGGTAAAACCAAATGTTGACGGTATATATACCGTCAACATTTAAAAAGTTTACTTGTCTTGACAAAATGAGTAAAGTAACTCTTATAGACCGAAAGGATACTCTATACACTCTATGTAATATGATATACCAATCATACCTACACTTCTAGGATACTCTATACACTGTAGTAGTGAATTGCCCTAACTAATGATGCTTTTAGGTAACATATTTAACAGATGAGATTTTCATGTTGCACTTACGCATTTGTAGCTATAAACTGCTTGAGCAACAACACATAGGTATGGGAATCGGTATCGAAATATTCCTATGAGTATTGGTATCGGCAATATCAGTAGTAGACTTACTAGCTAGGGTTTTGGTCAAACTCTAGTCCACAAGTTCAATTAGCCTATTGGGTTCATTTCTAGGTAATGCTATAGATATCTCAGGGTATAGGCTAAGGTACACTAGGTCAAGCACATATGTATACCATATATATATATATATATATATATATATATATATATATATATATATATATATATATATATATATATATATATATATATATATATGGTATACATAAAAAAAAAAAAAAAATATATATATATATATATATATATATATATATATATATATATATTTTTATATATATATATATATATATATATATATATATATATATATATATATATATATATATATATATATGTATACCATATATATATATATATATATATATATATATATATATATATATATATATATATATATATATATAAAAATATATATATATATATATATATATATATATATATATATATATATATAAGAAAAATATATATATATATTATATATATATATATATATATATAAATATATATATATATATATATATATATATATATATATATATATATATGATAATATATATAAAAAATGGCAGCCTTCTTCTCCCCTAGGTCCCGTTTCTCCCCCTTCCCTGGCCGGCCTAGGCCGGCCGCCCCCCTCCTCCACCCCCAGTTTGTCCCCGCCCACCCCTCTCCCCCCCGATGTCCCCTCCCTGGCCTCCGGAGTCGCGGGACTGGTTCCGCCTCTTCCTCCCCGCTTCCCTCCAGTCCCGGCCATCTCCTCCTCCTCCTCCTCCTCCTCCTCTCCAGCCCCCGCTGTCGGCCGTCCCCCCCGCCGCGCTATCCGGTGGCGGCCTCCCCTTCAGCCCGGTCGCCCCTCGGCCTTCGTCGTGCTCTTCGGACGACATCCCGCCCCCCTTGGCCCAGGCCGACGGGTCGCCCCCCCTCCTCCGCCTACGGCCATCTTCTGCTCGGCCGCCGGGATCCCGCCTCCACCCTCATTTCAAACCCGGATTTCCCCCCCTCGGGTGGAGTGAGCTTCTCCCCTGCAGACTTTGGGACCAGCGTCCTCCCTCACCTCGGTCTCCCAGCTGAAGGCGCTGCCCCCGAGACAGCTGGCCGCATTGGGTCCCGTGTTTACGAGACCCATCCCGCTGTTGCGCAGCTCGTGGAGCAAGTTTCCACTCACTTTGCGCAGCAGCTGTCCTCCATCTTTGCTCAGCAATTTTCAGCACAATCCTGTCCCACTCCCTCTCCGAGTGGGGCCCCCCACCCTGCGCAATCCGCAATCCACACCTGCATGCGCAATCCTCTTCCGCTCCATCCCCAGCATGTCTTCCACCCTGCGCAATCCGCTTCCGCTCCCATCCCAGCATGCGCGGTTCAGCCTCCCGCCTCCGCTCACCCCACCCACCCCATTCCTCCCCACCCTGACGTGCTCCCCATCCCCCCTTGTGCGCAGGCCGCGCCCCCCCCTCAGCTCTATCCCTCCCCCTCGCAGCTATTCCCCACCCCCCCCAGGTCATCCCCCCCCCTCCCCGGCATTCCCGCAGCCTCGCACACCCCCCTGCTGATCCCTCGAGCCGGCGCGCCCGCGCCCACCCCCTCTCCGGCCCTCCAGCCCATCGCGCCGCCCCCCCCGGTCGCTTCCTCTGCCGTGGTGGCCGCAGTGGCTGCCCCCTCCCTCAGCCACCCCTGCGCAGGCGTCGTTCCTCCTTCCAACAGCCTTCCACCCCCTTGCGCAGGGGCCACTACCTCCCAGTGCGGACCCTCCCTTGTTCGATCTGGCGCAGCGGGTTCCTCTGCCCCCGGGCCATCCCAGCCTTTCTACGCCGCCACCCTGCGCCCGGACCTCTCCGCCTCGAAGGGTCCTATTCTCCCAGACATCCAACTGCCGGACACAGAATATCCTTCAGGGCTCTCTGACACAGTCATTTCCTTCTCCAACGTGGAAGTGTCATCGTTGTCAGCGGCCTTCCCCCACACCTTCATTCTGAAATTCTCCTCGGGGTGTCCCAAACTCGCCAAGGTCCAGGAAGCTATAGCCAAGTGGAATCTCTCAGCAGCCTATCGTGTAGCTCCTCTCGATCCCAGGCACATCCTCCTCCACCTTTCTTCCGACCTCGATCACAGGACTGTGTGGTCCAAGGGCACCACAAAAATCGATTCCCACCACATGAAGATAATCAAATGGACACCCGAATTCAACACTATAGAAGACTCAGCCACTGTGGCAGCGTAGGTTACACTCCCCAACCTTCCTCTCATCTGCTTCGTCCCAGCGGCTCTAAGGCGCATCGCTAACTCTTTCGGGACGTATGTGGCCACGGCGCCCGAGACTAGCAACCTCACCAAAGCCCACTACGCCAAAATCTGTGTCGAGCTAGACCTCTCCTCTGAACCTCCGAAATTCATAACTATCGAGCTGGGATCCCACACACACACCCAACAAATTCTCTACGACAACCACATTCAATTCTGCAATCATTGCCACTTAAGAGGTCATCTTCAAAAGCATTGCCACCGACTCCACCCAGAACTTAAAAAGAAGACACCCAGGAAAGGTAACGACCTTTCGGAGAAAAGATCCCCGAAGTCGCCCATCTTACCACTCCCGAATTCTCACACAAGATTCGAATCCAGCCCTATCGAGCAGGCCTCCATCGCTCCCCAGAGCAGGGACCTGATCCCTCACTCACCTCAACCAATAGCAACCTCCAACCAATTCACCATTCTCGACTCAGAGGAAACGGAGTCGGTCAACAACCATGAAGGCCCAAGCCCCTCCGATCCTTCGCCCTCCCCACCACAATCTCCGCAAGCCAAGATGAGCACCAACCCTAACGGAGCAGAGCAACGAACCCCACCAAGCGGATCGGAGGCTGCTCCCTCGGACTCTCCCCCCATCAATGCAAGCCCTCTATCCCCCAGCAGTAACTCGGTCGAAGACGCCCTAGCCCTCCTTGGTCCCGACCAAGTGAGAAGGGGTAAGCAAGTCCTAGCCGCAGGAGTCCCTCTTCAGCAGCTGCTAACCGAGAGAGCTCCAGGCTCCCTGGCAATTCCACCGGAGGACCCGGCTGTTGACACTGCTGGAGACATTATTGGCCCCTCCTCAAGCCCGAACAACCATCACAACTGCATCATCCCAACAACGTCGACAGTAGCAGTGCCGAACTCCCAACGGAGTCAAGAAAGCGCAACCAAGACAGTCACCATCCTAACCAGATCCGCCACAAGGAGGAACAAAAAAAAAAACCCCCCTCAACATCTTAAATGCTTAACATCATATCGTGGAATGTCCGGGGCCTGGGCAACAAACCGACTCTAAGGAGAATTGCAAGCCTTCGCAAAATTCACAAAATAGACATCTTCATCATCATTGAACCCAAAATCTCCCCCAAACGCCTTAAATCTACCCAACTGGCACTAAACCTTCCAACGGCGATCACCGGCAGAAACGACATTTGGATTCTGGGCTCAAAGGACGTTAACCTCGACATCATTCAGGATTCCCAACAAGCCCTTTCTTGCTGGGTCACTCATCCCACTCTTCCCGAGCGCGTCATCCTGTCAGCTGTGCACGGTAGCTGTGTCATCGTTGAACGCAAAACCCTGTGGAACGATCTTCTCGACACCTATCACCACAACATCAACACCCCATGGCTCTGCATGGGGGACTTCAACGCCATCACCCGCAGAGAAGAGAAGATCGGAGGTCGCCTCACTCCCCTTCAAGCCATGCAAGACTTCAACGACTTCATCTTCAACGCTCACCTTACCCCTCTCCAGTTCAAAGGCAGCGAATTTACCTGGTGCAATATGCAGGACGGCGATCGCCGTCAATACTCCCGTCTGGACAGAGCCCTCATGAACGCGCGTTGGATCGGCATGAGGATCAACTCCACCCTATCCCATCTCAATTCCACTGAATCTGATCACGCCCCCATTCTGGTGGAAATCAAAAGTAACAACCACCTTCCAAAAAAGAAATTCCAATTCCTCGATTTTTGGACCAAACATCCGCAGTTCTTGAGCATCGTTGAAGACGCCTGGAAAAGCCATGACTCTTCCAACCCCCTTACTCGGGTCAGTAACAAGCTCAAAGCCACCAGGAAAGCCCTGTCCAATTGGAGCAAACAAGCTTTCGGGGACATTTTCCAAGCCATCCGCGTCGCCGAGGACGACGTCGCTCGCGCAGAAACCACATTTCAAAATGACCGCTCTCCCGCTGCCAGGATTGCCCTGAACCTTACCAAGGCCATGCTCAAATTCAGACTCAAAGTGGAGACCGAATTCTGGAAACAAAAAGCCAGACTGAAATGGGACGGCGACGGGGACAAAAACTCCAAATATTTCCACGCCTGCGTCAATGGCAAAAGAAATAAACTCTCGATTCACCATATCACTGACGCGCACGGCATCATCAGGACCGACCAGAAGTGTATCCAAGAGGCGGCCGCCGATTACTATGCTAAGTTATTCTCCAAGGAAATGGTCCACAAAGACTCTACATTCCTCAACCAAATCCCCACCATCATCAACGACCACGATAACGTGTTGTTGGAACGTCCCCTTTCCGAACAGGAAGTGAAAGATGCGGTTGGGCTTTAAACGAGCACAGTGCCCCCGGCCCGGACGGATTTACTGGTGTATTCTTCCGTTCTTGCTGGGAGATCATCAAGCGGGACATCACCGATGCGGCCACTGCTTTCCTGGAGGGAGCCCATTACCCCAAAGCCATTTCCAGCGCCAACCTCATCCTCATCCCGAAAAAAGATAACCCCAATTCCTTCCGCGATTTCCGTCCCATCAGTCTGTGCACCTTCACCAACAAAATAATTTCCAAGATCATCGCAACTAGAATGACAGACATCCTCCCCAAAATCATCTCAGAGGAGCAAA
Organism: Iris pallida; assembly: GCA_029216955.1. Lineage (NCBI taxonomy): Eukaryota > Viridiplantae > Streptophyta > Magnoliopsida > Asparagales > Iridaceae > Iris > Iris pallida. The sequence goes on along the minus strand of JANAVB010028818.1, from coordinate 9,881,859 downwards.
GTGGCTTCGTGCGAGGTAGGAACATCCAAGACAACATTTTGTTGGCCCAAGAGCTCATCACCTGCATGAAGTTCCCTACAAGAGGAGGCAACATCGCCATCAAAATCTACATGGAGAAAGCATATGACAGACTCGACTGGCAGTTCATGATCTGGGTCTTTCGAGCCTTCGGTTTCTCAGAGAATTGGACCAACACTGTGTGGAGATCCGTCAGCAACTCTTGGTTCTCTACCGTTATTAACGGCCAATCTGAAGGCTTCTTCAAATCTAGTCGCGGAGTCAGACAAGGCGATCCTCTATCTTCCACGGTCTTTATTATCGCTGCCTACGCCCTCAGCAGAAACCTAAACAACATGCCCAACACCCCGAACTTTCATCAGTACCACACCGCTAGCGGATGCCCCACCATCACTCATCTGGCATTCGCCGACGACTTACTCATCTTCTCATCGGGGGAAGTCGGATCGATGGAGGTCGTTCACAACACCCTTACGCGGTACTCGAGATGCTCTGGCCAGAAAATCAACCATTCCAAGAGTGTCATCTACGCACACCACAGCATCAAACCCGAGAACGCTTCCATCCTTACCAACCTCACCTCCTTCGCGGTGGCCCACCCTCCTTTCAACTACCTCGGCTGCCCCCTAGTCTACGGGAGATCTAACGCCAGCATCTTCGAGAGCCTCATTACCAAAATAAGGAACAAAATCGAAGGTTGGCATAATGCCACCCTATCTCCAGGCGGGAAAGTTATCCTCATCAATCATGTGCTCAATTCCATCCCCATCCATACCTTAGCGGCGTGCTCCCCGACCAAGAAAGTTCTCGCAACGATCGAGCAGACCTTTTGCAAGTTCTTCTGGGGCCATAACAATGGCCAAGACAAACACCACTGGGCTAGCTGGGACACCATGGCCACACCGACCGAGATTGGCGGGCTGGGATTCACCAAACTTAATCACATCGTCAAAGCCTTCTCCATGAAACTGTGGTGGAAATTACGTACCAACGAAAACCTATGGACTAGGTTCATGAAGGCCAGATACTTCAAGCACATTCACCCAGTGACGGCCAAAGCTAATAGCAGATCCTCAGCAGCCTAGCGTCGCATCTTACGGGGCCGTGATTTGGCCGAACCGGCGACGAGACTCCTCCTGGGCGACGGCAAGGCCAACTTCTTCCTGGAAAAATGGATTGGCGACAGCCTCATCCCGAATACCTCTGGATCTCCCAGCAACTGCAAGATCAAAGACATGTGGAACCCCACTGTTAATGATTAGAATTGGGACCGGATCCGCGACTGGGCCGGCCAAGAAACAGTCGACAACATTCGTCAGCACGGCCTCACCATTGGCTCCGAAGCGGACGTACTGAAATGGTCGCTGGAAGCTTCCGGAGTTTTCTCAGTGCGCTCGGCTAGATCCGCGATCCTCGAGATCGGCCAAGAGCACTTCACTGCGCGATTCTGGAATTCGTGCATTCCAAAGAAATGGTCTTTCCTCCTGTGGAGAGTCGCGAGAAAGAAACTGCCAACCGATGAGATCCTCAAATCCATCGGCTATAGCCTGGCGTCAGCCTGTAATTGCTGCGACGAAAGGCAGACGGAGACAATCGAGCACATCTTCTGGGAAGGAAGCCTCCCCGACCAAACCTGGAGCTCCCTCAACAGCATTTTCAATATCAATGCAGGAGACGGGCGCTTTAACGATCTCCTGGCCCTCTGGGGAGATAAGTCTCACGGCCACCAGATCGTAGCAGCGGCAGCCACCTGGGTAATTTGGAAGAATCGTAACAAAGCGAGATACGAGGGGCACCAATACTCCGCCGAGCAGCTTATTCGGGAAACTCTCCGCCAATGCCACAAAAGGAGTATCTTGTGCTCCCACACCCCGTCAGCGTTCTGGCATCCCCTCTCTAGTCTGTTTTGAGGGCGCGGTCGCCCCCCCCCCTGTTTTTCGTTTTGCGATTTCAGGCTTCCTGCCTTGTAATCTCCTCAGGCTTCAGCATTTTGAGCCTTGATCAATAAAAGAAGGGGTTTTCTTAAAAAAAAAAAAATAAAAAATAAATATATATATACTATTTATATGAAACTGTAAACCCAAACTTATCCCAAACTGGTATGTAAACCCACAAACTACACTGAACTATAACCCAAGCCAACTCATAGACTCACAAACTCAACCTGGGAATCAAACTCAAAAGCAAACCCTAACTCAGAATTCACCCAAACTCCCAAACAATATACAACATTCAATTATATAGCCTATTTATATAAATACAAAAATAATGTAAGAATTGTATCAGTCTACAGAACTAACATTTAGGTTAGGGTTTACCTAGTCGGGGCCGGAGGAGCGGGTCGTCGAGGGGGCAGGGGGTCGCCGGTGGGGAGCTGGAGATGAGGGTAAGTAGGGTCGCCGGTGGGAGCAGGGTCGCCGAGCGGGGTCGCGGAGGGTCGGGGCCCGAGGGGGAGGGTCGCCGAGGGGGAGGGGGTCGCCGGAGGCCAAGGGGGAAGGGGGTCGCCGGAGGCCGAGGGGGGAGGGTCGCCGAGGGAGAGCGCGCTTTCGTTTGGAAAAATTTTGATCGAAAAATAATGGGGAGAATGAATACTGAAAGTCCTATACTTTTAATTTAGCGACATCATACATATACGTCGATAAACATCGCTAATATTAGTGAAATTAGTAACGTTACAGTAGTTACGTCGGTAAACGTCGCTAATATTAGTGATATTAGCGACGTTCGTCGACTTATCCATGACGTATGTTTTCTTATACACAAAAATGTCGCAAAATATCGCCGATCGTTGGTAATAGTGACGTATTTAGACATTTATATATGTAGAAGCATAGAAAATGACAAGAAAAGCTCATGCGGCTCCAAACAGAAGGAGCCTCATACGGCTCAGGAATCCTTCAGAACTTTATGCGGCTCGAGACTCCCCAACAGCTCCATGCGGTTCAGGCAAAGACACGTGGCCATACACTGTCCGCTTCTACAGCTGGCCATAAAGCAGCCTCTTAATTAATTGCTCTGATGACAGCTCTGACACAATGAATGACAGCTCTGACACAATGAATTACAGCTCTGACATAAAGCTGAAATAATGATGGCGTGCTCCTTGGAAAAAGAAAAAAATCCTTTATAACTGGCAGGATCCGCCGAGTCCCAAGAACCCCTATGCGGCTGCCCGCCTCATGCAGCTGCCTACCTTTATGCGGCTGCCACCTTCATGTGGCTGCCACCCCTATGTGGCTGCCATCTTCATGCGGCCGCCCTCTTCATGCGGCTGCTACCCCTATATGGCTGCCCGCCTCATGCGGCTGCTTCCTTCATGCGGCTGCCCGCCTCATGCGGCTGCTTCCTTCATGCGGCTGGCCGCTTGATATGACTGCCCGCTTCATGCGGCTGCTTGCTTCATGCGGCTGCTCGCTTCATACGACTGCGTCCTTCATGCGGCTGCCTACTTCATGCGGCTGCTTCCTTCATGCGGCTGCCTCCTTCATGCGGCCGCCTCCTTCACGAAGCTGCCACCCCCATACGGCGGCTACCTTCATGCGGCTAAGATTGTGGAGGCCACCCGTATGTGGTTTACTTAGAGACGGCATTCATACGGCTCTGTCAGGATATCCTACTCACGACAGATAAGACACGTGGCGGTCCTCATGGCAGTTGAGACACGTATCGATCCTCATGACAGTTGAGACACGTGGCTGTCTTATCCCGTAGGAATTATGGCTGCTCGCAAATCATAACAACCAGATTTAGTACAATCACCATAATTACACGGATCAAATAAGATTTGTTATAATTTAGCAAATTGGACACGTGGCAGAAGATCCGAGCTTGTCATGATAAATTATGAAGATTTATTACAATCAGCATTAATTGCCCATACGAATTTAGCGCAATCAAGAATTAACTGCCCAGATGTGATGCAGTCAAGATTAATGGTCCAGATTTTTGGCTGCCGACTTTTCAAGGGACAATCATTATAAACCCTAATGATCACACCCCAATCCTATAAATAGCAAGGTGCCATTCCCTTGCAAAAGATTCCGATCCAGAACCGAAAAATATAGTAAGGTGTCATTCCCTTGCAAAAGAGATCCTCTCCACCCGGCTGGACACACAGAGAGATAAAGGCGCGCACATAAGAGTTTTCCCATCCTGAGATCATTTCTTCATCAGAGCCATGGCTACGTCCGATCGTCCAAGGAGTAAGGCAGAGCTGCCGTCGCTTTCCCGAGCCTCTATCGTCGCCCCCCATAATCAAAAATAAATAATCGCACTTAGACTACTGTACCTAGGTTTTCATTCCTAGGTTTTCTTTGTGCGAGCGAGTTTGTATTGAGAGTCTAAGTTCATTCAATCTAAAAAATTGTTCTGTACTTTTATAATCAATGGCAAACACGATGGCGACTCTGCTGGGGACTAACTTCTCCACGGCTGAGGAGTTGGTGACGCAATCAGACGCAGCCAAACTTGGCTCCACTCAACAAATGCTGGTCGCCCGGTTCGACCAACAGGAATTTGAAGAAATACTCTCCGACGGGAGCGCTGGCCCGGTCCAGCGGCGAGCCCACACAAAGAAGGTTCGCAGGGAGTAGAGGCCCAAATCATTCGCTTCTCTCCAAGCTCTCGAAGAAATACTCTCTGTTGCCCGAGACCGCGAAGAAGTCTCGCTTGCGGCCCCACTTCAGGCCATAGAGGACTCTGCTGTCCCCAAGTCCGGCAGAAGAAAATACTATGATGCTGGACTTGCAGGGGCAAAGAGAAACTCTATGCAGTCCAAGCCGCATAAGGGCGCCAGCCGTATGGAGGCTCATACAGCCGCAACTGGCAACCACATGGAGAAAACTCAAGCGAACACAAAAGTCAGCCGCATGCAGAAAGCCCATGCGGCCAGAACTTCCAGCCGCATACAGACAGCCTGTACGGCCATGACTTCTAGCCGCATACAGAAGGTTAATGTGGCCACAAAGGATAGTCGTATGTAGGCAGCCTGCACGGCCATGACTTCTAGCCGCATATAGATGGTTCATACGTCCACAAAGGATAGCCGCATGCAGACAGCCTGTACGGCCACGACTTCTAGCCGCATACAGAAGGTTCATACGGCCATAAAATATAGCCGTATACAGACAGCCTGCACGACCACTGATCACAGTCGCATACCATCTGTTCCATTGGGCTCACGGTCAGTATTCGACCACCTCTCAGGCGATCCTGACCCCAGATGCTCTCATGAGCTAATCTTCGTAGACTCTTCCTACTATGCACTCTCAGGTGCTAGAAAGAAGAAGTCTCGGGCAGCACGGGCTCGACGAGCTCAGTCGGCTGTCCCAATTTCTGACTATCTGGGTGTCTCGCTGACTATTATGCGAGACCCTGATGGAAATTTGTGCAGAACTATCCGTGTCCAGCCCCCGACGGCAAACAAATAGGATAGTTATCAAGAATCTTCCAATAAGGATCAGGGGCAAGTACTTGTGCTACTACATCAGGGAGCAGGCAGGAGCCCAACACACTCATTTACTCAGGACTCCCAGGCCCACAAAGTGGGTGACTTGTGCAACATGATTCTTCACAAACGTAAGGAAAGAGACGAAGATGTGGGGTGTAGAGAGTCCTGTCAGGGACATCAATGCACCCAAGTCATTGTCAACTGCTGCTGCAACAAGACGGTAGTATAAGAAGATCGACGGTCCGTCTTCAAACGGCTGCAACACCCAAGCTCAAAAGACGAGGTGCTTCTCGTCGCCTCCTGCAATTATGCTCTGAAGATTCCTGGAAGCGGTAGAGGGAAGAAAACAAATATCTCTAGCCCAAAAATTTCAACCGGCGTAACCAAGAAACTTTCTTGTAAACGGTTGTCTACCACCGTTATAGGAGGCATTTACCAAGGTACCCGTTCAAAGACGAAATCTGCCACACTTGGAGGCATTGGAGCGGGGGTAGCATTCCTCTAAATATCCACAACAATCTGGTATTCCAAGAAGATAATCTAGAGGAAATGGTTCACCTAACAGATACAGCAGATCCCAATGTCCCCGAGGACGTCCCCAACTCTCAAGACGAGGCAAGCTCTGAAGCTGGGGGTACCACTCTTTCTGAGTCCGAACCAGAGAAGAACATTCCTACATACCCTGACGACTTCTCTGTACAAGGGTATGACTCAGAGGGTACGTCCTCTACCGTTCCTTCCATATCTCCTCATGTGAGGACGGTATTCATGACGGACAGCAACCAAGAGGGTCCCAGTGATTGCTAATGCAACGACACTCTGGAGGCCATACTGCATGCCTTGGTCAAGTCCGTGGATGAGATCAAAGCGGCCCTTCCAACTCTGCAAGGAAGGATGCCTCGCCAAACAAGCTTGGGTCCCGCGGTCAATGCAGACTCGAACTCAGCTGCACCAAACTCGGTCGATAATCCTCCTGAAATATCGGCTACCAACATTGCAGACGAGGCCATGGAGACAAGAAGAGAGGTCCAAGAGCTCCGGGCCATGTTCCAAGCTCGAGAAACCTGCCAGGACCTCAGGATACGACAACCGTATCCTGCTGCGTGGAGAGATGTTTCCTTCCCACCAAAATATAAATCATTCAACATCAATCCATAAGATGGAAAGACATCTACAAGCAGGTTCATCACCTACTTTGTAGTCACAACCGACCATCTGCCTCATGACTGTTTGCCATGAAATATAAAAGATCAGAACAATTATCGGAGGACTGGACTTTTACTTCACGTTACAAACTCGCTTGTACAAAGAAACCCTAGGGACGAAAGTCTAGGTACAGCAATCTAAGTATAATTGTTTATTTTAGATTCTGAGGGGTGACGATAAAGGTTCGGAAAGGCGACGGCAGCCCTGCCTTACTCCTTGGACGATCGGTATGTAGCCTTGGCTCTAGAAGATTGCTTGGCGTTAAAGAAATGCTCTCTTTGCTCTCTCTCTGCTTTTCTCTCCAAGTCTTCTAGTGCTCTCTGATCTCGAAAAAGGGTCCTTCTGCAAGGGAATGGCACCTTGCTATTTATAATAAGGGAATACAATCATTAGGGTTTGCAATGATTATTTTTTGAAGTGGCGGCGGCCTGTTGATTGATCAATCTGGGCCATTAATCTTGAGTATGATAAATCTGGGCCATTAATGTAGATTGTGCCATATCCTCTCAGTAATTAATTCTGATTGGAATAAATCTCCCTTATGATGATCTGCTGATGTCTGTGAATCTGAATGAATAAGTTTAATTCATTCTCCTGCCACGTGTCCCAGATTATTGGGATTTGACCCAATCTTTGATTGCAGTAAATCTGGGAAATTGACTGGCTCTATGACACGTGTCCTGGGAGCCACTGAAGGGATCTGAGCCGCATACGGATGGAGCCGCATAAGCCCGGCCACGTGTCAAGGCTGTTTGGGGAATGGCCCCCGAACCTTCGAATCACATGATAATCTGGGCCGCATAAATGTAGACTGTCGCATAATCGGCAGTGAGCCGCATGGAGATGGTCCTCGCGAGCCGCATCGGGAAGCCTCTGCTTGAGCCGTATAGGGGGGCCTCTGCTTGAGCCGCATAAGGATGTTTCAATCTGAGCCGCATAGGACAACTTCGGCCTGAGCCGCATGGGGAGTCTCCGCTCGAGTCGCATATGACTGTCCACGTGTCTAGGCTGCATGGCATTTTCTGGATCTCGGGGGATTGTGTCAGAGATCTTCTTCATTTTTCTAGGAGTCTGTCATTATGAAAGAGTCATAATTATATCTTTGTGTCAGGGCTGTCGTCTTGTCAGAGTTGTCAGCCGTCAAGGTAATTAATGCAGTAAGAGAAGAGTTGTTTGTATGCTACGTGGCACTTCTATTTGAGCCACATGGAGATCACAGAGCCGCATAGTCCCTTGTGCCGCATGAATCTCTGAGCCGCATGGGCTTTCTGAGCCGCATGGTCCCTTGTGCCGTATGAATCTCTGAGCCGCATGGGGTTTCTTGGCCGCATGTATCTTTTTTTATTATTTTCCATGCTTCTACAAGACCCCCTTTAAAGTTTTCAATTTACAAAATTGAAATACTTTGAATAAGAAGCATGGCTGTGTGTAAGCTTTTCTAGCCGTATAAGGGGTCTGGCCGCATGGATGTTTCAACCGCATGGGTGTTTCAACCGCATGGGCTTTCTACCACGTCATCGTTGCCACGTATGGCAATATTTTGCATTAAATGCTGTTGATTTGCTGTCAGTTTTTAAAGGCCACTTTTCGGCACGGGATCCCAGGAGTTTGGCCTTTATTTTAGATGGCTCACCTCGATAACCGAAGAGTCTGTCTTCGTGTATGCACGGGATTCAAAATGCCTCACTTTCGTTTATAAATATGGATGAGTTTGGTCTGAGGGATTCCTTTACTTTCTCCTTCATTCCAACTATTGTTGCCTCGCCTCTCTTTCCTTATTTCCCTTCTCCGACCGTCGAAAATGGCCCCCAAATCCTCCAAGGTCACCTCTGTTGCTGCGAAAGGCAAGAAGCCGGCTTCCTCGTCGGCCGTCGTGCCCGAAGTGCACTCCGATATCCGTCCTGCTTTTAAGGGTCAGGATTGCTTTTGAATTCTTTGAACCCTAAGAACCCATGGCTCTATTGCATGAGTTATGCACAAGCCATCGTTTAAACCGCCCAAGTTCGATCGTGATGAAGCCGCATATGATGTACGGGCCGTATAACCCTCTCACATCTGAGCCGCATAGGAGATGCCCTATGTTTGAACCGCATGAGAAGGATTTGAGTCTCTAGATATAAACTGCATGAAATCTCCTTTGAATGGAGCCGCATGTGTTTTCTGACAAACTGAACCGCGTAGTATTTTGTGTCGCATAAACTCTTCTGTTCGATAGAACCGCATATGTTCAACCGATCCGCATAAGCTATCGAACCAGTGTCCCATGGAAATCCTAACTGAATTGGGCCGCATGAGGCTGTGTTGACCCTAACCGCATAGGCTCTATTGAAGCCGTGCCGCCTGAAGCCCAGTTGAAATTTGAGCTGCATAAGGCTTCTTTGGTCCGAGCTGCCTAGGCTCGTAGGAGCTTCTTTTTGAGATTTTTTCAGTGGTTTTCGTTTTAACCATCTTTTAACCCTGTTTTTTTGTCCTTTTCCAGTGAACCTTCCAACCAACCCAGCAGGAGAACTTCTTATGGGTTCAGCTCAATTTGCTATGGGTGTGCGGCTCGGCGGCTTAATTCAACATATAACGGATCAGCTTTCCGCTAATGATCCTTTGGAGAGGGTGGCTGCCATCAACAACCAGCCTTTCCACTTTCTTTGTACTATAATGAATTCTGGGAGGCTGGACGGAGAATATCTGAAACCGGCTTTTCTTTTTGGAGATGCTTTTTCCATAAAGAACTCCCGATTGCTGGACGTTTTCGAGAACTGGAACTTTACTGTGGACGGGATGAAGATCCATATTCCTGAGATGGAGCGGCATTTTCCCCTCTCGTGGTTTAACATGGTGCCGTTGAGCCGGGTAATGGTGGGCTTTCTAACTCCCACCCAGTCGAGGATGTTCGTGGGCAACATCCACTATAATAGGCGTACGGGGTCAGCATGTGCGGGCAAGGATTCAGTCAGTCGGAGTGTGATGGGGCTGCTTTCTGGCACTTTTATAAACGTGACTGGTCCCAACATCACTTTTACTCAAACTGATACCTTTCTAAATCAACTCTCTCACAAGGGGTCTTATCCTGTGGGCAGGTTATCGCTGCTGAATTGGATAAACCCCATTCCTACATGGGCCAATCTTACCTCATGGATCCTGAGGAACTACGGGGAGTTCCTTCGGAAGATTGACCTTTACTACGCCATTCGGAACACCTGTTACGGGTTGTCCATCAACAAGCCTCTGTTCATGGCCCTCTTGGAGCTGTATAACCGGCGTACGGGGACTTTCTTCGTGCCCGAAGGGGAGTTGGGACTTGCTCTTCATGAAATGCATGCTCTTTCTAAGCTGCCGTGGGGGGCGAGGCCTTTGAAGTATATACCCCGACGAACGAAGAATTCGGTGATCTGGATCGACGATTCCCGGGTTTCGTCGCTGTGTACCAGAAACTGCTGTGTCATCATAGCATCTGTCACCATACTACTATCAAAAAGAATAACAGTTCAGAAGGGAACGCCCCCCATACCACGGCTTGGGTCGCGTATCTTTTCAAATTACGTCCTTCCGGACGGGTTTCTCCTCGGAGTCCTCGAACCCAGGTGGAGGTACAGGACCTGAAGTTGAATGCAAAAAGGTCGAGGTCCAAACGCGATAGATTTGGGAGTCGCACTGACTCCTTCAGTTATTTCCACTTCGGTACTCGGGAGATGTCTGAAAAAGCACTTTTGGCTGGGTTTTTGATGGTGGGGCTACGAAATTGCGTAGTCTCGGGAGGGGCAGGTTCTACTGAAAGGATCAGCCGCCACTTCATTCTCCCGGCTGTAAAGCTGGTCTTTAAAGTCAGACTGGCTCTTCTTTCGTCCATGGTGTGTAGCATACACCACGGCCTACGCACGTTTTTGTCTAATGTCATTGCTCGCGAGACGACGCTGGACTTTGAGCGGATAGAACTACCATACCATTACCTCATGGGGTGGTTATTAATGCATTACCGGTCGTTGATGAGGCTAGGAACTGAAGAAGATGTTACTGCTGATGACGCCTTCCTTTTTCGATACCGTCATCAGCCTTAGGAACATGACACCATGCCGGCCTGTCGGAGGGCGTTGGCGAGAGTTGACGGGCCCGACTTCTTTGTCTTTCTTCCTCAATTTACCGCTAGAGAAGTGAGGGGAGTACATGTTGACGGCGTTGATTCTCCCCAACTCTTATCTGAGAAGATGCTTCTTTGGCTGCGCAATATTCGCCCTACGCACCTAGTATATCGTTATCGAAATAACGTATACCTGGAGCCTTATCTGCCCAGTAGATTTTCTCGTCAATTCGGATATAGTCAGCTGTTCCTTAATTCCCCCAGCGCTTGTCTGGGCTTTGAGGGCAGCGTACTCGATGGCATCCGGGCTTGGCATTATTACAATGCAGTCCATACCCGGGCTAGCTTCTCGGTCCCTGATGCGAAGACGACAGGGGATATTTAGTACATGGTGGCCCTTTCTCACGTGGCAGCAAGCAAGCCTCCTGTCAACTTTGATATGAGTACTAGCTTCATTGTTGGCACTGGCTTGGCCGAGAAGCCTGAGGGATCCAAGAAGAGGAAGAGAGGGGCGAATAGGGTTCCTGTGCCGGACTCAGAATCCACTGCGGTGGACGAAGAGGATGATGAGCAGGACGCTGATGACTCGTCACATTCTTCGGACGATGAAGTTGGGAATCAGCCCCCTATTATGCCGGATGAAAGGGTGGCGGGTCAGCCGCCTACTGGTCCTGAGGAGGTGGTAGAGGATCAACCACCTGTTGTGCCTGGACCTTCGCGTGAGCGAAGCAGGCACATGATTACCACTGATGGCCGAACCTACTCTACAAAGCACGCTGCGGTAAGACGTCGCAGGCTGTTTATTGATGATGTTGACATTGTTTCTGAGGTGATTTGAATTTAAACTACCTCCTTCTCCCTTCTTCTATGTTATGGCCTAATCATTTTTTTCTTTTGCTCTTTATAGGCGTCAGATGAGTTTGCTTCCCAGGACCCGCTTGCCGAGGTCGATCCGGTCTTGTCCCATTTGGTCAGTGATGTATGTACTGCTATTATTTCTGCTGGGGTTCTTCCGGAGGCGGCCGAGGAGTCTCACCTTGCTGGGACCTCAACCCAAGAAGATGGGGGCTCTACTGTGCCCGTACCTGAGACATCTGAACTTCAACAGGATGACACTGTCCTGACTGGCTCCCATTCAAAGATGGCTGCGACTGAGAGACCAGTCGAATTCGGCTCGGAAGCCGCGGGTGGGAAGACTATGCCAGCTGCGACCGAGCAACAGCCTCTCTGCACTTCCCCTGATAAGATAAGTCAAACCTTAACTTGTGAGGAAGCCTATTTACTCCATCATCCTATCCTTCGGGTTACGTCGATTAATGGTTGCTTTGGACGTACAGGTCCCACCCCTTTATTGCCGGTGACGGTCATCGCCGGGGCAGACTCCACCAGAGGGGATCTGACGGAAGCACGTGTGCCTCCTTCTTTCCCAACCGATATTAAGGGGCCTCCAGCCGGGTCGAGTTCGGAAGCCCAAGTGGCAATACAGTTGGGGCAAGGAATGATGCCTCCTGCATCCTCTGCGAATATAGTTTCGGGGGTTAACCTTTCCGCCCTGCCTAGCATCCAGGCTCTTCGGGCAGCGGAAGAGGAGCTAGCTGCCATTCATGCATCTTTCCACACAGAATTTGTTTCTTTGGTGGCGGGGACGGCAAGTTCTGAGGCTAATCCTTCGGTACTGCCTGCCACACTCCCTTTGACGCCGTCCTCTACAGAGGTTTTGGATGAAGTGTTCCAGGATGTGGTCGACAGTTTCTACCACCACCTGAAGAGGGAGATCGAGGCAGCCATGGAAAGGGGGACTCCCTTTGCTCTTGCCCGTCAATGCGCCGGTGGCCAGATCAATATCCTTAGAACACTCTCCGGTGGAGGGGAACTGGCTACGCTTCTGGAGCCTAAGCTGTTAGAGGCTGATCGTCTTGTGGCCCAGTTTTGCATGCTGCAACAAGCTGATTTACTCGCGGCAATAAACCAAGAGCTTAATTTCCTCGTTACCGCGGTGGAAAAGGTGATGGTTGCCCGGGAATCGCTCAAGCCGGCAATATTGAAGGACCGTCGGGACTTGACTCGCTTTTACGATCAATGGAGCCGTCGAACTGAAGATTGCACGGCTCGGGAAAGCGGCTGCCTCCCGCGGGGTAACCGATACCCGAGAGCATATCCTCGAGCTCCAGAGAAAGTTGGCCTTCCTGGAGTCCGAGCTCGAAGCTGCTTGTACTGAGAAAGGGATTGCCATTCAGGAGGCTGACAAGTTTAGTAGGGCTTCGGACAATCTAGAACTTGTCCTGAAGAAGATGGAGAACGACTGGCAGGCATACATGTATTTGAATGATGCGGAGCAGTTGTCCTAAGATGCCGAGCGCCGAGCTAAACAGAGGCTAGAGCATGGGACTGCCTTGGTGAGAAACCGCCTCTTGGAGTTGTGTAATGCCGAACTATAATCGGCTTTTCCTTCTTTTGTTTCTTCTTTTCTTTTCTTTTTGAGAGGGACGTGGTCCCGAAATCATGTAATACTTTTTTCATCCTTCAAATAAAGAGTACTTTCCATTCTACCCTTCATTTGTATTGCTTATTGTGCCTGTAGAATTGTGGCGATATATGCCCCGTATGGGGGACTTGTCTGTGGACTTGTTACCCCTGGCATACCTTGGTTTTAGGTATGGGTAATAAGTTTGATTGGGGATACCTAGAACAGTCCCACAGTAAGGTGGTCGTGGGTGTTCGGGGTATCGGGAGATAGAATGCCATGGAGCAGCTGGGCTCCCGGGACATGATGAGAAATGGTGGGACTGTACTAAGAGACTTAGCAAAGGATATTTGTGGGCCTATTGTCCTTGGCGTACCTCGGCTTAGGATATGGATAATAGGATAAAGAGGAACCAACATACTTACTCAGAGGTAACGAGGATATGGCAAGTATGAAGGTTTTACCGTGGAGTCTTCCTATTCAGAGGTAATGAGGACATGATAGGAGTGGACTCAACGGAGGATATTTGTTGTCAACAGAGGACATTTATGGACTTATTACCCTTGGCGTACCCTGGTTTAGGGTACGGGTAATAAGACGAGAGAGGACCAACATACTTACTCAGAGGTAATGAGGACATATCAAGCATGAAGGTTTCTTCTATGGAGCCTTCCCACTCAGAGGTAATGAGGACATGGCAGGAGTGGGCTCAATGAAGGAGGGTACATGGAACGACTCAGAGGTATTGAGGACGTGGAAGTTCTATGTAAAGGGGTGATTTGTTTTTGGCCGAAGTGAAACGATCCAGAGGTAATGAGGACATGGCCGTTTTAGAAATTTGTGGATCGATTACCCTTTTTGTGCACTGGGAGTGCGGGTAGTAGATCATGAGGAAGGATCTCTTCCAGGAAGAAAGTTCAGAGGTATGATCACACGTGACTTACTATCTGAAAGTGTGACCGGAATGTGAGTTCAGAGGCACCAGCGGGTACATAACTCGATAATTTGGAATATTATGAAAGTGTGAGTTCAGCGGTACCAACGGGTACATAACTCGATAGTCTAAAATAGTGTGGATGTGAGTTCAGCAGCACCAACGGGTACATGACTCGATAATCTGAAATGTTGTGGATATGAGTTCAGCGGTACCAGCGGGTACATAACTCGATAATCTGGAATGTTGTGGATATGAGTTCAGCGGTACCAGCGGGTACATGACTCGATGATCTGGAATATTGTGGAGGTGAGTTCAGCGGTACCAGTGGGTATATGACTCGATGATCTAGAATATTATGGAGGTGAGTTCAGTGGTACCAGCGGGTACATGACTCGATGATCTGGAATATGTCATTTAGACATAATATTTTTTTAGGAACTTGCCGTTGACGGACAACATGAGCAAGTCTCTATTTTGCTTTATGAGGCGGTAAGCACCGTTGGAGAATACAGCCTCAATGATGAATGGGCCTTCCTATTTTGGCTGGAACTTGTCGACGGTCCTGTGAGTTATGACCATCGGCCTTCGGACTGCCAGAACGAGATCGCCCACTTGGAATGTTCTAATTTTGACCTTCTTGTTGAAGGCTCCAGAGATGCGTGCTTGGTATAGCTCGGTTCGTTGCTGAGCCAGGAGGCACTTTTCATCTAAGGCCTCTAACTCTTATAGCCGGCGATGGTAGTTATCATCCGTCGTTAATTGATAAGTGAGGGTGACGCAGAGTGAGGGTATTTGAGTCTCCAATGGGAGAACTGCCTCACTCCCGTACACCAGGGAGAATGGTGTATTCTCTATGGCTGTTCGAACTGTGGTACGGTACGCCCATAAGCATTCACCAAGCTTTTCGTTCCAGTCGTGTTTATTGGACGATACGAACTTCTTGAGTAACTTGATGATGGTTTTGTTGAATGCTTCGGCCAACCCGTTTGTTGCTGGATTGTATGGCGTTGAAGCAATCTTCTGGATGCGGTGCTTGTCGTAGAACCGATAGAAGGCGTGGCTTGCAAACTGCGGACCATTATCGTATATGATCCTTCATGGCAGTCCAAAGCGATAGATGACGTGATGCTTAAGGAAGCTGATCACATTTGAAGTCTTCACTTTTGCAAGCGGGACAGCTTCCGTCCATTTGGAGAAGTAATCCGTGATTGCGAGTATGAAGCGATATCCTCGGGAGGAAGGTGGAGTGATTGGACCAATGATATCCATCCTCCATGCTTCGAATGGCCAGGACGCCACTGTCGGATGTAGAAATTCGGATGGTTGGTGGATGAAGTCCGCGTGGACTTGGCAGGCTTTGTATTTTCTCGTATAGTCTATCGCATCTGCTACCATCGTGGGCCAGTAGAAGCCCATTCGACGAAGGCGGTCTTACAATTTAGGGCCAGGCTGATGGGCCCCGCAAACACCGTTATGAGCTTCTCGTATGGCTTCTTTGGCTTTCGCATTTGACAGGCACCGAAGCAACAACCCATCGTAGGATCGCCGATACAGCATTTTCGTCTCTGTGTCGTAGAAGAATCTGAGAGAACGACGTCTGATGGAGGTGGCTTCCTTTCGGTTCTCGGGCAGGATATCGTAGACGACGAAGTCAATGAATGATTGTCTCCAATCTGGGACATCGTCAATCATCTGGGCGGAATAACTCGCCATAAATTAAACGTTGTTTTTGGAGCAGACCAGTTCGTGGACTATCACATCTACCGATTGATGAGTATGATTTGATACTGCTAGGGAAGCGGCCAGGCCGACCAAGGCATCGGCTTCAATATTTCGGAGTCTGGGGACATGCTCAATGAAGAACCCCTCGAACGACGAGATGATGTCGATCGCTATTTGGTGATAGGGGATCATGTCTTCATGACAAACCTCGTGCGAGCCCCGGATCTGGTTGACGATTAACTGCGAATCACCGTATGCTTCGAGATATTCTACCCCCAGCTCTCTTGCCATATTGTTAGAGCAGGGCTCTGTGAGAGAGTAGGCGCGATTGATCACCAATCCGAAAGGAGAAACCAGCACCACCCCGACTCCGACCATGATGTTGCCCTTGGTTCCAGTTCTTGAAGCACCATCGAAGAACATCCGCCATATATCATCGTGAGAAGTTGCATTCGAGTCGACGACCTCATCTGGGATTTCTTTATATATTCTGGATGACTTTGAGCCTGGGTGGGCTGCCAAAAAGTCCGCTAGGGCTTGACCTTTGACAGCCTTTTATGGGACGAAGATCATATGATAGGGGGACAGCAATATTTTCCACGTAGCGAGGCGAGAGCTGAGTGCTCCTGGCTTAGTCATGAGGACTCTGAGAGGGTTGACTCGTGAGATTACATGTATGGTTTGTCCAGTGACATAGTGCCGCATCTTTTGAATGGCGAACACCAGGGCGAGGCATTCCTTCTCCAGGCAGTGTATCGGTGCTCTGGCCCAATCATCATTCGACTGAAGTAATATATGGCTTGTTCATGACCTGCATCATTATTTTGTGCCAGCAGAGCACCAAGGGAATGTTCCATTGCTCGTACGTAGAGCATGAATGGTTTTCCGGCAACCGGGGCCACCAGGACTGGGTGATTCGATAAATATTCTTTAATGCTGTCGAAGGCACGCTGACATTCCTCATCCCATACGAATGAGACGCCTTTCTTCATGAGATGTGTGAACGGTCGGCACCGCTCGGAGAGGTTAGAGATGAACCTTCTGATGTAAGCTAGTCTCCCTTGAAGGCCTCTGAGTTTGCGGAGATTTTTTGGGGGACCCATCTCCATAATTGCCTTCGTCTTCTCAGGGTCTACATGAATACCCTGGGCGGTGATGATGAAACCCAAGAACTTTTCGTTGGATATGCCTAAGAAAGATTTCGTAGGGTTCATTTTCAAATTGTGGGCTCGTATCAGGTCGAATACCGTCCTCAGGTCCTGCAGATGGTCTCCCTTACAGCGACTCTTGACGGTGATGTCATCAACATAGCAGTCCACCATCTTGCACAAGTGTTCTCTGAAGATGATACTCATGGATCGTTGATATGTGGCGCCAGCATTCTTTAAACCGAAAGGCATGACTGTGTAACAGTATGTGCCAATCGGTGTTCGGAATGATGTGTGTTTTTTGTCGTCAGGAGACATCTTAATTTGGTTGTACCCCGAGAAGCCATCCATAAATGACATGCATTCGAAGCCGCATGTGTTGTCGATCATGATGTCTGTGATAGGGAGGGGAATTCATCTTTCGGACATGCCTCATTCAGATTGTGAAAGTCGATGCAGATTCGGATCTTTTCGTTCTTCTTGAGGACCAGAACTATTTTGGCGACCCAGTCAGGATGTTGCTCCTCACGAATGAAGCCGCTGGATATTAGTTTGTTGACTTCGGCTTCGATCGCATCCATGATGCCTGGGCGGAAGCGTCACTGTTGTTGCTTGACGGTTTTGCATCTGGCCGGATATTAAGTTTATGGAGAGCAATATCGAGATCTAACCCCGACATGTCTTCATAGCTCCATACGAACACATCAATATATTCTTTGACAAGTTCCAGCAATGATTCTCGCTCTTCGTCTGTTAGGATTTTACTGACGAAGATTAGTTTTGGAAAAGATTCGCTACCGAGATCCACTTGTATAACCTCATCTTCAGTAGGGGGTTCTCTCAGTTCGAACCACTTTTTCTATTGTGCATCCAACTGTTGGGCCCACGGCTCTAGTTCGAGAATTTCAGGAATGTCTTTATCTTCTTCATAAGCGTCGACGAATGCCATGTTGACTGACAGGACTTGTCTGAATATGTCTCCGATGCTGGTATCCAAGTCGGAAGTTGGTAATCCGGTTGAATGTGACTGCCAGTCACTCTTCATCTGAACTCTCAGGGGTCGTCGTGGGTGTTATATACCCTAATCCACATCGAGTTTTGCTATAGTAGTCCCGTGGCTTGCCAGCCGGGACTGGTGGCTTCAAAGGTAATCGCCGCTCGGTGCCGTAGTTCAAGCCTGGCGTAGTCTCTAGATCATATCCCTATTTTTGCATGAGATATTTGGATTGGGGGCTATAAAGATACAGAGGCAGTCTTCCGGCATCTGACCTAAGGTCGACTTCTTCTATGGTGAAGGGATGCGGATCATCGTTCCGGCCGAAGATGATTGGATGTTCCCCTCCCTCGATTATGCGGTAAGCGTCTTCCACTGGAATAAGCTAGATTGCAGTGTGCACATTTGTCACCTGTGTGTGTAGGTGAGTGCCTATACTATGTTCCATAGCATACATTGTACAAAGCTTATTAAGCTCGATGTAGTTCAAAGATAGCCCTTTATTAATGAAGTAAGGTATCTTTTCTATGGGATTACATCATCTGCAGAGGGAACATCAGTGTGGGCAGCCACATACTTGGCTAGCTCCGGTTCCTCTTCGGCTACCCCCTGTATAAATAAAGACTGAGAGGACGACCTGGACAGCTTGAACGTCAGAGGTTCAACTGGTGGAGCAGAGCGTGGAGTTGTTGGCAGACTAGCAACCCCCAGCTTGGTACTCGATGCTGGGCAGGGAGTGGTTGGTTTGCTAGAAGTCCCAAACCTTGCATCGGGGTGATGACTCTTCTTGGGAAGGCGTATCGTCATTGGCGTGTCGGATGGATTGAGCTCCTCTATTTGCGGCTGGCCGATTCTTGGCAGCCTAATCGTCAATGGCTCCGTTGTGGGTCTTGGCACTTGGCCAGACCTTAGTAGCCGGATTATTATCTGCTCTTCTTACGCCGAAAGGCTGATTGCGTCCTTACGCAGAGTGACTGTAAGGGGTACAGACTTGCCAGGTTTGCGAGCTTGGAGGTGGATCGTCAGAGGTTCTTCTGATCCTGTGGCTGTCTTGGTACGAGCTTGCACATCTCCTTCACCAAGGTGCTTCTTTGACTTTTCATACAGGCATGAGTCTAAGTAGTAGGATTCGACCCCTTTGAAGGGATCGATATCAGCAAATTCTGTCCTCACGAAGCCGTGCTTGTCGATATATTTGAAGCATTGGTGCAACATGGAAGGTACGATCATATAATCGTGTATCCAAGGGCACCCCAAGAGGATGTTGTAAGAAGTGTCGGCATCTATGACGTAGCAGGTGACTTCTGATTGTAGATCGCCAATCTGACACTTCAGACGAATCTTTCCAATTGGGTAGCTCCTGCCCGAATCGAAACCGCTGATGGCGGTGCTTGTAGGTGTCAGGCGATGCATCGGAATGCGAAGATGATGTAGCCGAACCTTCGGAATAATGCTTATGGAAGACCCAGGATCAATGTGCATCCGGTCCATCTTTACGTCGTCGATGTATCCAGTGTAGTATAACGGGCGATCGTGTATGTTGGTTTTGATGAGCATATCCTGCGGAGTGAAGACAATGTTGGGCATCGCTCCCGTGCAAGCGCTGTCTTGGAGCTCTGCAGACGGGTTTTCTTCCGTGAGGTTGACCTGAGCCAAGTACGCGTCGGCATTTTGGAGTGCATCGCTCAAAGCCGCACGAACATCTTTTGAGAGTCTTAGAAGCTCATATAATGACAACTTGGTCGGCGTGTTGGCCAATTGTGCCAAGATGTCAAAGTTGTAAGGCTTCTCCAGCCCCTGCGGTACCTCTTTTCGGAGGGATTTGTCAAAGCGAGTCTCCTTCGGCCTAGGCTTGTCGGTCGTCGGAGGCTGAGGCGGTACCAGAGCGTCCATTATAGCGGGCTGATGATCTTCAGCCGAGTTATCAGCCATAGGTTGGGATTGTGCCCCTGACCGAGTGACGACGGCTGTAGCTTCTTCGATATCTACCGAGATTGTGCGGCAGGACCTAACTTTTCTACTCTTCTTCTTGCGAATGGAAGACGGCGTGGGCTGAGTCACTTCTGATACCAAGTCTGGATGGACCCACATGACCTCCCCTTGTGATGTGGTGAGGGGCACCAAACCGGCAGTCTTTTCTCGAGGAGGTGGAAGATTAGCAATCTCCATTGTTGCCAGAGGGATGGGGACCACACCGTCTTGAGTTTTCGTTGGAGGAAAACTGTCGAATTGTACTGACACCATATTGGCTGCCACAGTTACCTCCTCGAAATTGATAGCCAGAGCGTTCGAATCGATGAGGTTTTGGATATACCGTTTTAGTTGGAAGCAGTCATGTGTAGCATGGTGGATGTACCGGTGGTAATGGCAGTACTTCGGGTTCTCTATTTCTGCCGGCCGAGGTTCTCGTCTTGGTGGAGGAAGCTGAATTCTGTCTCCTTGTATGAGCTTGTCCAAGATAAGCTTGACGTGGCCGTATTCGAAGGAGTAAGTGATTTGCGGCCACTGTTTGTCTATCGGTTTTGACTCAGGTTTCTGGGCTGTATCGGCCACCATAGCCTGCTTCCCCTTATTGTCTCGATTGTTGGTGGAGCTACCACCATTGTTGGTGTTGGCGTTGGGACGCCTGTCCTTGTCCTCCCCTTTTGAGATGTGCAATCCCAGTTGGCGAGCCTTCTTCAATCGTTCTTCGGCACTTGTGGCACTGATGATAAATGTCTTCCAGTCCTTGAATTGACTCTCGCCCATCCAGAGACTAATTTTTGGGAGCAATCTCTTTTGGCAAATTTCAATCAAGGAAGAATCCGGGTTTCCTGAGGGCAGCTTCATCGTGGTTTGGCAAAACCGCGCAATATAGTTCCTCATCAGCTCTTTTTCCGCTTGAACGACGTCCATGAGGGTGGACATCGTGACATCCTTCCCTACCTCATATAATCTCTCCAAGAACATGCGCTTGAAGCCGGCGAAGGAGTGGATGCAGTTGTCTGGTAGGTTGCGGTACCAGTCGAAGGCGACTCCTTCCAATGCCCCAATGAATAATCGTGTGAGGATAGCATCATCATGGGGCAGATGGTCGGTGCTGACCTCAAAGTAAGTGATATACCGACTTGCTGAGGTCTTGCCATCATACGGGTTGATGTTGAACGGCTTATATCTTGGTGGGAAGGGGACATCCCTCCATTCGGCAGGGTATGGTTGCCGCATTCTGAGGTCTTGAGAGTTTTCTAGAGCGTGAAACATGGCTCGGAGCTCCTGGACCTCTTTTCTTGCTTTTCGGGCCTCATCCACAGTGGTGGGGGCCGTTCCTTCAGGAGGATTGTTGCCCGGGTTCGGTACCGCTGAATTCGAGTCCGCATTGACCGTAGGACCCGCGCTTGTTTGGCCAGGCGTTTCTTCCTGCAGAGTTGGAAGGGCTGTCTTGATCTCGTCTACAGACTTGACCAGGGCAAGCAGTATGGCCTCCAGAGTGTCGATGCGTTGGTGATCACTGGAACCACCTTGGTTACTGTCCGTCATGAATACCGTCCTTACGTGAGGAGAGGTGGACGGAGCGGCGGAGGAAGTGCCCTCCGAATCATACCCCTGTTGTGAGAAGTCATCGGGGTATGTGGGAATGTTCTCCTCTGGTTCAGACTCGGAAGGAACAGTACCTCCAGCCTCCGAGTTCGCTTCGTCTTGGGAGTTGTGGACGTCGTCGGGGACGTCAGGGTTTGCTGTATCTGATGGAAGAGTTGTTTTCCCTGGCTCGTCTTCTTGGAACATCGGATTGTCATGGAGGTTCGGAGGAGTGCTACCCCCAGTCTCAACAACCCCCAGTATTGTGGACGACGAATCTTCCACTGTAGCAGATTTCGTCTTAGAACGGGTGCCTTAGAAAACTTCGGTGGTGGGCACCCGCTTAGACGACAGTCTTTTGGTCAAAGTGGTTGAAATATTCGGACTGGGATCATTTTTCTACTTCCCTCTCCCATTGGCAGGGACTTTGTGAGCAGAGTTGCAGGAGACGACGGAAAGTGCCTCGTCTTCTAAAGACGGCTGTTGCAGTCTTTGAAAGACGGGCTGCCGGTCTTTTCGTATTGTCGCATTATTGCAGCAGTAGTTGACGATGACTTGGGTGCAGTGACGTCCGTGGGAGGACTCTTTGTACCCCGGGGCAGCTTCTCTTTCCTTGCGTTTGTGGAGGATGGCCTCACGCAAGTCAGATGGGTCCGGATCGACCATGTTTGCTCCCTGGATTTTGGGAGACTTTTGGAAACCTCTCTGTCCGTTTGCCGCCGGGGGCTGGACTCGAGTGGTTCTGTACAACTTCCCATTAGAGGCCCGTATAACAGTATGTGGGACGCTCGGATGGTCAGAGATCGGGTCGGCGGACCGAGCTTGCCAAGCTCGCGCTGCCCTAGACTTCTTCGCTCTAGGGCGTAAGGGCACATAGTAGGAATAGTCTAGGTGATGCTGGAGAGAGTCAGACATATCTTCTTGGGAGAACAAAAGATCAGGACCATAGGAGAGGCGGCGAAGACAGAGCCACGTGGAGTAGGCGTCACACGACTGTCATCAATAACCTTCATGCGGCTGGCAGGCGTAGCCGCATAGATTTTCTTCATGCGGCTGGGAGCTTCGGCCGCATGAGTTTTCTTCATACGGCTGGATGATCTGGCCGCACAGACCTCCTTCATGCGGCTGGCAGACTCAACCACATGAGCATCCTGCATGATGTTGGCAGACTTGGCCGCATGTGCATTCGGCTTCTTCTTGAGGCGCGTATAATCACTCTTTGTTCCTGCAAGTCCAGTATCGTAGTGCTTTCCTCTACCAGACTTGGGGATAGCAGAGTTCTTTTCGGCTCGAAGTAGAGCCGTATAAGAGACGCCTTTGCCGTCTTGGCTAGCCGAGAGTACCCCATCCAGAGCTTGTGGAGGAGCAAATGATTTTGGCCTCCACTCGCAGCGAGCTTTCTTTGTGCGGGTTCGCTTCTGGACCGGGCCAGCGCTTCCTTCGGAGAGCATTTCTTCAAACGCCTGTTGGTCGAAGCGGACGACCATCTTCTGTTGCGTGGAGCCAAGTTTGGCTGCATCCGATTGCGTCACCAACTCCTCAGCCATGGAGAAGTTTGTCCCCAGCAGAGTCGCTATCGTGTTTGCCATGAAATATAAAAGAGCAGAACAATTATCGGAGGACTGGACTTTTACTTCACGTTACAAACTCGCTTGTACAAAGAAAGCCTAGGGACGAAAGCCTAGGTACAGCAATCTAAGTACAATTGTTTATTTTAGATTCTGGGGGGGTGACGATAGAGGCTCGGAAAGGCGACGGCAGCCCTGTCTTACTCCTTGGACGATCGGAATGCAGCCTTGGCTCTAGAAGTTTGCTTGGCATTGAAGAAATGCTCTCTTTGCTCTCTCTCTCTACTTTTCTCTCCAAGTCCTCTAGTGCTCTCTGATCTCGAAAATGGGTCCTTCTGCAAGGGAATGGCACCTTGCTATTTATAATAAGGGAATGCAATCATTAGAGTTTGCAATAATTATTCCTTGAAGTGGCGGCGGCCTGTTGATTGATCAATCTGGGCCATTAATCTTGAGTATGATAAATCTGGGCCATTAATGTAGATTGTGCCAAATCCTCTTAGTAACTAATGTTGATTGGAATAAATCTCCCTTATGATGATCTGCTGATGTCTGCGAATCTGAATGAATAAGTTTAATTCATTCTCCTGCCACGTGTCCCAGATTATTGGGATTTCACCCAATCTTTGATTGCAGTAAATCTGGAAAATTGATTGGCTTTATGATACGTGTCCTGGGAGCCATTGAGGGGATCTGAGCCGCATACGGATGGAGCCGCATAAGCCCGGCCACCTGTCAAGGCTGCTTGGGGAATGGCCCCCGAACCTTCGAATCACATGATAATCTGGGCTGCATAAATGTAGGCTGCCACATAATGGGTAGTGAGCCGCATGGAGATGGTCCTCGCGAGCCGCATGGGGAAGCCTCTGCTTAAGCCGCATAGGGGGGCCTCTGCTTGAGCCGCATTGGGATGTTTCAATCTGAGCCGCATAGGACAACTTCGGCCTGAGCCGCATGGGGAGTCTCCGATCGAGCCGCATATGACTGTCCATGTGTCTAGGCTGCATGGCATTTTTTGGATCTCGGGGGATTGTGTCAGAGATCTTCGTTTCTCTAGGAGTCAGTCATTATGACAGAGTCATAATTACATCTTTGTGTCAGGGCTGTCGTCTTGTCAGAGCTGTCAGCCGTCAAGGCAATTAATACAGTAAGGGAAGAGTTGTTTGTATGCTACGTGGCACTTCTCTTTGAGCCGCATGGAGATCACAGAGCCGTATAGTCCCTTGTGCCGCATGAATCTCTGAGCCGCATGGGCTTTCTGAGCCGCATGGTCCCTTGTGCCGCATGAATCTCTGAGCCGCGTGGGCTTTTTGAGCCGCATAGGGTTTCCTGGCCGCATGTATCTTTCTTTATTATTTTCCATGCTTCTACAATGACGACGCCATCCTTACGCAGTTGTTCATTAGAGCATTGGAAGGGGTTACCTTCGATTGGTACTACAATTTGCCGGACAATTGTATCCACTCCTTCACCGGCTTCAGACATATATTCCTAGAGAGGTTCTACGAAGTAGGACAAGATGTGACGATGTCCACCCTCATGGACGTTGTTCAGGAAGAAAAGGAGCTGACAAGAAACTATATCGAGCGATTTTGCCAAACCGCGATAAAGTTGCCTTCCTGTAACCCGGATTCCTCCTTAATTGAAATTTGTCAAAAGAGGCTGCTTCCCACAATCAGCCTCTGGATGGGAGAAAGTCTGTTTAAGGATTGAAAGATGTTCATAATCAGTGCCACTAGCGCAGAAGACAAATTGAAGAAAGCCCGCCAACTGGGATTGCACGTCTCGGAAGGAGAGGACAAGGGCAAATGCCCTAGCACCAACAGCAACAATGGTGGTAACCTCTCCAACAATCGAGACAATAAGGGCAAACAGGCTATGGTGGCCGACACAGCCCCAAAGCCTGAACCAAAATCGGCAGAAAAGCAGTGGCCTCAGATGACCTATTCTTTTGAGGACGGCCATGTCAAGCCCATCTTAGACATGCTCATCCAAGGAGGTCGAATTCAGCTCCCTCATCCAAGGCATGAACCTCGTCCTGCAGATATGGAGGGCCCCAAGTACTGCCACTACCATCGCTATGTCCACCATGCTACACAAGACTGCTACCAACTGAAGCGATACATCCAACATCTCATCGATTCTAAGGCCCTGGCCATTGATTTCGCAGAGGTGACCGTGGTAGCCAACATGGTGTCAGTACAATTTGGCAACTTCCCTCCAACAGTGGCTCAAGATGGAGTAGTACCCGTTCCCAGAGCAAGGATGGAGGTCGCTAACCTTCCACCTCCCCGGGACCAGGCTGCTGGTCTAGTGCCCCTTACCACATCATGAGGGAAGATCATGTGGGTCCATCCAGATTTGGTACCTGAGGTGACTCAGTCCTCACCTCCCTCCACCAGCAAGAAGAAGAATGGGAAAGTCAAATCATGCCACACAATCTCGGTAGAGGTCGAAGAAGCTACTGCTGTTGTTACCCGCTCTGGTGCACATACCCAACCTCTGTCGGGTAACTCAGCTGAAGACCATCAGCCGACATCCGCTGATGCCCTAGGACCTTCGCAGCCTTCGACGACCGACAAGCCTAGGCCGAAGGAGACTCGCTTCGACAAACCGCTCTGAATAGAGACGCCGCATGGGATGGAGAGGCCGTACAACTTTGAATCTTGGCGCAACTGGCCAACACATCGGCCAAATTATCGCTATACGAACTCCTGAGAGTCTCCAAGGATGTTCGTGTCGTACTAAGCGAGGCACTCCAGAATGCCGACGCATATCTGGCTCAGACCAATCTCACTGGGGAAAGCTCGCCTGCAGATCTCCAGGACAGCACTTGCACAGGCACAATGCCCAACATCGTCTTTGCTCCACAGGATATGCTTTTCAAGACCAACCTGCACGATCGCCCTCTGTATTATACTGGGTACATTGGCGATGTCAAGGTGGATCGGATGCATATTGATTCCGGTTCTTCCATAAGCATTATCCCGAAGAGCCTACTACATCATCTGCGTATACCAATGCATCGTCTGACGCCAACAAGCACCGCCATCAGCGGTTTCAATTCAGGCAGAAGCTATCCGATCGGAAAGATTCGCTTGAAGTGCCAAATCGGCGACCTTCAGTCAGAAGTAACCTGTTATGTCATAGACGCAGACACTTCCTACAACATTCTCCTGGGGCATCCTTGGATACACGATTACATGATTTTTCCCTCCATACTGCACCAGTGCTTCAAGTACGTCGACAAGCACGACTTCGTAAGGACGGAATTTGCCGATATTGACCCCTTTAAAGGGGTCGAATCCTACTACTCAGATTCATGCTTGTATGACAAATCGAAAAAGCACCTCACTAAAGGAGATACTCAAGCTCAAACTGAGGCAGCATTTGGATCAGAAGAACCTCTGACGATCCACCTCCAAGCCCGCAAGCCTGGCATAACTGCGCCCCTTACAGCCACTCTGCGTAAGGATGCAATCAGCCTCTCTGCACAGGAGGAACAAATGATAATCCGACTGCCAAGGTCTGGCCAAGCGCCAAGACCCACGATAGAGCCACTGATAATCAAGCTGCCTAAAGCTAGCCAGCAACAAACATGGGAGCTCAATTCCTCTGTCAAGCCGATGATAATTCGTCTTCCCAGAATGAATCGGCAACCGAGCACTAAGCCAGGGACTGCTAGCCAGCCAATAACTCCCCGTCTAGCACCGAGCATCAAACTGGGGGTGGCTAGTACGCCAACGACTCTACGTTCTGCTCCGCCCATGGATCCTCTGATGATTAAGCTGCCCAAGTCATCCCCTCAATCTTCATTTACACAAGGGGTCGCTGAAGAAGAGTCAGAACTGGCCAAGTTTGTGGCTGCTTATACTGATGTGCCATCCGCAGATGATGTAATCCCAATGGAAAAGATACCTTACTTCATCAATAGAGGGCTATCTTTGAATTATCTTGAGCTTAATAAGCTTTGTACAATGTATGCTATGGAACATGGTATAGGCACTCACCTGCACACACAAGTAACGAATGTCTACACCGCAAACCAACTAACTCCAGTGGAAGACGCTTACCGTATAATCGAGGGAGAGGACCATCCAATCATCTTCGGTCGGAAGAATGACCCACAACCCTTTAGGGTAGAAGAAGTTGATCACGAACCCGACATCGGGAGATTGTCCCTTTATTTATATAGTTCCTAATCCAAGTACCTCATGCAAAAACAAGGGTATGATCTGGAAACTACACCAGGCTTAAACTACGGCGCTGGACGGCGGTCACCCTTATAATTGTCGGTCCCATCTGGAAAACCACGAGACTACTACAACAAGACCAGATGTGGGCTAGGTTATGTTACACCGGCAATGACCCCTGAAAGCTCAGACGAGGAATGTGACTGGCACTCACACTCAAACGGATCACCCACTTCTGATTCAGATGTCAGCATTGGGGACATGCTCAGGCAAGTCTGGTCCGTCGATATGGCATTTGTCGACGCCTACGAAGAAGATGAAGACATTCCTGAACTTCTTGAGTTAGAGCCATGGGCACAACAACTAGATACGTAGTGGGAGAAGCGGTTCGAACAAAGAGAGCCTTCCATCGAGGACGAGGTTGTACAAGTCGATCTCGGTGATGAGTCCTCTCCAAAGCCCATCTTTGTCAGCAAAAATCTGACAAACGAAGAGCGAGAATCACTACTACAACTCGTCAGAGAATACATCGATGTGTTCGCCTGGGGCTACGAAGATATGCCAGGACTGAACCCCGAGATTGTACTTCACAAGCTCAATATCCGTCCGGACGCAAAATCGGTCAAGCAACAGCAACGACGGTTCCGTCCTGACGTCATGAATGCCATTGAAGCCGAGGTAAACAAACTGATAGCCAGCGGCTTCATCCGTGAGGAACAGCATCCTGACTGGGTCGCCAACATAGTACCAGTCCTCAAGAAAAGTGGAAGGATTCGAATATGTATCGACTTTCACAATCTGAATGAGACGTGTCCTAAGGAGGAATTCCCCCTCCCTATCACAGATATCATGATCGGCAATACCTGCGACTTTGAGCGTATATCATTCATGGATGGTTTCTCGGGGTATAACCAAATCAAGATGTTCCCTAATGATGAAAAGCATACATCATTTCGAACAATAATTGGCACATACTGCTACACAGTCGTGCCTTTCGGTTTAAAGAACGCTGGCGCCACCTATCAAAGAGCTATGAGCGTCATCTTTAGAGACCACTTTCACAAGACAGTGGAATTCTACGTCGACGACATCGCCGTCAAAAGCCGCTCTAAGGAAGATCATCTGCATGATCTGTGGACAGTGTTCGACCTGATACGAGCACACAATTTGAAAATGAATCCCACAAAATCCTTCATAGGCGTATCCAGTGGGTAGTTCTTGGGTTTCATCGTTACCTCCCTGGGTATCCATGTAGACCATGAGAAGACGAAGGCAATCATGGAGATGGGTCCTCCGAGAAATCTTCGTGAACTCTGAGGCCTTCACGGGAGGCTAGCGTACATCAGGAGGTTTATCTCCAACCTCTTCGGACGATGTCAGCCTTTCACCCACCTCATAAAGAAGGGCATTTCGTTCGTATGGGATGAAGAATGCCACCGTGCCTTCGACAGCATCAAAGAATACCTGACGAACCCTCCAGTCCTGGTAGCCCCGGTTGCTGGAAGGCCATTCCTGCTCTATGTATGAGCAATGGAACATTCTTTCGGGGCTCTGCTAGCACAAAACAATGAGGCAGGCCATGAGCAAGCTATATATTACCTCAGCCGAATGATGATGGGGCCGGAGCATCGATACACTACCGTAGAGAAAGAGTGCCTTGCTCTGGTTTTCGCTATTCAGAAGACGCGATACTACGTCACGGGACAAACCATCTACGTCATATCAAGAGTCAACCCCCTCAGGGTCCTCCTGACTAAACCAGGCGCACTCAGCTCTCGTCTTGCTACCTGGGCGATATTACTGTCCCCCTACCACATAATTTTCGTCCCACAAAAGGCTGTTAAAGATCAAGCTCTGGTAGACTTTTTAGCAGCTCACCCAGGTTCGGAATCAACCAAAATAGACGAAGAGATTCCAGACGAGGTTGCTAATTCAAATGTGGCCTCCTATGATACCATATGGCGAATGTTCTTCGACGGCGCTTCTAGAACTGGGCCCAAGGGTAACATCATCGCTGGAGTCGGAGTAGTGTTGATTTTTCCCACCGGGTTGGTGATCAATCGATCTTATTCCCTCACGGAGCCCTGTTCAAACAATGTGGCCGAGTACAATGCTTTGGTCATTGGCCTCCGACTTGCAAAAGAGCTGGGGGTAGAGTACCTTGAAGCATACGGCGATTCGTAGCTAATCGTCAATCAGATCTGGGGCTCATACGAAGTTTGTCATGAAGACATGATCCCCTATCACCAAATAGCTGTTAACATCATCTCGTCCATGGTGGGGTTCTTCATAGAGCACGTTCCCAGGCTCTAGAACATTGAAGCCGATGCCCTAGCAGGCCTTGCCGCTTCCTTAGCAGTTCCAAATCATGCTCATCATCTGGTTGACATCATAGGCCGTGAGTTGGTCTGTCCCAGGAATAATGTTCAAAGTGTTGAGAGTTACTCCGCGCTGACAGTCGACGAAGCACAAGACTAGAGACAACCATTCATTGACTTCGTAGTCTACGATATCCTGCCAGAGAATCCGAAGAAAGCCACTTCTATCAGAAGACGTTCCCTGAGATACTTCTACGATACAGAGACGAAAATGCTATCTCGACAATCATACGATGGATTAATGCTTCGATGTCTGTCGAACATAGAAGCCAAAAAAGCCGTGCGTGAAGCTCATGATGGCATCTGTGGGGCCCATCAGCCTGGCCCGAAACTACAAGATCGCCTTCGCCGAATGGGCTACTTTTGGCCCACGATAGTTGCATACGCAATAGACTATGCACGAAAATGCAAAGCCTGTCAAGTCTACGCAGATTTCATCCACCAGCCATCCGAGTTTCTACATCCGACGGTGGCATCCTGGCCCTTCGAAGCATGGGAAATGGACATCATTGGTCCGATCACTCCTCCTTCGTCCAGAGGACATCGTTTTATACTCGCAATCACAGATTACTTCTCCAAATGGACGGATGCTATTCCGCTGGCAGAAGTCAAGATTTCAAATGTGATCAGCTTCCTCAAGCATCATGTCATTTATCGCTTTGGACTGCCCCGAAGGATCATCCATGACGTTACCGGAAGAGGAGTCGTTGGTGCTTTTTTAGTTCCGTAGCTCTTGCCTGAGACGAAAAGTTGGCAAAGGCGAGCGAAGTGAGGCGAATGAAGTGAGTCGACGGTCATGGTCCGCAGTTCGCAAGCCACGCTTTCTATCGGTTTTACGACAAACACCTAATCCATAATATTGCTTCAACACCATACAACTCGACGGCTAATGGTCTGGCTGAAGCATTCAACAAAACAATCGTCAAGCTTCTCAAGAAGTTCGTGTCATCAAACAAATACGACTGGAATAAAAAGCTCGGCGAATGCTTATAGGCATACCGTACTACCGTACAGACTGCCACCTGGAACACACCATTCTCTCTGGTATACGGAAGTGAGACAATTCTCCCACTGGAGACTCAAATCCCCTCACTCCGTGCCGCTCTCACATACTGATTGACGACAGATGATAATCACCATCGTCGACTACAAGTGTTGGAGGCCCTAGACGAGAAGTGCCTGTTAGCTCAACAACGAATCGAGCTGTACCAGGCACGTATCTCCGGAGCCATCAATAAGAAGGTTAAAATCAGAACATTCCAAGTGGGCGACCTCGTTCTCGCAGTTCAGAGGCCGATGGTTATGACTCACAAAACCGTCGGTAAGTTCCAGCCAAAGTGGGAAGGCCCGTTCATCATCGACGCTGTATTTTCCAATGGAGCTTACCGCCTGGCAAAATAAAATGGAGACTTGGTCATGTTTGCCATCAACGGCAAGTTCCTAAAGAAGTATTACGTCTGAAATGACATACTCTAGGCTGATGAGTTACGTACCCGCTGGTACCGTTGAACTCACATCCCGCCTTCAAATTTGTCATGGTGATGAGTTACGTACCCGCTGGTACCGCTGAACTCACATCCCGCCTTCAAATCTGCCAGGGTGATGAGTTACGAACCCGCTGGTACCGCTGAACTCATATCCCGCCTTCAAATATGTGTAGGTCCTAAAAAATCAAGTTGCACCTATCAACAAAGTCAGAAAATCAAGAAATACAACTTTCAAATGAACTGCACAGACATCAGATTGCGCACGCTTCAGATTGCGTATACTGGATTGTGCACACTCTCAACTACGCAAGCTGACGTGGCAAAAGTTATCATTACCTGACACAATCAAATCTTTCTGACAGCTGATAGCACGAAGAACGAGGAGACTGTTCGTTTATTGTATCGCACAACGCTCGAGGACGGCTGACAGCTGGCAGCACGATCCATTTTCTGTGCAGTCTAATCCTACGCAAACCAAAGCCTGCGCAGTCCAGGTTGGCACAATCCAATGTCAGCGCAATTCAAGTTGCGCGCTTTATCAACATAACTGATAAAGTATACGTGGCATTCATGCCATCAATTGCTGATTATGTGGCAACTGTCTATACACGATCATGCGCATTTTAGTCAAATAATGCCATGTGTCCAAGGCAGTTGGCCCATGATCCAATAACTGCTTGCGCAGTCCATTATTGCGCAATCCAATTACTGCACAATCCATCATGCGCAGTCCAGAATAACTAAAAGTTAGTTATTTCCAGAACTCTATAAATAGAGTTTCAAGTCTTCATTCAAGGGGGATCAAGTATCAAGTATCAGAAATCAGAGATCAGAGAGTCCAGGAGTTCTTTCCCAAGTGCTGCTGCATTCTTTCGAGGCTTTTGCCTTCAACTTCCGAGGCTTTTGCCTTCAGTTTCTATAGTTGTCTTCAACTTCAAAGGCTCCGTCTTCAAAGTTCACATCATCCAAGGGATAAAGCAATCGTCTTCTAGATTGGATTCCTACAGTTGTAATTTTCCCAGAATTCTTGTAATCTTATTACACAGTTTGTATCAATAAAGTTCTATACTTTTGTTTTTGCAAACAAAATGGCGACTCTGCTGGTTAAGTCCAACAACTGTGAGCTAAGTCGTCCACCAACTGCGAGCTAAGTCCAATAACTGCAGGCGTACCACCGCCACCTTCTCATTCTCAGGGGTCCTAGCTGCTTCCAGAACCACCTCGGTATCCTGAAGCCAAGCGTCCGCGGCAATCACATCCTCGCTGCCGTCGAAGAAAGGAGGGTTCAAGCGCTTGAAGCTGTTGGCCGCACTGTTCCCTGGATGACCGCCTCTGGTCAAAGCATCTACCACAGTCTGGTGCAAGGCGTCTCCTCTACGATCCTGAGAAGCTATCAAGGTCCTGATGAAACCCACCAAGGTGCCATCATCAAGTTCTGCAGGCTGGGCGGGCCGAACTGGTGGCTCTCCTCCAGTAGGTATCACTCTGGAGGCGACTCCGAAATGCTGGGCTTGATCTTCAGGTTGTTGCTGGTCCACGGGAGGTACTCCTCCTTACTGATCGGCGGGGTCAGGTACAGTGCCGCTAAAGAAGACGACACAGGGAAGTAATGAGGAAGGACCAGGACAGATCAACGATACAAGCATGTGACCAGGGCAAGAATACAGAGATTCAGAGGATATGAGCGAAGATCAATGACGAGTACTGATTGAGACATCTATTCGTTAAACCCCCATATTTCTTGATTGACAAGACCTGTATGGGCTACCACTTAAACCATGTCACGCCCCAGAACCAGAATACTGGAGAGCGGGGGCGTACATAGCCAGCTACGTATATTGAAATAGAATACATCTCAACTATACAGTCACGGCTGTCTGGATATGAGGGTTTACTACAAGCCAGCAGTCTCTTAAGGTCAAACCTACTGTCTCAATCTCAAGCAATTAATATAGTTACAAGATGTTTGATCACCAAATATACAATAAAAGGCGTCCCAAATATTACATATTAGCTGATCATGAAGCTAGTCGTACAAAATGCTAGGACTAGCAAGAGTTAAGTCATACATGATCAATCCTAGGATTTGTTAATCATGTTTACAGCCCGTAGGCAGACAGTAAGTAAAGTGCATCGAGCTAACAGGTGCTCGTCGGCTAAACGCCTCAAAAGAATAAATTTACAATAGAGTGAGCGAAACAAAATAGAAAACCCACTCGTACCCGGGTTCCTTCTAGTCGCCACCATCGGGCTGGAGGTTCGGTAGATCCTCGGGTGCTGCTCCGAAATCTGGCCACACAAAACCAGCTGGGTCAAACCCCAAAAAGAGCAAGTGCTACAAAGGAGGCCATAAAATAAGAACAAAAGCCAGCATATCAGATCATAATAAAATGGAAGAAAGTACAAGTAATAAAGAGTATCACAAGACAATAAACGACTAGTGACGTGGGACCATTCCGGGAGCCAGGTTACAACCCTTAAACCAAACAAGGACCGGGGTTGTAACCCTTCGCCTGAATAGCACTCTGTCTCCACCCATTTATTGTCTAAGGTAAATAAAACAATCATGCTCAGGAGTACCAGGTACTGGGCCTAGACAAGACTTAGACAGGGCTAGACAACATCCAATCACAAGCGGCCAAGCAAAAGCTACGGCTTACTACTTTAAACAGCTAGGGTTATCACAAGCCTAGTTACTAACAAGATGCAATGAGAATTTCCCAGTCCCAAGCCCTGCAGACCATCAAGTAATCCTTCCGCAGATTGAGAGTATGTTTGGGTACATCGTCCAGGAAACGATATACCCTTAGGTGACTTAGAGAGTGCAACACATGACAGTGTGCTGGAAATGTGCTCTACTCGTCGGCAAGCTACAAGTCCATTAAGAGCGCCCAGATAACAAGATTGCCTGTGACGGGGAATTCTCCATGAACTATAGTTAGATCTAGTCATTAGTCTAATTCATATTCAGTATGAATCCCTGACCGCGGGAACCAGGGAGTCACGTCCTAGACATGATGCGAGACAAGACAAGTGGATTGCACAAGCAAGCAAGCAGGAACACCCACGGTGTCAAGTTGATTATACGAGTCAAGTTACAAGTTACAAGTCAAGTCAAGTCAGGAGTGCGCCGCCACGGGCCACTATCAAGTTATCAAGATAAATCATGTCAGGGTACTTGTCAGGAGTGCGCCACGACGGGCCACTATTATGTCAGGTTGGTCATGTCAGGAGTGCACCACTACGGGTCACTGTCGTGTTATGCTAGTTCCTTGTCATACCATGCCATGTACAATAGTCATTCCAAACATATTAAGTAAAATCAGTTCATGACAAAAAGCGTAAGGATATAAAATGGGCGTAAAATATCTAATAAAATTTCAATATACAGGACTATAGAAGAGCCAAGCTTAAGGAAAAATAAAACCAAACCTCCATGATTGGACAGATTGCGCAAGGGTTTCTACTGCGTATGGAAGAACTGCGCAAGGGCTGCCTTGCGCATAGGGTCAAGGGGGCACAGGGTTAATAGGATTGGGTTGCACATGATATGGACTGCGCAGTAGGTGGGTTGCGCAGAACTGCCTTGCGCAAAGGTTGCCTTGCGTATAGGTTGCCTTGCGCAAGGATTAGACTGCACAGGGGTCGGCTTGCGCATGGATGGCTTGCGCCAGCGCAATCCAGCACAGCACAAAGCACTGGCTGAGGTCATGCGCAATCGGCCCTACACTAAAGAGCACAGGCCGGGGGTGCGCAATCGGCCATGCGCTAAAGAGCGCAAGGCAGAGGGATGTTTTTCCTGGCCGAGAGCAAGTCCAAGAACACCAAGAACTTCAATTATTCATAACTTGGCCAAATCAAAACCAAATCTTGATTTTCAAAGTTCTAACTTGAGTAAAATCGAATTCTCTTCCATATGGAAGCATCAAAAACCCATAAAATCCAAGTAAAATAGATCAAAACCATGTAAATCCGAAAATAACTAAAACTTAGATCTAGAACAATGGAGACTCCAAATCGCAAAATGCCAAGTTCTAATGTTGTTCTCCATGTCCTAATCTAGCTAATGGACAAATAAAATTGGGTCCTTATGTGGTGGCAAGGTGCACTTGCCTATGGGTTGGGGAGTTGTGTAGAGGAAGGAAGAAGAAGAAGTTGTAGGAAATTAATGGAGTTATGGAGGAGAGAGAAAAGGTTGGTAGGTTTTAATGAGGGTGGTTGTGTTGTGTTGAGGGTGGAGTGTAGGTTAAGGTGTTCCATGCATAATAAACCAAACCAAACCAATCCTACTCCAAAATAAAACCAAGCCATGGTTCAAAACCTGTTACGAGAAACCAAAATCCACAAGTCGAGAAAATAAAATACGTGCCAAAAATCAAATTACGAGCATAAATACGAAATACGGGAAATGGGGGTGACAACTCTACCTACCTTCAAAGAATTCCATCCTCGGAATTTAATCAAGGAGCTAGAGATTGCTACGACAAGCTATACTAAACACAGACAAGCTACACTAAGCAGTTCAATCATACAATCATACAATGCAAGCAAGGAAGGGAAAGCGTAAGGCATAAAAAAGACATTATACCTCACGAGTCAAACAAGTAGGGATATCGCGATCAGATGTCGTCCTCACGCTCCTACGTTGACTCACCTAGAGAGTGATGACCCCAAGCAACTCGGACTAAATTAATAGTCTTGTTCTTGAGCGTCTTCTCCCTCCGGTCCAATATAGACACGGGCTTCTCCTCATACGAAAGGTTGTACCAACAACCAGTTTCGAATGGTCTAGGATATGGCTCGGGTCCGGGATGTACCGTCGTAATTGGGACACATGGAATACAACATGTACCTCACTTAGCGACGGCGGAAGAATGAGACGATATGACACATCACCTACTCGCTCTAGAATATCGAACGACCCTATATACAAAGGACTAAGCTTTCCTCGCATGCCGAAATGAATGACGCCACGGGTAGGCGAGATCCTAAGGAATATATGGTCGCCGACAGCAAATTCTAAGGGACGCCGATGAGCATCGGCCCAATGTCGCTGACGGTCTTGGGCAACTCGAAGATGGTCCCTGACTTTTCTGATCACTTCAATGGTCTGGGCAATCATTTCTGGACCAAGCATCTGCCTCTCTCCGACATCATCCCATGCTAGCGGGGATCTGCACTTCCTACCATACAGTGCTTCGAACGGGGCCATCTAGATACTGGCCTGGAAACTATTATTGTACGAGAATTCCACCAGATGCAGGTGATCTTCCCACGAACCACCAAGGTCAAGGGTACAAGATCTCAAAATATCTTCAAGAGTCTGGATCGTACGCTCTGACTGACCATCTGTCTGCGGATGATATGCTGAACTAAACTGAAGGTGAGTCCCCAAACTCTTCTGCAAGCTACGCCAAAAGTGTGATGTGAACCTTGAATCTCGGTCCGAGGTGATACTGACGGGCACACCGTGAAGCCTGACAATCTGCCTGAGGTATATCTCTGCCAACTGAGCCGTTGACTGCCCAACTCTGAATGGGAGAAAATGAGCCACCTTCGTGAGCCAGTCAACTATAACCCAAATAGCATCTCGACCGGCTGGGGATCTGGGCAACCCAGTCACAAAATCCATGGTCACATGCTCCCACTTCCATTCTCGAATCGGCAAGGGCTGAAGAAGTCCAGCGGGCCTCTGATGTTCAGCTTTAACCTGCTGGCAAACCAAACACCGAGAGACAAACCGGGCTATCTCCCTCTTCATGCAATTCCACCAGAAGTGCTGACAGAT
Source organism: Iris pallida (assembly GCA_029216955.1). Lineage (NCBI taxonomy): Eukaryota > Viridiplantae > Streptophyta > Magnoliopsida > Asparagales > Iridaceae > Iris > Iris pallida. Next base: position 9,844,880 of record JANAVB010028818.1, on the reverse strand, counting down.
ATCACGGTACATCTTCGTGCCATCGGAATGAATAGAATACTGCGAACTGTGAGCTTCTGCCATGACCTCCTGTCTGATATCTCCACTGGGTACACAAAGACGAGAGCCGTGTCGAAGCGTACCATCTCCATGAATGCACAAATCTGGCCTTCTTCAGGCCTCACACTCTGCTCTGAGTCACTGAAGCTTGAAATCTGTAGATTGCGCCATCCGGATCCTCTCAACTATGCTGGACTGAACCTGTAGACTGGCCATCAATGCCACACTGGTAGAAAGAACTACTTTAATTCCCATCTTCTGAAAATCTGCCAATAACTCTGGTTGCGCCGTCAGGAAATAAACTCCGGCTCTCCGGCTCACCGCATCTGCTACAACGTTGGCCTTCCCTGGGTGATACTGCAAATCCACATCGTAGTCCACCAATAGCTCAAGTCATCTTCTCTACCGCATATTAAGGTCCTTCTGGGTGAAAATATACTTCAGGCTCTTGTGATCAGTAAATATCTCCACTCTATCTTCGTACAAGTAGTGCCGCCAAAGCTTAAATACAAACACTACTGCTGCCAGCTCCAAGTCATAGGTCGGGTAACTCTTCTCATGGTCACGAAGTTGACGTGATGCATAAGATATTACCTTCCCATGTTGCATCAAGACACACCCCAATCCTCTGCCTGAAGCATCGCAATAAACTGTGAATCCTTCGGTCCCATCTGGAAGCGTGAGAATGGGAGCCGTTATCAAACCTTGCTTCAACTTCACAAATGATTCCTGACACTCTAATGTCCAAACAAATGGCACATCCTTACGAGTCAACTGGGTCATCGGTGCTGAAATCCTTACAAAATCTGAAACGAATTGCCGATAGTAGCCGGCCAATCCAAGGAAGCTGCGAACCTCTGCCACTGAACTAGGTGCTGGCCAAGTCTCAATAGCCACAATCTTCTGGGGATCCACTTCCACTCCTCCTCGAGTAATGATGTGACCCAAGTACGAAATGCGATCGAGCCAGAACTCGCATTTACTGAACTTGGCGTACAACTGATGCTCCCTAAGCGTCTGAAGGACGATTCTGAGATGCTGCTCATGCTCTGCTTCGCTCTTGCTATAGACCAAGATATCATCTAGGAACACGATCACGAACTGATCCAGGTAAGGCATGAAAATGCGATTCATGAGGTCTATGAATACTGATGGCGCATTGGTTGCTCCAAAGGGCATAACAGGGAACTCCCAATGTCCATACCTCGATCTAAACGCTGTCTTCGGGATGTCCTGCTCTCTGACTCTGATCTGGTGGTATTCTGACCGCAAGTCGATCTTCGAGAACACTGAAGCCCCTTTGAGTTGATCAAACAAGTCATCTATCATCGGGAGAGGGTATCTGTTCTTGATTGTCATTGAGTTCAAGGTACGATAATCTACACATAACCTGGACGTACCATCCTTCTTTTTTACAAGAAGCATCGGGGCTCCCCAAGGCGATCCACTTGCACGAATGAATCCCTTGGTCCTGAGTTCTTCAATCATCTTGTACAAAATCTCCAACTCTGAATGCGCCATTCTGTAGACTCGCTCTGATACTGGTGCTGTTCCGGGGATCAAGTCTATAGTGAACTCGATCTCCCGCTCTGGCGGCATCCCTGGAAGTTCCTCTGGGAAGACATCTGGAAACTCTTCAACTATCCGGGGCAACTGCACTGCTGCTACTGCCATCCGCAATACTGGGGAGGATGGCTCCACCGCGCCTCTGGAAAATGAAAACTCTGGCTCGCCTGGGATACTAAAGATAACTCTGCCAACATGGCAGTCTATCCTAGCATACTGGTTCCTCAACCAATCCATGCCTAAGACTACATCATAGTCTACCATAGAGAATTCTATGAATCTAGCGGGGAACTCTCTACCGCTAACTACGATCCGACACGAGAAAAACACTCGATCTACTCCCACAAGACCATTACCAGTAAGTATATTGAGCCTCACTGATAATGACTCGGGCTCCAATCATATCCGTGTCGTGAATCGTGCAGACATGAATGAATGCGATGCACCAGAATCAAATAATACTGAAGCTGGAAAGGAGTTGACGAGAATAGTACCTGCCACTACCTCACCTGGTGCAACTTCTTCTTCCATAGCCATCATCATGGCCTGACCTCTAGCTGCGGGTCCCCTCTGCTGGAAACCTCTCTGCCTGCTCTGCGCTGGAGCCTGGGTGTACTGCTGCTGGATCTGCTGCTGAAATGCCTGGGCCTGAGGCAACAATGGCCTCGGGTACTGCTGCTGCTGCACAGGTGCTGGTCCCCTAACCGATGGACTGGTTAGGTTGGAAGAGGATGAACTACCCCTATTCGGACAGGCTCCTATCTTATGATCTGCCGCTCCACAAGCCACGCACAATCCCTGTGCCCTGCGACATTCTGCCACCACATGACCTGGCTTCCCACAATGAGAACAACCCACTGCGGAAGATTGCTTCTGCTTCTGCTGCTGCTGCTGCTGCTGAGGGTACGTCGGGGTTGAATGCTGAACCGACGTTACTGAGGCCGCTCGCCTCGGAGCTCCAATAGTCAAAGCCCTGGCTGCCGGGGCCGGTGCTGAAGACTGATTCATCTGGCCGTGAGATCTCTTCCAACCTCTGACCCTATCCACAATCCTCTGGGAGGTATACTCATGCCTCCGGGCTGCTCTCAAGATTGTATCAAAAGTCTGATGCTCAAACTGCTCAACTGCCAACAAAATCTCCAGATGAAGTCCCTGCTGGAACCGCTGGGCTCTATCATACTCGGTTGCCACCAAGGTGGGGGCAAACCTACTGAGCCTAGAAAACTCAGTCGCATAGCCATCGACCGTTCTGCCTCCTTACTTCAAGTTGGTAAATCTGGTCTGCAGGTCGTACTAAGCAACAGCATCGAAATACTTCATCTGGAATCTCTCTCTGAACATCGCCCAAGCAATGGGTGCCACTAATTCCATGGCCTGAGTCGCCCACCAACTGCGAGCTAAGTCCAACAACTGCAGGCGTACCACCGCCACCTTCTCATTCTCAGGGGTCCTAGCTGCTTCCAGAACCACCTCGGTATCCTGAAGCCAAGCGTCCGCGGCAATCGCATCCTCGCTGCCGTCGAAGAAAGGAGGGTTCAAGCGCTTGAAGATGTTGGCCGCACTGTTCCCTGGATGACCGCCTCTGGTCAAAGCATCTGCCACAGTCTGGTGCAAGGAGTCTCCTCTACGATCCTGAGAAGCTATCAAGGTCCTGATGAGACCCACCAAGGTGCCATCATCAAGTTCTGCAGGCTGGACGGGCCGAACTGGAGGCTCTCCTCCAGTAGGTATCACTCTGGAGGCGACTCCGGAATGCTGGGCTTGATCTTCAGGTTGTTGCTGGTCCACGGGAGGTACTCCTCCTTGCTGATCGACGGGGTCAGGTACAGTGCCGCTGAAGAAGATGACACAGGGAAACAATGAGAAAGGACCAGGACAGATCAACGATACAAGCATGTGATCAGGGCAAGAATACAGAGATTCAGATGATATGAGCGGAGATCAATGACGAGTACTGATTGAGACATCTATGCGATAAATCCCCATATTTCTTGATTGATAAGACCTGTATGGGCTACCACTTAAACCATGTCACGCCCCAGAACCAGAATACTGGAGAGCGGGGGCGTACATAGCCAGCTACGTATATTGAAATAGAATACATCTCAACTATACGGTCACGGCTGTCTGGATATGAGGGTTTACTACAAGCCAGCAGTCTCTTAAGGTCAAACCTACTGTCTCAATCTCAAGCAATTAATATAGTTACAAGATGTTTGATCACCAAATATACAATAAAAGGCATCACAAATATTACATATTAGCTGATCATGAAGCTAGTCGTACAAAATGCTAGGACTAGCAAGAGTTAAGTTATACATGATCAACCCTAGGATTTGTTAATCATGTTTACAGCCCGTAGGCAGACAGTAAGTAAAGTGCATCGAGCTAACAGGTGCTCGTCGGCTAAACGCCTCAAAAGAATAAATTTACAATAGAGTGAGCGAAACAAAATAGAAAACCCACTCGTAGCCCGGGTTCCTTCTAGTCGCCACCATCGGGCTGGAGGTTCGGTAGATCCTCGGGTGCTGCTCCGAAATCTGGCCACACAAAACCAGCTGGGTCAAACCCCAGAAAGAGCAAGTGCCACAAAGGAGGCCATAAAATAAGAACAAAAGCCAGCATATCAGAACATAATAAAATGGAAGAAAGTACAAGTAATAAAGAGTGTCACAAGACAATAAACGACTAGTGACGTGGGACCATTCCGGGAGCCAGGTTACAATCCTTAAACCAAACAAAGACCGAGGTTGTAATCCTTCGCCTGAATAGCACTCTGTCTCCACCCATTTATTGTTTAAGGTAAATAAAACAATCATGCTCAGGAGTACCAGGTACTGGGCCTAGACAAGACTTAGACAGGGCTAGACAACATCCAATCACAAGCGGCCAAACAAAAGCTACGGCTTACTACTTTAACTAGCTAGGGTTATCACAAGCCTAGTTACTAACAAGATGCAATAAGAATTTTCCAGTCCCAAGCCCTGCAGACCATCCAGTTATCCTTCCGCGGGTTGAGAGTATATTTGGGTACATCGTCCAGGAAACGATATACCCTTAGGTGACTTAGAGAGTGCAACACATGACAGTGTGCTGGAAATGTGCTCTACTCGTCGGCAAGCTACAAGTCCATTAAGAGCGCCCAGATAACAAGATTGCCTGTGACGGGGAATTCTCCATGAACTATAGTTAGATCTAGTCATTAGTCTAATTCATATTCAGTATGAATCCCTGACCGTGGGAACCAGGGAGTCACGTCCTAGACATGATGCGAGACAAGACAAGTGGATTGCACAAGCAAACAAGCAGGAACACCCACGGTGTCAAGTTGATTATACGAGTCAAGTTACAAGTTACAAGTTAAGTCAAGTCAGGAGTGCGCCGCCACGGGCCACTATCAAGTTATCAAGATAAATCATGTCAGGGTACTTGTCAGGAGTGCGCCACGACGGGCCACTATCATGTCAGGTTGGTCATGTCAGGAGTGCACCACTACGGGTCACTGTCGTGTTATGCTAGTTCCTTGTCATACCATGCCATGTACAATAGTCATTCCAAACATATTAAGTAAAATCAGTTCATGACAAAAGGCGTAAGGATATAAAATGGGCGTAAAATATCTAATAAAATTTCAATATACAGGACTATAGAAGAGCCAAGCTTAAGAAAAAATAAAACCAAATCTCCATGATTGGACAGATTACGCAAGGATTTATACGGCGCATGGAAGAACTGCGTAAGGGCTGCCTTGCGCATAGGGTCAAGGGGGCACAGGGTTAATAGGATTGGGTTGCACATGATATGGACTGCGCAGTGGGTGGGTTGCGCAGAACTGCCTTGCACAAAGGTTGCCTTGCGTATAGGTTGCCTTGCGCAAGGATTAGACTGTGCAGGGGTCGGCATGCGCATGGCTGGCTTGCGCATGGATGGCTTGCGCCAGCGCAATCCAGTGCAGCGCAAAGCACTGGCTGAGGTCATGCGCAATCGGCCATGCACTAAAGAGCATAGGCTGGGGGTACGCAATCGGCCATGCGCTAAAGAGCGCAAGGCAGAGGGATGTTCTTCCTGGCCGAGAGTAAGTCCAAGAACACCAAGAACTTCAATTCTTCGTAACTTGGCCAAATCAAAACCAAATCTAGATTTTTAAAGTTCTAACTTGAGTAAAATCGAATTCTCTTCCACATGGAAGCATCAAAAACCCATAAAATCCAAGTAAAATAGATCAAAACCATGTAAATTCGAAAATAACTAAAACTTAGATCTAGAACAATGGAGACTCCAAATCGTAAAATGCTAAGTTCTAATGTTGTTCTCCATGTCCTAATCTAGCTAATGGACAAATAAAATTGGGTCCTTATGTGGTGGCAAGGTGCACTTGCCTATGGGTTGGGGAGTTGTGTAGAGGAAGGAAGAAGAAGAAGTTGTAGGAAATTAATGGAGTTATGGAGGAGAGAGAAAAGGTTGGTGGGTTTTAATGAGGGTGGTTGTGTTGTGTTGAGGGTGGAGTGTAGGTTAAGGTGTTCTATGCATAATAAACCAAACCAAACCAATCCTACTCCAAAATAAAACCAAGCCATGGTTCAAAACCTGTTACGAGAAACCAAAATCCATAAGTCGAGAAAATAAAATACGTGCCAAAAATCAAATTACGAGCATAAATACGAAATACGGGAAATGGGGGTGACAATTTATGCAAACGTCGTCGTTGCCCTAGTTGGGAATTTACAATGTTTGCAATAAATGTTGGTATAGGGATTAGATGACGTTTGCAGTAACGTTTATAAACGTCAATAATAGTACAAAAATGGTTAACAATTTTAACATTTTTACAGTAGAAACGTTGGCATACAAACTTATTTCCAACATTTTATAAAACGTTGGAATTATTTTTACCAACCTTTGTCGAAGAAAACGTTGGGTTGTGACTTTCCAAGGTTTTCCAAAAAATGGTTGGATTTGTGTTTCCAACCTTTTCTAAAAAAAGTTGGTTTTTTCCAACGTAATTCCACAAACATTGAAAATATAATTTTGGATGGTACTTTCCCAATAATTTACTAAATACGTCGTAAATTTAACCTATTTTCCAACAATTTTCCAAAATGTTGGAAGTTGTGTTAATGGGTGATAATTTTCAAATAATTGGACAAACATATCAAGAATTTAACTATTTTTCCAACGTTTTACCTAACCACTGGATTTGCTACAAAAATTGGTTAAAAATATCTGCCACGATCGCACAAAATATAAATGTGCTTGTACATATAAAAATTTCAGATCCCATCACAAACATGTAAATGCATCTACCACCAAACAATCGAACAAAATATTAATATAAAATTATTGCAAATCAAAATATTGTCTGTGTAAAAAGTCTTTATATCTTTATTCATTCACCAAAATACAAGCTTATTCAAAGTAAAAATTAGACAATCTTCATGAATCCATATAAGTAACTTGACCATGCATGTAAACCTGTAAAAAAAAAGAAATTAAAATTAGGACATACGAGTAAATAATGAATATTTTTAAGATTTACTGTGCAAGTTGACCTTCTCCACTAATCAGTTCTTTTTCGCCCTCTTCATAGCCATGAGATCCTGAATTAATGAACACAAGAAAAGAAGAGTAAATTTTAAGGATATTTAATATAAATGTCAAAGTTCAATGCTTTAATTTAAAGAGGAACTTCTATATATATATGGTGTACTGTTCCATTTTTTTAAATTCATGAAGTGAAGGAACTACCTCTAAGTTTTCCAAGACTATGGAGTTTTATAACCTAGAGAAGAAACTGATTTGCTAACCCAAATGAATCAAGCTATCCTAATAATTTTTATTCAGTGAACATTGAAAAAAATTATAGAAAGTTAAATATAACAAGGAGAATCCTAATAATTTTTACGAATTTGCAGACTGCCAACAAAGAGAAGCCATGCTACTAGTAGAGGAGAAATAAAAAAATCTTAATAACTTATCACCATAATATAGGAGAAATAAAAAATTCTAACCTCACAATAGCTTCAAAATTGAGATCGTGGTACAGTGTGCGTTTACGCTTGCTTTGGTCGTTGCAGTTGCGCTTGCTTTGGTGGTTGCAGTTATATTCGCTTTGATGGTTGTGTTTGTCTTCTTGATTGAACCTCTGATTGTATATGTGCCGACTGATGCAATATTGGAGGTGATGTGTGCTCAAAATTGTTTTCAAAAAACTAACATTATAAATACAAGAAAATATTACATGCAATCCATCAAATAAATTTAGCTCATATACATCTAATAGTTGATAAATTCTAACCTGTTCTATGCCAGAAGATACATCGTGTGGAGATTGTGAGAAAGCACCCATATCACGCCGATGACTCTCAAGTAAATTTTGTATTTGTGCTTCCATTTGATCATTCATCCGAGATTCCACAGCAGATAACTTTTCTTGAATCTGGAGTTCCATCTGCTCTTTCATTTCAGTTTTGTTTCTCTTATTTTCAGCCATCATCTCACGACAAACCCTTTCATTTTCAGCCTCCATTTCATGTCGCAGGTTCTCCAACTCTTGTTGATGTTGTGTTTCAATCTCCCTCCTCTCATCCTGGGACAGTTTATACGATAGTCCGAATACCATAGTCGGGGTAGCACCGAGCCCATATGTCCCCACACGACCGTGCCTATCACGTCCCATAACTCGCTCGTATATATCATCTCGTGCAACACCGGTCTCTGGATTTTCCGCTTCTAGTTCATCCATCTCTTGCTGTAAAATCAACTCATGTTCATATAAACATAACTACAATTTAGATAAACTTATGAAAAGTGTAAATAATAAAATAAAATAAAATTAGAAGTAAGATCATACAATCACCTTAGCTGCTATTTCATTTACTGGCCCTTTTCCTTTAGTTACATGTGTCTCCTTGTATACCATCCTACGAGTTGGCTCGTATCCAATGGATTTAGCCAACTATAAGTATAAAGAATCAATGCGTCAGATTATTAGTAATAAACCTGCTTTCCTAGTACATTAAAAAATGTATGAACTAATAAATTAAATTAAATTTGTTCTACCTTATTTCTAACTTCAGCATGGGGAGTTCTACCAGATGTGTGTGGTGTTGTCCAATTTTTACGAATGGCTTTATTCTTTTCACTTTTGGCCTGGTACAAAGAAAAATACAAATATACAAGAAAATATTATGATAAACCGAAAACCACTGCTTCCATAAATACAAATATACCTTTCCCTTATCAGAATCCCAATAGTAGATGAGTCTTGGCCACTGACTTTCCTCGACCCTTGGGGGGCAATGCTTCAACCGTTCCTCATTAGTCTTATACTTAGTATGACGCTTTACTTCGGCCTTCCACTCCTTCCATTTTCTTCTGACAGACGCCATCATAAATTTTCTCATCTGGTCCATGGCGTTCGTATTTTCCTATTTAAATGAAATGTAAAGAAAAAAATTATGTAATTATTCACATATGTAAATTACGACACAAAGTAATTTAATATTGCTAGGTGGTTATTCATCTACTTTACCTTAATATGAGTCCAAATTGCATTCTTCCCAATGTCTGGTACATGCCTCCAATCAAGGTAAGTTAAAGGTGCTAGGTGGCCATTTCGTGCTAGAACCCCTAAATTTGAAGCAAGTCTGGAACATGTTTTCTCAATTTGTTGGCCAAGATTGTTGACATGAATCTCTAGAATGCCACCATCTTCTGCCCATCCCCTATGCATTAAAGTAGGACCATGGACTCGTCTATGCTCCTCCTGGCTGGAATTCGGGTCTAAGTATAAAATAGGCCAACATAAAAATAATTAATGCACAATAATATTAAAACCCTGAAGTTTAACTTTAATAATATTAATATCACAAATATGTGTGATGTTAAGATTATTATTACCTGTCACTTGATCTTCTAGTTGTTCGTTGTTGCCGAACAATACTCCTGTTTGCTCCTCCTCAGAAATAGTAGGAGGTGGCCAATTCAAAGGAGGTTCGACCATGACAGTGTTGGCACCTACTTGCTCTTGTTCTTCAATAACGGTAGGTATAGCTCCCCTATTCAATTGGTTGCGTCTACTTGTCGCCATGGGATTTTAGCTTGACTACAATCAAAAAATGTATAAGAGAAAATGCATAATGGCATAGTAGATCATATGTTACTTTTAATGAAGAAAGGATCTAAACAAACTTGAACATGAGAGTGTGCAGTATCACACTTACTATTGCCATAGAAGAAGATGAGAGAATGCTTAAGAAATTTGAACTCATAAAAGATGACTTAAGAAGACCTCGACAAATATGGTGACTGTGGTGAATAACAGCTACTGAAGTACAAATGAATTAAGAGCTCAACCATAGTAAGCCCAAGATATATCATAAATATGGTAACTGTGGTGAATAACAGCTACTGAAGTACAGAGACCTCGACAAACGTATAACTAATGCATTTAGAGTATGGTCAATGAAATGGGGACATGTTTATAGGAAAACTATTAAAACTGACCCCTTTACAGATTAGACTACATAGGAAACCTCAAAAGACACCAAACATGCTTTATTATATATGCAAAAGCAGGGAATCAAGAAGATCCATGAACACATTTTGAGTTCAATATTTAATAAAATAAAAACTAACATGTTAAGAGAGCATAAAGTGCAAAAGTCAGTCACAATAATGTTTAGAAGTAAATAATTCATGCAAATTCTATGTTTAATGTTGCTAGTCTCGCAAGTAACTAATTCATGTTTATAGGGAATCATAATAATATTAATGTTGCTAGTCTCGCAAGTAACTAATATTATTATGATAATTCTATGATTGAAATGTTAAGAGAGCATGTTTATAGGGAATCAAGAAGTAACTTCCCCATATGAAGAAAGAACCCTTTTTCCACCTTTCGTACCACCAATACAAGGAAGACCCTTCTCAGCTGGTATAAAAACAATTCTACTGATCTTTTCACAAAAGGCATTGTCATAGAGAGTTGTAAAATTAGAAAATATTGAGTCCAAAACAGAACCAGCTAAAGACCATAGTTCAAGGGAGATCTCAAATCGTGGACTTGAAAATTCAGCCTCAAAATCTTCAGGATCTTCTCTATGGGTCATCGCTTGACTCCCGAGCAACTCTACTTTCCTTGCGCATTCAATAATGGTATCAGCTTGTGAAGATGTACAAAGACCCACTTTTCTTAAACTGTGAAGCCATCCATCTGTAGTAAATCTTTCACTAGGAAATTTGTTTTGCACCCCCGAAAAAACTGATCTAAGTAAAGAATCAGAGGGATCAAGTAGGTCCCTTGGTTAAAATAACTCAGCACAAAGTTCATTTGCATTAGATAAAAAGTTGGTTTTCTTCAAAGTATTCACTGTATTAAAATCTAATTGCAGGTCTTTCCAATTCATATACAAATAAAGTAAAATATCTTCATGTTCACCTACAGTTTTTCCTTCAAAGCCAGGTAATGCAAACTTGACAAGTACTTCTTGATCATTTAACTCACGGACACCCAAAGCATGAAGAAAGAGATTTTCATCCCATGAATAAGAAAGACACCACTCATCCTTGGGATGAAAAAATGCAGTTGGTGAAACTGTGCAATGATCAGAGCCAACCAACCTTGTATAGGAATTCATCACTGTTTTATATATATGAAGTTCTCTCAACATGTCTAGGTCTTCTCTTTTGTAAACACAGATAGTAGATGACACAGAATCTGATGCAAACAATGTGAACAACCTATCACGATCTTCGTTCGATAAAGTAGCTGGCTCAGAAAAGTAACCGGCATGTTTGTTAGCAAGTAACTTGGAGACTATTACCTGCCCAAGCGATTGACCAGATGCTGGGAAAAAGTAAGATGCTGCCCCACATTCCAGGAAGGACATATCATATACAGGTATGTTCAATTGATTCAACACACTCAGTAACCATGGATATCTTGATTTTGTCAATTCAAATGCATTAAGATATGACTTAGTCAGTTGTAAATCCACAATATCATTCCCAAAAGACTCCAGCCTATCAGAGACTGTAAAATCATGCCCAGAACTTTCTCCTTCACTATCCAAGTTTGAAACTCCTGAAATAGGATACACGTCCATAACTGGTGGTATAAATACTGACTGGTTCTCTTTTATGCGACATAGGACGGCATGATTTAGAAATGCGGGAATTAAAGGCCAGTCTAATACTAGTGCAAGATCACCTTTTATTTCCCTAAATGTTTTCCAAAAGAGTCGTATCCACTCAGGTCTTGGTCCACCACCTCACAATTCTGTATTGCTGTCCCACGAAACCCATGGAGTGTTATTACTATCGATTACAAATTTTACCCACTCTTCATCAAAGAGATGCCTCAGATGATTTGACAACAAGTGGGCGAAGAAAGTCTTCAATTTCAAAAATCTATGGACAGTCTGGTCAAACAAAAAATCAGCAAGAAGTGGTTTTTCTAAACATTATGGAAAGTAACTAATTCCCTATAAACATGCTCTCTTAACATTTTAATCATAATAATATTAATGAGCTAGTCTCGCAAGTAACTAATTCATGCTCGCAATTTCACTTAAAAGTAACAATATGGCAAAAATCAGTTTAGAAGTATCAGTAAAATAATATGCAATGTTTACCTTACAAAAAAGAAAGTTTTTCTTGATGCAGGCAAGACCAAGATTAAAAGTTCATATCGAGAAGAGTAAAGAAAGAAAGAGTATGATACCAAGGCTTAACTACATAAATTATAAGAGAAAAACAAATTGATATAGGACAGGATGCAAAAAAGCCTGAATAAAGAGTGTGACTTGATACATAACCAAAAAATTATGGAATTCAGATTGCAAAAACATATACTGAAACTGAAACTCCAAACTTCAAAGAATCAAAAACAGAAAATGAAATATGGATTTTCCTAATCATCTTTGTCATCCCACCTACTTGGTTCCTCGTCGACTTCAACTCCATCGACACCTTGTTGAACCCAACTAATATCATCATCACGTGTGAATGGTGTCTCGTCCAAATGTTGCTCGTCCCATAACTCTATTTCATCTGCCATATATCTATGAGTTGTAAATTTCTCCCCAAACACATCAAAAAAAATCTCGGGGCTTTGTCTTAACAACTACATGCCAGTCATTCTCGACGAGGTCTTGTACATAAAATACTTGTTTTGCCTGAGATGCTAGTATAAAAGGTTCATCTGTTATTTGTTGCCGAGTATACAACAAACGACGAAAGTTTACTAGCGTAAATCCAAAATCATCTCGCTCGATGAGACCTCTACTATTGTCAACCCAGTCACACTTAAACAAAACAAACCTATACTCTTTAGAATAATAGAGCTCAATGATGTCTGTCAATATCCCATAGAAATTAACGTCTCCAGATATAGGATTTCTATCTCTTGCACTTGCATAACTTTCAGTCATTGCCTTTAACATGACTCCACTATTTTGTGTGGTTCTTTTTTGCTCACGGGCCTTTGTATGATACCGAACACCATTTATAATGTATCCTGTGAATCTTTTTGCTTTCTTAAGGGGGCCCAAAGCTAACATCCGGATTTCCTGTGATATCTCTACATTAGCTTCCTCGATCAACTTTGTCACCTATTTCAAAGGAGAAAAATATTATGCAATTCACTTAGGAGGTTACCTATTTAACAGTAAAAGTTTTTAAATATCAATTTTTTGCTTACATGATCCTTAAACCATAAATGAAATGTTTCATTATGAATACGGTCAACATCATGTGGTCTGAGACGAAAATTACCCCTAATTGACATACGATGAGCCATGTAATAGAAAAACACCATATCAATGTAATGTCTTAAATGGCTACAAAATAGAAGACTTAATAATGTAGCATACTTACTCTAGAAATGGTAAAATTTATCGGTATTGACTAGCACATTGTTGGGAAAGAAACGCGGAAACCTTTCCCCAAACCGGAGAGTACCTGCGAGAGGACCGAGCAATACAACGCACGAACCCAAAACAAGCACACAAAACAATCCACGCAGACACAGAGAATTTTTGACGTGGAAACCCTTGCGGGAAAAAAACCACGGGACGATCGGAGTCGAACCCTGAGAAGCCTCCACTAATGGAATAGAAGAATTACACCCTCTACAAACTCCTCCCGATCCAAATCGGATCCCCACAACACTCAGAGATAAGAACAATGATTACAAGGCTACGAAGAGCGAGAACGATGAGTAGAGATTACCCGAACACAATCTCCTTCGAACAGCGACCTTCAATCCTCCGTCTTCTTCTCCGAAGTTGTAATGGCACTCTTGCCTCCTTCCTCTCTCAAACTTGTGTTACTTGCGATAATGAGTTAGGGTTGAGAAAACTCAATATATCTCCCTAATCCCGCAACCAACCTGGACCGTTGGATTAGATCCAATGATGAAAACTCATCCAGAAATCTGCTTCAGCCCCCGACGACACAGAGTTCGGCCAGAACTCTATGTGGGGCAACCAGCACCTACTGGCCAAACCCTGGAACGGCCAGACCGAGTTCGGCCAGAACTCGGCCTAGGACCGAGTTTGGCCCAAACTCGGATCCCCTGCTTCCAGCAGCTCCAGCAGCAGCAGCAGCAACTCCGTCGTCTACTTCCCGAGCTTCTCCGACATCGGACGGCGCTCGTCGCACTCCGGGGTCTTCTCCACATAGGTTGGGAACCCCTCCCACTCTAACAAATCTCCCCCTTCACAACTATGGGGAGGACGTCGTCATCTCGACGATCTGCCTGCAGTACTCAAACTTCCTCCTTGGTAAAATCTTCGTGAACATATCAGCTCCGTTGTCGTCTGTATGCACCTTCTCAAGCTCCGCGTCCTTCTTCTCAACCACATTGCGTATCCAATGATACCGAGTCTCGATGTGCTTGGACCGGCTATGAAACGTCTGATTCTTCACCAGGTGAATAGCACTCTGACTGTCGCAAAGCAAAGTATACTGCTCTTGCTTCAGTCCTATTTCCTGCAACAGCTTCTTCATCCACAACAGCTCCTTGCAAGCCTCCGTCGCCGCAATCTATTTTGCCTCCGTCGTCGACAAGGCAACACACTTCTGCAACCGCGACTACCACGACATCGCTCCTCCCGCAAACATCATCACGTAGCCCGAGGTCGATCGCCTCGTGTCTACATCTTCAGCTATATCAGCATCGGTATACCCAACCAGCTTCGGCTCGTCACCACCAAAGGAAAGTCTCCAATCAGCAGTGCCCTGAAGATATCGTAGAATCTACTTGACCGCACTCCAATGTACCCTTCCAGGATTTGAAAGATATCTGCTAACCGTACCAACTGCATGAGCAATATCTGGCCTCGTACACACCATAGCATACATCAGGCTTCCCACAGCTGAGGCATATGGAACCCGCTCCACATCTTCCTTTTCGTCCTCGGTAGATGGACACTGTTTCTCAGTGAGCTTAAAGTGAGCCGCGAGGGGGGAACTCACTTTCTTCGACCCGTCCATCCCGAAACGCTGAAGTACCCGGTGAATGTACTTCTTTGGGGACAAGTGTAGCAGCTTGGACTCTCTCTCTCGGCTGATCTCCATCCCAAGAATAGTCTTTGCTGCGCCCAAATCCTTCATAGAGAAGGCCGCGCCCAGTTGGCGCTTCAACTCCGCTATTATAGTGGCATTCCGACCCACTAATAGCATATCATCAACATAGAGCAATAAGATGATAAAATCATCATCGGCAAAATACCTCACAAATGCACAATGGTCCGACGTCGTCCGTGCATAACCATGCTCCCCCATAAATGACTCGAACTTTCTGTACCACTGCCTCGAAGCCTGCTTCAGACCATACAAGCTCTTCCTCAACCGGCAGACCAAATGTGACTTGCCCTTCTCACAGAATCCCTCCGGCTGCTCCATGTACAACTCATCCTCAAGATCACCGTGGAGGAATGCCGTCTTCACGTCCATCTGCTCGACCTCCAAGTCGAAACTGGCTGCTAATGCTAGCACCACCCGAATAGACGAATGCTTGACGACAGGCGAAAAGATCTCATCATAATCCACGCCTTTCCGCTGACCGTAGCCTTTGACTACCAGCCTCGCTTTGTATCGAGGGCGAGTAGCATCTTCCGTCTGCTTCACTCTGAACACCCATCGATTCTTCAAAGCCTTCTTGCCCTTTGGCAACCGCACCAGATCATAAGTGGAATTGGTGTGCAAGAAACTCATCTCCTTCTGCATAGCCACCATCCACTCCTGCCTGTGTTCGTCTTCCATAGCCTCTGCAAAACTTTCGGGCTCCCCCCCGTCAGTCAATAGCACATACTCATCCGGTGAGTATCTCGTAGATGGTCGACGATCCCTGTCACTCCTTCTCAGTGGAGCCACTGGTGCTGGCTGTATACCGACAGCCTCCGCCCCTTCAGGAACTACCTCTCCGGCATGCTCATCCTCCTGAGGGATACCCTGACCACCATCAGCAGGCTGATGATCAAGGTTGGGAGCAACTCCATGTACCGCCTCCCCCATAACTGGATCCTCTGCGATGTCCTCTGGAAACTGCTCGAAGCGAAATGACTCTAACTCAGGCAATTCCTCAGCTTCAGAAGGCGTCTCAGAATCCTGAGTGTTGGTCATGGTCTGATCCTCGACGAACACCACGTCCCTGCTTCTGTAGAGCTTTTTTTCCACTGGGTCGTAGAGTCTATAGCCAAACTCATCCCGACCATAGCCGACAAAGACGCATCGCCTCGTCTTCGGCTCAAGTTTGGTCCTCTCGTCCTTCGGTACATGCACGAAGGCTTTACAACCAAACGCCCGCAGGTGATTGTATGACGGCTCTTTGTCGTACCATACTTTGTCAGGCACATCACCCTACAAAGGAGCACTAGGAGACAAATTAATAATATAAGCAGCTGTGAGAAGAGCCTCACCCCAATAACTGCCCGACAAGTTTGCTTCTGACAGCAAACACCGCACCCTCTCCATCAGTGTCCTGTTCATGCGCTCCGCTACACCATTGAGCTGAGGTGTCTTTGGCGGAGTCTTCTGGTGTCGTATCCCTTGCTCTCTGTAATACGCATCAAAGGGACCGATGTATTCGCCGCCATTGTCGGACTGAACACACAATAACTTCTTGCCCGTCTCCCTTTCAACAGAGGCCTGAAACTCCTTGAAAGTAGGCAGCACCTGATCCTTGGTCTTTAAGGCATAGACCCAAACCTTTCTGGAACAGTCATCAATAAAAGTCATAAAGTAAGAAGCACCACCAAGAGATTTTACCTTCATAGGAACGCAGACATCCGAGTGAATCAACTCGAGCAACGCCGGCTTCCTCGAACTTGGGTGACTTTGGAAAGACACCCTATTTTGCTTCCCAGCTAAACAGTGCGTACATTTTTCCAACTTTGTAGACTTGAGCCCCGGAATCACTTTCCTATTCACCAAGTAGCTCATCCCCTTCTCGCTGATATGGCCGAGCCGCCTGTACCACAACTCGGTAGACGCATCACTGACTGCGTTCACCTCTTGTGCCCCCTTTGTGCTCCCCTCCATATAGTAGAGACCGGACTTCTTGCTTCCTCTGGTAATCACCATCGAACCTCTGGAAAGCTTCCACGAACTGTTCCCGAAGAGACTGAAGAATCCCTCGTCATCCAACCTTCCAACCGACACCAGGTTGAAACGGATATCAGGGATATGACGAACATCCTTGAGAATAAGAACCGCACCCGTCTTCGTTCTCAAATGCACATCTCCAACGGCAATCGCCTTCGACACATCTCCGTTGCCCATCTTCAACCCGCCACAGTCGCCTGTCGTGTAAGTGACAAACAGTGCCCTATTGTGAGATACATGTGCTGAAGCCCCTGAGTCCACCAGCCAAGAATTGTCATCGCAGGCGAGGTTATTAATGACCTTATCACCTACGACGATCACATCGCCTCCATGCACCGAGGCCGCCGCTATAGTGTTCTCTTCTTGCTTTCCCTTGTCGCCCTTCTTCTCTCTCTTCCAAGCGAAACAATTCCGCTTGATATGGCCCTTCTTACCGCAATGGTAACACTCTGAGTCCTCGTAACGACCCTTGGACTTCCCCCTGCTCTTGTCTCTGCCACCACCTGGACCCCTGCTTTTGCCCCTTCCGCGGCTCTCTGAAACAAGTGCCTCTGAGTGGTGGGATGTGGATGAAGTGCCCTGAGAACGTCTCCGCATCTCTTCATTCAGCACCCCGCTCTTGGCAAACTCCAGACTGACCACGCCCTCTGGAGCAGAAGCGATCATAGATACTCGTACGGTCTCCCACGAGTCTAGCAAAGTACACAGCAGCCACAGTCCCTGAACTTCGTCGTCGAACTTGACTCCCATAGAAGATAGCTGGTCAACCACGCCCTGGAACTCACTCAAGTGATCCGAAATAGATGCCCCATCCTTGTACCGCAGACCCATCATCGTTCGGATCAGGAACAACTTGTTTACCCCGGTCTTCTTCGCATACAAGGATTCCAGCTTATCCCACAACGTCTTCACGTGCTCAATATTGGCAACGTGGTTGTACACGTTCTCATCAACAAACTGCCGTATGTACCCGCACACCTATATATGCTGGAATGTCCAGTCCTCCTCGGATTTATTACTGGGCCTCTCGGATACAAACACGGGTAGATGCAGCTTCTTGACAAATAGTAAATCTTTCATCTTGCTCCGCCAATAATGATAGTTTGTGCCATTAAGGTTCACCATGCGCACCGGCTTCGCGTCCATCTCTCCTCTCTGGTTCCTCTGTCAACTCCTGACACCCTTTGAACCTGGCTCTGATACCACTCTGTTGGGAAAGAAATGCGGAAACCTTTCCCTAAACCGGAGAGTACCTGCGAGAGGACCGAGCAATACAATGCACGAACCCAAAATAAGCACACAAAACAATCCACGCAGACACAGAGAATTTTTGACGTGGAAACCCTTGCGGGAAAAAAACCACGGGACGATCGGAGTCTAACCCTGAGAAGCCTCCACTAATGGAATAGAAGAATTACACCCTCTACAAACTCCTCTCGATCCAAATCGGATCCCCACAACACTCAGAGATAAGAACAATGATTACAAGGCTACGAAGAGCGAGAACGATGAGTAGAGATTACCCGAACACGATCTCCTTCGAACAGCGACCTTCAATCCTCCGTCTTCTTCTCCGAAGTTGTAATGGCACTCTTGCCTCCTTCCTCTCTCAAACTTGTGTTACTTGCGATAATGAGTTAGGGTTGAGAAAACTCAATATATCTCCCTAATCCCGCAACCAACCTGGACCGTTGGATTAGATCCAATGATGAAAACTCATCCAGAAATCCGCTTCAGCCCCCGACGACACAGAGTTCGGCCAGAACTCTGTGTGGGGCAACCAGCACCTACTGGCCAAACCCTGGAACGGCCAGACCGAGTTCGGCCAGAACTCGGCCTGGGACCGAGTTTGGCCCGAACTCGGATCCCCTGCTTCCAGCAGCTCCAGCAGCAGCAGCAGCAACTCCGTCGCCTACTTCCCGAGCTTCTCCGACATCGGACGGCGCTCGTCGCACTCCGGGGTCTTCTCCACATAGGTTGGGAACCCCTCCCACTCCAACACACATATCGATGTACTTGTGCATATGTTATGTCATCAAGTACAAATGCCACTGACTTCCCTAATTTACGGCCCACTTCTAAATCAATAGAATTAGATACACCGTCATCGTTCCTTACCGGTCGACTGGACTTGGTCTCAATATCATTTAGGTACCTTGAGAAAAATGTTAAACACTCTTCTACCCAATATCCTTGTACAATTAAACCCTCTGGATGACTGCGGGTCCTCACATAATTCTTCAATGTGGACAAGTATCTACGATGGGGATTTGGTTAGTTATAAATAATGCTTTTCATAAGAAACAAAAATAATATAAATACAAAAATAATAAATGATATCATACCTCTCAATAGCATACATCATTCGGTAGTGTGGTGGACCTCCTATGATCGCTTCTTCTGTTAAATAAATGACTAAATGCTCCATGACATCAAAAAATGCAGGCAAAAATATCCTCTCAAGATGGCAGAGTGTGAGCACAATGCGGGTTTGAGCATGTTCTAAATCCTTTACATTCATCGTTTTTGAGTACATAGTCCTAAAATAGTTACTCAATTCAATCAACGGTCCAAGCACATTCTTGGGCAAAACATTTCTCAAAGAAATAGGAAGCTCTTGCATCAAGATATGGTTGTCATGACTCTTAAGTCCTGATATAATACGTTGTTTAAGGTTAACACGACGTGATATGTTCGAAGAATAACCATCCGGGACTTTTACCACCTTCAACATTTTACACACTATATCTCTGCATTTATTGTCCAACGTGAAACAAGCAGGCGACAAATAATATTTGTTGTTTGTCCGTTTTTGAGGATGCAATGTCTTGCGAATACCGAATTCTTTTAGATCTTTACGAGCATTTAAATTATCCTTTCCCTTTCCATCAACATTTAATATAGTCCAAAGCACATTGTCACACACATTCTTTTCAATATACATTATGTCAAGATTGTGGCGAAGCAAATTGTCCTTCCAATAATCTAACTCAAAAAATATACTTCGTTTCTTCCAATTATATGTTAAGGCTCCTTCTCCTTTAACCGTCCTTCTCCTCTTTCGTTCTGACTCTGGATCTTTTCCAAACTTATTATCAAAGTCTTTTATTTCAGCGTACACTTCGTCTCCTGACAGTAGAGTGGACTTTGTATCCATCTCTATTGTACCATCAAAAGAGACTTTATCCATGCGAAATTTATGTCCTTCCGGTAGCCATCGACGATGGCCCATATAGCATTGCTTACCTCCGTTAGACAACCATCGAGAATGAGTATATTTATGACAACAAGGGCATGCCAATTTACCTTTTGTGCTCCACCCCGACAAAATTGCATAGGCAGGAAAATCACTTATTGTCCATAGCAATGATGCACGCATTTTAAACATCTGATTACTAATTTCATCATAAGTGTCTACTCCAACCCACAATTGCTTCAACTCATCCATTAGAGGACGCAAATAAACATCGATGTTATTTCCTGGCCCATGAGGACCATCAATTAGTATCGATAATATCATAGAAGGTTGTTTCATACATAACCATGGTGGCAAATTATATGGTATTAAAATTACTGGCCACGTGCTATGTGCAATACTCATGCTTCTAAATGGATTAAACCCGTCACTAGATAAGCCAAGCTTGACATTTCGTGGGTCCTTGGCAAAATCTGGATATTTCTCATGACGACACCCTTCTCGTTGCCGATGATGACACCCCAGCTCAGTGGGGGAAAACTTAGTCGACGCTGAGCCATCGACGGCGGGCACGACAGTGTGCTCGACCTCGACCATCCAGTCGAGCCTTCTCTCGCGTGCCTTTCTCGGAGAGCGCGGCTCAGGCGACAACTACGCGACCCCCTCCCTGTTGGCGTAAGCGCTCTAGTAGGCGGCTCGAGAAGATGTGATCGCACCGCCGTTGGACGTTTGACTCCGACCAGGAATCAACGATGGAGATGCGCCAATTCCTAGCCAGCCTGTTGGCTAGGCCAGCCAAGGACTAGAAAAAGGATTCAACTTTATCGAGCAGAGATCAACGCCACTTCGCACTTCGAGCTCTAGACTCTCCCCAATCGCGGTCGGAGTACGTCACCACCGATACCTCCTTCCTGTATAACAGGTACCTCCTCTTCTTCTTTGGTAATCGATCCCCCCAATGGCGACTCCCTGACACTTGGTTGTGTGATACTCCCTTGAACTACCACTACTAAAATCTGCTCCATTAGCGACGTAAATTTAGCGACGTTAGTATAAGTCGCTAAATTATGCACATTAGCGACGTTTAATTGAAACGTCGCTAATAGTCGCTATTAGCGATAAAAATAGCGATGTGACAACGACGTATATTAGTTACATGAGCTAGTCGTCGTGAAACGTTGCGATGATGTCGCTAATAGCGAATAATTTAGAGAAGTAAGGATGAATGTCGCTAAATTCTAATTAAATTCCCCCAAATGATTTATTTTTCCCTATTTTACTCTCTCACTCTCTCTCCTTCCCCCTCCGGCACTCTCACTCTCTTCGGCGACTCTCACTCTCTCCGGCGACTCTCCTTCCTCTCCCGTACGTGACTCTCCCCTCTCTCTCTATTTTGGTTGTTGGTGGTTGGGGGGTGCGGGTGGCTCGGTGGGAGGGGCAGGGGGTGCGGGTGGTTGGGGGGTGAGGAATGGTCCGATGGGTAGAGGGTGAGGGACAGAGGGGATACGGGTGGTTGGGTGGTGAATGGGGGATGGGACAGGGGGTGAGGGCGGCTGGAGGTAAGGAGGGGTGCTCGGGGGAGGGAAGGGTTAGGGTTCGGGTTAGGGGTGGGTGTGTGTAGGACGGAAGGGGCAGGGGGTGAGGGTGGCTGGGGGTGAGGAGGGGGGCTGGGAGGAGGGGAGGGTTAGTGTTCGGGTTAGGGTTAGGGGTGGTTGATGGAGGAGGGGAGCAGGGGTGAGGGGGTTGGAGAGGGGAGGGGGGCTGGGGGGAGGGATAGGGTTCGGGTTAGGGGTGGGGGTGAGGAGGGGGTGTTGGGTGGAGGGGAGGGTTAGGGTTAGGGTTCGGGTTAGGGTTAGGGGTAGTTGGTGGGGGAGGGGAGCAGGAGGGGTGGAAGGGCTGGGGAGGGAAGGGGGCTGGTGGGAGAGGGGTTATGGATAGGGTTCGGATTAGGGTTAGGGGTGGTGTAGGGGGAAGGGGTGCGGGGGGGCTTGGTCAGGGGCACCGATAGTACCAAAAAATCTGATAATTTTGTAATAATTATTTGTTTTCTGACACCGAAAAATGTGATACTTCAATTCGAAAGCACCGATAGTGACGATATTTGTAACAAGTAGTTTTGTTGGTTGGTTAATTGGTAACATAGTGATCAGGACATAGTCCCTGCAGTCATTCGACAGGCGAGGCAGAAACTATGTAGTCGTAGATAAAGTTGACTATCCTCCGACCCTCATCCCTCGACAATGATGATACGACAACCTATCACTATATCTTTTAGTAGTAGATGATGTCTTAGTATTACATTATATGGGTTCATCTTGATTCCGTTATATCGTTCAGATACTAGATTCGATAAGAACATATACTACACCATATGTACAGAACATAGATGATTCACCCAAATGTTGCTAGAATGAAGTTTGGGTTGTGTTTTGAGCCATCCGTTCTTACACTTAAAATAGATATGAATTACTACTGTGTGTCAATCTTTGTTTCTGTATTTTCGGCAAACCCAGGGATTGGATTATTTATTTTGTATTTTGGATTTTGTATTTTGGCTCCAGCACCAGCTCCATTTGCATTATTCTACGGTACGACATGGTGATCAGGACATAGTCCCTGCAGCCATTCGACTGGCGAGGCAGAAACTATATAGCCGTAGATAAAGTTGACTGTCCTCCGACCCTCATTCCTTGGCAATGATGATACAACAACCTATCACAATATCTTTTAGTAGTAGATGATGTCTTAGTATTACATTATGTGGGTTCATCTTGATTCTATTATATCCTTCAGATACTAGATTCGATAAGAACATATACTACACCATATGTACAGAACATAGATAATCACACTAATGAATGCTAGAATGAAGTTTGGCTTCTGTTCTAAGCCATCCGTTCTCACACTTAAAATAGATATGAATTAGTACTGTGTGTCAATATTTGTTTTTTTATTTTCGGCGAACCCAGGGATTGGATTCTGTATTTTGTATTTTGGATTCTGTATTTTGGCTCCAGCTCCAGCTCCATTTGCATTAATTTACGGTACGATATGGTGATCAGGACATAGTCCCTGCAGCCATTCGACTGGCAAGGCAGAAACTATGTAGCCGTAGATATTGTTGATTGTCCTCTGACCCTCATTCCTTGGCAATGATGATACGATAACCTATCACTATATCTTTTAGTAGTAAATGATGTCTTAGTATTACATTATGTGGGTTCATCTTGATTCTGTTATATTCTTCAGACTAGATTCGATAAGAACATTTACTACACCACATGCACAGAACATAGATGATTCACACTAATGTATGCTAGAATGAATTTTGGGTTGTGTTCTGAGCCATCCGTTCTCACACTTAAAACAGATATGGATTAGTGTTGTGTGTCAATCTTTGTTTTTATATTTTCGACGAACCCAGGGATTGGATTCTGTATTTTGTATTTTAGATTCTGTATTTTGGCTCCAGCTCCAGCTCCATTTGTATTAATCTACGGTACGACATGGTGATCAGGACATAGTCCCTGCAGCGATTCGACCGGCGAGGCAAAAACTATATAGCCGTAGATAATGTTGACTGTCCTCTGACCCTCATTCATCGGCAATGATGATATGACAACCTATCACTATATCTTTTAGTAGTAGATGATGTCTTAGTATTAAATTATGTGGATTCATCTTGATTTTGTTATATCCTTCAGATACTAGATTCGATAAGAACATATACTATACCATATGTACAGAACATAGATGATTCACACTAATGTATGCTAGAATGAATTTTAGGTTGTGTTCTGAGCCATCCGTTCTCACACTTAAAACAGATATGAATTAGTACTGTGTGTCAATCTTTGTTTTTGTATTTTCGGCGAACCCAGGGATTGGATTCTGTATTTTGTATTTTAGATTCTGTATTTTGGATCCAACTCCAGCTCCATTTGTATTAATCTACGGTATGACATGGTGATCAGGACATAGTCCCTGCAGCCATTCGACTGGCGAGGCAGAAACTATGTAGCCGTAGATAAAGTTGACTGTCCTTCGACCCTCATCCCTCGGCAATGATGATACGACAACCTATCACTATATCTTTTAGTAGTAGATGATGTCTTAGTATTACATTATGTGGGTTCATCTTGATTTTGTTATATCCTCCAGATACTAGATTCGATAAGAACATATACTACACAATATGTACAGAACATAGATGATTCACACTAATGTATGCTAGAATAAATTTTGGGTTGTGTTCTGAGCCATCCGTTCTCACACTTGGCAAAAAATCGAATATAACATTTTTTATCTGCTTTCGAAAATGTACTCAAACGAGATGATGGTTTCTTTAGTTAGCTTGCTTATGTTATAATTATATTTTTTATGAATATCGATCTTACCAGATGGCACCTATAACCCGAGCAGCGGTACGTCGTTTGATGGAAACAATGAATGCTGAGATGGCTCCTCCTACTATTAAGGAGGAAGTGGCATGGGTAGCTAGTGAGACCGAGAGTTCTATTCATCCAGTACCGGCGGTGGACTGCATCTCTCCTGGCGCCATCGATCCTACTTATTCGAAGTGATTGTGTTATCATATCACTGAGTGTTTGCGTGAGCTGCGTGGCTATTATTAGTGTAGTGTAGTTTTATGGATGTATTTTGTATTGGACTATTAGTACTTATTTTATTAGGCTATTTGTATTGGACAATCTACTAGTTTGTATTGGACTATTTGTATATGACTATCTACTATTAGTACTTATTTGTATTAGACTATTTGTATTGGACTACATATATGAATTAGTACTATATCAATCTCTGGATTGTATCTCTTGCTCCAGCTCCAGCTCCAGCTCTAGCTCCATTTGTATTCTGGATTCTGTATTTTTTATTTTTTAAATTTAGCATCGTTATTAGCGACGTTCTTAGCGTCGCTATTCGTAGCGATGTTCATGAACGTCGCTAATAACGTCGCTAAATTGTTGATGTGGCAAAAAATCTTTCTTCGCCAAAACGTCGCTAAAATATCGCTAAACGACAACCACAAACAAACGTCGCAAATAACGTCGATACTTAGCGACGTTTTGTAACGTCGTTAATTAACGTCGTCGTAGCGACATTTTGTGACGTTTTATCGATTAGCGACACATTTTTTCCGTCGTTTCCAAAACGATGCTAAAAACATCGCTAACTTAAATTAGCGACGTATTGGTCTGCATTAGCGACGTTTACAAACGTCGCTAATGGTGCAAATTTTAGTAGCGTACTATAATATCATATACATGGAGGTAATGTTAAATTAACTATGTTGTTTACATATGGTCGGGTGAATCTGTGTGGTATACAGGTGATAGAGTACATGTGCTTGGGGTTGAAAGAAGAAGTAACAATGAGACATTACAAAGGGGTATGCAGCAGTATGTGAAAGTATAGATAGTGTGGAAACTTTCTCTCTGCGGAATACATGTTAGTTTATAAATTACGTGCGTAGATTATTATGTAGCATGTATAGAAGAAAGGTTTGTAAATAAAAAAGAAAGGAAGGCTATGTGTTATACATATGGGGTATGAGTGGATTTTTTTTGGCAAAAGTTAAAGACCACCCCCTTTTTA
The DNA here is from genome assembly GCA_029216955.1 of Iris pallida. Lineage (NCBI taxonomy): Eukaryota > Viridiplantae > Streptophyta > Magnoliopsida > Asparagales > Iridaceae > Iris > Iris pallida. The sequence continues at coordinate 9,818,857 of JANAVB010028818.1, read as the reverse complement.
CTAAGGACAACCATCCTACTAAGGGCAACCATGACTGACTTTTTTTTTACTAAGAGCAACCAAAATTGAACAAGATTACTAAGGACAACCCCCTCGGCGGTGTCAGCCCGACCGAGCACCCCTCTTGTCGCTTCCCCGAGGTCCACAACCTCATTCCCATTCACAACCTCCTCGCTGAGCACCCCTCCCTCCGCCTGGAACTTACGGAGTCGGTGGATAGACTTCCATGGACGGCACCGAGCTTCTCCTCTACCTTTGGAGGATCGACGAGCTCGTCGCTGTCCTCCTCCGCGTTCGCATGGAGCTTACGAAATGGAAGAAGAAAATGGGAGGGTCAAACTGATGAATCTCTCCATAAACGTTAGATCCGGACCAGGAAACCCTAGTTTTTTTACAAACCCACCATGATCGAAAAGGTTGGAGAGGAGGATGACGAGGAGGAGAATGGAAGGGAGAGCCCACTTCCTCATGGCTGAGAAATTTTTTTTCCCTCCGTCTCCCTCCCCATGGCGACGACTGCAGTCCTGTCTTCACTTTGGACTGCAGGCAAGCCCTCCAGTCACTGTAGGCTGGAAGTTTTAAAAAAATTAGAAAATAACTTCTGTCAATAGAGGACTGCAGGCAAGTACTGCAGTCCTGTCTTCACTTTGGACTACAGGTAAGTCCTGCAGTCCTTGATTGACAGAAGCGGGGTGGCCCTTAGTGTTTTCAAAATGACAAACTTGTAATTTTCTTAAAATTTTAAGTTGGTGGCCCTTAGTAAAAAGGGGGTGGCCTTTAACATTTGCCTTTTTTTACTATTACAGTAAGGTGAGGCCTTTTGAAACAATTTCGAAATGAGGCTTTACGGGAATTAATACTTGTGACCGGGTTGCCATTTATCAAGCAAGAGTGACTACCAATGTAGAGATTAGCTAATGAACATGAGACAGGATAGATGGGTGAAAATGTGTGCAACTGATAAATGAGACTATTGGTTATTGTGGTTAAGAACTTATACAGTAGGAATATACTGTTCATGTTACATTTGAACCCCTACTTTTGTGGCCTAGAAGTATGCATGAGTATAGGAAGGAGATGTTGTGTATGAAGTTCCACGTGTCACTGGTAGGGGTTAGTATTGAACCATAAAGAATTTTCATTATGAACTTAACAGAGGTTTTGAGATGGAAGGTCATAGTTTATTTGGATAACTGAGATGACATTTTATTTCCTGCACCTTTTTAATGATGTTTAGGAAGAATAAGTTTAATTACGACCTTTGGTTCAGAAATAACTCGTATACTTTTTGGCTAACAAATAATCCTTTAGAACAAGATTTCTTTATATTATTACTTTCCTTCCATTAGGCACAAATATGAATTGTGTATATGTAAGTTAAAACTTCGAAAACGAGTTATTTTCATTAGGTCTTTAATGTCGTTATTAATCTGTTACTTATTTATTTATTATTTTCTTTTATTAAGTAATTAGAAAAGAAAAATCTAAGTAATTAATTAGTTTTAAAATTATTATCTAGGTCATTTGGATTCCTCAGACTTGGACATTGGACCAGCTCTTCCTCTTCGGCAACCGGAGCCAGGCAAGTGTACCTTACCAATCTTGTACTTCAGTTTAAAATATTTAGCTCTTTATTTTAATATCTGCTTGGTTTTATTGTTGCAACACCTAGGGCCGTGTACGGTACTTCGCGTCCGAATCACATTCGGGTGTCGATGGACGTTGGCGTCATCGGGTATCGGTACTAGATATTCACTCTTGCGTTACCGTGGCAATTAGTTGCGGGGTACACTTAGACCCTAGGACATGTTCATGTGATATACATTATTGACGGAATCCTGAACTTGATTGCATCTTGATTTACAGAATCCGTGTCTAATTCTAGGACGATGACATTGATATATATATGTACTGTTTCTTTTTATTATGACTCTTTGTCATAGCTAGAGCTCTGACCGAGCGTCTCATAGATACGATACGTGAAGTCACATGGGTGGGAAGAACATACACCGTGCGCTTGGGCTACTTTCTCTCTTATTATTGTTGTCTCTCATCAAGAGCCTCGGAGATTCATTAGTTACCACATTTCCTTATCGAAACTGCAAAGTTTTCATTAGTTACCGGAGTTCCGTATCAGATCTCCGGAGTACACCATAGTAGCCCACGTGTTCGAGTGATGTTTCTCAAATTGCATTTTCATATTAGATGGTTATCTTAGATTCACCCACTTTATCAGTCTTACTCTACTTTATTTATTTATTCATTATTGTCGTACGCCTGGCATGTATATTATGTACCTTGTTGCGTTTCGCTGAGGACCTAATTTCTTTCTATGTTGGCTGAGTAGGTTTTGTTGAGCGTCTTGCTGGATTGTTGATGGTATTCATTTTATTACAAGTATTCACTCTTCAGAGTTATATGTTTCATTTACTGTTATTTGTATATGCTTAGCAGCCTAGTATTTATAGACTCATATTATCTTTCTGAGTCTACTAGGGCAAGTATGATTATTGGGCTGCAGACTAGTATTCATATTTCCCTTTCTTATGTTTCTGTAACTTGGATTGAGATATAGAGTTGATGTAGTGATAGTTACACCATTTTGAACAACTTATACGTATTCTAGTCGGACTAGAGTCTGGTTGAATACGTAGCTAGCTAATGCGATATGGCTCGGTCCCGCATATTTTGGCACTGGGGCGTGACAAGCATTACAGCATATGTGTCAACCTCACCAATATCTTGTTCTTGAGCAAACCCTCTTTTCAACTAGCCTGGCCTTGAACTCATCATCACTTCCTTCGAGTTTCGGCTTCTTCTTCTTCTTGAAGATTCAATAGGTTTAGCTCCTTAAGGCAGATTAACTAACACCCACTTATAATTGGATGTAATGGAGTCAATCTTACCACTGACTCACTTTCCCCAGAAGATCGCAACTCTAGTCTTTATCGCCTCATCAGCCAACATTTGATAGGTGATAAATTCATCTCCAAAGTTTTCAGCCTTCTCAAACGCTTTGCTAGCTGCTTAGCGAATACTGGTTCAAGTGTTGTTTCATCAGTAACAACCACCTTCTGGACTACTACTTCTTTGGAAGTACTTTGACTCTTCAGTACCAACAATGTTCTCCAGAACATCTACGAGAAAATTTTTCTTGTCTCTAGCAAACATGTCTTCAAAATTCTGCATCGCGAGACTCAATGATTTGAAAGATATAATATACGTACAGAATCTACGAGCATAGCTTTCAACAGCTTATCTAGAAAAAAAATATTATCTTGGTCCTCGTCCCTGGCTTCTGAATTTTATTATTCAGAAGTTTTACGTACACCAGACACACCCACACTCGAATGATATTCAATTCAGATATAATCTTGAACTATTGTTTATGAAAAGTAATGACAGATGTGGCGAATGGTACTTTACTTGAAAATAAACATGGCCGTAAGCACAATCTATCCCCAGAAGTCTGTTGGAAGATCGCAATAAGGATATCATCTCTGATCTTCCTCTCTGAAACTATATTAGATTAAAGATACTACAGAGCAGTCGTTTCATAGCCAATTCCATGTTCATAGAATAACTATACGAATCCAAAAAAATGATACTCTCCATCTTGATCAATCCTGAGTATACAAAGAGACTACCGAGCAGTCATTTCATAGTCAATTCTATGTTCATTGTAGATCGATACAAATCCAAGAAAATGATACTCTCCGTCTCAATAACTTATGAGCCACTTGAGTTGTCAACCAGATAGATGTTCAGCTTTGCCCCTGTAGTCACTGAACTTCTCGAGTACATCAAAAAATCGTCTGTGAAGGTATTAATACACTTCAATCTGGTTTCTATAGAGAATTGATAAAAGTCACATATTTTTGAGTGTACCAACTCCTGAAGATCTGTACTTTTAGTATAATCGTCTGAGCATGCTCCAAACAATCTTTATCCCATGTAAAGAATTCAAAATCCTCCACCCCTTACAAACATATCTAGAGATAAGGTCTAAACTAGACATTTTGAGTCTGTTATTATATAGCACATCCTAGTCCATTCGTCACAACTCAAACTGCACCATCAGCAGAAGTTCGAACATTCGCTTGATACTGAACATCTTTCTAAAGCATGTTCCTGGCCAAGAAATCAATATCTTGCCCGCATGAACGTCCATCTTCAAGTCCGTATCGAATAACAGACTTCCTGAGGTCAGGTCCATAGAAATAATTGGTACGTGCTATACGTACATCAGTGTCAGCGACTTTTCGAAAGTCTAAGACTATGACCCCGATCCCCAAATCTTCTGCTAGCAATATGTTTCCCATCGAGACCTTCATCACAGCTAGGCTCGTCCAAGGTGAATAGCACCTTATACTTATGGCTAGATGCACCAGTGTCCACCCACTAGTCTGCTACCATACTAGATAACTCAACCTATGCATTCATAGCAACCAGGTTAGCCTCACCTTGATCTTTCTATTTAGGCTTGGCCCTGTAGTCCTTATTGAAGTGGCCCTTCTTGTCACAGTTGAAGCAAGCTCCATTGCCCTTTGGCTTTGGCTTGAACTGAGCTAACTTCATCTTCAGATGTTGAGACTCCTTCTTTTTGTTGTAAGAAGCCTTTTGCTTCCTTTTGAGCCTCCAGCTTGCACCAGATTAGCCTCGACCATCTGTTTGGGCAAGGTGTACAATTTGTTTTGAGCCCTCAACTCGTCTTCAACATAAATCTAGTACAAGAGGCATTCAAGATCCACCTCCATCTTCTTACGGTGCATGTCCATGATGAAATTGCTCCACCCAGGTGGGAGCTTGGCAACAATATCCCCGACGACGAAGGCGTCAACTAAGGGCATGCCGTCATCCGTTAGTTTTTGATGTAACTTGAGGAATTCCTTGATTTGAGGCAACATCGTCTTGTCGTCCTCAAATAGCATCCTCCAGAACTTTTTGGTCACGTGGACCTTGTTTTTGTTCTCATCCTCCTTGTAGAGATTCTCCATAAACTTCCAAAAATCCTTGGCATTGATCATTTTGCTATATGACTCTGCCAGAGAGTCCTCCATTGAGTTAAAGATAAGAAACTTATAGAGGTTGTTATCTCTCATCTACTTGGATTGCAGAGCAGTAGCCTTAGCGACCCTTGAAGCATTTTCACCTTCTAGAATTAAAGGCTTAGGATATATCAACACGTAGTCTACGCTCACGAGTTGAAGATTATGGCTGACCTTTCTCTTCCAGATGTTGTAATACACCCCGTCAAACTTCCCAAGTTTGTTAAAACTTGTGTCAAGAAGGTTTGCACAGTTGTTCTCTATCGGATGTAAATCTTGCTTTAAAATTGTTAATCCCGAAACAGATCTAGATAGAGAGACGATCAAAAACTAGAGATTTTTAGCAAGACTAGTTCTCTAATTTCTTTAAAGCACTTTGGAGACTCCTGCGAACGAGTTTGCTCTCCAAAAGTACCTAAAGCTATAGAACAAGTAGAGGAAGAAAAAAGGAAGAGAGAAAGGCAACTTTGCTGGGGTGGTGAAGATCACTGTTGCTCAAAGCAAGATTCACCTTTATATGATCCGCTTCCAGGAACCAACAAGTTCTCAATGAACTTCTGGGACACTCGTTAGTCAACTTTTTGTGACTCGAATGGGCTCACTGGACTCAACGGGCTCCATTTGCTCTCTTCTTGTGTGAATCTTACAAAGGAGGCCAGGAGGCTCTATTTATAGAGTAGAGTGAGACTTCACCTTTTCTCCTATCCGATGTGGGTCTAAAATACCAATACTCAAAAATAGAGTTTAATATTTTAGATCATCCCACAATCAACAAAGTCGTGTGCCAGTCCACGCCTACCCCCCCGAACACGCCCGTGCATGCACAAGCCATCATGGAGTCCGTATCCGAGTCCGAGTCCGAACGACAAAAAGCAACTTGCTTTCTTGTTGAAATTAATCCTTTTTTCCTTCTCAGAAAATGCTCCCACATGGCACCCACTTGTACCCTACCACACCTCATGTGCATACCTCAACAAAAGGAAAGCCTTATATTGAGATACTCACCATTTGGTGTAGCTGATGTGGGACTATCTTTCCTAATCTAAAGGGAAAAACACCAACATATGTGTGTATATATATATATCATTTTATACATATACCATATATATATATATATATATATATATATATATATATATATATATATATATATATATATATTAAAAACCAAAAACCCCCTTTTATTCATACAAGGCACAAAATGTCGAAGCCTTTACAAGTAAGCGCTAAAAGCGGGACACACAAAAAGCGGGAGGGGGAGCCTCTCCTGGCAGAAAGATCAGGAGGACAAAAGATCCCAGAAAAACCATTGGCCATGATTGCAGATACGTTTGATCTTGAGGCTCTGGCGGATGACCTCACGTGTGAGCTGGTCGACCGAGAATTGGTGGCCTTCGTATCTAGCTTTGTTGTAGTTCTTTCAGATAACCCACGTGGTGGCGGCTGCGACGATCTGGTGGCATGAGACGCCTTGGCCCAGGTAGCCAGAAGATCGTTGAAGCTTCCACCTGCCAAAGTCATGCCACAACTATGGGAGAGGTCAGACCAGACACTAGCCGAAGACTTGTCGTGGCGAAGGATGTGGTCAATTATTTTTGGTTGTTTCTCGACGCAGCATTGGCATGCTGACACGAGGCTGAATCCGATGGTGGTAAGGATGTTGTCAGTGGGGAGTTTCTTGCGGACCGATCTCCATACCAGAAATGACTATTTCTTAGGGATGTAGGGGTGCCAGAAAGGGCCCAGGATGGGTGTCGGGGCCCGTGTCCGTGCGTGACCCTTCTGGCCGAAGCGGTTGTAAAGACGCCGTTGGAGGTCTCTGACCACGAGAGTATGTCGTCTTCCGTGCCAATCTTCATGCTGGTGTTCCATATTGTGGTTGCGGCTTCTTCACCGATCCAATCCCGATTTCTGATCCAGTTCCAGTCGCCACTGCTGTTGCCCAACTCTCTGATCTTACTGTTAGCTGGGGCAGCAGGGGATAAAATCAGTGCCCAACCACCGTTCGAGGAATATCTCAGCATTGTCGGCACCCAGATGAAGGCAGATCTTTGGTTCGACGAGGGAACGGTCCGTCAGAATACGTCGCCAAGCCGCCGACGATATACTGTTACTGATTGCGCTGGCCGGGTGGATGCATTTGAAATCCATGGCCTTCATGAAGCAGACCCAAAGGGAGAGGCTCACACGGAGCTTCTACCATAGTTTCATGGAGAAGGCATCAACAATGTGGTACAGTATGGAGAAACCCAAACCACCTTCATCAGTAGGCTTGGCCATGGAACCCCAGCTTGTCCAATGATGTTTGTCTTTGGATTCATTGTGGCCCCAGAGGAAGTTTGTGAATAGATTCTCGAGGGATGTCAGGACCTTCTTCGGGGGTGAGCATGCCGCGAGGGTGTAAATCGGGATAGATGAAAGCACGTGATTAATGAGGATGATTTTGCCGCCTGGCAATAAGGTTGCATTATGCCATCCTGTAAGTTTTTTTTCCTGATTTTGCCAATAAGATTCAAAAATTCCAGCACTCGATTTGTCGTAAACTAACGGGCAACCGAGGTAGAAGAAAGGAGGATAAGCGACGTCAAAGGAGGTGATGTTGGTGAGAGTGGAAGTGTCCTCCCTGTTTGCATTGTGGTGGACATATATGACACTTTTTCTAGGGTTGATTCGTTGACCTGAGCAGTTAGCGTATATTTGGAGCATATTATGCACTGCTTCGACGAAACCGATGTCTCCGGATGAGAAGATAAGGATATCGTCCGTGTAAGCAAGGTGTGTGATAATCGGGCAGCCGCTGACTGTATGGAAGTGCTTGAAGTGAGGGGTTCTTGGCAGCTTGTTAATATTTCTGCTTAAGGCTTCCGCTGTAATGATGGAAGTAGTTGACGACAGTGGGTCTCCTTGCCTAACGCCCCAACTTGATTTGAAGAATCCGTCCGCTTGACCGTTGATGACCATGGAGAACCATGAGTTGTTGATCGATCTTCACACCACGCTGATCCAGGTTTCAGAGATGCCGAAGGCCCTGAAGACCCATATCATGAACTGCCAGTCTAGTCTGTCGTAAGCCTTCTCCATGTCCAATTTCATAGCGACGTTCTCACCCCTGGACGGTAATTTCACGCATTTAATTATTTTTTGCGCCAGCATAATGTTATATTGGATTTTTTTGCCCCTGACAAAGATGCTCTGTTTTTCAGATATGATTTTTGGGAGAAGGTCGGTCATGCGGGTGGCGATGACCTTGGAGATGATTTTGTTGGTGAAGGTGCATAAACTGATTGGTCTGAAATCTTAAAAAGTTTTCGGATTATCCTGCTTAGGGATAAGGATTAGTTTAGCACAAGAAATTGATCTAGGGTACATGGCTCCTTGGAAAAAGGCGATCGTCGCTTCGTGTATGTCAGTCTTGATGACGTCCCAAAACGTGCAGAAGAATATGCCGCTAAACCTGTCCGGTCCAGGGGTGTTGTGGGTCTCTAGCGCCCAAACATCCTCTTTGACCTCCTGCTCGGAAGGGAGGCATTCCAGGTGGTTGTTGTCTGTGTCGTTGATGAGGAGGGGATCTCAGAAAGGAAGTTCGGGTCCCTCATGACGGTTTCTTTAGAGAATACCTATGAATAGAAGTTAGCCACTGCTAGTTGGATTCCTTGCTGGTCTTTTATAATGTTTCCGTTGTTAACTATAATTTGGTGAATGTTAAGCTTCTGTCTACGTCCCTCGACACAGGCATGGAAGTAACCGGTATTTTTGTCCCCTTCGCTGTCCCATTTGAGCTTGGCTTTTTGCTTTCAGAACTTAGTTTCGACCTTGACTCAGAATTTAAGGATGGCTTTGGAAAGGTTCAGGGCTGACCGAGTTGCTTGCGAGTTGTCTGCCAAATATAGTGCTTCGGCTCTAGTCACATCATCTTTGGCATTGCAGAATGCTTGGAAAATGTCTCTGAAAGCCTGTTTGCTCTACGCTGATAGGGCTTTTCTAGTGTTCTTGAGTTTGTTGGCCACACGAATGAGGGGATCGAGAGAGTCAGATCCGGACCACGCGTCTTCCACGATCCACAGGTATTAGGGGAGATGGCACCAAAAGTCGAGGAAGCTGAAGCTTCTTTTGATCTGGTTTAAGTTACGATTGATTTTGATGAGGAGGGGGTGTGATCGGACTCAGTGGCGTTGAGGTGAGTGCGGTTGGAAGTGATGTTCAGGTCTTTCCATTGAGCATTGATGAGGGCTCGGTCCAGTCTTGAGTATTGTCTACGGTTGCCTACCTGCATGTTACACCAGGTGAACGTACTACCTGTGAACTGAAGGGGAGTTAGGTGAGCATCAAAGATGAAGTTGTTAAAGTCTTGCATGGCCGTCGGAGGTGGTGGCCTGCCTCCCATTTTCTCATCTCTCTGCGATATCGCGTTGAAGTCTCCCACACAAAGCCAGGGGGATGGGGGGTGTTGGAGATAGTGTCCTGGAGGTCTCTCCAAAGCTGTTTGTGTTCTGTGATGTCGCAGCTACCATTGACAGCTAATAGCAGGGCCCATTCCGGGAGGGTGGGGTGCTCCACCCAACATGAAAGAACCTGCGTAGTATCGAGCACGATATTGATATTTACATTGGAGGAATACAGGAGCCAAATGTCATGAGTGCCTGCAATGGCAGAGTGGAATCTCAACTACAGCTATGATTATAACATATGCGTTTGGGCAATGTTTTTATTTTTAGTTATATAACCACTAGGTAATACTATCATGAAGATTCGTGCTACTAAGGATGATATCTTTTCATCAAGGTCGCACCTTGCTATTTCAATGACAGACTCGTTCAGCGTACATTGCTCTAGTGGTGCGTTTATTTCAATATTGTTGCAATAAGGACTGCATCCCACATGTCCTGATGTCAACCAAATCAACTTATTCTTTATTTTTGTGCAGCTTGTACTATTTGTCTTACTTGTGGCTAAAATGCCAAACTGGTCAACACTGTATGGCAATGATATGAATTCAAATGTGGCAATGATGTATTCTTGATGTGGAGTTGGAAGTCATTCTCAAAGGTAAATTACTTTTACATGTTCATTGCATTTGTTAATATGTTGTATAATTTTATTTTTTGAAATACAACAACACGATAAAAATTGTCATCCTCTTTTGGATTGATTAGTATGATGTGACTAAGATGGTTCAAATGTTTGGTTTAGTTTGTGGTTATTTCTATTCTGTGTTGTGATGAGCTGTTGTAGCATGATCTGAGTCTCTATTAGTATGATGTGACTAAGCATGATCGAATTGTACACTATAAATTCTCATACATCTTACTATTATCCATTATGGAGGTATCTTGTCTAAGCAAGTGGAATTAACATCACATATATTACAGGTTTGTGCAAAAAAAAAAAACTCTATTATGGGTGCATAATTCAACAATGTTGAATATGCTTCTATGGAAACTAATGGAAATGACAAATACATGATATTATGCTTAAATTTATTTTTAAAAATATAATTTTAAATAATTTCTTATGATTTATGAAATTAGAACTCTGAAACTCCTGAAACAACTCATAAGAAGGGTCCAAAACTGTTTTCTGAACCTCTGAGCCTTGATTTGAATGCCAAATGGACATGTCGGGGAAGGGAAGCAGGAAAAAAATTCTAGTTGTCTTCGGTGAATGTCTTTTAATGCCTGTCAATCAACAACATAAAGAAAATATTGACATTTAGAGAAGTGAATTAGCCTTTATGGTTGTCATAGGCAACATTCTTTTTCAACTCTTTAGTTGCTTTCTCTTATATGCAATTTGCATGGGATTTTGTGTTTTTTCCATTGAATTAACTATTTGTATTATCTAATTTAATATGTCTGCTCCTTTAAAATAGTATAGTACTGGGAGAAGAATAGAAGTTCGAATTGGGAACGAAGCGCGAAAACCGTTCCCCAAAACCAGAAAATCCTGCGAGAGAACCGAGCAAAAGCACAGAAACCAAAAACGCCAAACACAATCGCAGACACAAAGATTTTTGACGTGGAAAACCCTTGCGGGAAAAACTACGAAACGATCGGAGTCCAACCCTGAAGAACCTCCACTAATGGAATAAAGAGAATATACTCTCTACAAGCTCCTCCCGATCCTACACGGATCACCACAACTCACTTAAAAGAAGAAAAAATTTATTGCGGACTCCGAAGAACAAGAGATGCCAAAAAATTATTCGAAGCAATCTCTCCTTCACACTAGTCCTTAATCCTCTCTCTCTCCCTCTCTCTCTCTCTCTCAAAGATTGTAAAGCACTCTTTGTTTTGAGATGATTTTACAACTACATGCATCACCCTTTTATAAGCCCTTGGTAAACCATACATGGAAGGCCAATATATATGGAAACTTCCAATATAAATCAATCATATATTTAATGGAAATCCAATCATAATTAGCTTACCATAATTGGAAACCAAATAATATGGAAAGCTACTATATGAAGGGTCCAATCATAAATATATAATCAAAGTAAATATAGAAATACAATCATATATTTCCTTACCATATATGTACCAAAATAAAATCCATGCACTCCCCAAGCTTCTCCGACACACGGATGGCGCTCGTCGCTCTCCGGGGTATTCTCCACATAGGTAGGAACCCCACCCACTCCAACAAATCTCCCCCTTCACAACTATGTGGAGGAGGTCGTCATCCCGACGATCTGCCTGCAGTACTCAAACTTCCCCCTCGGAAGAACCTTCGTGAGCATGTCCGCTCCATTGTCATCAGTATGAACATTCTCAAGCGCCGCATCCTTCTTCTCAACCACATCCCGTATCCAATGATACCAAGTCTCGATGTGCTTGGACCGACTATAAAATGTCTGGTTCTTCACAAGGTGAATAGCACTCTGACTGTCGCAAAGCAAAGTATACTGCTCTTGCTTCAGCCCTATTTCCTGCTGCAGTTTCTTCATCCACAGCAACTCCTTGCAAGCCTTCGTCGCCACAATGTACTATGCCTCTGTCGTCGACAAGGCAACACACTTCTACAACCGCGACTGCCACGATACCGCTCCTCCAGCAAACATCATCACATAGCCCGAAGCCGATCGCCTCGTGTCTACATCTCCAGCCATATCAGCGTTAGTATACCCAACCAGCTTCGGCTCGTCACCACTAAAAGAAAGTCTCCAATCGGCAGTGCCCTGAAGGTGTCGTAGAATCCACTTGACCGCACTCTAATGTACCCTTCCAGGATTTGAAAGGTACCTGCTAACTGTGCCAACTACATGAGCGATGTCTGGCCTCGTACACACTAGCATACATACGACTTCCCATAGCTGAAGCATATGGAACCCGCTTCATATCTTCCTTTTCGTCTTCGGTAGATGGATACTGCTCCTCAGTGAACTTAATGTGAGCCGCAAGGGGGCAACTCACTTTCTTCGACTCGTCCATACCGAAACGCTGAAGTATCCGGTGAATATACTTCTTTTGGGAAAAATGTAGCAGCTTGGACTCTCTCTCTCTCGGCTGATCTCCATCCCAAGAATAGTATTTCTTACGTCCAAATCCTTCATAGAGAAGGTCGCGCCCAGTTGGCGCTTCAACTCCACTATCCTAGTGGCATTCTGATCCACTAACAACATATCATCTACGTTGAGCAATAAAATGATAAAATCATCCTTGGCAAAGTATCTCACAAATACGCAATGGTCCGATGTCGTCCGTGCATAGCCATGCTCCCCTATAAACGACTCGAACTTTCTGTACCACTGCCTCGGAGCCTGCTTCAGACCATACAAGCTCTTCCTCAACCGACAGACCAAATGTGACTTGCCCTTCTCACAGAATCCCTCTGGCTGCTCCATGTATAACTCCTTTTCAAGATCACCGTGGAGGAATGCCGTTTTCACGTCCATTTGCTCGACCTCCAAGTCGAAACTGGCTGCCAATGCTAGCAACACCCGAATAGACGACTGTTTGACGACTGGCGAAAGATCTCATCATAATCCACGCCTTTCCGCTGACCGTAGCCTTTAACTACCAGCCTCGCTTTGTATCGAGGCGAGTAGCATCATCCGTCTGCTTCACTCTAAACACCCATTGATTCTTTAAAGCCTTCTTGTCCTTTGGCAACCGCACCAGCTCATAAGTAGAATTGGCATGTAAGGAACTCATCTCCTCCTGTATAGCCTCCATCCACTCCTGCCTGTGTTCGTCTTCCATAGCCTCTGCAAAACTTTTGGGCTCTCTTCCATCAGTCAATAGCACATACTCACCCGGTGAGTATCTCGTAGATGGTCGATGCTCTCTGTCGCTCCTTCTTAGTGGAGCCACTGGTGCTGGCTGTATACCAACAACCTCCTCCTCTTCAGGAACCGCCTCCCCGGTATGTTCATCCTCCTGAAGGACACCCTGACCACCATCAGCAGGTTGATGATCAAGGTTAGGAGCAACTCCATGTACTGGCTCCCCATAATTGGATCCTCTGCGATGTCCTCTTAAAACTGCTCGAAGCGAAATGACTCTAACTCAGGCAATTCCTCAGCCTCAGAAGGCGTCTCGGAATCCTGAGTGTTAGTCATGGTCTGATCCTCGACGAATACCACGTCCATGCTTCTGTAGAGGTTTTTTCCCACCGGATCTTAGAGTCTATAGCCAAACTCATCCCGACCGTAGCCGACAAAGACGCATCGCCTCGTATTCGGCTCAAGTTTGGTCCTCTCGTCCTTCGGTACATGCACGAAGGCCTTACAGCAAACACTCGCAGGTGATTGTATGACGGCTCTTTGCTGTACCATACTTTGTCAGGCACATCACCCTGCAAAGGAGCACTAGGAGATAAATTAATAACATAAGCAGCTGTGAGAAGAGCCTCACCCCAATAATTGTCCGGCAAGTTTGCTTCTGACAGCAAACACCGCACCCTCTCCATTAGTGTCTTTCATGCGCTCCGCTACACCATTGAGCTGAGGTGTCTTGGGTGGAGTCTTCTGGTGTCGTATCCCCTGCTCTCTACAATAAGCATCAAAGGGACCAATGTATTCGTCGCCGTTGTCGAACCGAACACACAATAACTTCTTGCCCGTCTCTCTTTCAACAGAGGCCTGAAATTCTTTGAAAGTAGGCAGCACCTGATCCTTGGTCTTTAAGGCATAGACCCAAATCTTCCTGGAACATTCATCAATAAAAGTTACAAAGTAAGAAGCACCACCAATAGATTTTACCTTCATAGGACCGCAGACATCCGAGTGAATCAACTCGAGCAACGCCGGCTTCCTTGAACTTGGGTGACTTTGGAAAGACACCATATTTTGCTTCCCAGCTAAGCAGTGTGTGCACTTCTCTAACTTTGTAGACTTGAGCCCTGGAATCACCTTCCTGTTCACCAAGTAGCTCATCCTTCTCGCTGATATGGCCGAGCCGCCTGTGCCACAACTCGGTAGACGCTCACTGACTGCGTTCACCTCCTGTGCCCCCTGTGTGCTCCCCTCATATAGTAGAGACCGGACTTCTTGCTTCCTCTGGCAATCACCATCGAACCTCTGGAAAGCTTCTACTGACTATTTTCGAAGAGACTGAAGAATCCCTCATCATCCAACCTTCCAACCGACACCAGGTTGAAACGGATATCAGGGACATGACGAACATCTTTGAGAACAAGAACTGCACCCGTCTTCGTCCTCAAATGCACATCTCCAACGGCAACCGCCTTTGACACATCTCCATTGTCCATCTTCAACACTCCACAGTCGCCTGTCGTGTAAGTGGCATATAGTGCCCTGTTGTGAGATACATGCGCTGAAGCTCCTGAGTCCACCAGCCAAGAATTGTCATCGCAGGCGAGGTTTGTGATAACCTCATCACCTACGACGATCACATCGCCTCCATGTATCGAAGCCGCCGATGTAGTGTTCTCATCTTGCTTCCCCTTGTCGCCCTTCTTCTCTCTCTTCCAAGCGAAACAGTTTCGCTTGATGTGGCCCTTCTTGCCACAATGGTAACACTCCGAGTCCTCGTACCGACCCTTGGACTTCCCCCTGCTCTTGTCTCTACCACCACCTGGACCCCTGCTTTTGTCCCTTCCGTGGGCTCCGAAACTAGTGCCTCTGAGTGATGGGATGTGGATGAAGTGCCCTGAGAACATCTCCGAATCTCTTCATTTAGTACCCGCTCTTGGCAAACTCCAGACTGACCACGTCTTCCGGAGCAGAAGCGATCATAGATACTCGTACGGTCTTCCACGAGTCTGACAATGTACATAGCAACCAAAGTCCTTGAACCTCGTCGTCGAACTTGACTCCCATCGAGGATAGCTGGTCCACTACGCCTTGGAACTCACTCAAGTGATCCGTAGTGGATGCACCATCTTTATACCGCAGACCCAGCATCGTCCGAATCAGGAACAATTTATTTATCCCGGTCTTTTTTGCGTATAAAGATTCCAGCTTCTCCCACAATGTCTTCGCATGCTCAATATTGGCAACGTGGTTGTACACGTTCTCGTCAACGAACTGCCGCATGTACCCCACACATGTATATGCTCGAAGTTCCAGTCCACATCGGATTTGTCACTGGGCTTCTCGGATGCAAATACTGGAAGATGCAGCTTCTTGACGAATAGCAAATTCTTCATCTTGCTCCGCCAATAATGATAGTTGGTACCGTTCAGGTTCACCATGCACACCGGCTTCGCGTCCATCTCTGCTTCCTGGTTTGACTGTCAACTCCTGACACTTCTTTGAACTCAAAGCTTTGATACCACTCTATTGGGAACGAAGCGCGAAAACCGTTCCCCCAAACCAGAAAGTCCTGCGAGAGAACCGAGCAAAAGCACACAAACCAAAAATGTCAAACACAATCGTAGACACAAAGATTTTTCACGTGGAAAACTCTTGCGGAAAAAACCACGGGACGATCGGAGTCCAACCCTGAAGAACCTCCACAAATGGAATAAAGAGAATACACCCTCTACAAGCTCCTCCCGATCCAACATGGATCACCACAACTCACTTGAAAGAAGAAAATTTTTGATTGCGGACTCCGAAGAACAAGAGATGCCGAAAAATTATTCGAAGCAATCTCTCCTTCACAATAGTCCTTAATCCTCTCTCTCTCTCTCTCAAAGATTGTAAAGCACTCTTTGTTTTGAGATAATTTTACAACTAGCATGCATCACCCTTTTATAAGCCCTTGGTAACCCATACATGGAAGGTCAATATATATGAAAACTTTCAATATAAATCAATCATATTCAATGAAAATCCAATCATAATTAGCTTACCATAATTGGAAACCCAATAATATGGAAAGCTACTATATGAAGGGTCCAATCACAAATATATAATTAAAGTAAATATGGAAATTCAATCATATATTTCCTTACCATATATGTACCAAAATAAAATTCATGCACTCCCCAAGCTTCTCCGACATACGGATGGCGCTCGTCGCTCTCCGGGGTATTCTCCACATAGGTGAAAACCCACCCACTCCAACAGTTCGAATGGCCAGATCAGCAACGTGTCGTTCAAGCACAAAACAATCTCACATAGCAATGAATTGGTCACAAAGGGAAAATGAAAAGCGATAGCGGGTAGTTAAATTTATACTTGAAATGAATCCGGGTATCTCCTCTTTTATGGAAAAGATGTCCGGTTGTCTAATCGTCAATTAAGTCTTAATAGCACGTAAGCAAAAATTAGGTTCTCTTTGAAATTAAGAGGAAGACTTTTGTTTCAGATGTAGATAGAATAAGCAGTCTCCCAAAAACTGTCATTGAGGTCATCCTCATGTGTTTGCCCATCATGGATGCCGTTAGGACGAGCATCCTATCTAGTGGCTGACAATAGATAGAGCCTATTTCCTAGGTCCTTTAAGTGCTACATGAATCCTCTTTCCCTTCACCTTCACAGGGACCATCTTACTTATCATGTTAGCGGTTGCTAATCCTTATTGTTTCATTCTAAGGTTTGTTTATTTCTAATGCATATTATAGTAGCATTAGTTACCATCCGATTTCAATTAATGTATCCACTGTCCATTATGTCTAAACCATCTCAAAGAATTTTCTTTCATTTTTCGGCTTACATGTCCAACCCATACTAATCTGCTTAGCCTTATTTCAACCGCCACTGAAACTGCTTGTAATTTTGAGTCATGTGTTATTATATCATGTATCATATGAATTCTTAGCCATCTAAACTTGTTGTAAAACCTATCTAACTAAGCATATGTGACATCTAGTTTTCAATTCAACAAAGTAGCTTAGAACTTTCATATTGTAAGTAGATATCTAGTTATTCAGTTCTGCGTACATATATATGTGTGACAAGCTGAAGGACAGACTAGCTAAGCATATGTGACAACTTTTACTTTGCATGCTCGCTATGTTATAGTAAGAGCATTTAATTATTTTACAAATACTTCATTCTTATGGCGATCTAATGCTCCTCACAAGAGCATCTGAACATAAGGTATAAATTCCTTGGTTTTTTTGTACAATATCTATTAGTTTTATGTGTCAATTTTTAAAATTTCATTCTAAAACCCCATTAATTTATTTTAGTATCATTTGTACTATTTATAGTGACGGAAGTCAGTGACGGAATGAATATTCAGTCACTAGTAAAAGATTAATTGTGTCGGATTAAGAAAAATGTTAGTAATACTATTTCTGACGGAATAAATATTTAATGGTGACAGACTATGCAGTCACTAAACTTTATTTAATTATTAAATGAGAAGATAGACGTGAAAATTTTAAATATGTTTCATGAAAAATATTAGGGACTTTTAAATCAGTCACTAATAAAAAAGTAGTTTAATATTAAATAATAAATTTAATGAGAAAAAATAATCTAATAATTTTAAATATTTATGGGACCGAGTTAGCGGGATTGAAAAATTAGATGCCACTTTTTTTTCACATGTGCCATCATTTTTTCCTTTACAGAATATTTGGTCATAAATGGTTTATGATTCTCTCCTCCTCTAAATATTTACTCCTCTAAAATTTTATCGTCCTCTCCTCCTCCTCTCATCATTCTCTAGGTCATGAGGATTTTCTTCTCCTTGTAATTCTCTCATGTCTTCCGTTATTTACTCATCTCCTCCTTCTCTAATAATTTTTGTTTTGTTTTAAAGGTGTTCATCTAGAGAGGTCAGCGGAGTTCAATTCTCTTCGACCACTCTAGGTCAGTGGAGTTCAACCCTTTTCTACCGCTTTTCGTCCAGGGAGGAAGTCTCATCGGCTCCATGAAGAAATTCCACCGGCTCAAGTAAATTTTAAAACTCTAACCATAATTTGCTTTCCCTATTTACGCTATTTTTATATTATTTAACTGTTTGTTTCTACAATTTTCTAATTTTATTTGCGTAGGAATGTGATTATATATTTTTAGTGACATGAGACGTTGGAATTGCGACAATGAGCGTATGTCCAAACAATGGGACTGGAGACACAAAATCGAGTACGTGGTCAGGGACTTGGTGTGACGTGAAATCGAATGCATTATCATGTTTCATCATTAAAATTTAGAACATCAATTTGTGTTGATGTACAATGTATTCTTTTTGTTAATAGCAGACTTAACTTTGTTTTAGAGATATTTTATTTTTGAGTTGTTTGTCTAATCTGATGAACATATTATTTTTGCTTCAATTTTTTAGTAAGAGTCTACTTATACTATCTTGGATGAAGAAATTGTGATTTCAGCAGAATGTGGTGGAAAAAAATTAGCTTCTACTTATAGATCAACTAATAATGACTGATTTACTATATTATTAATGACATATCAAACAATTAGGAATGTGGTTTAAATTTTTTGTAATTTTATTAATGACCCAACATTAGTGACTGACCTATTAATTAGTGATAATTTTATTAATGACCAAACAATAATGACAGATTTATTATTAGTAATAATTAATAATGACCAAACATTAGTGACTGACATATTAGTTAGTAATAATTTTATTAATGACCAAATAATAGTGACTGACTTATTAGTTAGTAATAATTATTAATGACCAAACAATAGTGACTGACTAACTTGTTAGTAATAAATATTAAATACTTTTTTATATTGAAAGATAAATACTTATCTACGTGGCATGTTCAATTATAGTGACGGATTTAGGAATTCATCCGTCACTAGTAGTATTAGTGTCGCTCGTAGTAGTGACTGACACTAACTCCGTTACTCATGTGTTTAGTCCGTCACTAATCTCATTACTAACGAAACTCAGTCACTATTAATATATTAGTGACAGATCTTCGTCGTAACTATAAGCAAATTTTCTTGTGATGATTAAAATGGTTATTGTTGGTGAACTTAAAAAATAATAAATTTTTTCAAATTAGTAGTTAAAATGAGAGTTGTCTGAATGTTATCAGATGTAGTCATTTGTTTGTCGAATAGTTCCAATACATGTCAGTATAATATTATGAATTTTTTGACTCATATCCCTATAGGTACTTGCTTCCCTAATTTGAAGCCCAAGAATACATTCAGTTAATGCAAGAGATTAGGAAACTGGTATACCAAGTATCAGAAGAACTAGTACGAGCTCAAAACTAGGTAATTGCTAATAATATTTTTCAGTAGGTGAAGGTCGAATATATTTCTTCTACCTTTGAATGTTTGTATTTGAAACCTGGTAATTTTCTTCTCCTTTTATTTGAGAACATACCGCCAGTGTAAATGCATCTACTACTGTAATTCATATCATATATAAGTAGAACCAATTGTGGTCCAAATCGATAGGCTTGATGTGGTTCTCGAGGAGAATTTAGATACAGATATTTGTAGAACCTCCAATAGGTAATTGTATGACACTTGTGCCTTTTGGATGTTGTTTTGGATGCTTATATCTAATCTGCTTACGTTTTGTCCTCCTACTTCCTAGCTTTGCTCAGGGCATCTTGAATGTTGTTGTACAATATTTTATTTGATGTTTGGGTTTGAGTGTATCAATGGTTACCCATTCTAAGGTCTGGATTTATAGGACTCCTAGTATATACTGTATATACAATTGTCACTTCTTCTCTTGTCATGTACCAGTTGCTTACTGCCCATACTTTCCATCATTAACCTCTAGAGGAGACCTCAGTATCAAATCTTCATTTTCTACATAACCTCTCATTGTTGCAGTTAGTCTAACTGCATCTTTGTGGCCTGTTTGGTTAGTAGAATGATTGTTTTCTTTATCATATAGAGGTAAAATAGAGGTTCTCTTTGTTTGGGAAGGTGCGGTCTTTTTTTCATATCGGACATCAGCTCATCAAGAATGTGGATTTATATATTTTATTTTTCTTTTTTGTTTTATTTGAGATTTCATATATGTTCATGACTGTTTGCGTGGGTGATGAACATTTTTATCTTGATTGTTTTTGTTGTTGGGAAGGTGGCCAAGGGAAAATACTTTATCTCCAAAGCCAACCCCATTCTGATTGGAGAAGGCTTGGCTAATGATGGTGACTAGGAACAGTACATGTTTACGTTGGTAAAACAAAAATGTCTGGATACATGGTTCCTTTTGCTAGTGACAAATTTCAAGCTCCTTCATATATTTTAACCTGTTTTATAATAAGCACTTCAAGTCATTTACTTGATCAAGTATTTGATATAACTATTACATTGAGCTTGAACTTCCTTCTAGTAGATTAATGATAATTGCATCTTACTATGTGCATGTATTTTTTTACTCTTGTTGACTTTATGGTTTTTAGGTAAACTCTGTTGACTTTATTGGTGGACTCTGGAACTTGACTGCATTTTGTTCCTCCTTTTATGCAATTTATCCTCCTATTTAGTTGTATTTCAGCTTTCAGACTTGTCTTCACATTCCCAATGATGACAAATGGATGATGCTTGTCAGGAAGTAGTCTAAGTTAAAGGAGCACTTTTAGCTAGATATCATGAACAAAGTATTAAAATGGTACCTGCAGAGTAGGACCTTGTAGCTATTTACGGTTAGTGTATCATAATAGTTCTACATTGATTAATTTAATAACAAATTCCCTAATCTACTTCTTAGTTCTTATATTGATGTATCACATTAGTAGTTCCAAGGTTGTTATAAATGTTTATGCAGTAGGAATATAAATAATCTTTTAATCCTTTTTGTTTATATTTTAACTTGAATTCTGCTTTATGTATCAGTTTGGAAGCCAACGACCTGGTTTTAATCCATAGTATTCATTTGTGACTTTTTTGCCAGAATTATAGCTGCAACCTTTTTATGTATCTCTACAGTTTTTTCTTATTATAACTTTAGCTTTGACCTCTATTATTCTCGAAACAAATCATTAGATGGAAATCTCGATCTCTTAAAAAGAGTGAGATGGATAAAAGCAACTTAGCAGGCGAAAAAAGATCACCGCAACTCTGCTGATCGTTCTCAACCGAAGTTGATGCAACGAAGATGAATAATCGTTCTCAACCAAACGAAGATGAATACTCGTTCTCAACCAGAGTTAATGCAACGACTTTACTGGGGTGATAAGGATCACTGTTGTTCAAAGCAAGATTCGCCCTATTGTAATCTGCTCCCAGGAACCAGCAAGTTCGAAAGAACTTCTGGAATGCTCGTTGTCACCTCCTTTCATGAACTCAAAGAACTCCAATGGCAGCGGTGGCACAACTCTCTTCGTCTCTTAATTTTAGCATAAGTCCTTAATGAAGGCACAAAGAGAGTATTTATAGAGAATGGCCGAAACCCTAACCCTAATCCTGGCCGTAACTGATTGCGAAAAGATATAATCGAATAATGGAAAGATATAAATGAATTAAATTCAAATTCCATAAAAATCGGATCTGGTCAATTAACTCAATTTCTCCATAACCGCTCAAATCTTCCAATTAGCCACATCAATAGCCGCATGTGCCCTTTAGCCCACTTAGCCTGTCAGCCTGCACGTGTAGCTGTAAAGCAGCACAGCCACGCAGCAGCACAAGCGCATAGCGCACAGCAGCGAAAGCGCATAGCGTACAGCAGTGCCACAGCTCCTGCGCATGTGACTCGCGTAGAGAAGAGCGCACGAGCGCATCAACTGTACATAAGGCATCTTGTGCCGATGCTGACATGCTAAGTCTAAAGTGTGCCAACAAAGCGCCACTTTGCGTCCTTGAGCCCGAGCCCGAGTCTGAGTCGCTAAGCCCCTTCGGGGCTTAGCTCCATAAGGGAATTATCCCATGAGCATAATAAAAAGCATTAATGCTTCTTTGTTGGTTTAGCCTTCTTTCCACTAGAAAAATACTCTCACATGGCACCCATGTGCCTCTCTACACTTCATGTGATCTCTTAACACAAGCAAAGCTTTATATAGAGATACCATCCATTTGGTTTTTCCAATGTGGGACTATCTTTCTAGTTTCTAAAGCAAAACACCAACAATAACAAGCAAAAACACCAACATTCTCCCACATATCTCTATATATGGGTTGAGCGTTCCCTACAGTAACTGTCCATCATGCATTAGGATAGATGTCGCTACGACTTGAATCTTTCCGCATGGGTTAAATGACAGCATAATACAAGAATGGACTAAGCCTTGAATTATGCACCATAACTGCAATTCTTTTCACACACATAATGACATCAACTGCGCTTCTGGCTGCACATCAAAGGCCTTGTACCAGCCTGGTTTCGGTGCATGTATCTTGGGTGTCTACAAGATTTCCCTCAAGAGACCGCCAACATCTCTATCCATACACTTAGGTGAGTTCTTTTAAACAGTCTTTGGCATCAAGCCTTTTGCTTCCTTGCGGTGCTACACCGCTATGACATGGCCCAAAGTCGAGGTACTGCCTCATGTGGTGTCATACCACCTGTAGCATGAGGCTCAGCCTCTTTGTAGTGCCAAACTACCCAGTATGAAGCCTTTCGCTTCCTTGCGGTGTTACGCCGCCGTGATATGGCTTGCAAAATCGAGGTACTGCCTTATGTGGCATCACCCACTATAGCATGAGGTCCAGCCTATTTGTAGTGCTGCCTACCACTCTTCATCATACAGCATTAGGCCCTCTTGCCTACGTGCAGTGCTACGCCGCTGTGACTTGGCCCAAAGCTGAGGCTTTTCCTCACTAGGTAACTCATGTGGTATCACCCCACTATAGCATGGAGTACTACGCTCCTTTGTAGTACTGTGCTACCCGTGCTTCCTATAAAGCATGCCAGACATCCCAGATGTTCGAAAACTCATTAAGGCTTCCACGCCATCCTCCCACAGGACTTTGTTCTTTGTAAAGAACAATCAGTAGACTATAGTGGTTCTGGGTTTTTAACCCGCAATATCCCAAAGGACTGCCTACTATTCCTAATATTCTTCCAGTCATGGTCCTTTTTTGAACTAAAAGCTAGATGCCTAGTAGATTTCTCTTTGAACTAATAGTATAAAGCTTGTGTAGTAGAATTACAAAGACATAATATCAGAGTGTCTTCAAGCCTATCTTACTTGCCGTGTCTTCAACCAGCTGGCGGTTGAGACCTTTGGTGAACGGATCTGCAGATTCTCCTGACTCTGAACATCCACTATGGTAATGACTGCTCTTTTAATAAGATCATTTACCGCCCTGTGCCTTAGACGCACAATCCTCTTCTTGCCATTGAAGAGATCATTCGATGCCACCGCTGCAGTCGCCTGATTGTCGCAGTATATCGGTATCGCCAGTATCTACGCACCAACCATTGGAAGATTATACATAAGCTTCCGAAGCCATTCTGCTTCATCTGCTACGGCCGCCAGTGCTTAGAACTCAGATTCTATAGAAGAGTGAGACAACATAGTCTATTTTTTTTTACTTCTACGATATAGCATCTCCATAGAGAAAACATATCCTCATGTGGACCTTTCACTCTCTACTTCTGAGCACCAGCTTACATGCTGAAGCCCTCCACTACTTTTAGATCTCGCAGTAGTACAGTGCATACTTCTGAGTCCATTTAAGGTATCTCATGACCCTCTTCACAGCTTTCCAGTGCTTCATCCCTGGATTGCTCGTGAATCGGCTCAGTATCCCTACGGAAAAAGCTATGTCAAGCCTTGTGGCAGTAGTCGCATACTTCAAACTCCCGATGATGCTTGAGTACTCCAGCTGTCTGACTTTCCTTGGATTTGGCTTCAGTTTCTTGTCACACTTAAACGGCGTATCGATCCCTAGAAGATCCTGATACCCATAGCGTGTGAGCATCTTCTCAATGTCATGAGACTGTGGCAATGCCACTCCAGTTTTGTCTGGATGATCTTTATCCCCAGGATAACATCAGCTTCCCCTAAGTCCTTCATGATGAACTTAGATGAGAGAAACTTCTTTGTCCCAGTGACACTTGCTAGATCTATACCCAAGATCAGCATGTCGTCCACGTAGAGACAAACGACAACTTGTCTACCATCAGCAAACTTTGTGTACACATACTTGTCCATCTCGCTAACCCTGTAGCCATTTGATCTTATGACTTTATCAAACTTCTCATGCCACATCTTGGGAGCTTGCTTCAGACCATACAGAGATTTCACCAACTTACAGACTTTGTCTTCGAGGCCCTTGACGATGAATCCTTCTAGCTGTCGCACGTAAATCTCTTCGGTCAATTCACCATTCAGGAAAGCGATTTTAACATCCATAATGAATTACCAGCTTGCAAATTGCAGTCAGAGCAATCAACATCCTGATGGTCGTCATCCGTGCTACTGGAGCATATGTGTCAAAATAATTGATCCCCTACTTCTGAGAAAATCATTGGTAACTAATCTTGCCTTGAACTTGTCAACAATTCCATCGGCCTTCATCTTCTCTGAAGATCCATTTACATCCGATTGGTTTTTCTTCTTCAGGTAGATCGACCAACACCCACGTGTTATTGGAGGTTATCGAGTTGTACTCATCATTAATAGCCTCCTTCCAGAAGACAACATCGCTGGTCTTTATCGCCTCATCTTAGGTAAGCGAATCTACTTCCACACGATAGGTGACAAAATCCTCTTCGAAGTCCTTCTGTCTCCTCACTCGCTTAGATACAGTTCTGCGAGTTCCAGTTCAATAATTTTTTTGCAGAAACATCTCCTTGGACTACCTCTTCGTAAGGAACTTAAGCCTCCTGCACACTCACAATCCTCTGGAATAACTACGAGAACAATGTTCTTGTGCCTTGCTAATTTATTTTCAAAGAACTCTGTATCGTGAGATTTAATGATATGATTTGACTAAATATCAAGGAACCTCCGAACATCACTCTTATTAGCATAACCAGGAATATAGTCTTCGTAGTCTTTATTTCCAGCTTCCGAATCTTTAAATTCGGAATCTTCATATACGTCAGATACCCCCACACTCGAATGAAATTCAAGTTGGGTCTGACCTTGAACCAGAGTTTATGAGGAGTGACTTCCGAAGTTGCATATGGCACTCTATTCAATATGAACGTAGCCGTAAGTACTGCTTCATCCAGAAGCAATTTGGAAGACCCACAGTCAACAATATTGAGTTCATCATCTTTGTTAACGTTCTGTTCTTCCTTTCTGCAATACTATTTGATTGAGGGGAGTACGGAGCAGTTGTCTCATTGATAATTTTATGTTCTCTGCAGAATGATACGAATTTATGAGACCTATACTCATCCACCTCGATCACTTCTGAGTCTCTTGAGTTGTCGTCCGATTTGATGCTCGGCTTCAGCCTTGAAATCCTTAAACTTCTCAAATGCTTCATCTTTAGACTTGAGCAGATAAACGAATGCGTACTTTGAGAAGTCGTCGATGAAAGTAATGAAATACTTCATCCCGATCTTTGTGGAGAATTATTTGAAGTCACAGATATCTGAGTGCACCAACTCCAGAAGATCTGTACTTCGATTTACCCGCTTGAACGATTTTCTTGTGATCTTCGTCTGCGCACAGACCTCACACTTTTCCAACTCCTTACGCCCACACTTGGAGATAAGTCCTAGACTAGACATCTTGTTTATTATTTTACAATGAACATATCCTAGTCTCTTATGCCACAACTCAAAAGAATAACCAAATAGGAAACTGCATTCACCATCTCCATAGGAGTTACAAGTTGAAGTTTAAACATCCACTCGGTACAGAAAGCTTTCCAAAATATGTTCCTTTATAAGACATAATGACTTGACCAGCGTTAATATCCATCCTCAAGCCTGCGTTGCAGAGCAGGCTTCCAGAGACCAGCTTCTTGGCTATAGCAGGTACGTTCTTCACATTCTGAAGTGTCAGCGACTTCCCTGAATCAGTTGCAATACTACTGTCCCGATCCTGAGTACTTCAGCTTGTGATTCGCCACCAAAACCTTGACACGAGGCCCCAGTGTCTATCCACCAGTCCGTGTCAATCCCAGCTGAGTTAACCTGCACAATTATAGCAACAAAGTTAGCCTCACCTTGGTCCTTTTGTCTTGGTTTTTCTTTGCAGTCCCTCTTCCAGTGGCCTTTCTTGTCACAGTTGAAACAAGTCCCAGGTTCTTTGGACTTGGGCTTGAACTGAGTCGACTACACCTTCAGATGGTGAACGTCTTTCTTCTTTTGGTAGGGAGCCTTCTTCCTTTTAGAATTTTCTCCTAGCACCATGTTTGCCTTATCCATCTGCTTGGACAAGGCGCCTACTTTGAGTTGAGCCCTCAACTCACTCATCTTCAACATGTATCCAGTGCAAGGGGTTCCAGATCAACTTCCATCTTCTTGCGGTGCATATCCGCGATGAAGTTGCTCCACCCAGGTGGGAGCTTAGCAAAATACCCTTGACGACAAAAGCATCGACCAAGGGCATGCCGTCATCCGCCAGCTTCTGACGTAACTTGAGGAACTCCTTGACTTGAGGCAACATGGTTTTGTCTTCCTCAAACCGCATCCTCTAGACCTTTGGTCACGTAGACCTTATTTTTGTTCTCATCTACCTTGTAGAGATTCTCTACAAACTCCCAAACGTCCTTTGTATTGACAGTCTTGCTGTATGACTCCACCAGAGAGTCCTCCATCGAGTTCTGGATCAACAACTTACAGAGGTTGTTATCCCGTCTCCACTTCGACTGCAAAGTCGTGGCTTCAACAATCCTTCGAGCATTTTCACCCTCTGGAATCAAAGGCTCAGGATCTGTCAACACATAGTCAATGCTCATGAGTTGAAGATTGAGGCTAACCTTTCTCTTCCAGACGTTAAAGTGCTCCTGTCAAACTTCTCAAGTTTAAAACTTGTATCGAGAATTTATGCACGGTTGTTCTCCATCAGATCTGAATCTTGATTTGGATTGTTATTCCTGAAATAGATCGTTAGATTGAAATCTTTATCTCTTAGAAAGAGTGAGATGGATAAAAGCAACTTAGCAGGCGAAAAAAGATTACCACAATTATGTTAATCATTTTCAACCGAAGTTGATGCAACGAAGATGAATAATCGTTCTCAACCGGAGTTGATGCAACGAAGGAATACTCGTTCTCAACCGGAGTTGATGCAACGACTTTGCTGGGTGATAAGGATCACCGTTGCTCAAAGCAAGATTCGTCCTATTGCGATATGCTCCCAGGAACTAGCAAGTTCGAAAGAACATCTAGAACACTCGTTGTCACCTCCTTTCACGAACTCAAAGAACTCTAATGCGACACAACTCTCTTCGTCTCTTAATTTTAGCATAAGTCCTTAATGAAGGCATGCAGAGAGTATTTATTGAGAAGGGCCGAAACCTTAACCATAATCCTAGCCGTAATTGATTACGAAAAGATAGGAACGAATAATAGAAAGATTTGAATGAATTAAATTTAAAACCCACAAAAATCAGATCTGATCAATTAACTCAATCTCTCCATAACCGCTTAAATCTTCCAATCAGCCACATCATTAGTTGCCTGCGCCCTTTAGCCAACTCGGCCCATCAGCCTGCGCGTAGCTATGAAGCAGCACATCACGCAGCAGCGCAAGCACGTAGCGCACAACAGCGCAGCAGTGCCGCAGCTCCTGCGTGCCCCTATCTGCCAGCGCACAGTAACGCAGCAGCTCTTGTGCGCCCTGTGCAACTACTGTGCCGATGCTGACGTTGCACAGAGACGAGCGCATCAACAGCGCACAAGACGCCTTGCGTCGATGCTGACGTGCTAAGTGCAAAGTGCGCCAACAAGTGCCACTTTGTGCCCTTGAGCCCGAGCTTGAGCCCGAGTCCGAGTTCGAGTCGCTAAACCCCTTCGGGGCTTAGCTCCATAAGGAATTATCCCATGAGCATGACAAAAAGCATTAATGCTTCTTTGTTGGTTTAGCCTTCTTTCCACTAGAAAAATGCCCCCAAATGGCACCCATGTGCCTCTCCACACTTCATGTGATCTCTCAACACAAAGCTTTATATAGAGATACCATCCATTTGGTTTTTCCAATGTGGGACTATCTTTCTAGTTTCTAAAGCAAAACACCAACAACAACATGCAAAAACACCAACAACCTCTCTCAAAAAGTTTAATGACAAGTCATTTTTTTGGGAAAATCCATACTATACATATGTCGGCATCAAATTGTGGAATGGAAAGGATGGATGCAAGTTAGAAGTAATAAACTATACTCACTCATTTATACAAATTACACTGGCATCTTAATTCTTTTGTGTTTTTTGTGCAGAGCTAATGATGAGTGCAAATTAGGTTCGAGTTTGACTGGTAAGAGTTGGACGTTAAAAAGAAGTAACACTCGTAGCACTCTTATCTATTATGTAATAATTTTGCCTCTTAAAAAAATTGGATACTAGTTTTGTAATTTTTTATTGACACTTTGTATGGATTTGAGATGCTTTAATAAATTATTTTTTGCACAATAGAATTTTTTTGTGAAATTGGTTGTGAAATCGGTTTTGGTTGATTGTTTGAAAATAATATATATATATATGACATCAATTGATATTTAAATATTTTGATAATGTTTGAAAGTAATTAAAACGTGTCGTTGAAGCACGTTAAGATGACACAAATAAAGTGTCGTGACATCAATGCATCTATTACTTGCATGTTTAGATGGAACATAAAAAGTGTCGTGAAAATAAATTGTCATTGAATGCTAAGATGACACTTGTAAAGTGTCATAATTTTGAGGACACGTATCTTCTGTCATTGAAGAATGTTAAGATGACACCAATAAAGTGCCATAAAAAAGTATTATACAACACTAAAATGTGTCATAAAGTTATTACATGGCACTTGTGTGGTGTCGTTGAAAGTTAAAAACTTTTTATGACACCCCCTCTAGACAGCACTCGCAAGTTTCATGGAAAGTCATCAACGACACTTTTTCAGTGTCGCTAAAACTCATTTTTGTTGTAGTGTTACAAATATACCTAACCAATGATACCTATTTGGGGTAAAGGTCGAGGCTGAACTAGACCTCTACATACACCTTTTGGTCATCCTTCTAGTCTTGGCTGCTATTGGTCATTTTAAGAGATGATCGTCCATTGTACTTAGATCTTCTTACTCTATCTAACATTCCTATATTACTAACCATCTTGATACTATCGTTAGATAATAATTCCTCTAGTATTTCTAATATAAACCCTATCTTAGGCCATTGATAGCAAGATTTAGTTATTAATTCTAGGGTTGTTGGTTAGGGTCAGGCCTTATATCGTATTATATCCTAACTTATTCTTTGGGAAAGTATCCATGAATTTCTACCCACCTTAGCTATTTACTTAGTCCTGTGAAGCATGGAGTCATATCTTTTTCAAATGAGAATTCCCTACCATAATGGTTCTTCACAGTCCTAAATCCAACCTTAAATATATGGCTTACCAAGCCATTCTATTCCTAACAAACTCCCTAAAATCTATCACAAGGAGTCATGTTTTCTTGAGGCGCTATATAACACCAAGTTTAACAGCCTGGCCTCTAAAATCGTATAGGGGTCAAAAGGGTTGTGTTGAGGTTGAGCCTCCATAAGGTTGGAACGGTCAACGGTAGCGTGAAAGTGGCTAAGGTTGAGACCCTAGGCCTGAATGTTGTGCCTTAAAAATAGTGCACGAGGAAAGACGTTTGAATGGGACATGATAGGCATAATTAAAGGTGGACTCGTCAAGGTCATGTATATGAAATTTGTTTGAAGGTAACAGCAAGTCTTGTGCTCCAAATAGCAAAGTCACTATATGGGACACGAAACGGTCTGATTAGAAAATGGGTGTCATAAACTACTGACTTATTAGTTTATTTGGGACGAAGATTCTCCCAATCACTCACAATTATATGGAAACACAAAAATTTCTGAGGCCTTACAATCTAGCTACCATGGAACCTTGGTTCTCGAAACTAACTGGTATCACTACACATAAGGATGAAAAAATTTATTCTGGGAAGAAAATCAAATATGACCATACGTAGGGAGCATTAAGTCATAGTTTGAATAAATCAGAAAAAATTAGAGTAGGAAAGGACTAGTACCTATCGTGATATGGATGTTACACTTACTGTGTTGCTAGAAATACGATGTGTCTGTGTCGGACAAGGATGTAATTTGTAATAGCTAGAAAATAAAATAAAATGAAATGGACACTGACATAATTAGCACATAGTCATTAGGACCACATAGGAAAGTTTAGGAATGCTAATCCATGTAATACTTAGGCTATTTATAGAATGATTAGGAAGATCCTAAAATCTTAAGCATATAGATTTATGAGGGAATATTCCAAAAATATTCTAAGGAATATTTCAAAGAATATGTAGATTCCAATAAATATTCCTTAGGACTAATTAACACTAGTCGCTAATTGATTATGTCTAGCCACAATGCTCAAAGTCACAAAAATAATAACTTTATTGCTCATTCACAAACTAACTGATTTACAATTTTACAAGTTTTACATTTAAATAAAAGTACAAGGTTCTTACAAATATTGAAAATGACTACAACATCTATCTAATCTCTAGGTTTTGGCCTGCAAGTACACCTGTATCTCCCAAGTACACAGACCGACAGGCTATTCAAAAATATAATAGAATCTACAAGACATGAAAATAGCATATATGAAATGAAACTAGATAGTAAATTGATCTCATGGCAAAACTAAAATGAAGCAGATACTCTACAATAGGATATCAACTAGAAGAACATGTAAATAGGGTGACATGGCATGTGGTGAAGTGAATCAAGTAAATGACAACTATCTAAGTGTTTTAAAATATCGGGTTCGACATGTGAACGGCTAGGAGGTAAATCTGTCACGACCCGCACTCGCTTTTGGGATGCGAGTGCGTGCACAAGCCAGCTACGTATCAAGTGGACTCCAGTCCAACTCGAATATGTATACGTTATCCAGAATAGGGTATCATGTCTAATATGGTAAGTTAAACTATATCTCAATCCATAAGAATAATATAAAACAAGAATGAACATTATGGTTCATGTTCTGTAGCCACTAGCATATATGTTCGATTAGACTCGAAAGAAATAACATGAGTCTATAAAGCTAGGCTAACAAGCAGAGTGCAAATAACGGATGTGAGTATGCAATCACGAAAGATACCTAAGTCTGAAGTAATCGACTATCATCATGATTAGCTAACTAACTTCGTGCAATCAACTACCTGAAGAGATCATCAGGTTCTCAGAAGACTAGCAAGATACATAAAACATGACCTATCTAACATTTTATCATGCATAAAAAAAATCCAGGATATAAGCAGAAAAGGACTAAGCAACTACGAAACATGAATATATGAACATACGCATAAATGAACTGCTGGAAGAAAACAGGTAAACAAGAGATCAATGGATAACCAAACCCTCGCCCCTAGTATGGACTCACAGGTTTGAAAAATCACTAACCCTCGCCCCTAGTGTGGACTCGCAAGTTAGTTCAAGGCAATCACCCTCGCCCCTAGTGTGGACTCGTATGTGATTTCAAACAGTCAACTCTCGCCCCTAGTGTGGACTTGCAAGTTGAGAAATCAAAAATAAGGTATAGTAGTTCAGTTATAACACACTAATTCTACGATAGACTCAATCAAGCACATGTGAGAAATAGGTCCAATATGAACTAGAAGGCCAACTGTGATACATATCAATGAGGTAACAAAACTAGTATACATGATATGAGAAAACACATGTCAGCAATCAATCAAAAGCAACTAGATAATGAAAGGAGTAAGCATGTAAATATAACTATAACTACAGGCAAGGGTTTGCCTGGTAGTAGCACGTAGAACCAACACTGTCAAGTCAACCGACGAGCTACAAAAGTAAAACTCTCACAACAGTCTTCGGGGGCTGAAAAAGATTATCAAAATACTCAGAATAGTCAAATTAGCTAGGATAGCCTACCCATAAGTCCAATTCTGGACACAGGGGCAAAACAGTAATTTTGGGTCAAAACGATATCCGTCATTGTACCCGCATTGCCCCTAAAAGTGTGCCAACATCTACGGTCTCTAAAGTCATCAAACTATATGTCTACAGGTCTGTTTTGATGACATAAACCCAACCATATGTCCAAAGTTGGATTCCAGCGGGTCGTGCACAAATTCGCCCGTTGGATCGGGTCGCGGGCTCGCCAAAATAGCGTTTCGGTCGACCTTCCTAGAATTGGACCA
>JANAVB010028818.1:9751261-9781261 GCA_029216955.1 Iris pallida | reverse complement strand
GCATCCTGGTAGGGTTTATGAAATTCTATTTGAAGGAGGTTAAAGATGATTATGTTGGAGTCGTACCTGAATAATCGGCTCAATAAACGGTCGACCGATCGTGGAGGAATCCCTTCGTGAAGGTGGCTTCGCTGTGTCGCTACTGTTGTGATTGGCTCTGACCCACACATGTTTCCCGGTCTCTCTGGCCGTGCACGACGGTGATCCCAGCGGTGGGTGGCTACCTTGGGGTTAGGGGTGGTACTGGGTTTGGCAAGACTAGGATTAGTATTAGGGTCTTGTAGAAATCCCCTCTTTGCCTCTCGATATAATATACATAAAGAGGAGGAAAGGGGTCAGCTCTGTGGGGAATTTGGGTGCTCAAGTTTGTTGGCCTTAGCTCAGGCTGGAGGGTTTCTTGGGTCGGGTCTCGGCTTGGGTAGCAAGCGCACTATTCACTATTAATTCTTGTAATATATAACTTGTCATATGTAAAAATTGGGCATGGGTATACTTGGACCTGATGTCATCAAGCTCTGTTTCTGTTAAGGGACATGGGTATATAGCATACATAAATAACCTATACTGATGTCTTCAAGCTTTGGTCCAAATATAATATCAATCCTGGTTATCAAGTTATATCTCTATGGACACACACAAAAAAGAAGAATAATGTTGTCTTTTCTTATTGGCGTAAGGCACGAAAAATCGAATATGCCAGAGAGATCCTGCACTGAGGATCCCCGATTATAAAAAGAATTCTAGGGAATGGGACGATGGAGATCGAGCGGCAGTTGCTCCTTTACTCCTACCGTTGACACTACGATCTACAAAAGGGGAAAACCTAAGAAAATTGCTAACTCTCGGCTCACTGGTAAGAAGGACAGCAATTTGGCTCTTAAAATGCTCTCCATTTTGTCCATTTGAAGAGGTATGAGACCCCTATTTATAGTCATTTTGTACTGAAACGGCTATTATGCGCCCATAGAGGAAAATATACTAATTTTCCATGTGGGCGTATAGACTTCCTTTGGACGCATAAGGTGTAGGCGCATGAAGGCTGCATGATCATGGGGTTGACGTGGCCGCATGCTTCGGTGCATGACTGCTCGTGGAGATTGACG
The DNA here is from genome assembly GCA_029216955.1 of Iris pallida. NCBI lineage: Eukaryota > Viridiplantae > Streptophyta > Magnoliopsida > Asparagales > Iridaceae > Iris > Iris pallida. Next base: position 9,780,158 of record JANAVB010028818.1, on the reverse strand, counting down.
TGGCCGCATGCTTCGGTGCACGACTGGTCGTGGATGTTGACCGAGTCGTGGAGCTATCCTGACTTAGGCGCATAGGTTGAAATAGGGCTATGCGCCCCCCTGTGGAGGAGCCGTATGGGCACATAAGCTTTGCTGTGAGCGCATAGGGATGGGAGCATAGGCTTTGCTCTGTGAGTGTCAGCCACTCTCTAGCTTGGACGCATAGTAATCCTTGACTTGGGTGCATAGCTCAGTTCTGGCTTGGGTGCATAGCTCATTTCTGACTTGGGCGCATAGCTCATTTCTGGCTTGGGCGTATAGAGGCTTCTTGATTTGGACGCATGGGTACTTCCCGACTTGAGATACTGAAATTTTCATGCTTCTACAAGCCCCTTTAAAGTTTTTGATACTCGAACGAGTTCAAAATACTTTAAAAGAAGCATGGAAGACTGTCTGGGCGCATAGTAAACTCCTAATTTGGGCGCATAGAATTTTGCCAGGCTGTCAAAAAGATGGTTGTTGAGATCTTCCTCGAAAATTTGAACGGACAGATTCATCGAATCGAAATTTGAAGAGGTCCAACCTTCGTGCGTTGTCCACATCAGCAAGTAGTAGCCGCATAATGTGTAAAAGACCAAGTCTCCGTGTGGGCGCATAGGCTATAGTGGGCGCATAGTCTATGTGGGCGCATATAGACCTGTCAATGGATAGTCAAAAATTCGAATCCGATCCGATTCCGTATCCGAACTTTCGGATATTTTTCGAAATTTCGGATATCGGATTCGGATATCGGATTCGGATATCCGAATATTTTTCGGATATTATCCATTTTCGGATACGAATTCGGATATTAAGGTATTCGAATCCGTTAATATCCGATCCGACTTTGAATTGCAAATTTAGGATATCGAAATCGGATATCGGATTCGGATATCCAAAATTTTATATATATATAGTATAAATATATGTAATATATATTAATTAATAGAGAAGATTAAAGTATTTTATTCTCAACTAACTTTTACATAAAATAATTATAATATAATTTATATATAATAGTAATATATATTAATTACAATTTACAACATAAGAAGAAAGGACTCAAATATGTAGAGAAATTGAATTTGGTTTTCGGATATTCGGATAATAACTAAATTTTTAATATTTCGGATTTCGGATATTCGGATACTAGCATTCAAATTTTTTAGCTAATCGGATCGGATATTATCTGATATCCGTTAAACTAGACGGATACAAATTCGGAGTGTCAAAGGAGATCCGTTCGGATATCGGATCGAATTCGGATATTACAAAAAAATTCGGATACGGATACGGATATTGTTCTGTCCGTACCGATAAGCATCCGTTGATACCCCTAGGCGCATAGCCTTGCCTCCATGCCTATAAATAGGCCTTGAGGGGAGAAAAAATTCATTCTTCTCTTTTCCTCAAAAACTTTCAAGAGACACTTCATCTCCTCTCTGCACGAATCATGTCTCCCAAGGCTGCCAAGAGATCTGCGAAGGCAAAGAAGGCTGTACCGAGCGGTTCTCCTCCTCAACGTCCCTACTAGTCCAAGACCCGACTCTGGGTGAGGCTATGCTTCAAAAACAAAGTCTCGAGAGTTAATTTGCGACGCTCGGACTCTTCTCTGCTTGGGCGTATAACTATTGATATGCGCCCAAAGCAATACACTTCTGTGAGCATTCATATGCGTCCACAGAAGCATGCGCCCACACACTATCGTATGTTATGCGCCCACACGCTGTTGTGTGTTATGCCTACGCAGAATGCTTCCATGCCTGAGCGCTGTTATGTGCCTGAACTGTTATGCGTCTACATGCTTGTTGAATGTCATGCGCCCACTTGTAGCACATATCTTTTGAGGATTTTATGCACCCGTAGGCAGTTCGGGCGCATAACCCTTTGGGCGCATAGGATTTCTCTAGCACTTAGTTTCTTTCTCTGCAGATTCTAAGTCTGACTTTCTTCTTCTGTCTTTGCAGTTGACATGGTCGTCTCGAAACTCGATGGAATTCCTCTTGGCTCTACTCGCCAAGTTCTCGGCACAAGCCTCGTAACTAACATGATTAGAAATGTTCATGCCAAGATCAGTCATGACCAGCCTTCGGTACGAATGATCGCTATACTCGAACAGGATAAGACTTTCCTGAAGCAGATGATGAACAATGAGAAGTTCGTACTTGGAGGGGCACGGAGCTTCAAGAGACCGTACTTTCTGTTCGATGACAGCCTGAAGTTTAAGGGTGACGAGCTGAAATATTTAAGGGACCCTCTGGTGGTCAGATTAAATGACCTGAGAATGTGGTTATCGTCTATGGAATACCAATACCCTCTGTCGGCGTTTACCAACTTAGCTGTCCGAAGACAAATGAAATGGGATCTGAACCCTGAACTTTATGGAGTCATTTTTAGCAAGATCCAATTTAACTCTGGTGACCGGAGAAAAGACACCTTCAAGTGTGTCAAGGGCTCCACATCATATTCTACGAGGGGGCTGTATCCTGGGGCCATAATAAACGACGTTCCAACTGATCTTCATCCTTATGCTACCGAGACCCTCTCCAATCTGATGATGTCAAAGAAGGAGTCATATCCGAAAGGGAAGCTACGGATGGAAGGTTGGAGGTGCTCTGTCTCATTCTGGAGTGGCCTTACTGAATGGGTGCTTTCGACCTACGAGGAAACCCTAAAAGCTGCTGGCCTATTTTATGTCGTTAGAGCCACCCAACATGGCATAAAAGTGAATTGGCCTATGTTTATCGCATTGGTGGAGTTGTAAAATCATTACACCTATACTTTCTTTACTCCTGGTGGGGAGATGGGTTTGGCTCTACATGAAATGCAGGCAATATCAAAGATGCCCAGAGGAACGGAGCCATACGAGGAATATATTCCTTGTGATGATGAGCTTTTCGATTTGGAGAAGGAAAACCCTGAGATGGTGGGAGTGTACAAAGAGTTACTCTTTTACTTCTTCATCTGTCACAGGATCACAAAGAAGGGCAAGACCGAGGGGGCCATTCCTCATACGAGGTCTTGGACTAACTATGTCTTCATTAAGAAAGAAGAAGAAGACGGCTCGGTCTTTTTCTCAACTCGCAAGCCCTCAATGAAATCTGAGATAGAGCAACTGATGACAAATCACGGACAGTGGATACCGACGACAGCGATGATCCGGAAGGACAATCCCCAATTTATCACTTCTTTTGGCAGGCTGAGTTTAAGTTGTCGGAGAAGGCTGTATTGGCCGCCTTTCTGATGACGTAGCTCCGCGACTTTGTAGTCCCTGGTAGTTTAGGGTCTATCGAGAGGATGAGCCGGGGTATGATTCTTCCGACTGTAAGACTGGTGTTCGGACACCGGCTCGCTATGCTTCCTGTAATGGTCTTCGCCATCCAACGAGGTTTACAGGACTTTACTGCAAGCGCGGATGCCTGATGGTAGAAAGAACTTTGGCAGGACTGAACTCTCCTTTTATTATTTAATGGGATGGCTGGTGTTGTACTGTCCCAGATTAATGAATGTTGGGTCGATGACAGACACTTTGGCAGGAGATGCCTTTCTTCGAAGGTTCCGTGACGTAGACTGGGCCGTCACGGGTGTACCCGCTTGTAGAAGGGCCTTAAGATTCCTTCAGAACTATGAGTTCTTCAGGGTATCCCCTCCATTCGGCAGTGGCTGCACAGGCGATACTTTAGTAGATGAGGGTGCACTTACTACGAGCTTGAATCTTGGAGCATTCCGTTGGCTCCATTCTATCAGGCCTTCTCATCTGGAGCTCAGTGATAGGAACCACACTTTCCTGGAACCTTATCTGCCAAGTCATTTTGTATGACAGTTTGGGTATAGGCAACTTCTTCTGGGCAACCCTAGACCGTATCTGGAGTCGCTAGGAAGTTTGATTGACGGGGCACGTACATGGGGCTATTACAACGCTGGATGCACAAGGGCAATTTTTACTTTGCCAGAAGATAAACCTGAAACTCATCTGCTCTTTGCTGCTGCAATGTTTTATACTCAGGTCAATACCTTTAATCCTCGGTATGACCGTTTGCAGAGTTTAGTATCGGGGACTAGGCCTGCCCCCACTCTTGTCGATATAGGACGAGCCCGAGAAATGAGGGGCAATAGGAGGGAAGAAGTTGCACCTGCAGAAGACCTAGCTTCAGCACTACCCAGGAGAGCAGCTCTCGAAGTGCCGGGTTGCTACAACACCAAAGGAAAGCTATTGAAGAGGATACTTCTCTCCCTGATCTTCCTCAAAAATGAAAAGCTTCGACTGAACTGGCTCAACAGTCGACTTTTAAAAGGAAGAAGAAATTTGTTGTCAAAGGTGTAAAGAAGGTCAAGGATGTGGGTGTCAGCTCATCTCCTCCCAGAAGATCTTCTCGGCAGACCGAGAGAGGTGGAACGACATCGCGGGCCGTTACCATTCGGGAGGTAGATCCCTTCCTAGACTCCATAGCCGTTTTGGTCAAACCGTTAGAAGCTTTCTCACCATTGCGTTTGTCCTTTGCACAGGACCTCGAAGTTGCGGTTGAGGCAGGTGCATCCTCGTCTGAGGAAGTAGATGTGACAACAGTGTCCCCTCCTCGTCCTCGACCGGCAGACGACGTTCAGCCTTCCCAAGTCAAGGAGGCTGAATCAAAGGATGATCAGGGCGAATGCCGGATTATGGTGGCGACCAGAAAGTCAGTCCCTCCTACGATATCTTTTTGGGGCTATGGCTGAAATCGGGGCTATATGAAAGAGTTGGACGAGAATCAAGTCCAATCGGCTCACCCTCCCGCGGGTATGTTATCTTTACACCTCTTTTCGGATGAGATTTTTTTACTTCGATTTTGTGTGCTCCTGGTGAGGCTGACTGCCATTGTGTATTCCCTTGTAGACAAGAAGAATAAACCATGTATAGAGATAGCCCAAGGCATTGGAGGAGAAAAAGAGGTTGTCCCTGGCTACTCTGGGATTGTTGGTGCGGAGGACTCTGTCAATAAGCCGACATTGGCTGCAGAATGAGAGGTTGAACAGCCTCATGAGATGGTCGTTGCTGAATTCGCTTTCGGTCCATCTGGGGCCATAGAAGATATACAGTCTGATGCTTCTCGGGGCCTTGACATTATTTCCTTGAACAACCTGGGCCTGCCCTTGGTGCCCTGGTAACCAAGGTTAATGACATGGTCCAAGTTGGCGCTGAGCATGCCGAAGGTACAAAATTACAAATCTTTCGCACTTTTTTGGGGTCTTCTTTCCGTTGCTGATATATATATTTTCTTGTCAGGTTCGGCTTCTTGTCAATCATCTCTTCCTGGAGCAGAAGATCATCATCAAGCTTCCTTCCCGACGGCCTCCTCCGAAGACGACGAGATGGCCCAGGAAGTCGTCAAAGCTTTCCATTCTATCCTGAAAGTAAGTTCTGAACCAGAATGTCGCTTTTGGCTCTGTGAAGGCCGTTGCTGAATGTCAAGTGGTGGCCCTTGAGAGCATCGCCGGCTACGAGGAGCAGGCTAATGGTCTGAGGAAGGTTCTGAATGACTTGGAGGACTGCGTGGCCAAACTCAGAGAAGCCAAACAATGAAGCCCGACATCGCTGTTTCGTGAAGAAGACGAGGCTTTAGTCGTAGCTCTCGCAGAGGAGGAGGCTACTTTCCATGCCAGAAAGGATGCCCTTGCCCAAGAGATCAGCGAATTGGCTGATCAGTATAAGCAGTTTAACGTCGCGAGTGAGGCTCGTGTTGCTTTGAAGAATAAGCTGGCTGTCCAAATCACTGAGAAATATAATCACATTGTGCAGATCCAAAATGAGATTGTCCAACTGGAGGCCAGCTTCAGGACAGTTGTGTCTGAATAAGAGGATTATTCGGTTCACGCTGCCGTGACTGCCACAACTTTAGACCAATTAAAAGAATAGCTGGTGAAGTTGGAGGGAGAGCATGTGAAACTGATCCCCTTCCAGGATGAAGCTGCCCGACAGGAAGAAGCACGCCGTCGTGCTACTGCCAAGTCTGAGACCGAGATTACGGCTCTAAGGGATAGCATCAATCGGTTGTGTATCCCTTAGATCTTCTTTTGTAATAGGCTCAATTAGCCGTCAAGACTCTTGTATTTTTCTTTTCTCTGTCTTTTGATAGACGTTTTTAATAAAGAATCTTTTGGCTTTCAAACTTCATGAATGAAGTTAGTGAAATATCAAAATTAGAGGTAATATGGACGTAGTAAGGATATTTCTGGTGGGTATTCTGCTGGGAATTGGATGTGGACTCATTACCCATTTTATATTCAAGGTTCTTGAATATAGATAATAAGTTGAAAGAAGCAGCTAATAGAGGTAATGTGGATGTAATAGCAGAGAATGTTTTATACCTCGACCAGAGATAATATGGACGTGGACGGGTATATAACATTTAAATGGGAGTCAGTAAATAATCCAGAGGTCATATGGACGTGATTATCTTTGACGAATGTTTTGCTCAGAGGTTATATGGATGTGGCAAAGCATTTCTTAATTATCCCACTGGGGAAATAATTATCAAAAATAGTTCAGATTAATATGGATGTGACTGTTTTTGTTAGACTAAGTTTGGACAGAGTCCAAAATGAAAATAACTCCACTGAATAATCTTTTTTAGAGAACCTATTATCATGGCATTTCAAGACTCTTGAAATAGGGATAATAGTTAGGTGATTTTTTGAATCACATAATCATTGCACTGTATATTTATTATTAAAATAGGGTATATGTGAACGTTGTACATGAAGGTTACACATAAAATTTCTTCAGGAACTTGTCGTTGATCGGCATCATAAGCAAGTCACCATCAGGCTTGGTTAGTCGATATGCACCGTTAGAATACTCTGATTCTATAATGAAAGGACATTCCCATTTAGGCTAGAATTTTCTTTTTGTCTTGTGCGTCATGAACATTGGTCTTCTTACTGCTAAGACCAGATCACCAACTTGAAAGATTTTTTTCTTCACCTTTTTATTAAAGGCTCTAGAAAGGCGTGCTTGGTATAGCTCAATACGCTATTGAGAAAGAAGCGTTTTGTCTAGCGCTTCCAGCTCTTGTAGTCGTAGATGGTAACTTTTTCAACAGTCAACTCACTGGCTAAGGCTACTCGAAGAGGGAGAATCTGGATTTCTAGGGAAAGAACTGCTTCACTCCCATAAACCAGAGATAATAGCGTACTGCCTGTTGGAGTCCGGACCGTTCTACGATAGGCCCAGAGACATTGGCCGAGCTTCTCATTCCAGTCGCGCTTGTTTGAAGACACAAACTTCTTCAGAAGTTTGATGATAGTCTTATTGAAGGCTTTTGCTAATCCATTATCCGTTGGATTGTAAGCAGTAGAGGCTACATTCTGAATTCGATTCTTATCGCAGAACCGATAGAATGCATGGCTCGTGAATTGTGGACCATTATCATGGATGATCCTGCGAGGTAGGCCAAAGCGGTAAATAACATGATGTTGACGAAACTGATCACGTTTGACGTCTTTACTTCAGTGAACTGTATAGCTTCCGCCCATTTGAGAAGTAATCAGTTATAGCTAGGATAAACTGATGTCCTCTGGAGGATGGCAGGCTGATTGGGGCGATGACGTCCATACCCCAGGCTTTAAAAAGGCCAAGATACCACCGTCGGGTATAGAAACTCTGAAGGTTAATGAATAAAATTGGCATGGAACTGGCAAGCCCTACACTTCTTTGCATATTCAACAACATCTGCTATCATCATGGGCCAATAATAACCTATTCGTCTAAGGCAATCTTGTAATTTGGGGCCTGGTTGATGTGCATCACAAATTCTGTCGTGAGCCTCACGGAGTGCATGTTTGGCTTCTGTGTATGATAAACATCGTAACAGTAGCCCATCGTAAGAGCGTCGTACAGCATTTTGGTAGCTGTATATAGTAAAACCTGAAAGATCGTCTTTGGACAGACATTGCTTCCTTTGGGTCCTCAGGAAGGATTTCGTAGATAGCATAGTCTATGAAAGGAAATCTCTAGTCTTTAAAGTCGACGTTTGTTTCTGTTGCGTAACTATGATGAATATGCAAGGCATCTTTCACACAGAATAACTCTCGACCAAACACTGTGATCGAATGCTGAGTGTTGACAAGAACGGTCAGGGAAGCAGCATGATCGGCTAAAGCATCTGCTTCTATATTCTGTAATCCGGCACATGCTTGATGAAGAATCCAACGAAGATAGAAGCCAATTCGATTGTCACTTTGTGATATGGGATGAGATCTTCATGACGAACTTCATAATCCCCTCGGATCTGACTAATTATTAGCTTAGAATCGCCGAAAGCTTCTAGATACACTACAAGAAAAATGACGATTCTTGACGGTTTATAAGTTGACAGTCATCGAAAACCGTCAACAATAGTGGTTATCTTGACGGTTTTAGGCTTACGTCAAGAGAGGCCACATTTTATGTTAGTTTAGCAATTTTATAGTATAATAGTTGACGGTTTAAGATGATCCGTCAAAAACCATCAATTTATTTATTGACGTTTTGGTGATAACCGTCAAAAATGTATGTGCGAAAAACTTGACGAGATTTTTTCAGCTGCCATTTTAGTAATTTTTTAAATCTTTCATATTTGTTGACGGTTGTGGTTCTTTTTAATCGATGAAGCCAGCAAAATTTTTCTCGATCATCCTCTTCATTTCCTCCTCTTCCCCTAACCTTGTCCTCCCTAAGAGAGAGCCCCCTACTCCTCTCCTCTAAAGATCCTCCCACAGAGCCACTCCCCCACTCCTATCATCTACTTCTCCATCTCAAAACCCTAATCCCCAAATCCATCATATGCCATCCCTAAACCTAATCCTAGATCCGGAGGGAAGGGGATCTTCAAATCAAAGCTCCCGTGAGCGATGGCACGTCGGCATCGAGCTCCGACGGGTGATACCAGGGTGTCTCTCAGTGGAGCACCGGTGAGATCGTTACAACATAGATTTCTTGCAGCATGTTCGGCGTGGTCATTGCTTCCCCTCATTCGCATGCCCTGGCCAACCACGAGTGCTGGAGCTGGCGGCATCATCACCTACGATGGCAACAACGTGTTGTGGAGCCTTAACGCCCTCCTCCCCCACCTCGCGGATGCTCCGGCGGATCATCGTCCAGGAGATGCTGACCTTACGGGGCTGGGCGCCATCTATGAGCTCCAGAAGGGCAAGGTGAGGGCGATGGTGGCGGATCATCAGGTCGATCATGCCTCATGCTTAAGATCTGAGGGCACATGAAAATCGTAGTGGTAAAGTCACCAACTTGCATGGTATTAACATGTTCAGAATATTGCATTTTCTCAATAGCCATAGAACCTGTTAGTAATCTTTACATTTTTTACTACAGAACCTGTTCAGAATTCTGCCTAGTTTACTAACTTGTCCAATATTTTTGCCTATATTTTGCTTTGGTCACCGAGTAAAACCAAAATCTTCTAAATTTCGGCTGAAGAATCGGTAATATTGGATATGGTATTTAAAATTTGCTAGTATCACAAAGGATATGTCCCTCAAAAGTTTCTGATAAAGACTCTGTTGTTGTTACAGAATTGGTATTTTCCTATATTGGACGGTTTCGACCAACACTAAGCTTCAGATGGCATGCACATAACCTAAAGCTCTTAACTTGCCAAAGTTAGCTGAGTTTTTGATCTTTGCATATTGAAAAAATCTATTATGCAAATTGTGTAAATCGGGGCCAGCATATTGGAAAAATCTATTGTACAAATTGCCGGTACTTCACCAGACACACTAAGGAAATTGGGAACAGAATAGCACTTATAATCCACACCTTACACGGAAAACATTATTAGTGTTCCTTTTTAATTGTATCCAATGTTCTTTTTCATTTATGAATGTATTAATCAAAAAATTATATATTTTCTGCTGAGTAAATTAAATGGTCCAAATGTCTTTGAGCTCTACTTTTCTTATGTTCAGAATATTGCATTTGGTGCTTTTACTACAGAACCAATTAGTAATCTTTACAGAACCAGTTTAGAATATTGCATTTTGTGCTTTTACTACAGAACCAGTTAGTAATCTTTACATACAATTGCAAATAGATGTGGACTGAAGGTGCGAGATGTGTTGACATATTGAATATACTGCCATCATTGATATCCTTGCTCATGTTGAACGCCACTTTTAGTATTTATTTGACCTGTATAATTGTTATCACTATTTATTGACGTTTATAATTGTTTATAAATTCTTCCACTTGTATCACAATTTTGAAAACCAGATGGGTACATAAATATGGTTCTTCTTGTGTTCATTTACTTGAGTTAATCATATATTCAGGAAAAAATATGGATACACAACTATAACAATGCATCATACTGTGTGTATATGAGATATGTTATCTGGTAATCATGGAATATTTTGCTTATGCAGCCATTTATGAGAATTATAACATTTGCTATTTTTATGGACCTTTGGCCTTCTACAGGGGGTTCATTCCAAATTTTGGTCGGCTAGGATCATGGAATGTGATTATGTTTTTGACCTTGGAGCCGGTAACAGGGGATCTTAAACTTAAATCAGACTGTTGCATACTGTTCTTGTTATAGGTGAAATTGTGTCAAGGACAAATTAGGCTTATTATAAGTAATACTTGGTTCAATCTTATTGTGAAGGAAATAAGGAAGGCCACTTAATTTAAGGGAAAAATGTCATTTAGGGACGTCGGAAAGGCAATAATGTTCACTTAGTTTAAAGTAATCTGGAAGGCAATACTGCTCACTTAGATAGGTGATCACAAATATTCATTCCCCCAAACCTCCCACTTCTTTAAAGTTCGAGAGTTCCTAAATTAGGAATACTCTTCTGAAATTTGCCCTTGTGCTTTTGTGGGGCTAGTTTTGGCATGAGATATAGCTTGAAATTCTTATTGAATTATTGAAATTTAAGAACTAAGCAAGAGATGATGAGATGGGGGTAACGACAAGATTCATCTTCAAAAGAAAATCGTTTGATTGTTGTGCTAATATAGATGGACAAGATAACTAACTACAGATGCTGAATCGCTGATGTACTTAGTGAACTTAAATTCCTTTTCCTTGTATAGGGGACTACCGTACATTGACAAATAATATGAGGCTAATTAGTCTTCTGAAATTTGGCCCTTCTGCATTTTGTTGGGCTAGTTTTGGCATGAGATAGCTTGAAAATCTTATTGATAGCTAAAGTACAAATGTTGTATTCCCCCTAGAGGATGCTGAATCACTGATGTACTTAGTGAAGTTAAATTCCTTTTCCTTGTATAGGGGACTACCGTACATTGACAAATAATATGATGCTAATTAGTCTTCTGAAATTTGGCCCTTCTGCATTTTGTGGGGCTAGTTTTGGCATGAGATAGCTTGAAATTCTTATTGATAGCTAAAGTACAAATGTTATATCCCCCCTTTTTTCTTTTGTTCTTTTGACCTCTTTCACCTGAGTTATCTTATACTTATGTTGTTTCACTTCCATGAATGACTCATTATGATAGTTATTGGCCTATTGTATCAGCTCTTTGGGAAGTGCTTCTACAATCTGCTTTGTTGCTACCTTTTATGTAACTCATAATATTTCTTGATTGCTTAGCATGGGTATCTTATGTTTTAGATTTATTAAAGATTAAAAATTTGACGTCTCCAAATTGGACCCAATGGTTGCTATACAGTTATCTTCTTTTCAGTAACTTTTCTTTTTGACTAATAAAATTGCAATCAAGATCCAAAATGTGTTTTCCTTGTGGTTATACTAACCCCTCCAATTCTTTTCATACTATTTTAGCCACTCTCTCCTGATAATCGAGCATTAGTAAGAGAATGCAAAGATATGAAAATTGACAGAGTATACATAGGTTCAATGTTTAAATTCATAAGTTATTTTCATGATATCAGTGATTTTGCAAAATGAGATAATATCATTTTGCTTCTCATAAACATGCTTGGTTCATCTAAGAAATAGCTCGATTAATGATGGGATATTTTATGTTTAAGTGTTTAGTTTTGTATTAATTTGTTCAAAGATTATTTCATTGGTTGTTCTATTTCAGGATAGTTGGGCACTTTATCTTGTTCTAATTTTTTGTTACAAGTTTATATGAATATGCATCTTAATGCCACTTGCATCTTAATAGCTCGATTAATTTTCAGGAACGCACATTGGCTAACCTGGCAGTCCCTATTTGACACTAGTATGCACAAGACTGGCCATATACCTCCTTTGTAAAGAGAATGTTCAACTGTGGATTGACACAGGTATTACTCTTCTGTCAAATGTAAGTACATGACAAGATTTGGAATCACTTTATATTTGGTTAACATTCCTTTATGATTACTTTAGTGTCAAATTATATTTGGTGGCGAATGGCCAGCTTAGCATTCCTTTGAGCCTTTAACTTTAGTGTCAATTGTAAGTCGCTAACTCTTCAAGTTCAAGCTTCAAAACAGTTTACATGTTTCTCCATTTTTTTAAGTTTTGGTCCTTTTTTTCTTATGTTCATCATACGATCATAGTGTTACTCCATCTGTCAGGCTAATAGACCAAAAGAATCCCTGTTTATGAATTGGAATTGAGTACTTAGCATTCTGTTATAGATTATCTATAGTGTATTGTAAAAGGAATTGGATGAAATTTTCCTCTTTTGCCCTTAATTGGAAGTTCTATTATGGATATATCATCAAAATCATTAGAAAAAGAATTCAATGATTTATACAGACTCTTTGGACTATAATAATTTCTTTCCTGTTGGATTATAACTGATAGAAATGACAACAAGGCCTACAAGTCAACAAAGTGAACAAATTCTAGTCTCAAATTGCTCACAAAAATTATATAATGTATGATAGTGGTTAGTTTTTGATGATGATTATATCGGCCATTGCCTTGGCTTTAAGTGGCAGCTTGCAGGCCTGTTTGGGCTTGCATTACATTGTAATGCAAGCAGCAATGCAAGCAGCGACAGTAGCCCAAGCAGCAGCAACTTGCCAAGGCAATTGTTTGCCTTGGTGTTGCAGCAAGCATTGGCTTGCCTTGGCCATTGCCTGTTTTTGTATTAGCAGAGCAGTAGCATGCAGCAGCAGCAGGCTCTTTGAGCATTTGTAATAGCAAATGTAGCAGCAGTAGCAGTAGGAGCAATGCAGGTATTAATATTATGATCATTTGTATGGTTGCGATTTAATTAGTTTTGATTTAAAAGTTTACTTGGTTATAGAATAATTAGTAAGGGCTATTTTCAAAATTCCTTATATAGATTTAGTATTATAATTTAGATAACAAATATTTATTTCTCTTTATCTAGTTAAGCCTAGGGCTTAATATATGAGTAATTCTATACATGAACCATTCTCAAAGAGCCTCTCATCTCTACTCGTGCATTCCTTCTTCCATCATGAAGGCCACCACCCCCGACTCCTTCCACCCTCTCCTGGCCGACCCACCGCTGCAGCAACCTGACCACCATTATCCTGTCCATCACACCCTCTTTGGTGCCCAGTTTCCTCCACGACAACTCCATATGAGCGCAACACCCAGTTGTGTCACCATGCACAACATTCGCCGTTTCGCTCATTGCCATTAGTCGTCCTCGACGCCAACGTTAGTCATGCTGCCTCTATTCATTCATGCCGAAGACCACTTTGCACGCCTGCAATGCCTTTCATCCCTTGCTCGAGTAGTCGAACAGATGAGCGACGCCGGCCTCCATCGTAAAAATCTGCTTGCCATGACTTCGACCAACGATGAAACCACCATACTGTCGGATACCAAGAGGAAGCCAGAGTCGAGGCACGCAATTGGAGAGAGAACCCCGACCTCCGCATAACACCCAACCATCGGGATCCCTTCCGCCACCGACTCCCAGTGCTGGAAACGAGCTGTCCGCTGTCGCCCTAACTGGAACCCTCGCCCCGACCGGATCTCGACTGCCGTGTCCGATCTCCGCTGCGAAAACCCTTCCCGCGGCCAGCCGCCATAGCCCCGCGAGCGGCCGCGCCTCCCGAGCCGCCGCCCACGACGAGCAGCGACCCCTCTTCCCGAACCCGCCGTGCCTCCACCAGGATCTAGGTGCGAGCCTCCCCGACCATCCTCTCCGCCAGATCCGACGCCGACGGTCACGACTCGCCGCGCCACCCTCCAATCCTCCGCTCGGTAAGCCCATCTCTTCTCTCTGTTCTCTCTTCCAAATAATTCTGAGTGAAGAGAGAGAGAGAGTAACTTTGACATTATTGGTTAAGTTGAAATGGTCCGGGCTCAGTCCCTGGGCCAAGATAAATAAGTATTGGTATTTTGACATTATTTGGGCCTTAGGCCTTGGCTTTAGGATTGGGCTATGATTTTTACATATATTTTTAGGTTGTACCGAATAATTATGGGTTGTGTATAAGTGTAGTTTATTTTTACCATAATATTACAAGTTACATTTTGTTATCTTCTAGACCATTGTGTTGGGCTTAAAACCTTTTTGTTTTATAAATAAATATTTTGGAGCTTATTATTGTATACAGTTGATTTATATAGTGGTTATTGTTAAATAAAATTTTATAATTTCTATAAAATATAAATATTTTTGTAATATAAATATATTGTTATATTAGTTTTACCTACTATGAATTAGGGTTTTATTATATTTTTTATGTTATAAAAAGGAATATAAATATTTCTAAAATAAGTTAGTAAATAAATGGCCTCCTCAAAAGTTGTATTGGGATTAAAGGGATAACTCCTATGTGTTAAATATTTTATTAGGCTTAAATAGAGAACAAAAAGAATATAAGTTAGTTAGATATATTTTTATATTTTATAGTTACTTAGACAATCCTAATATTATTTTTCTAACTATATAGTTAATTGATTAGTGATTCTACTAGCTAACTAGTAAATATTTCTAAAAACGTTATATATACATATACATCATGAAATTACCTTCGATTATAAATCTCAAATTGTGACTAATCATATTCCTTTTCTGGCGAATACCGAAATCCTTCACATATACCCTAGGCTAACCGGACTACGCTGGACCCAACAAGATGGTTTTACCAGCAAAGGACCACAGGCAAGTACACTTTCTGATTACTTTCGATTTATAGTAGTCTTTTCATTTCATGTTTATACATATATCTTGCTGCTTGTTGACACGCTCGTCACACGAAGTAGTCGGGAGGGGAAATATCTTAGTAGACATGTGGACTACCCAGAACTATCCCAATATGTCTAATCTTGACTGTTAGCAGCTGCACACGACACGTGCAGGTGCCGTATTTACCCCTAGCCGTTTACATGTCGAAAAGGATATTTCACACCACATAGGTAGTTGTCTTTTGTTAGTTTTTACTTGTCTTCTTCACAACTTGTCATGTCGTCAGTTACTTTCTAGTTTCATATCTCATATGTTATTTCCATGTCTTATTAATTCTATTGTGTTTTTGCATTATCGTCGGTTTGTGTACTTGTTCCATTCCTGACTGGAAACCAACATTTTTTAGGTTAGCCGTGGATTCACTTAGCTTTGGGAGATACGGGTGTACTTGCAGACATAAACCTAGAAATAGATAGCAGTGGTATTATTTTCATTAAATGTATAAGAACATTATATTTTCCTTCCAATATAAATCTTGTAACTGTTGTAATAAATTTTAGAATATGAATGAGCAATAAATGTTACGTTTTGTGATTTTGAGCATCATGACCGTGACAGCGTTCAACCGCCGACTCTGCGACGTATGCTGCTTGGACACGTCTTGTATCCGAAAAGTGGGTGCGGGTCGTGACAGCAGGGCAGTTGGCCATTGGTTTTGGGCTTAGGATATCTAGAGAGGGGTTTTGAGTTTCAGAGTTTGGGTTTGGGGTTCTATTATAGTATCAAAGAAACAGTTGTGTATCATAGATGTGAGGTTAGTATCAGATTTATTAGATGTTAGTTTGTACCAGAGTTTGGGGTTAGCTTTAAATGTTAGAGTGTTAGCTTGAGGTATCAATAGATTAGTTGTATAGTTAATTTCATATGAAGGTATATATTGATATGTTAGTTAGGATGATTTTCTGATTTGAATGTTAAAGTAGATATCTGTTATCCTAAACTAGTTCAGAGGCTTTAGGTCTTGGGTTTATGTATCAGTTTTGGTCTTTTCGGTTGAGTATGTGATAGGTATAGTGGTATCAGGGATTTGGGGGTCTTTTGGGTTGAGTATCAATCCTCATGGAGGCAAGTAAGATGAGCACTCGTACTTGTTAATAACTTATCTGAGTTTTAGTCACTGGCCTCCAATATGAATGCTCAAAGGGATTTTTTTCCAAATAAATGACTTCATGCCCTTTGGGGTTAAGTAGGTGATATAAGGGTCCCAGATACCACACAAACTCAACAACTATAGGATTATGCAAGTATTGTTGCTAGTCTGTAAGGAAAAAAAATTCAATAAGTCAAACTAATATTCTAATGCTTCAAAAAAATTTCTTATTTGGGCAATCAAAGTGCTTGCTGAATGGAAACCACCAGTCAAATAAGGATATCGTGCATCTTAGAAGTTTTTGTGAGCTATTTCTTTCTAACTTTTACACTTTTTCAATATAGCTAGCCTTCAGATTCTGTAATACTGAGTTGATACTTTGTGTTCTTGTTCTCTCAGGAACTTGCTGAAAAATGAAGGTGCATGCATGCTGTGAATAGGAGAATGTTGTGGATATGGCTAGGGATGTGCTCCGATATGGTTTGCTACTTTTTGTTTTATTTTTGTAGTGTTGGTGGGTTTTTTTTGTGGTGACAAGTGATGGATGTTTGTGGTTTGGATATTTAAGTGGTATGGAAACAACAGATATGGGATGTGTATTTAGGTTGGATTATGTTATGGTTGGACAAGTGAAGAATACTGTGCTGGGATGTGTGTTGGAAGTTTTTGTTGTATGAACAATACAGTTTGTTAATATAAAATTTGGATTTTATAGTAATTTGATGTGTGTAGCTTCTGGATTGATATTAGTGTGGTTGATTGATATTATATAATTCTTGACAGAATCTGGGTATGCTTCTCTTGACGGTACTTTGGATAGCTTCTCTTGACGGTTGTCAAACGTCAACTTTAATTCATATCATGTTGATAATAGCCGTGAATTACTGCTTTTCATGACGGTTTTTGTCCGTCAAAACAAATGCTTTTCTTGACGGCTAAAGTCCGTCATCTAGACCGGAGTCAAGAAAAGTTTTTTCCTACGTTGACGGTTTCTAAAAACTGCTATCTTGACGGCTAAAAACAGTCAAAAAACTACTTAATATAACGGCCAAATACCGTCAAGAAAAGCCATGTCAGCGACCGTCAAGAAAAGGGGTCTTTTCTTGACTCCGGCCTAGTTGACGGATCTGCAACCGTCAAGATACCCATTTCTTGATGGAGAATCACCGTCAAGAAAAGCCCTTATTCTTGTAGTGATAGTCAACTCCCAGTTGTTTTGCCAATTGAAGGCCGATCAGCAGGGCGTTATATTCGGCCATGTTGTTGGTGCAAGGTTCCACGAGAGAATATGCACGGTATAACCAGATGGTCGGGTGACACCAGCACGATGCCTACTCCGGCCAAATATTTCCTTTAGGTCCTGTTCTTGACGCACTGTCAAAGAACATTCGCCAAATTAGGATTTTCTCAGTTGCGGTGTTAGACTCCACTCTTCATCCGGGATTTCATCGTAGAGTTTGGAAGATTCTAGCACCGGATGAGCTAAGAAATCAGCTAATGCTTGGCCTTTTACTGCCTTCTGAGGGACGAACACCATATCGTATGGAGTCAAAAACATTTCCCATGTAGCTAAACGGGAATTAAGAGAACCCGGTTTAGTCATGAGTATTCTGAGAGGATTGACTTTAGATATGATGTGGATAGTCTGCCCAGACACATAGTGGCGTATCTTCTGGATAGCAAATACCAGTACGAGAATTCCTTTTCTACAGGTGTGTATCTGTGCTCGGTACCCACCATCGTACGGCTGAGGTAGTAGATTGCCTGTTCATGGCCGCCTTCATTCTTCTAAGCTAATAGGGCACCAAAGGAATGATCCATAGCGCAGACATATAACAAGAAGAGCTTTCCAATTATCGGAGCCACCAATACTGGGGGGCTTGTGAGATACTTCTTGATGTCGTCAAATGCGCGTTGACATTGTTCAGTCCAGACGAAAGATACTCCTTTCTTCATGAGCTGAGTAAACGGTTGACAACTTCCAGAAAGATTTGAAATGAATCGTCTGATGTAGGCTAGCCTTCCTTAAAGTCCGCATAGCTCTTTAAGATTTCTTGGAGGACACATATCAAGGATAGCTTTCACTTTCTCTGGGTCAAGATGTATATCCTTTGAAGTGATAACAAAACCAAGAAACTTGTTGCTGGAGACTCCCAGAAAAGACTTGGTTGGATTCATCTTGAGTTGGTGTGCACGCATTAGTTCGAACACCATTCTCAAATCTTGGAGGTGATTGCCCTTGAGACGACTTTTAACTGCGATATCGTCTACGTAGCATTCCACTATTTATGCAAATGATCGCAAAAAATTATGTTCATAGCTCGCTGATATATCACCCTGCATTTTTCAATCCGAAGGGCATCCCCGTATAGCAGTATACCCCCAACGGTGTTCAAAAAGATGTGTGTTTCTCATTATCAGGGAACATCTTGATCTGGTTGTAGCCTGAGAATCCATCCATGAAGGACATTCGCTCGAAGCTGCAAGTATTGTCGATTATTACGTTGGTGATCGGTAGAGGGAACTCATCTTTTGGGATGCGGAGTTCAAATCACGGTAATCGATACATATTCAAACTTTAGCGTTCTTTTTCATGACTGAAACAATGTTAGCGACCCAGTCAGGGTGTTGTTCTTCCCGAATGAACCCACTTGAAATAAGCTTCTTGACCTCACTCTCGATAGCCTCTATGATATCTGGTCAGTACCGCGTTGCTGCTGCTTCACTGGCTTAGCTTTAGACGAGATATTTAGGCGGTACATAACAACTTTAGGGTCCAAGCCTGGCATGTCTTCATAGCTCCATGCAAAGACGTCAATATATTCTCTTATAAGCTGTATAAGAGATCGTTGTTCTTCACCAGACAGACTTTTGCTGATAAAGATTGGTTTAAGAGATGATTTATCTCCCAAATTAACTTGGACGACTTCGTCTTCAGTAGGTGGTTACGTTGTTCAAAATGTAACTCCCACCTGGTGTCCATCTTTTGAGCCCATTGTTCGAGCTCGATTGATTAGACATCTTCTACAATTTGGTCAACTGGCACCATGTTGATGGACAAAGTTGCTTTGAACATGTCTCCAATGCTGGAGTCTGAATCCCAGAGGCAGGAATCAGAAGAATGAGAACAATGATCCACTTCGAGTCTGTCGATGTTCAGGAGTTGTTGGAGGAGTAGTAACATAATCCAAACCAATACTATTTTGTTTATAATAGTTCTCAAGTTTACCGGGAGGAGCAAAGTGGCGTATTGGCAATTGTCACCCTTGACCGTAGTTTAGTCCCTTATCGCTTTTTATGTCATATCCCATATTCTGGATGATATTCTTGGCCTGCCAACTATATCGGTAAAGTTGTATTTTTTCACAATCATAATCAGCTTCAGTGTTGCGATGGGAGTAGTAAAGTCCAGAACGAACTTTCTTTCGCCAATTATTCGACCGAAGATGATCAATTCTTCATCCTTCTCTCTAGCTGGAATGATGAAGTAGTGGATATCTTCTGGCCAGACTTTTTCCCGCAAAAGAGGCTCGTGACCGGCATGCAGAGATGTGGTCCTATGCCATGCTCTAGGGCGTATAACGTATGTATGTACTGGTTTACAGATTGGTAAACATCGGAGTAATTCAAAGATAGACCTTTACTTAGAAAATATGCAAGTTCTTTTTTAGGGACAACATCATCCACTGAAGGTATATTATTTTGAGTATTGATATACTCATTGAGGGGATCATTATCCAGAACATGAGCCACAGACTTGGTCAAGTTCACCACGTACGGTAACTCATCAGAATTGGGAGGACGGACTTCAGCAAGTTCTACCTGAGTTATTTTGCGGAGAGTGATGGTCAATAGTTTGACAATATCAGGATTTTTCTTTTTGACCCAGATTGTGAGAGGCTTTGGACTACTTTTGGAGTAGTATGTCCTTTGACTCGGATAACCAGTGGACCATCACTGGCAGATGAATTAACTTCAGCTTCATCGTCAGCTTCGTTGACGTCATCCTTGGGAGGCTGAGATTGATAAAGTACCGAATCTCCATAGTAGGCTTTAATACCCTTAAAAGGATCGACATCGGTAAACTCCGTCTTCACGATGCCATCACCGTTGTCGTACTTGAAGCACTGGTGAAGGGTAGAAGGAATGATTATGTTCTTATGTATCCACGAACGTCCCAACAAGATGTTGTAGGACACATTGGCGTCGATTACATAGCAAGAAACCACTGTTCGGAGATCACCAATCTGGCACCTGAGACGGATTTTGTCCAGCGGGTGGCTTCTCCCAGCATTGAAAGCCATGATAGTTGTATTGGTTGCAGACAGCATGTGCAGAGGGATCCCTAGAATCTGGAGTAAACTTCTAGGGATGATGCTGAGGGAGGAACCTGGATCGATATGCATCCGATCCATCTTAATCGCCCAGATTATCCTGTATAGTACAGAGGTCTATCATGATGATTGTTTTTTAGTAGCATGTTCTATTGCGAGAAGGTGATGTTGGGCACCACTTCCATAGTACTATGGCAGTGAGGACAGAAGACTGGATCTTCAGCGGGGGCTCTGACTTCAGCGAGATAAGAATCGACATATAGTAATACCTCACTTAAAGCTTTTTGCGTCTCTTTGGAGAGTCGCAATAGATCGAACAAAGACAACTTGGCAGGTGTATTAGCTAGTTGTGCCAGTATGTCAAAGTTGTAAGGCCGATCCATGCCTTCGGGAGTTGGTGCCTTCAGAGACTTGTCAAATTGCGTCTCCTTCTGCTTAGCTTTGTCGGTAGTTGAGGGCTTAGACGGACCAGCTTATAAACTTGTGGAGGGCAGCAGGAGCTTGAGAAGGCACTGCATTTTCTTGTGTGGGGTCATAAGTCTGTAGGTAAGTCTTCCCAGATCGCGTCTCGTAGATAGAACTTCGTAAATAGGAGAAGACGTCATACAGCATAATTTGTATTTCTTGTCCCTCTTTGGTTTGGAAGACACCACCCCCTGCGTCATTTCTTGTACAAGGTCTGGATGGATCCACATGATCTCACCATGTTCTGTTGATGTTGAGTTGCGAGCTGGCGGCAGGTTGACGATTTCCATTACTGCCTTAGGGATTAGGACTACGCCGTCTGGGACTTCTGTGGGAGGAAAGTCACCAAATTGAAGAGAGATCATGTTAGAAAATACGACCTTGTCTTCAGCTTCGAGGTTGATAACTTGGCTATCGATAAGCTGTTATATCTTCATTTCAGGACGATGCAATCCTTGGTAGAATGGTGCACGTACTGATGATAAAGATAGTACTTGGGATCGTTGAGTTGGTTCGCCTCCGCAGGATGCCGTGGTG
Source organism: Iris pallida (assembly GCA_029216955.1). NCBI lineage: Eukaryota > Viridiplantae > Streptophyta > Magnoliopsida > Asparagales > Iridaceae > Iris > Iris pallida. The sequence continues at coordinate 9,758,581 of JANAVB010028818.1, read as the reverse complement.
GAGGCAATGTCAGTTTATTACCCTTCATCAATGTGTGGTAATAACTTCATCTTCGTCAAAGGAGAAAGTCTCCTTGGGTTTGTCCGGAGCGCCCTGAGAATTGGAAGCTCCCTTAGAAGTGTCGACCTTCAAGACTTCTTTCCCTTTACCCCCACGGATAGGGAACGTTTGGGGGTGCTTGCTTTTCTTTTCGGATTTGGGTGTCTTCAACCCCAGTAATTCCAGATTAGGAACATCATTCTGAGCAGCATTAGTAGCCCCGTTGAAAGCGGGCCATGTATTATACTTATGTATACCTAGACAGAACTTTACTGTAGGAAGGAAGTTATGTCGACAAGTATCCATAAGCTCTGAGTCTGGTGTACCGAAGGACATCTTCAATGCTAGTCGCCTGAAGCGTTCGATGAAAGCAATAACGGACTCACTCCTCCTTTGCTTGGTTTCGATGAGGGTGGACATACTAACATGCATGTCACTCTCATAAAACCTATTGAGGAATAACCTCTCCAATTCTTTAAAGGAATTAATGCAACCGTCAAGCAAACTACAGAACCATTCAAAAGCTACCCCTGCAAGGTGCTGATAAATATCTTTGATAAGAACGGATCGTCCCTTGGTAAGTGCAGAGTCTGTGTGTTGAAATATGTCATGTGTTGGTGAGAAGAAGTCATCCCGTCAAATGAATTTAGCATTAGTGGCTTGTAGTTAGGAGGGCAAGTAGCATTCTCCCATTCAGGAGGATATGGTTGAGATATCCCCATCTTCTGAAGCTCATCTTTGTGTGAGATGGTATCGAGATGGGCAACAAGAGAATTAGTTACACCCTACTGCTTGAGCAGATGTTGAGAAACGGCTACTGTACGGTTGTCAAGCGTCGTTGGCAAAGGACCATCCCCAGCATTTACGGGATTTGGAGGAGGTGCAATGGAATGATAATCCTTTTGTAGTAAAGGAGGGTTGTTGCTATGAGCCGTACTAGCCTGTGCTGAGACGTTCGGTTGAGGTGGAGGAACAGCCCCAGCAGTTTGGACTGCCATGATGTTGGTAAGTATCAGTGATCTTGGCAAATGCCATTTTAAGACTCTCCAGTCGCTTGTTGGTCTGATCACTGGCTTCTTCATGTCTTTCTATATCTGTCATGTACACAGATAACATGCGAGAATGAATAAAGGAGACAGTACAACTGGTGCTGATACTGTCTGTCTCTGAGTTGAAAAAAACCCTCATCTTCAGGCAGGGGAGGTAGATAGTCACTGTCGGACTCGAAGAGATCATCGTCATCTGGAAGTCTACCTCCGGTGTGAAGGTCGTCTGCTTCAGATCTGAGGGAATACAACCCCCAGCTGAAGGATCATCACCACCGACTTAAAATTCCTCGCCATCTATAAGGAATCTCGTCCTTGACCTAGTACCCATATAGACTCCTTCAGATGTAACAGCTCGCTGGCTATTTGCTGGCAGACTTCTTCTCCTTCTGTTCGTGGAACTGAGAGAAAATATTAGGTTAGTGGTCCACCTTCTTTGATTGGGGCTCCCGTAAGGAGGACCCCATGAAGCCATGTTGGATAAAACACATAGCAGATTTTTATCATCAGAGCACTGCAGTCGTCGAAACACGGACTGCCTCGGAGGCACCTTCATTGCTTTAGAGCAGCAACAGTTGATGACAATACTGGTGCACGGATGTACGCCATGAATTGCAGTATCCTCCCTCGCCTTGCGCTTATGATTTATCATGTCGTGTAAATCGGCGGAAGAGAGTTTTGCCTTAAAACCCATGTCACATGCATCGTCGAGCTTTGCATATGGGTTTGTAAGGAAAGTTAGCACATCCGGACTTAGTTCATATGCAGGGGCAACCCCCACACCTAAGTTCTGTGATGACCTTGAAGACAGCCCCGTGCTATACGCGGTGGGGCATATCTTTTTTCTGTGGACGCATAGACCCTGGAGTATGCCTTTGGGTGCATGCTTTCCTGAAGTCCTGGCAGCATGCCTGGCCTTCCTGGATGTGGGCGCATAGAACGAGTCATCAGAGCCTGGGCGCATAGCTCTAGGCGCATGGCCCTGGGCGCATGGCTCTGGGTCATCAGAGCCTAGGTGCATAGCTTTAGGCGCATGGCCCTGGGTGCATAAACTGTCGAAGACAGAAGTCCTCTAGATGGATTTATGCGCCCATATACAGCCTTGGACACATAACTCTAGGCGCATGCTTTGGAAATCAGTGCTATTTTCTTCCAGTTTTGCCTTCTTCGTTTGCGAGCCTCACTGAGTTTGTCCAGAGCGTCGAACATTTCGATTCTTGGCATCGTAGTATTTTTCTTTGCCAAGTCTTAAGTGTTGAACACTCTGTTGTTGATTGCACAAGAGGGAAGTCGCTGGGCTAGTAGAGCCCGGAACGGTATGCGCCCTCTTTGCGTCAGGAGCTGCTGTGGAAGGATTATGTGCCCCCATGACGGAGTTCTCCTTCGGTTGTATATCTTCTACTACACTGGCAGTATATGCAGCACGAACCTTCGGAAGCCAAGTCTTGCGAGACTTGTTTTGCTTTATTAATTTTGAGGAAGTAGAGCCGTCCCTCGAGAGCATCTCTTCGAACGCCTGCTGATCGAACTTTACGATCAACATCTTCTGAGTGCTCCCCACTTTATCGGTATCGGATTGCGTCACCACCTTCTCGTCAGAGGAAAAGGTAGTCCCCAGCATAGTCGCTATTTTTGTGGACACACACAAAAAAGAAGAAGAAATGTTGTCTTTTCTTATAGGCGCAAGGCACCACAAATCGAGTACGCCTGATAGATCCTGTACTGAGGATCCCCGAGTACAAAAAGAATCATGGTGAATGGGACGATGGAGATCGAGCGGCAGTTGCTCCTTTACTCCGTTGACACTCTGATTTATAAAAGTGGAAGAAAACCTAAGAAAATTGCTAACTCTCGGGTCACTAGCAAGAAGAGCAGCAATTCTGGACACAGGGGTAAAACGGTAATTTCGGGTCAAAACGATGTCCGCCGTTGGATCCACTTTGCACTGAAAAGTGTGCCAACATCTACGATCTCTAAAGTCATCAAACTATATGTCTACGGGTCTGTTTTGATGATACAAACCAACCATATGTCCAAAGTTGGATTCCTGCAGGCCGTGCACAAATTCGCTTGTTAGATCGGGTCGCAGGTCCGCTAAAATAGTATTTCGGTCGACCTTCTCAGAATTGGACCAAACTTGGCATACAGGACAAAAAAATGATACGATCCTATTGGCTTAAGTTTTGTTTCAATATGACGAACGTGCACAAAGTAATTAGGTAGTTTACAAATAGGTCGATACGGGATATCTCGACGGATATGCTTCGATTTCGTCGCGCACGTACAACGAAATTGAGTTCCGTCGAATCCCACACGTCAAAAATGTCCATATGCATCTTTCGATGCTCATGGGTTGTGACCACATTGCCCGGTTTGTCGGGATGCACGTCGTATCAAAAAATTTTCCTAAAAGTTTACTGTTTTTTGAAAATGGTATTTCCTGATTATTAGAAACTGCTTTCCCGAGACATATTAGACGAAAATCAGAAACTACAAAAAGGGTCTTCAAGTACTATAGGTTGTCTTCAATGTTGTTCGTGTAGTTTTCCAAATCGTTGGCGGATCGGCTTTAATCGCCTTCCAATTTGGGTCGATAGGATGCTCTATACTTTGTTTTGCAAACAGGATTTTATAGATTTTTGAATCGATTTCCTGGGCATCATGTAGGGTTTATGAAATTCTATTTGAAGGGGGTTAAATATGATCATGTTGGGGTCGTATCTGAACAATCGGCTCAATAAACAGTCCACCGGTCGTGGAGGAATCCCTTCGCGAAGGTGGCTTCGCTGTGCCGCTACTGTTGCGGTTGGCTCTGACCCACACGCGTTTCCCGATGTCTCTGGCCGTGCACGACGGTGGTCCCGACGGTGGATGGCTACCCAAGTGTTGGGGGTGGCACTGGGTTTGGCAAGACTACGATTAGTATTAGGGTTTTGCAGAAATTCCCTCTTTGCCTCTCGATATATATACATAAAAAAGGGAAAAGGGGTCAGCTCTGTGGGAAATTTGGGTGCTCGAGTTTGTTGGCCCTGGCTCAGGCTGGGGGGTTTCTTGGGTCGGGTCTGGGCTTGGGTAGAAAGCGCACTATTCACTATTAATTCTTGCAATATATAACTTGTCATGTAAGAAAATTGGGCATGGGTATACTTGGACTTGATGTCATCAAGCTCTGTTTCTATTAAGGGACATGGGTATATATAGCATATACAAATAACCTATACTGATGTCTTCAAGACCTATACTGATGTCTTCAAGCTTTGGTCCGAATATAATATCAATCCTGGCTATCAAGTTATATCTCTGTGGACACACACAATAAAGAAGAAGAAACATTGTCTTTTCTTATTGGCGCAAGGCACCACAAATCGAGTACGCCTGAGAGATCCTGCACTGAGGATCCCCGAGTACAAAAAAATTATAGAGAATGGGACAATGGAGATCGAGCGACAGTTGCTCCTTTACTCCGTTGACACTCCGATTTACAAAAGTGGGAGAAAACTTAAGAAAATTGCTAACTCTCGGCTCACTGGCAAGAAGGACAGCAATTTGGCTCTTGAAATGCTCTCTGTTTTGTCCTTTTAAAGAGGTATGAGATCCATATTTATAGTCATTTTGCACTGAAACGGCTATTATGCGCCCACAGGAGAAAATATACCAATTTTTCATGTGGGCACATAGACTTCCTTTGGGCGCATAAGGTGTAGGCCCATGAAGGCTGCATGATCGTAGGTTGATCGTGGGGTTGACGTGGCCGCATGGTTCGGTGCACGACTGCTCGTGGAGACTGACGTGGCCGCATGCTTCGGTGCACAACTGGTCGTGGATGTTGACCAAGTCGTGGAGCTATCCTGACTTGGGAGCTATCCTGACTTGGGCGCATAGATTGGAATAGGGCTATACGCCCCCCTCTGGAGGAGCCATATGGGCGCATAAGCTTTGCTGTGGGGCGCATTGGGATGGGCGCATAGGCTTTGCTCTGTGAGTGTCAGCCACTCTCTAGCTTGGGCACATAGTAATCTCTGACTTGGGCACATAGCTCAGTTCTGGCTTGGGTGCATAGCTCATTTTTGGCTTTGGCGCATAGATGCTTCTTGATTTGGGCGCATGGATACTTCCTGACTTGAGATGCTAAAATTTTCATGCTTCTACAATCTCATATATATATATATATATATATATATATATATATATATATATATATATATATATATATATATATATATAATTAGACAGTGTATATATTTTTATATATACTTAGACAGTGTATATATGTCCAATAGTACTATTATAGGGTATACATATATGTTATCTACCATGGTAGGTATATATTACATTGATAATAGTACTATTAAGTACTGGGACAGTTTCTAGCATGCCATGTTTATTTTAGTTTTATATATATATATATATATTTTTTTTTTATAGTTTTATATATATATATATATATATATATATATATATATATATATATATATATATATATATATATATATATATATATATATATATCACTGTTAATTCCTAGTTGTTTTTTGATAATTACCAGATTTCATATAGGATGATAGACTGCCTTATAGCCCAATGATTTATTGTTTTCCTAATCTTTTCCAGTATGGCAAACATGACCAGAGTTTGTCCCCAGTGCACAGCTGCAGTTCCGGATGAGACCGAGATTGTACTTTCCCCTTCCATTGCTTAGAAGGTGTTAGCAGCCTCACTGAAGAGTTTTCCTCCATCTCCTATCCTTCAGGAGAGGGCTGCACTTCAGCCGGAGACTGAGGGCCTCTCTTTGCCTCCTGGAGTGGTACCCCATGCCAGGAGAGGGCGGACATCGTTTTGACTCAAAATTACGATTTTGCCCCTGTTCCAGAATTTGACTTTTGGACAGGCATTTTCTAGGTATATCTTCTTCACCGAGATCATTTTTGATGTTTGTTTCAGCATCTGGAGTTGTTTGGAGATTGCGACGTTTCTTGACTGACATTGTGATTACTGGGACTTGCCACTTTGCACCATCAGGTAAGATACCTTGCCACCTTACTCTGTGATTATTATATTCTTATTTTCAGTTGTTATTTTCATCATTTGTTTTGTGATATTTAAACTGTGCATCCAAGTCACACTTGGGTGCAAGCGACTCTATCGGTCGTTTTTCTTGCTTTATTTATTCTCTTGCATTGATTTAGCTTATTGACCACCCATTGATGTTGAGGTATTGGTGTATCTCATATGGCCTTGACACTTGTTGTATCACGTAATATGAGTCACATATAGGACACGTTTCCGCGTAGTCGGCTGGCCACCGATACGTATGGAGCGTGCGACGGATAGGAGGTACTGCCAATAGTATTGCATGTTAGAAGACTTGGCGGTTACTAGAGGTTCATATCAGTCATGGAGATGATGATACTAGGCATTGGGTGGGGAGAACAATACCTGACTTATGGGCTTCTTTACACTTCCATGATTACCTGTGTGCTCCTCCGGAGACGCAGGCTCCAGGCGCCCTCGGACGTTTTCCAGAGCGTTATGGACGTAGCCCCTTGCACATGGTGCCCTCTGACGCTTCCCGAGCGTTATGGACGTAGGCCCCTAGTACCCTTTATGGGAACTATGCCGATCCCATTTACTGCCAAGGCTCATGCGTCGAAGGATTGTATCTCAACTGCATATTCACAGTAGAATGGTCAGAAACCCGATTGCATGCATACCTTTTCTCTTATTATATTATCACAGTTTTATGACATGGTGTTTTCTGTATCTTGCTATGTCCCCTGAGGACCTAGTTATCTCTCCAGGTTTAGACGATATTCCACAGGAGTACGGAGCGGCATTGGAACTATCTTACATTGATGATGAGGCAGTGCCTTATGACTTCTAGTCTATTCTTATCTGAGACAGTCGTAGACATTATTTACATCACTTTTCTTTCTATTTGCGGAGGTTGGACTCCGATCTTGTTAGACGATTTTTCATAGTTGTTTGGAGTGAGCATGTTCACCCGGCTATCTTTTGATACTCTTATTTTTTAATTAGACTTCATTATCTTCTGTGTTGAGCTGTGATGAGATTAGATATGATATTCTAGCCTGTAATTATTATTTACAGCTTATGTGCATATATGAGGATTCCATATATTGGAGTGTTCTTCGTATATGTGCAGCTGGCATGTTCACGTACTTGTCCTATGTATTTTGGGACTGGGGCATTACAAATATAAATATAAATATATATA
>JANAVB010028818.1:9555854-9610854 GCA_029216955.1 Iris pallida | reverse complement strand
TGCCGCAAGTGGAGCACTCTGTGCTCCTACAGTCCGAGAGCATTCTGGTCTGTGCTCCCCCTAGTTCCTGGCGTTGTTTCGCCTCCCCCCTCCCTTTCTTTTTTTGGTATACGTGTATAGGCTTCGCATTTTGTGCCTTGTATACGTGTTCTGGCTTCGGTTTTGAAGCCGTCTTTAATAAAATGAGGGGGTTTTTTATATATATATATATATATATATATATATATATATATATATATATATATATATATAATATAATATATATATCCCTCAGGATTGGTTCTTGGGCACGTGCTGGGTTTCCTTCGCTCTTTTATTTTGTACCTCTTTTCTTTTTCTGCTTGCGCTTACTTGTAAAGGCTACGACATTTTGCGCCTTTCATATATGATTTGGAGTTCATATATTATATATATATATATATATATATTTTATATATATATATATATATATATTATATATATATATATATATATATATGGCGCGTGTCGGCTTTTCTTCCCGGTGTGCTCTCCTCGGCTGCAAGCTTCTACCCTGTTCGGCAGCCTCTTGCTTCTGTTTAGGCTTACGTCGCCCTTCGCCGTATGGACGGGGACCCTCCGGCTGGGTCCTCTTTTCCCGACGACCCCGCCTTGCTTCGGCTTGTCGAGGGCCTGTCTCCTTCTCCTCCGCTGGCGGCACCTCTCGCACCTTGGTCTCTAGATAAGATAGCCCAGGTTGGGCTGGGTGGCTCCCCCTCCTGGGCGGCCGCTGGTCAGCAGACGGTGGCGCCTCTACCTTAGCTGACTGCGGACATCATCCTCCTCACTAATGCGGCGGGCCTGGCCCCCACCGTTCCTGGCCTGTTCCTCCCGTGACCCCTGCTGTTGGCCCTTCCACGGGCCACATGCTCACTGTTTCCCCTCTTCCCCCTGTTTGAATTTGAATCTCCCGCTCCTCCATTCCCGTTCCCCCTCCAATTTTGAATCCTGCTTCGGTTGTCGCAGGGACTTCTACGCCATTCTTGCCCCCGCTTTCCAGTGGCACAACCTTACCTTCGCTTTGGTCTGATTTCCCTACCCTTGTGCCATCCTCGTCCTCCCAGGCTTGCGTAGGGAGCGCCGCCCACCCCCCCTTGCACCTTCCTCTGGAGTGCTCCTCCTGAGCTTCCTTCAGCGTACTGTCCCTCAGCGCGTCCCTCTCTCGGTGCGGTCCAGGCGTTGGCCGCTTCGTCTTTGGCGCCTTCTTCCTTGCCGTTCGCCTTCGCGCAATCCTCCTCTTGCAGCCCATCCCAGTCATCCATGTGGTTGGCACAGGGACCCTGCTCCCAGCTGCGTCATCTGCGCCAGCCACAGGTGCTTCTTCTTCTCCTGCGTCATCCATGGCGACTTCCTTCATTGTGTATTATCTGCATGCGGAACCCAACCCTGAATCTAATCCTCACTCATCGCTCGGCACCGTTGCTCGTCAACCTTCTATTTCTCTCCACCCTAGTGTCAGGCTTCAGCCAGAGCCGTTTAAGGACCCATATAACTGCCCCATCTCGTCTGTGGCACTCTCTATGCCAGCTCGATCCCCATCGGCGCACACCCCTCCCTTTTGCTTACCACGTTAAGGCCTCAGGCCCGTGCTCTAGCCGTTCCTTCGCAGATATCGTGCGGCCTGACCGTGTTTTCCATAAAAAATCAAAGACAGGTTTTACAGAACACTGAAATTGATTACAAACTCGCTTGTACAAAGAAAAGCCTAGAAAGAAATCGTAGAAAACAATCTAAGTACAATTATTTAGTTTTGATTCTGGAGGTGACGGTGGAGGCTCGGGAAAGTGCTATCAACTCTGCCTTACTCCGTGGACTACTGACGCAGTCTTTAGATCTTGAAGAAATTACCTTCTTGAAGGTTGCCCGCCTTTTGTAGGGGTGTGGCACCCTGCTATTTATAATAGAATGTATGTTGAGCCGCATAGATGGCCTATTGCCACGTGGCTGATTGGCACGCGAAGACCCACTCTTTGGCTGCCATATGTCGATTTGTTGGATTTTGTTGCAGCAAATCTGGGTAGTTTAGGACTTGGTCAGATTGCCACGCGTCCTGTCGTAGGAATCACTTTTTTAGCCGCATAAATCTCTCAGTTTTCGACAATGTAGGGCCATATGAGACTCATGCGGCTTAGGTCGCAGACTTACTTAGCCCAGACATAGCTTTAGGATTTAAGCCGCATAGATTTTGTATTTCGGCAGCATAAAGCTCATGCGACTTGGATCACAGTTACTCTTGGCCGCATGAAGTTTGGAGACTTTGGGGTCGCATATGTCTGAACAGCATAGGTGATACTCCTTCTGGCCGCATGAAGGCATACGAACCTTGCTTTTGGGCGACGTCTCACATCTTATCTTTTTTTCGAAGTGTCAGAGCTGTCATTTTTGTCAGTTTTGTCAGGACTTGTCAGCTTTATCAGAAGAATTGCTCCTCTTGGCCGCATATCTTCCTTCTGCAGCTGGTTGTCGACGGACCGCATATGTCATTGAACCAGTCATGCGGCTTTCCTTTATGCGGACCTGTTTGGCCCAAAGTACCTATGTGGCAATTTGTAATCCGCATGAACCCTATATTTTTCATGCTTCTACACGACCCCCTTCAAAGTTTTTAAATTACAAATTTGGAATACTTTGAATAAGAAGCATGAAAATATGTCAAACTGCAGGGAGTCTTCAAGTCGCAGGAAATTTTTTCGAACTGTAGAGAGATCTTGAGTCGCAGGAAAATCCTGAGCTGCAGAACAAATCTTGAGCCGCAAGGACACTTCGAGCCGTAGATAGCCTACTAGCTGTCACTGCTGCATTTAATTTTTTTGATTCGGTTGTGGATCTCTTTTCGAGATAAAGTCGACGGTTACTGGGGATAAAGTCCCTAAATGTCGACATTATCTTTAATGGTCTCGAGAACCGAAGAGACGCTCGACGGTTATTAGGGATAAAGTCCCCAAACGTCCTCCTTATCCTTAATGATCTCAAGAATCGAAGAGTCTCTTTCCAGCAACTCTATAAATATGAGCCATTCAGAGAGAGATTTTCCTCTTTCACCTCCTCCTCCTTCGACTTCATCATACTTTCTGCTATGGCTCCAAAGCTTCGAGGTCGACTAGTGCGACGACCAAAGGGAAGAGACTTGCTTCTCCGTTGAGAGCGACAGACGCTCCTTTCCTTCATTCGGACATGCAACCTCCTCTCAAGAGTAAGGATGGTGAGCAGACGATGACTAAAATTTTGAATGGCCATATCACATATTTTCATGCACGGGCCTGTCATATACTGCTTCTGCTTTAATCCTGGTCGGTGCATGCCCTATCTCATTTGGACTATATGTGTTTTGTATGATAGTGCCACATGGACTGAGCCGCATGACCGCTGCTCATTCGAACTTGAATCGCATAAGTGCCTCAAGATTGATCTATATGAACATTTCATGGTTGAGCCGCATAGGTGCCGCATGAGCACTTTATGATCGGGCCACATGAACACTGTATGACTGGGCCACATAACAGCCTCATGTCAGAGCCGCATGAGTACCTCATGAGTATTTCATGATTGAGCCACATAACTGCTTCACAATTGGGCCATATGGACACTTCACGACTGAGCTGCAAGAATTCTTCATAAAGTCGGCCTCATGACTTTGGGTCGCATGATTTCTGTTTTAGCTAGGCCGCATAACTGGCTAGGCCGCATAACCGAAAACAGAGTTCTTTGTTTTTATACGACTATCTTCTTTCTTTGATTTGTAGCATCTGTGTCGAAGGCTGAGACCATTGCGAAGGAAGAGATGCTGCCCCCTTTCATCAAACAAGAGTCACCGTCTATTAAAGAGGGGGTAATACCAAAAGTTGAGGTAAAAGAAGAGCTGGCGTCCACCGGGGAGGGAATTACTCCCGAGATTGAGGCTGTTATAAAGGAGGAACCCAAATATGAGGATAGTAGCACTGGAAGTTCCGACCCTCCTGCTCCCGCCGAAGACCTTAATCAAATAGATCTTTCATATGCGAAATAGTTGAGAGAATGGTATGTACCTCAACTCAACCACGACCCTTGACTGTAGGGATCCATGGGATGCCATGTAATTGCTGTTTCCAGGGTTATGACAAATAATCGTTCGTATTTATCTTTGTGTTTCTATTCGTCTTTAGCTGTAATTCATGTTTCGTTTCTTTTGGATACCAGTGTAATCCTTTACTGGGAGTGAAGTCCTATGAATGTAACTGCTTTTTTTGAATGAGTAGAGTATGTTCACTCCCTTTTATTTGTGGTATTTTGTGGTGCTTGTACTAGAGGGCCTAATACAACATTTGTGTTAGATGAAGAACATCCCACTGGGGGACTTTTGTGGACCTATTGCCCTTTTGTGCATCTGGAAATACGAGCAAATAGATTTGAATGATATTTTGTGGACCTACACTCTTTGGTACACCGGTGGTGCGAGTAGTAGATTAGGATAATTGTTATGGACTTACTACCATTTTTGTGTACTAGCGATTCGAGTACCGATAATAAGTGGGGAGAGAACCAACATATTTACTCAGAGGTAATAAGGACGTGGTAAATATGGGTCAAATAAAGCCTTCCTACTCAGAGGTAATGATGACATGGTAGGAGGAGGCCAAATGGGGATACACAGAACAACTCAGAGGTGTTATCAACGTGGAAGTTCTATGTATTGGGTAATTTGTTTGTGATGGACGAAAAAACAATTCAGAGGTAATATGGACATAATTGTTTTTCCCGTTGGGGAATTTTGTGGACCTATTGCCCATTTGTGCATCTGGAAATGCGAGCAAATAGATTTGAATATTATTTTGTGGACCTACTACTCTTTGGTACACCGGTGGGGCGAGTAGTAGATTAGGATAATTTTTATGGACTTATTACCATTTTTGTGTACTAGCAATGCGAGTACTGATAATAAGTGGGGAGGAAAACCAACATATTTACTCAGAGGTAATGAGGACGTGGTAAATATGGGTCAAAATAAAGACTTCCTACTCAGAGATAATGAGATCATGGTAGGAGGAGGCCAAATGGGGATACACAGAACAACTCAGAGGTGTTATCAACATGGAAGTTCTATGTATTGGGTGATTTGTTTGTGATGGACGGAAAAAACAACTCAGAGGTAATATGGACATGGTTGTTTTTTCCCGTTGGGGAATTTTGTGGACCTATTACCCTTTTTGTGCACTGACAGTGCGAGTAGTAGATTTGGAAAAGTTTTGTGAACCTATTACCCTTCTGCGCACTAGTGGTACGGTAATAGATTTTGTGACAAACTCCTAGTAGAGAAAAGCTATGACCAGGAAGTTCAAAGATATGACCAAGGGATGAGATTTGAATTCATTCGAAGTAGTCAGAGAGTAAGTTCATTGGTACCTGAGGGTACATAACTCAACAATCTGGGAGATTTGACGTCGGAGTGTAAGTTCAGCGATACCAGAGGGTATATAACTCACAATATGAGGGATAGTTGGAAGGTGTCATTTAGACATAGTATTTCTTGAGGAACTTGCCATTGAAGGGCATCATGAACAAGTCTCTATTTTGTTTTGCGAGACGATACGTGCCGTTGGAGAATACGGTCTCGATGATGAACGGACCCTCCCATTTAGGCTGGAATTTGCCGGGGGCCTTGTGAGTCATGACCATTGGTCTACGAATGGCCAAGACAAGATCACCAACTTGGAATATTCTCTGTTTGACTTTCTTGTTGAAAGACTGAGAGATGCGCGCTTGGTAGAACTCTATGCTTTGTTGAGCTTGTAAATGCTTCTCATCTAATGCTTCCAACTTTTGCAGCCGTCGGCGGAAGTTATCGTCCGCCACTAACCGATAGGTAAGGGCCACTCGAAGTGAGGGGATCTGAGTCTCCAATGGGAGGACTGCCTCGCTCCCGTAAACCAAGGAGAACGGTGTATTTCCTGTAGCTATCCGAATTGTCGTACGATACGCCCATAAGCACCCGCCAAGCTTTTCATTCCAGTCGCGTTTGTTTGCAGACACAAACTTTTTGAGGAGCTTGATTATGGTTTTGTTGAAAGCTTCAGCCAGACCGTTGGCCGATGGGTTATATGCTGTCGAGGCCATGTTCTGAATCCGATTTTTGTCACAAAATCGATAGAAAGCGTGGCTTGCGAACTGCAGACCATTTTCGTGAATAATCCTCCGGGGCAGTCCAAAATGGTAGATGACGTGATGTTTTATGAAGCTAATCACGTTCGATGTCTTAACCTCTGCCAACGGAACAGCTTCCGCCCATTCGGAGAAGTAATCGGTGATTACAAGTATGAACCGATGCCCTCTAGACGACGGTGGGGTGATGGGCCCAATGATGTCCATTCTTCATGCTTCGAATGGCCAAAAGGCTACTGTCGGATACAAGAATTCAGATGGCAGATGTATAAAATCTGCATGGATCTTGCAAGCCTTGTACTTCTTTGCATAATCAACTGCATCTGCAACCATTGTGGGCTAGTAATAACCCATCCGACGAAGACGATCTTGCAATTTTGGGCCAGGTTGGTGAGCCCCACAAGTACCGTCATGAGCTTCACGTAGGGCTTCTTTGGCTTCTGTATTTGACATGCATCTTAATAGTAGCCCACTGCAGGATCGTCGATATAACATTTTCGTCTCCGTATCGTAGAAGAATCCGAGGGAGCGTCTTATGATTGAAGTTGCTTCCTTCATATTCTTTGGCAGAATTCCATAGATTGCCAAGTCGATGAACGGGCGTCTCCAGTCTTGTATGTCCTTGGTTATTTGGGTGGAGTAACTCATACCCAGTTGAAGATTGTTCCAGGTGCAGACCAGTTCATGGCCTGTTATGTCGACTAGATGATGAGTGTTATTTGGAAGTGCCAAGGAAGCGGCGAGACCTGCTAGGGCATCGGCTTCGATATTTTGGAGCCTAGGAACGTGATCTATAAAGAAACCCTCCAAGGTTGTAATGATGGCAATTGCTGTCTGATAATAGGGAATCAGGTCCTCGTTGCGAACCTCGTATGAACCTCAGATGTAGTTAACAACCAACTGCGAGTCACCATATGCTTCCAGTTACCTGATCCCCACTTTTTTTTGAGTTCGAGCCCGATGACTAGAGCGTTATATTCGTCTACATTGTTCGAACAGGGTTCTGTAAGAGAATACGCCCGATTGACAACTAGTCCAGAGGGAAAAATTAATACCACCCCGACTCCAGCGACGATATCACCTTGTGGCCCCATTCTTGAAGCACCGTCGAAGAACATTCGCCAAATAGCGTCATGCGAAGTCATGTTCGAGGCGACGACTTTATTAGGAATTTTTTTCATAAATTTTGGCTGTTTCTGAGCCTGGATGGGCTGCTAAGAAGTAAGCCAGGGCTTGACTTTGATAGCCTTCTACGAAACAAAAACCATGTCGTATGGGGATAACAGTATCGCCCAGGTGGCTAGACAAAAACTGAGTGCGCCCGGCTTGGTCATGAGAACCCTGAGAGGATTAACTCGTGAAACAACATGGATGGTCTGCCCTGTCACATAGTGTCATATTTTCTGAACGGCGAACACTAGGGCAATGTACTCCTTCTCCACGACGGTGTACCTATGTTCCGGTCCTACCATCATCTGGCTGAGATAGTAAATGGCTTGTTCATGTCCTGCGTCATTATTCTGTGCTAGTAGAGCACCGAAGGAGTGTTCCATCGCCCGTACATAGAGCATGAATGGCTTTCCGGCGACCAGGGCTACCAGAACTGGCAGATTCATTAGGTACTCCTTAATATCATCGAAGGCACGCTGACATTTCTTGTTCCATACGAAAGAGACACCTTTTCTCATGAGTTGAGTGAAGGGTTGACATCGCCCTGAGAGGTTAGATATAAACCTTCTGATATAGGCTAATCTTTCCTGAAGGCCACGGAGTTCACGGAGGTTCCTTGGTGGGCTCATCTCCAAGATTGCTTTTGTTTTGTCGGGATCTATGTGAATGCCCCGGGAAGTAATGACAAAGCCCAAGAACTTTCCGCTGGACACCCCCAGGAAAGACTTGGTGGGATTCATCTTCAGGTTGTGCACTCGCATGAGGTCAAATACTGTTATCAAATCATGTAAGTGATCATTTTTGGAGCGGCTCTTGACGGCGATGTCGTCAACGTAACACTCCACCGTCTTGCGCAAATGATATCTGAAAATGACACTCATAGTCCGTTGATATGTAGCACCAGCGTTCTTCAGGCAAAAGGGCATGATCGTATAACAACATACGTCGATCGACGTTCGAAATGATGTATGCTTCTCCTCATTAGGAGACATCTTGATTTGATTGTATCATGAAAAGCCATCCATAAAGGACATGTGCTCGAAGCCACACGTATTGTCGATCATTATGTCAGTGATCGGAAGAGGGAATTCATCCTTAGGGCATGCTGCATTCAGATTGTGAAAATTGATGCAAATTTGTATCTTTTCGTTCTTCTTGATGACTGACACTACGTTGGCTACCCAGTCTGGGTGTTGCTCCTCACGGATGAAACCGCTAGCTATGAGCTTGTTTACTTCCGCTTCAATAGAGTTCATGATGTCCGGACGAAACTGCAGCTGCTGTTGTTTGACTGGTTTTACGACTGGATAAATATTGAGCTTATGAAGTACAATCTCGGGGGTTAGCCCTGGCATGTCTTCATAGCTCCAGGCAAAGACGTCGATGTATTCTCTGACGAGTTGTAACAACGACTCCCGCTCGTCGTCTGTCAGACTTTTACTGACGAAGATTGGCTTTAGAGAGGATTCATCGCCGAGGTTAACTTGCATCACCTCATCTTCAGTGGGAGGATCGTGAAGTTCAAAACGTTTCTCCAATTGTGCATCTAGTTGCTGGACCCACGGCTCCAACTCAAGTGGTTCAAGTAGGTCTTCGTCTTCCTCTTCGATATCAACAGATGTCATATTGACAGACAATGTCTGTCTGAATATATCTCCAATACTGCTATCGGAGTCGTAAATGGGTGACTCGGACGAATGAGAGTGCCACTCGCATTCTTCATCAGAGCTTTCAGGCGTTGTTGATGGAGTAAAATACCCGAGGCCGCGTTTGGATTTGTGATAATGATCCTGAGGTTTCCCTGCCGGTGCCGGC
This sequence comes from Iris pallida, assembly GCA_029216955.1. Classification (NCBI taxonomy): domain Eukaryota; kingdom Viridiplantae; phylum Streptophyta; class Magnoliopsida; order Asparagales; family Iridaceae; genus Iris; species Iris pallida. The sequence goes on along the minus strand of JANAVB010028818.1, from coordinate 9,601,716 downwards.
GGCTGTAGAGGCAATCGTCGACCACTGCCATGATTTAGACCCGGGGTAGCCTCCATGTCGTACCCCTGCTTTTGTATGAAGTATTTGGCTTGAGGACTATACAAGTAGAGCGGTAGTCTTCCAGCGTCGGGTCCAAGGTCGGACTCTTGTGGCGTGAAAGATTGAGGACCTTCTTTTCAGCCAAAGATGATTGTGTGATCCCATCCCCTTTTGTTTGGGACCGGGAAGTAAGCGCTTTTTATGGGAGCAAGTCAATTTGGGGTATGGACGATTGTCACCCGAGTGTGCAGGCTAACGTCTAGACAGTCCCATGCAGCATATGTCAGATTAGGCTTATCGTACTCAGAATAGTCTAACGGCAACCTCTTATTAATAAAATAAAGAATTTTATCCACAGGGATTACATCATCAGGAGAGGGGCTATCCAGCTGTGTAACCAAGTATTTGGCGAGTTCTTCATCCTCTTTGGCTACCCTCTGCGAGCTTGGAGGTCGGGATGCTGTCTTGGGCAACTTGACCACCAAGGGTTCAGTCTGAGGTATTGACTTGCCTGTTGGATTGACACTTTGCTGCTGGCTCATCTTGGGAAGACGGATGACAGTTGGCTCAGCAAGGGACTTTGTGTCTTCCGGTCGCTTTGGAGTAGATTTTGGCAATTAGATTACCATCGGTGTTACAAAGGGCCTTGCATCTTCCTGTTGCCTTTGATTGGACTTCGGCAGCCGGATCACCATCGGCCCTATGACAGGTTTTGGCTCCTGGCTGTATCTCGGGAGACGGATGACCATTGGCTCCAACTGCGTAGGTATGGCAGGAGAACCGAGCACCACTTTATGCAAGGTTGCGACAAGGGGTACGGCCCTGTCCGGTTTGCGGGCTTGGAGACGAATTCTTAAGGGTTCTTCTGGCCTTGTGATGGCTTCCAGCTCGTCAGTTATATGTTTCCTGGATTCGTCATATAGACAAGCCTCCGAAGAGTAATAAGATTCAACCCTTTGAAGGGATCAATGTCGGCGAATTCAGTTTTCACGGAACCGTACTTACTGACATGCTTAAAACACTGGTGAAGGGTGGATGGCACGATCATATAGTCATGTATCCACGGATGTCCCAGGAGAATGTTGTAGGAGGTGTCTGCATCTATGACGTACAGGTAACTTCCGTCTTCAGGTCACCAATCTGGCATTTCAACCGGATCTTTCCTAGGGGATAGCTCATTCTCGAGTTAAAACTACTAATGGCAGTGTTGGTCGCTGCTAGCCGGTGCATAGGGATGCCAAGAAGTTGGAGCAGGTTTTTCGGGATGATGCTAATTGACGAGCCAAGGTCGATATGCATCGATCCACCTTGATGTCGCCTATGTATCCTATGTATCCAGTATAGTACAAGGGGCGATCATGCAAATTGGACTTGATCAACATGTCCTGTGGAGTAAATACGATGTTGGGCATTGCATCTGTGCTATCGCCGCTCTGTAGATCTGCTTGCGGGTCTTCCCCTGGAGGCTTGACCTGGGCTAAGTAGGCGTCAGCATTTTGGAGTGCTTCGCTTAATGCGACACGAAGATCCTTGGAGAGCCTTAGGAGCTCGTATAACGACAACTTTGATGGCGTATTCGCCAATTGTGCTAATATGTCAAAGTTGTAAGGTCTTTCCTATCCCTGAGGTACATCATTGCGGAGTGGCCTGTCGAAGCGGGTTTCCTTTGTTTTGGATTTATCCGCCAGTGGAGGCTGAGATGGCCTTGGAACATCGAAGGGAGGCAACGTTGCTGGCTGAGGATCTTCGGCTGAACTATCCCGTGCGGGCTAGACTTGTGCTCAAGACCGGGTAATAATGGCTACAGCTTCCTCAGCCTCGGCTGAAATTGTATGGCAGGATCTAGACTTCCTGCTCTTTTTCTTACTGGTAGGAGATGACACCCCTGGGTAACTTCGGGCACCAAGTCTGGATGCACCCACATGATCTCTCCTCATGATGTGGTGAGGGGTACCAATCCAGATATCTGGCTTCGGACGGATGGAAGATTAGTAACCTCCATCGTTGCCCGAGGAACAGGTATGACCCCGTCTGGAGTACTTGTTGTAGGGAAATCACCGAACTGAATAGACACCATATTTGCTGCTACGATAACCTCTTCAAAGTCTATCGACAGAGATTTGGAGTCGATAAAACTCTGAATGTACCGCTTCAATTGGAAGCAATCATGAGTGGCATGATGGACATAGCGGTGGAAGTGACAATACTTTGGGTCCTCTATTTCTGCCGCTCGGGGTTCGTAACCTTGGTGGAGGGAGCTGGATCCTGTCCCCTTGCAAGAGCATATCGAAGATAGGGTTGACATGACTATCTTCAAATGAGTAAGTAACCTTGGGCCACGGACCTTTTGCCTATTTTTGTTCGGGTTTCGAAGTCGCATCAGTGATCATGGCCTGTTTGCCCTTATTATCCCGGTTGGTGGTGGCGCCACTGTTGTTGTTACTGGAGGTGGAACCAGGACGTCTGTCCTTATATTCTCCGTCTGGGATGTGTAATCCCAGCTGGCGAGCCTTCTTCAATTTTGCTTCTGCGTTGGTAGCACTTATGATGAAGGTCGTCCAATCCCTGAACTGATCGTCACCCATCCAGAGGCTAATTGCAGGGAGCAGCTTCTTCTGGCAGATTTCAATCAAGGAGCTCTCGGGAGTGCCTTGGAGAAATCTCATTCCGGTTTGGAGGAACCGCTCGATATAGATCCTTGTTAGCTCCCTTTCTCCCTGAAGGACGTCCATGAGAGACGGCATTATTACATCATGCCCCACTTCGTAAAATCTTTCCAGGAACATGTGTTTGTAGCCGTCAAAAGAATAAATGCAGTTGTCGGGAAGGTTACGATAACAGTCGAACGCGATCCCCTCTAATGCTCTGATGAATAATCACGTGAAGATGGCGTCACTATGCGGCAAATGGTCGGTTGTGACCGCAAAGTAAGTCATGTACCGACTAGCAGAGGTCTTTCCAACATACAAATCGATATGAAACGGCTAGTACCGTGGTGGAAAATGCACATCTCTCCATGCAACGGGATATGGCTGTCGTATTCTGAGATCCCGAGAGGAGTCTAGGGCATTGAACATTGCCCGAAGCTCCTGGACTTCCCTCCTTGCCTCCTTGGCTTCTTCTGCAGCTGAAGGAACGGATGCTGCTAAGGGATCATCACCCAAAGGAGGAGCGATCGTATTGGAGTCCGCGTTGACTACTGGTCCCAAGCTTGTTTGTCAGGCGTCCTCGCTGGTTGAGTTGGCAAGGCGGCTTTGATCTCATCCACAGACTTGACCAAGGACATGAGCATGGCTTCCAGCACTTTTAGCTGTTGTCGGTCAGAAGGCGCTTCCTGATCATCGTCAGCCATAAAGACTGTCCTCACGTGGATAGAGGTGGAAGGGATTGTGGCAGAGGTACTCTCTGTGTCGTACCCTTGTATAGAGAAACCGTCAGGGAATGTCAGAATATCATCTTCCTCTGACTCGGAAGGGGTGCTACCCCCTATGCAGGAAGCCGCATCGTCTTGGTGAGGGTGGTGGCCCTCAGGGAAATCCAAGTCTGTTGCACAGTTCTGGGGGACCTCTACCCCCTGTATATGCTCTTGGTACACCGGGTTGTCGCATACATTGAGGGGACTGCTACCCCCAGCTTCATCTACTATCAAGGGAGCCGAAAGTGCACCCCTGGGTGCCGGAAGCTTCTTTTTGGATCGAGTGCCTAAATAGACACCCCTTGTGGTTGTCGATGGGAACCCTCCAGATGAGGGTCTCCTTGCAATACTGGCCGAGATCGCCGGGCTGGAAGAGCCTGTCTTCTTTTCTCCCTTGAGAACCTTTTGAGCTGAATTACAGGAAGCGAGAGGAAACCCCTCGTCTCCCGAAATTTGTACCTGTTTCTTGAGTTATTGTCGGACAGGTGCTGGCTGCTGCAGTTGTTGGAAAACTGACTGTCGATCTTCAGGTGCTGCTAATTTGTTGCAGTAGCAGTTGATGATGACTTGGGTGCAACGACGCCCCGAGAGGGACTCATTGCATGCCGATGCTGCCGTCTTGCGTTTGTGAGTAATCACGTCATGTAAGTCGGTAGCAAGCTGCTCTACCTTTGCACCAAACTTGTGAACTCGGGCATCCCGAGCGCACGGGTGCTCAGGCATCATGTTTGCTCCCTGATCCGTGGCTAGTAAAAGCACTTGCTCTGGATCTTTAGAGGGAGACTTTAAAGACCTACCCTGTTCGTTAGCCCTGGGGGACTGGATACGGGTGGTTCTGTACAACTTTTCGTTAGGAGCCCGTGTAACAGTCAACGGGGCCCGCTGACAATAAGCAACTTGGACAATTGACTGGGCTGGTTGGGCCCACACTGCCCTAGACTTTTTTAACTTAGCACCCGAAGGCGCATAGTAAAAAGAGTCCAGATTGATAAATCCTACATCCTCAGCTGTCCGTATGGCGTCGGGCCCGCATGAGAGGCGGTCGAATACAGAGCTTCTGACAGAGCCGTATAAGACATCCTGTCTGAGGCCAGGATTGGCTGTCGCGTGGGCTACCTTCTTGCGACTAGAGCTGGCTGCCGCATGGACCATCTTCCTGCGGCCAGAGTTGGCTGTCGTATGGACTGTCTGCCTGCGGCCAGAGTCGGCTGCCGCATGAGTTGTCAGTCTGCGACCAGAGTCGGCTGCTGTATGGACAGACTGTCGATCTCCTCTATGCGCCTTCTTCTTTGTTTGCATAGATTTCCCTTGTGCCCCCAAAAACTCAGCATCGTAGTATTTTCCTCTGCTGGATTTGGGGACATTGGGGTCCTTTGCGATCGGACACAAAGCCGCAGGAGAGTTCTGGTCACCGTCTTGGGCTGCAGAAGGAGCATCTTCGAGAACTTGGTCGGGGGCAACAGTTTTGTGCACGTTGTGAGTCCTCTTTGGGTTGGCTCGCTTCTGAGATGGGCTGGCGCTCCCTTCATAGAGCATTTCTTCGAAGGCTTGTTGGTCGAAACGTACCACAAGCATTTGTTGCATAGAGCCGATCTTGGACGTTTCAGATTGCGTCACTAGCTTCTCATCAGAAGAAAAGGACGTCCCCAGCAGAGTCCCCAACATGTTTGCCATAAAAAATCAAAGACAGGTATTACAGAACACTGAAATTGATTGCAAACTCGCTTGTACAAAGAAAAGCCTAGAAAGAAATCCTAGGAAACAATCTAAGTACAATTGTTTAGTTTTGATTCTGGGGGTGACGGTGGAGGCTCGGGAACGTGCTATCAACTCTGCCTTACTCCACGGACTATCTGACGCAGACTTTAGATCTTGAAGAAATTGCCTTCTTGAAGGTTGCCCGCCTTTTGTTGGGGTATGGCACCCTGCTATTTATAATAGAATGTATGTTGATCCGCATAGATGGCCTGTTGCCACGTGGCTGATTGGCATGCGAAGACCCGCTCTTTGGCTGCCATCTGTCGATTTATTGAGATTTTGTTGCAGCAAATCTGGGTAGTTGTAATACCCAGTTTCTAAAATGAGGGTAATTTTAAAAATTTTTATTTTAATTTATTTAATTATGGTATTTAAAATTTTAATATAATTTTTAGTGATTTTTAATCATTTTAAAACTATTTAAATCATGACTTATGATTTTGGTGTTTGGCTAGTGTTACCGTAGAGACTGTCTGTCCTAGAGCCTAGCCATGTGATTAGGATGTTAATTTAGTACATTTTAGCCTAGAGGGTATTTTGGTCATTTTAGGATTTATTTGAATATATTATGATTTATGGGAATTTCTGTGAATTTCTGTGAATTTAATATTAATTATATATTGTTGTGTGTTATGTTAGTCCTTAACCTAGAAGTTTAGCCCTAACCCAGATTAGACATGGCCTAGACTAGGGTTAGTTAGCTTGGACTAGTCATGTCTAGTCATTGGTTAGAATGATCAAGTTAGACTAGCTAGTTTTAGTTAGTTGAGACTAGCATTGAAACCTAGGTTCCATCCTAGCCATCGATTTGACATGATATGAGGGTGACCATTGGATGGGGTCCCAAAACCCAAGAATGGCCAGCCCAAAACCCTAGGTGAGCCTATTTAATCCCTCCCAAATCATTGCCTCCTTGTTCATTCTCTCTCTTTTCAAGAACAAGGTTTGTCCCTTTAGAAACTCTTCCTATTTTGATCAATATTAATCCTTTTTCATTCAAACTTCTTCCATGGTGACCTAAATCCTATTTTCCTACTGTTCATGGAGGCTAATCCCAGTTGGAGAGCAATTTGGAGGAGCTAGCTAGCAAGAAGAACCACCCCCTTTTGAAGCTTTTTCATGCAAATTGCACATATAGGTAACTTCCTATTCCTTCCATAGATTTTCGATTTCTTTGCATGAATAGGAAGCCCTAGGTGTCCCCTAGCCGTAGGTATTGGATTTGTGTCGAGTCGTGTTCATTTTGTGTCCGTATCGGACACATATCAGTCCTAGAATCTAGGTGTTTGATGAAATGCTTGAGTGGATTGAATCCACATATTTTCGAAAACTAATTGTACAGTCTTGTAGCCCTTTATGTCAGGATCACGAACCACAAGCTCTGAGCACGAATCCATGCTGTTTTCGTGTCAAAAATCGACACGGACACGCAGCACGACGCCGCGTGCGGCTGCCCTGCTGTTGGACACATCGTGTGCACTGTATACGACACATTTGGACACGATACTTGCTGGACACCTTGGACACATGACTGACACGACACGTATGAAGTTTGAGGAGAAGTTATTGAGTGGATTGGGAGAAATCCCAATCGAACCCGATTTACACTACGCTGTGCGCGTTCAGTCGAGGGTTCGGATACGGCCCTAGAACGCGGACACGGCGTGTTGTGGACACGGTGCAGGACCCTAGGTACTTAGCCCTACCCTAGGCGAACCCCTGTGCACAAGCACGAGACACGTGTTGCCTTATGTCGAGAGCACGAATGCTCGACACAGCTGCACAAGGCCCAGGTTGTACTTTTTTCAGACACAGTTTATTTGATGGTTTGGACACGATTCGTGTCCAGTTCTGGGACACGAATGCACTCTCATGTATCCTCAAGTGTATGTCATCATTTACCAACCCTTGTTTGTTAATTAGATGTGTTTTCGAATTTTTGAATTCCCTGTTGAACCTTGATACTCGACTGATACCATAGGCTGAAGGTGTTTTCTGAATTCGATTTCATTCTTTTTTTTTCCTGTTTTGTGATGTGGAATGGCTAATTTGCTCACATACATGTGTATTAAACTATTGTAATGATGATTAATGACTGGTCATAGGTTTCTAGTTTCGAATGTGGTTTTGAAGTGTTGGACTGATGCACATTGCACTGTCGACTGAATGCAGTGCACATTGCTTGAATTTCTGAACATTCCCTGTTTCTCACATTATATATATACACACAGGAAATCAATTCATGTCCACACTCATACAATATGTGATCACACACTGACATTACATCACAATGTTGTATGTTTACACATTCACTTGAACACTGAATTTCTGATATTGGCATTTGCACAAAACTGAGATTTGTTTAATTAAATAACTGAGATGGGTCTTTGCAATTGGTTTGGGGGATTGTCACTGATTTTTTCCTCACATATTGTATCACATATAGCCCTACACACCTACCTACTTCCTGTACAGACACACACACAACTGAGATTTCCCTTCACTAATTTCTTGTGATTGACAACTGAACACTGTTCTTATTCTGAAGATTTTTCCACATGTTTTACTGAGATGGGCTTTTCAAACAAGAACTGAATTGATTTTAACTAAGTTTTTAACCTACATATTTGTGGATCATGTTTGCATGAGAATGTTGCCTTCAAATTGCACTTGGGCTATAGATTTCATTGAAATGATATACATTGGTTGATACCCTGTTGAACACACCATATCCTGAGATTTTGTACACTGGACTCAGTTACATTCTCTGATCATTAATTTCCTAGATAATACCCTATTTTTACTGTCACACACAAGTATCCGATTCACACTGTCACTGTCCTATATGCAGACTCCAATCCAGCCTAGTAGCAGTCCCATTTCACCCCTATCTAGCCTTGCATAGCAGTCCAAATTAGCCCCCACAAAGTCAGTCCTAAGTAGCCCCATTTCAGCCACCTTAGCATTCCATACCAGCCTACAAAACCTGTCACTAAACAGCCCCTACAAACCACACCAAACCAATCCCTAAACCTGTCCATTAGCAGGCCTATTAGCTGTCCTAAACCAGTCCTTATCACTCCATAAAACCTGTCCCTTAGCTACCAGCAAAGCAGCCCTGTTCCAGTCCAAACCTGTCCTCAAACCACCCAGTCCAGCCCACACTTAGCCCATCTTAACTGTCATAAACCTGCCAATTATAGCCTATAGTTCAGCCACAAATGCCCCTAGATAACAGTCCTAATCAGCCCATGGTACTGTCCCTCTCCCATATGTTAACCCCTCTATCTCTATGTATGTATGTATGTAAATATGTATGTAAGTATGCATGTATAAATGTATAAATGAATATATGAAGATATGTATGTATGGATGTATACATGCATGTAACTAGAAGTACAACTCTGTCTAATGCCACTCACACACACCCTAGCCTATACCATGTACACACATGTTAGTATTTCCCCACACCCATGCCACCATGTTAACGCACACACACATGGCACTCTCTATATGTACATGTATGTTAATAGCCTATATACATATATAATGTCTATATATGCATATGTGGCCTATAAGTGAATGTGTGTTACTATATTAAATTAGATAAATATTCAATGTATACAATATGTGTGAATATGTGATATGGCCTATATGGCACATAGCCTATGGGATGTACCCTATGTGATACATCCTATGTATATGGCTTGAATGCCAGTATAGGTGTGCAGTTGACTTGTATAGCCTAGATGTGGTGTGTGCTTGCTAGACTAGGCTTGGTTAGGCCTAGTGAGACTTATTAGACTTGTTTGAGTCAGTCTTGACCTAGTTTGACTAGTGTAGTTGACCAGAGTAGACCAAGAGTTGACTTTAGTCTAGTTCGACCTAGACAGCATGCAGATGCATAGTAGATTACATTTATCATCCCCTGTATACATCTTGACTTGTGTTGCTCTAACTAGGAGTCAGGTACCTCATCTCGGACAGTACATTTACTTCAGACATTCAGATACGAGACGAGTACATTCTCTGATCATTTCATATCATGCTTAGAATTATTTTCCTGCTTTAAATTACTTTACTTGATACTGTCACGTTGGTCACACGGATTAGTACTATATGGATCCCTCCTTGAGATATTATCCCTTCAGGGAGCATCGGGTACTACATGTTCTGTGCGTTTCACTTACATGGCGTATCACTATGCTTCGTTGGTTCTTTGATCACTTGTGACATATACTCTTATGATCACAGAGTCTTCTTTGAATCCTTATCCCATTTATTGGGTTTCCTAGAATCCCCATTTATGGGACTACTATGTACCACCCTTCGGGGGCTTACCACCCTTCGGGGACTGTTACATGGAATCATAACATAACCTGGTTGGATCCTTGTGTATTGATTGGGGGTACGGGGGAGTATAAATAGCCATGTGAACGATTCCAAAGTAGAATAGCCATGTACGCCTCTTTAGTATAGCCATGTGCAAATCAAGCCGTTTACTTGTCGACTTTGTACTCTAAATCACTAGTCACTGGTAGCTCTCTACTTATAGTAGATATTCTATTACAGTTCTCTCTCTGTTTACATTCTGTACTTTCTTTCAGTTCATGTATCTTACTTTACTGCATGATTATATTTTCTAACCTGCTATGATTTGTTGAGATGTATTGTGCTCGCTCCCGTCCTGACTGGACCTGTTGAAAATTTTACAGAGGATAATGAGGAACCCTGCACCCCTTACTTTGGAGCTTGCCTAGATGACACTCGCGACCTGGACCCCTGGGGAGGTTCAGGCAGCTGTTGAGGATGATACCATTGCATAGTTTAGATAGTCTAGATTGTTTCCTTTTCATGTTTAGTTGTTGTCCTTATTTTCAGAGTTGTATATTCTAGAGATGTTAAGACTGGTAGTGGTTAACTTATGTTATTTCATTTCTGTTGTACCTCAGTTGATGATTTCTTATCTATTTCATCGTGCTACATTCTACCTTAGATTGTGATTGAGTTGTACCTCTGTGTTGGCCTCCTTATGGAGAGTATTCATATTATGTTAGTTATAGTTCATGACCTAGAACATCGTTCTACCGCCGACACTGCGGCGTAGGCTGGGCGCTGTTACGTTCTTGTACCCTCACAGTGGGTGCGGGTCGTGACACTAGTTTAGGACTTGGTCAGATTGCCACGCGTTCTGTCGCAGGAATCACTTTTTAGCCACATAAATCTCTCAATTTTCGACCATGTGGGTCTGCATGAGACTCATGCGGCTTAGGTTGCAGACTTCCTTAGCCCAGACATAGCTTAAGGATTTGTCACGACCCGTACCCAGATTAGGGGCACGAGTACATGGTTACGTCCTGCCTATGCCACAGAATCGGCGGTATAATGCTGTATAGGTCATTTATAAAAACTACAACTAATCAAAATATAAGGGTACCTGTCATCTTCGTACGGAGGTATAATATTGCATAACTCAATCACAAGAACAAACTAGGATAGAAAGCACAAAATAAAAATATGATAGAAGTAAAAATAGGAAAAGATTCAAGATCCAACACAAGCTCAGAGATATAAACACATCACAGAATCTCAAAATATAATATAAAATACTACAGTCTGAAAATACTAGCTGGATCGCAGTCCATGTAAACCTAACTAAGCTATACTAGTCCAGGTGTGCAAAATCTAGTGGCTCAACTGCCAGGTCACAGTCCTAGCCTAAGTCTCCATCTGCCCCGACCCCATAGTAGGTCGAGCAGTCTGCCTCTGAATCATCTGTAATATATCAACGATATCCTGTCAGGAAAATGAGCAAGTACAAACACTAACAGCAGTTCCAGATGAATTGACAAATTTTATAAGAGACAATATAATAAAATACAAGACAAAATCAACAGAAAATATATATCAGGATGTGAGTAATGAATATCATAACATGGTGAAAAAAGTATTGAATGTAGAACTGAGTAGGATATATGATGTAATAAAATAAATATAAAATGTGCCATGAATTATTAGAGCGTTATGTGATCGGCTTGGGAAACAGGACAAACTATCCACTTGGCCCGACAATCACATGAAAATCACTGGAAAGGGTCATGCCGGCCAACCTGGATAACGAGCACAAGGAATAAGATCTCGCTACATCCTACGTGGGTTGAGAGTGTTGCAAGTACAAGAATATAGTGACATGATGGTATTGATCACATAGCCCCTAATAATTCCCCATCATTGAATAGTATAATGGATCCAGACATGACACGTCATGACACGGGATTCCCTAAGAGGGTAGCTACTCCCTCTCAGAAATCGGTGTCTATACAAGTACTGGAAACAAGACTGGAGATACACCAATATACCAAGAAAATCCAGGAACAACGTGTCGTGTCATGATCTGTAAGCCCCTGTTTTTCAATTTTAGTTTTATTAGTGCTAATTAATTTTTAATGTTAATTTTAGCCTTAAAGTAATTATTGGGATTTTTAGGAATTTTTTTTCTATATTTTTAAATGAGTTTTAAATATAAAAATATCACTTTGCAAATTATTTGGAATTAATTAAATAGGTTCTGCAATTTTTAGATTTATTTTTATATCTGTTTGTAATTAAAGAAATGTTTTTAATTAGGAAATGCAAATTCTATTTTGCATATTCTCACTAATAATTCTATTATGCAAAATCCTAAAACCTAGGGGCCTAACTGCTAATTGCCAAAACACCCCCCCGACCAACACTCACTCTCTCTCTCCTCTGCCTCTCACCAACCCCCGTTGACCCCCTGCCCCGACCGATTCGCCGCCCTGCCCCCGCCGAATCCGCTGCCCGACCGCCTCGAAACCCTCCTATAAAACTCCCCCTCTCTCCCCCCGACCTAGCTACCACATCCACGACCACCGACGACCGCCACAGCCCCCCGCTCTTCCACAAAACCCTAGATCTAACCCTAACTCCAGCGAGACCCCCAGCGCCGCCCCTACGCCGAGCACCACCGCCCGCAACCACCACCGATAGGTTCGCCGCGCTGAGCCGCGCCCAGCGCCACCCGACCGCCCTGACCACGACGCCTCCTCCGTCCGGTCGCCACCCTAACAGCAACCCCTTCCGGACACGTATGTGTCAGTTGTGTTTTCGTGTCTCCTTTGTGTCTCGTTTTCATGAGGACGACTCGCCAGGACATGGGGATGTTCGTCCAGTAGCTGGACACGTGAATCAGTGTTCGTGCGTGTCGTGCGTAGCACGGACACGAGAAACCCTGTGTCCTTAACTGTCAGGACACAGGATGGTTTTTATATTTTTTTATGTGTTAATTAATTCGAACCTAAATAAAACTAACCTAAGGTCTACTTCTAACACAACGGGCCAACTGGCCCACTGGCCAGCGCGCAGTAACAAAACACCCCCTCCTCCCCGCGCTCTGTTGGCTGGGTTCGAGCCCTGCCACTGTTTTCCTTTTTCTTTTCTTTTTTCTTTTTCTTTTTCTTTTGTTATTTATGTATATTTATATGTATAGGTATATACATATATTTGTATATATATATAATTATATATACTGTATTTTTGTATATATACTTACTGTTTTTCTTATGTATATATGTATATATACTTTATTCAATTGTACTTTATTATTCTATGTATATATATATATATATATGTATTATGTATACATATATATTTATGTATATATATTTCCTTGTATATATATATATATTACTATATATATATACTATTATATATATATGTATACATTATTTTTGTGTATATATATATATATATATATATATATATATATATATATATATATATATATATATATATATATATATATTATATATTTGAGTTTTTCTTATGTGTGTATATATATATATATTTGTATATATATATAATATATAGTTGGGTATTTTCTTATATGCATAAATATCTCTATATTTATGTATATATATATATATATTATTTTTGTATTTCACTTAGCTTAGTACAAATTATCTTTATAAGATAATATTCATACTTTTATAGTTACTATGTAAAACTTTACCATATTAAAATAATAATATTTATTTTGACTATTACCAAATTGTATTTTTATTGTGTTTAATTTACTGCAACCATTTGGTGTCCAAGCCTAGCATGGGTATTTGGGCTCAAATGTGTTTTCACACGTTCAAGACCTGTACAAGTCATATTGGACTTGATTCATGGCCTTGGATCCTGTATTTGAACTTTGGTTCAAATTATATACATGGACAAAATACGCAGATAATTAATTATTGTGTGCAATGCTGTTTTTGATTTTCTAAAAATACTTAAAGTATTGCTAAAATTATGGAAAAATAGTATTTAGATACTATGTTAAGTTGGCTAATTTAGTATAATTTTTGTAATATTTAATTTACTGTTTTGCCCCTAGTTTGGCATATAAACCAAAACTCATTTTCTGTATACTTAGGAAAACTGATTTTTATAAAATATTTGTACTGGTTAATAAATTCCAGAAAAATTATAATAAATTTCTATGATTAACAAGGATCACTTTGATACTTTGCTTTAAACAAAACTAGGCTTTTTGTCTATCTCTAAAATAGTTAGAACACAATGATCTTTTGATTTATTTATTGATTAATTACGACTTGTAGCTGTTTGTGTTATTTGGAGTTTTAGTCGTGTTGAACCCCATCCCTCACTAGTGTAAAGACCCTAGAAAGTTAGTTAACATAGTGTGTCACCCCACATTGGTCTCCTATGCCAAGTCATCATTTTGGCTAGGTGCCCAATCACAAGTCGTGTTTCACCAAATTAGTGTCCTAGTGTTTTAGCTTAGTGTAAAAACTAAGTTATTGTATTTACTTCTACAGTGACGAGTTACCGGACATCCATAGCACATTTATCGTAGCTTGTTTTACTTTGCTAGAGGCAAGTACTTTCTACGAACTTTACATACTGCTAGAACAATAAACCGTGACTTACCAACCATGTTAAATGCTGATCCTTGGGGTAGCAAGTTAGAACTTTACATGTTGTATTACTTTCAGTTTCTACCATGTTTAGGACAGTATCTCATATCTCTCATATGCTTTATATCGCTCTCGTATCTCCCACATGTTATTACTGTTTTCATATCTCTCACATGTTTAAAATAACGGGTTAAGGAAAAACTGCTAGTAATGTACGTGATCATGACCCCCTTCTCCGTATGTATTATTCGCGCTCGGAGACATTCTATACGTAACCTTGCCGTAGGTTCTGATCTCGCGTTTGTGTATGGATATACACCGATGCCGTTCGTGCACGTATGTGCATGCCAGAAAAACTTGATATGTGCCGCTGTACATCCTATTCACCTATTGATCGATTCACGTACATGCTACAGTTTTAAACTTTTAAACTATATGTTGTCATTCCTAAAAAGAACCAATTAAACCATGATATGCCATGATTCCAGTTTATTACCTTCCTGTTCATGCTTTGTATATTTAGTTTGCTAGAAAACAGTACTTGCTCCCGTCCTGACAGGATAACGTTGTAGGTATACTTGCTGAGGAGGAGTTGCTCTGTGATTCGTATTATGGAGTCACTGCCGAGGACCCGGTTTTGCCATGCGAGGATGTTCCTGCGGGGAGACTCGCCTAGTTTGCGTAGTCACTTGGGATACTTAGTGTAGTCATGTATTAGACTACGTATTTTGTAACTGGACATGTATCCAGTTTTACATTTCAGACTTGTACTTTGGACTTATTTCTATATATGAGATGACTTTTGTGTTTGGAGCATTTATGTTTCTTCTTCACTTATAGATCTGTTAGCACATTTAGTCTTATCTTGTTATCTCTAGAACAGCTTACTGCGCTTTATCTTAAGCGTAGGCTGGACATGGCTCGGCCCGGCCCAACAATTTGGGTAACGGGTCGTGACATATTTTTTTGGTGGCCCATGCAGGTCCTGACTAAACTGTTTGGTTACGTTATTGTACCAAGCATGCCTGCAATTAGGAACTTAAGGTAATTAGACAACATTAGGAAAGACGCTTAGAACACTTAGAGGAATGCTAGGATAGCAACATAGGAAATACATCACATGTTTGCTATTATAATTAGATTTTCTTGCATATGATTGCTTACTTTAAACAAGTCCTTATAAGTCTTTTTATGTGTAATTTAGATGGTGCTTACTCGTTCATCCCAGTATGTTACCCCCGAGAATGGGGCCCTCCATATCCAGTCAGCTGACCAGTTGACTGATACACCTCCACCTACCACATTCCCCCACTCCACAGATCCACAGACCCAGATACCACCTTCCACATCCCAGTCCCAGCAGGCCCCGATACTTCCACCACCCCCTATCACTATACCCACTCAGGCTTCCGTCACACTCGACGGGACCCAGCTGCTCACACTGATCCAGGGGTTCCTAACAACCCATCAGGAGCAGACTACCCTACTCCGCCAGAGCATGGAGCGTTCTGAGGGACGTTCCGTGGTCCCACCACCTGTAGAGCCACGGCAGAAAGTGGAGACGATCAAGGACTTCATGGGTCTGAATCCCAAGGAGTTCTCAGGGACTGAGGGACATAGTAGTAGCAGATGACTGGCTAGATTCAGTAGAGAGGAAGCTTCTGGGAGTTAGGATGCCGGATGACCTTCAGGTCGAGGCAGCAGGATTTCTGCTGATAGACTTAGCCGGAGTCTGGTTCAGGAATGAGCCGTTGTTCGCGAGAGGTAGAGCCACTTAGGACCAGTTCAAGACCCAGTTCAAGAAGAAGTTCTTCTCGACCACTGCTAGAGTAGCCATGGGGCTACGATTCCAGAACATCCAGCAGGAGAACCGTTCTGTTGATGAGTATGCGGCAGAGTTTAGTCGTCTGAGCCGTTTCGCTCCTAATCTGGTTGCTGATCCAGAGGAGATGACCCGTAGGTTTTGCCATGGTCTAGTTCCAGACATTGGCATTCTTATAGTGGCGAACGGTACGACTGACTACTACCAGAGCATAGAGTTGGCCCAGAGCATTGAGGAGCGTCTTCTGTCTAGCAAAAGGCCGGCTCCTGTACATCATGAGGGACCGTCCAAGCGTCAGGCTTTCTAGCAGAGAGCGCCGACGCCACCCCAGCAGACTTTCCGTCCCCCTACATCACATCACCCGACCCAGCCAGTTAGAGCCCCGGGACCTCAGCAGCAGCAGAAGGGAACTATATGTTCATTCTGTAGAAGGGTAGACCACGATGCTTTCGTTTGTAGGAAGAGGTTGGGGCAGTGTTTAGCTTGTGGGTCTGCCATCCATCAGATTCGGGACTGCCCAGTAGCCAAGGGACCCCAGGGGAAGACTTATAGCCTAGTCCTTGAGCCGGAGCCGGAGCCGGAGCCGGAGCAGGTTTCAGGAGGTTAGTTTTGATCGTAGCCTTAGTCATTTGTTGCATTGCTTGCTATGTTAGAATATTGTCGGGTCTTCAACCTTGTGAATTTCGAGGACGAAATTTTTCAAAGAGGAAAGACTTGTAAGCCCCTGTTTTTCAATTTTAGTTTTATTAGTGCTAATTAATTTTTAATGTTAATTTTTAGCCTTAAAGTAATTATTGAGATTTTTAGGAATTTTTTTCTATATTTTTAAATGAGTTTTAAATATAAAAATATCACTTTGCAAATTATTTGGAATTAATTAAATAGGTTCTGCAATTTTTAGATTTGTTTTTATATCGGTTTGTAATTAAAGAAATGTTTTTAATTAGGAAATGCAAATTCTATTTTGTATATTCTCACTAATAATTCTATTATGCAAAATCCTAAAACCTAGGGGCCTAACAGCTAATTGCCAAAACACCCCCCCCGACCAACACTCACTCTCTCTCTCCTCTGCCTCTCACCAACCCCCGTCGACCCCCTGCCCCGACCGACTCGCCGCCCTGCCCCCGTCGAATCCGCTGCCCGACCGCCTCGAAACCCTCCTATAAAACTCCCCCTCTCTCCCCCCGACCTAGCTACCACATCCACGACCACCGATGACCGCCACAGCCCCCCGCTCTTCCACAAAACCCTAGATCTAACCCTAACTCCGGCGAGACCCCCAGCGCCGCCCCTACGCCGAGCACCACCGCCCGCAACCACCACCGATAGGTTCGCCGCACTGAGCCGCGCCCAGCGCCACCCGACCGCCCTGACCACGACGCCTCCTCCGCCCGGTCGCCACCCCCAATAGCAGCCCCTCTCCGGACACGTATGTGTCAGTTGTGTTTTCGTGTCTCCTTTGTGTCTCGTTTTCATGAGGACGACTCGCCAGGACACGGGGATGTTCGTCCAGTAGCTGGACACGTGAATCAGTGTTCGTGCGTGTCGTGCGTAGCACGGACACGAGAAATCCTATGTCCTTAACTGTCAGGACACAGGATGGTTTTTTTTTATGTGTTAATTAATTCGAACCTAAATAAAACTAACCTAAGGTCTACTTCTAACACAACGGGCCAACTGGCCCACTGGCCAGCGCGCAGTAACAAAACACCCCCCCTCCCCGCGCTCTGTTGGCTGGGTTCGAGCCCTGCCACTGTTTTCCTTTTTCTTTTCTTTGTTCTTTTTCTTTTTTTTTTGTTATTTATGTATATTTATATATATAGGTATATACATATATTTGTATATATATATATAATATATATACTGTATTTTTGTATATATACTTACTGTTTTTCTTATGTAATATATGTATATATACTTTATTCTCTTGTACTTTATTATTCTATGTATATATATATATATATATATATATATATATCTATATATATATATATATATATATATATAATATATATATATATATGTATTATGTATACATATATATTTATGTATATATATTTCCTTGTGTATATATATATATACTATATATACTATTATATATATATGTATACATTATTTTTGTATATACTATATATATTATATATATATATATCTATCTATATATATATATATATATATATTATATATATATAATATAATATATATATATATATATAAAAAAAATATATATCTAGATATATATATATATATTATATAGTTGAGTTTTCTTATGTGTATATATATATATATATATAATACTATATATATATATCTCATATATATATATATATATATATAATATATATATATATATATATATACATATATATATATATATATATATATATATATATATATATATAATATATAGTTGGGTATTTTCTTATATGCATAAATATCTCTATATTTATGTATATATATATATTATTTTTGTATTTCACTTAGCTTAGTACAAATTATCTTTATAAGATAATATTCATACTTTTATAGTTACTATGTAAAACTTTACCATATTAAAATAATAATATTTATTTTGAATATTACCAAATTGTATTTTTATTGTGTTTAATTTACTGCAACTATATATATATATATATATATATATATATATATATATATATATATATATATATATATATATATATATATATATATAATATATAGTTGGGTATTTTCTTATATGCATAAATATCTCTATATTTATGTATATATATATATATTATTTTTGTATTTCACTTAGCTTAGTACAAATTATCTTTATAAGATAATATTCATACTTTTATAGTTACTATGTAAAACTTTACCATATTAAAATAATAATATTTATTTTGAATATTACCAAATTGTATTTTTATTGTGTTTAATTTACTGCAACCTATTTGGTGTCCAAGCCTAGCATGGGTATTTGGGCTCAAATGTGTTTTCACACATTCAAGACCTGTACAAGTCATATTGGACTTGATTCATGGCCTTGGGTCCTGTATTTGAACTTTGGTTCAAATTATATACATGGACAAAATACGCAGATAATTAATTATTGTGTGCAATGCTGTTTTTGATTTTCTAAAAATACTTAAAGTATTGCTAAAATTATGGAAAAATAGTATTTAGATACTATGTTAAGTTGGCTAATTTAGTATAATTTTTGTAATATTTAATTTACTGTTTTGCCCCTAGTTTGGCATATGAAACCAAAACTCATTTTCTGTATACTTAGGAAAACTGATTTTTATAAAATATTTGTACTGGTTAATAAATTCCAGAAAAATTATAATAAATTTCTATGATTAACAAGGATCACTTTGATACTTTGCTTTAAACAAAACTAGGCTTTTTGTCTATCTCTAAAATAGTTAGAACACAATGATCTTTTGATTTATTTATTGATTAATTACGACTTGTAGCTTTTTGTGTTATTTGGAGTTTTAGTCGTGTTGAACCCCATCCCTCACTAGTGTAAAGACCATAGAAAGTTAGTTAACATAGTGTGTCACCCCACATTGGTCTCCTATGCCAAGTCATCATTTTGGCTAGGTGCCCAATCACAAGTCGTGTTTCACCAAATTAGTGTCCTAGTGTTTTAGCTTAGTGTAAAAACTAAGTTATTGTATTTACTTCTACAGTGACGAGTTACCGGACATCCATAGCACATTTATCGCAGCTTGTTTTACTTTGCTAGAGGCAAGTACTTTCTACGAACTTTACATACTGCTAGAACAATAAACTGCGACTTACCAACCATGTTAATTGCTGATCCTTGGGGTAGCAAGTTAGAACTTTATATGTTGTATTACTTTCAGTCTCTACCATGTTTAGGACAGTATCTCATATCTCTCACATGCTTTTATATCGCTCTCGTATCTCCCACATGTTATTACTGTTTTCATATCTCTCACATGTTTAAAATAACGGGTTAAGGGAAACTGTTAGTAATGTACGTGATCATGACCCCCTTCTCCGTATGTATTTACCGCGCTCGGAGACATTCTATATGTAACCTTGCCGTAGGTTCTGATCTCGCGTTTGTGTATGGATATACCCCGATGCCGTTCGTGCACGTATGTGCATGCCAGAAAAACTTGATATGTGCCGCTGTACATCCTATTCACCTATTGACCGATTCACGTACATGCTACAGTTTTAAACTTTTAAACTATATGTTGTCATTCCTAAAAAGAACCAATTAAACCATGATATGCCATGATTCCAGTTTATTACCTTCCTGTTCATGCTTTGTATATTTAGTTTGCTAGAAAACAGTACTTGCTCCCGTCCTGACAGGATAACGTTGTCGGTATACTTACTGAGGAGGAGTTGCTCTGTGATTCGTATTATGGAGTCACTACCGAGGACCCGGTTTTGCCATGCGAGGATGTTCCTACGGGGAGACTCGCCTAGTTTGCGTAGTCACTTGGGATACTTAGTATAGTCATGTATTAGACTACGTATTTTATAACTGGACATGTATCCAGTTTTACATTTCAGACTTGTACTTTGGACTTATTTCTATATATGAGATGACTTTTGTGTTTGGAGCATTTATGTTTCTTCTTCACTTATAGATCTGTTAGCATATTTAGTCTTATCTTGTTATCTCTAGAACAGCTTACTGCACTTTATCTTAAGCGTAGGCTGGACATGGCTCGGCCCGGCCCAATAATTTGGGTAACGGGTCGTGACATGATCTGACGTATACTAGTCCGTGAACCATCGTGTCGGGAAATCAAGTAAGACACTACAACTGAATCAGACATAACCGATATCAAGACAATAAAAACAATCAGTGAATGTACTCGCCTGTGGTCCTGAGCTGATAAGGTGAACAGATGCTCAGAGTAATCACAGACCTAAAGATGAGATACCATAATTCAAAACATGGTTTAATAATAAAATGGAAGCTAATTAAGTCATTATATACAAGTCTAAGTCAAACTAGGTCAAACTAGGTCATACTGGTCCAAACTAGGTCATACTAAGTCAAACTAGAACAAACAAGGTCACAGAAGTCAATCCAAGTCAAACTAGGTCAAACTGGGTAAAAGGTTGACTTATAATTGACCTTTGGTCAACTGGCCAACCCTGGTCAACTCTAGGTCAACCCTGGTCAACTCTAGGTCAACCCTATGTCAAACTAGGCTAATGTTGACTAACAGTTGACTTTCAGTCAACTGGTCAACTCTGGTTGAGTCCGGTCAAGTTCTAGTCACTTTTAGGCTAAGTTTGACTTTCGGTTGACTTTTGTTGACTTTTGCTTAAAACGGTCAATCGAGGTCAAAACTAGTCTAAGAGCACTAATCCTGACCATTACCAACCAAGGAAACCAAATTCTACTTATATCTTAACACCTTAAACTCATACCTTAGCTTCTAGGTAATTACCTTAACTTACCCTATTACCTTACCAAGGTAAACTCACTACTAGGCCTCTACCTTAGTTTCTAGGCACCTTTCTACCTCAACATGGTATCCTAATACCATGCCCTCGTATCTCGATACCATGCCATGGTATCTTGATACTCTAACTGAACATCTTGAAGTATCTAATACCTTATCTTAGAAATAGGGTAAATCTTATTTACCCTAAGATACCAAATTGGTATCCTATGATACCACTCAACTCTAGCTCTAATATCTATAGCCATACACTAACTCATCTATAATATTAGACACCACTCTTGACTCAAATACCATATCTAACATATAACTCACTCTCTAACACAACACACTAACTTACCTTACCTTGCTAACATGATAACTCCCTATTTAACCTCTCATAGACACTCGTACACACATATATACATAGATCATAGGAGTATGAAAATGTGGACTGAAATGGATGTATGGATGGTGGATGTATAGACTAATTTGTGAGAATGGAATGAAATGTATGCAAGTTGTAGTGAATTGAAGAATGGATTTAATGAATGGATTGAATGGGTTGAATGAATGAATGGGTTGAATGGATTGGATGAATGTATTGAATGGATGAATGGAATGGATTGGATATGGACTGATATTTGGACTGATTTGAATTGTATGGACTGAATTATATATTCATGGGGATGGAGTGAATGTATGGATTAATAGAGATGAAATGAATGGTGAATGTGGATGTTTTGTGGACTGAAATGAATTGATTTGTGCTGTCAAATGGGGGTGATGTTGTGGGTGAAATGTATGAATGTATAGACTGTTTTATAGGTGAAGTTGAGGGAAGTATGGACTGAATGAAGGCTGTGAATGAATGGACTGTTGTGGGGGGTCAATGGGGCATGAATGAGGGTAAAAATGGCAGCAAGGGAGCTGCCATTGCTGCCGCAACATGCTGGATTACTGCTGCTGCATGCTACAACCTGTTGCTGTCCTTATGACAGCAGCTACTGCTGCTTCTGCTGCTGCCAAGGCAGCAGCTCCTCCTCTTCACTCCATGGGGGTGATTCCTATGGGTTCAAAATATTCCTAAATGCATGAGAGTTCGATTTAGAGGGTAGATTTTACCTTCTGGGAGGTAAAATCTCAAGAAACTCCTTTCGATACGGTACCGACACGAAAGGATCTCCAAATGGACACGAACCAGTGCCAAATCCTCCCAAACTTGGCTAGCACTTTCTCTTGCTTGAGTAGAGAAGAAATGAAGAGGATTTGGTGGAAGAATGGATTGATTTGGAGATGAAATCAATGGAGGTTCCTCTCGAATTTGGGGAAGAACAAAGAAGAGAGAAATTTGTGGCTAAGAACAAAAGAGAATGACTCATCCCCTATCCCTTCATGGCCGGCCATATGTGGCTATGTGTCCTATTTTGAAATGTCCAAATTGCTATCTAACATCTTCTATTGGTTTAACTTAAATTAGGATTTTGGATTGAGGCTAAATTAGTCTATTTTGAATCTCTAATTAACCCAACCTAGTCATGAAATTTAGTCTAACCATAATAACTTAAATATTGTCATATGTGGGCCATGCCTAACTAATGAGTGGGTTTCACTAGAGTCAAAGCTACCCCGGGTCTCCGTTACAAGTCGGATTGAGCTGAAATTCGAACCCGACACAAATAACCCCAAAACAATATCATAAATAATAAAATAAATCCAAAAAAATTCTAAAATAAAAAATGACCAAAATACCCCTGTTCTTGAAAACGGGGGGTGACAAATCTATCCACCTAAAAAAAATTTTTGTCCTCGAAATTAAAACAAAACAATCACAGGAAACACATGCAGAAAATAATCCCATTCAAATACTTTTCAAAAAAAATTAGCAGATAAATAAAAATCTCTTTGAGGCACATCAAACACTTGTAAATAAAAACTCATACGTGTCCGATACGGACACGAAACCAACACAAAATCACTCCTATCAAAAGTCAAAATTAACAATCACCAATACAATAAATATCAAAATAATTCAGAGAGGTCAAATGACCAAAATACCTTTAGGCCAGGAATGACATTAAAAATATCCTAATCACATGGTTAGGCTCTAGGTCAAGCAGTCTCAAAGGTTTTACTAGCAATACATCAAAATCATAAGTCATGGCTTTAAATAGTTTTAAAATAATAATAAAAAATCATGATAAGCTCAAAATCATGCAGTTCGAGAATCATATACGTCTGTCCAAAATCATGATACTCAGAATCTTCGTCATGCTAGTGAGCAGTGTTGGCCCATTGGTCATGGTCAAACCTGATTTTAATAATTGATCAAACTCTGTCTCGATATAAATACGAGTCAATTCAGATGTTTTCTAACGACGTTTTGGACACTGATCAAAGATGGATATCTACTCCGTTCAAGACCGAAGCTGTTTGCCACTCAGAATGTATTCTCTTCAAAGCAATGTAATTTTTTATTTTATTGAGTCTAGGAATACATTGTACACCAAGTCGTACTGGCAAATAGGCTATCCGAAAACAATTTTCAAAACTGACCTATCTCTTTAAAAATAACCAATGTTTTTAAAAAATACCTATTTTACAAAAAACTTCTGAAGGACTTTTCAAAACGCCAAAATTTATTTTTTCACATAATCAACTGACCTAACCCTGACAGAACTCGGCCAGAGTTCGGCGTCTTCCTTCAGTTGCGGTTGGTTACAAAGAGTTCTATCCGAATTCTGCCCGAATTCTGTCAGAGTTCTGCCTTTGCAAAAACTATAAATAGAGAAGGATTTCGATCATTTCAAATCACCAATTCACTTTCAATCTCTTCTCTTCTAAAGCTTACATTTCTTCCAAAGAGTTCTAAAAAGCTTCCATTTTTAAATCCCAAGCTAGCTATAATCCTCTAGTCGATTTGCCAGTACGGTGCAGTCTAGAAGTTTCAGAGCGATTGTAATCAGAGGCTTGTTTGAAGATTGACTCTTCACAATTGAAGTTGGTCGAGTTCTTCGTATCAAAGCTCGTGTCTGTAGAAGTTGCAAGGACTTCGTATGAAAACTTGCAGGATTTTCCAATAGTGGATTCAACTGGAAGCTAGAGTTCTTTCGACTGGACTAGTCCTCACAAGAGGGAAAGCAGTATAAATCTCGGTGTTTGCGTTTGCCTTCTGATCACTCTTTTATTACTGTCATTTATTTTGTGATTATTTTTATATCTGTGTTCTAATAGCTAACGAGTTTTTAATTAGCAATATTCCGCTGCCTACTCTATTCACCCCCCTAGAGTATTCTGCTTTACGATTTCGTTCCTACAATTGGTATCAGTACTGGTTATACCGGTAAAGCAAGGTAAAATTACAGTTATATTTAATTGTTATATAGATCACAGAATTATACATGGCAACTGTGAAATTCACAAGTGAAGGCCAAGCCACAAACAAACCTCCACTGTTTGACGGCACAAACTATATTTATTGGAAAACACGTATAAGTTTCTTTCTGAAATCTCATGATTTTGACTTATGGTCTGTAGTTGTTGATGGCTACAAAAAGCCCCCTCGTATTAATGTTGATGGAGTTTTAGTTGAAAAACCCCATGACAAATATACAGATGATGAAAAGAAAAAGGCCAGTCTTGATGCACGTACTATTAACGCTTTATTTTGTGCTTTAGACATAACTAAATTCAACAGGGTGTCTACCTGCACAACATCAAATAAAGTGTGAAAACTTCTCGAAGTAACCCACGAAGGAACAACACAAGTCAAGGAGTCAAAGATCAGCAGACTAACTCAGGAGTAAGAGGCGTTCAAAATGAAGCCAAGTGAATCAGTCACTCTGATCTTTACAAGATTCTTGGATATTATAAATCCTTTGTCTTCACTAGGCAAGGACTACAGTAACTATGAGAAGATTCACAAACTTCTACGAGCTCTCACAAAGAACTGGATTCCAAAGGCTACAACAATCATTGAAGGGAACGACCTCTTAACAATGTCTCTGTAAACACTCATGGGTAAGCTACTCACTCACGAGTTAGAACTTCAAGACTTTGAAGATGCTACACCAAAGGAGAAGTCAGAGAAGTCGATCGCTCTCAAGGCTCAACATAGAAGAACTGTCGAAGATGACTCTGACGACAGCGACTCCGACTCTGAAGATCAAGCTCGTCTGGTAAGAAAATTCAAGAAGTTCATGAGATTTAACAGGAGAACAAAAGACAGCAACAGCAACAACAATGAGAAAGATCCTATTTGCTACGGATGTAAGAAGAAAGGACACATGAAGAAAGATTATCCAACAACATCATCATCAAAGAAAAGTAGCAAATATGACAAAGGCTACCTGAAGAAATCTACATCAAGAAAGTACGCCAACACAAGCATATGGCATAAAAGTGAAGCCAGCGACTCAGAAGACGAACAATCAGATGACGCTGCAAATGTATGCTTGATGGCTTACGATCAGGTAATCACTAATCCTCTATTTGATCCTTATGATGATTTCACCTTTGAACAACTAAGAGAGGCTTTCGGTGACCTGTTAAATAATTACAGGAAACTATGTAGTAAATATGAAACCTCTAAGAAGGTACTCAAAGAGTACAAAGGTAAAATATGAAGACTTATCGACCAACTAGATCATGTTAGAAATAATGACTCTTCAAATGAGTCTGGTGAGCTTTCTTCTATTAAGTTGTTGTTATACGAGACTGTTAAGCTATCCGAAAAAAGACCAAACTATTATCCAGTTAAAGGAATACCTATCTAAGGAGAGAAAGAGTCTCCAGTGTGCACAAGTCAGATTAGAATCACTTATATCTGACTATACTAGATTATATGACACTTCCAAAAAGTTGGAAATTAGTTTAGGAAAATGGCCTGAAGTTGCTGCTTTTTATTCTAACACGTGTCAATTACTGAATCATCGGAACACGCCCAACACTGTCAGACCAAACCATACCAAACCTGTGCCTAAGAAGACTAATAGGCATGCATTCTTCTATACTAGAAAACCAAAACCTACCAATCATGCATCTCACACAACTTTTAACACTCAACAGGCAAAATGTCGTTATTATGGCCTCATTGGTCATATATCTTCTGCATGTATAATCAGAAAGTTAGTATATTTAAATATTTATGCATGGATACCAAAAACTAACCAGTCAGGACCCTACAAGAAATGGGTACCAAGAGTTTCATCTGCAAATTATTTTGTAGATGGAATACCCTCCACATGCTAGGAGCAAATGGATCCTCGACAGCGGTCGCTCACGGCACATGACCGGTGATGCTTCATTATTTGCAACACTGTCGAAGAAGAATAAAGAAGGATACGTCTCCTTCGGTAATAATTTAAGAGGGTACATAATCGGTATCGGTGACATTGGTAAGGCCCCCTATCCTATGATTAAAGATGTTTGTCTAGTTACCGAGTTAAAAC
Source organism: Iris pallida (assembly GCA_029216955.1). Taxonomy (NCBI): domain Eukaryota; kingdom Viridiplantae; phylum Streptophyta; class Magnoliopsida; order Asparagales; family Iridaceae; genus Iris; species Iris pallida. The sequence goes on along the minus strand of JANAVB010028818.1, from coordinate 9,574,870 downwards.
AAATCTGCTCAGCATAAGCCATTTAGCTGATCATGGTTATGGCATTAAATTCGTCAAAGATAAATGTACTATAGTTGATAGTTCAACTGGTAGTACTATCTTTGAAGGTATCAGGAAAGACAACATATACGTTTTCTATTTGTTAGAAGATGCTAACAAAGCAGGTAGATGTTTGATGGCCAAAAGTATTGAGAGTCAACTATGGCATATGCGACTCGGTCACGCAAACATGGATACAATTTCTAGACTATCTATAAAGAAGTTGGTACGCGGCTTACCGAACATATCTTTCAAGAAGGATACGGTATGTAGTGAATGTGAAAAGAACAAAGCTACTCGATCCGCATTTAAATCCAAGAATGCTGTAGGTACCACTAGACCTCTATAACTGTTGCATATGGACCTATTTGGACCAAGTAGAATTGCTAGCCTAGGTGGTAAGTTATATGCATTTGTCATTGTAGATGATTTTTCTAGATATACATGGATTTATTTTCTTGCACGCAAGAATGATGCATTATCAGAATTTATCACCTTTTGCAAGAAAGTATAGAATGAAAAAGGGTTCATGATTACTCGCATTCGTAGTGATCATGGCAGCGAATTTGAGAATGCAGAATTCAAGCAATTTTGTGACACACACGGTTATCTGCATGAATTCTCTTGCCCTAGGACTCCACAACAAAATGGAGTTGTAGAACGTAAGAACCGAACTCTATCTGAAATGGCTAGAGTAATGTTAAACCAGTTTAGTCTACCTATATACTTTTGGGCTGAAGCTGTCAATACAGCACGCTATATTCTCAATAAGGTTCTAATTCGACCTATATCGAAGAAGACTCCCTATGAACTATGGTTTGATAGAACACCCAATGTTTCATATTTCAAGTTTTTGGTTGTAAATGCTTTATTCTTAATACTAAAGATAATATGAGTAAATTTGATGAAAAGGCCGATGAAGGTATATTTTTAGGTTATGTAGCAAAGAGCAAAGGATATAGAGTCTTCAACAAAAGAACCATGATCATCGAAGAATCAATTAATGTCAATTTTGATGAGCTAAATCAACACTTAGACGATGACAACAATGAAGACGTAATCACACCAAGTACAGCTACTGCAAAACCTTCACATAAAGATGCAGAACCTTCACACCAAGCACCAGCTGAGTCTTCAAGCAAAGAAGCAGGAGCCAGCAATCCTGAGGCTACACCAAAAGCGGTAAGATTCTTGGCAGATCATCTAAAGAACTTGGTAATTGGTGAGATTACCAAGGGTGTAAGTACTCGTTCCTCTAATAAAGATATAGCTTCTTGTGTTGCTTTTGTTTTGCAGTTTGAACCCAAAAATATTGAAGAAGCATGTAGTGATAATTTTTGGTTAGATGCTATACAAGAGGAATTAAACCAATTCGAACGGAATCAAGTTTGGAAACTTGTTCCCAAGCCCATTGATCATCCATTCATTGGCACCCGATGGGTATTCTGAAACAAACTGAACGAGAATGGTTTAGTGACTCGTAATAAGCCTCGACTCGTAGCTCAAGGATACAATCAAGAAGAAGGTATCGACTACGATGACACTTATACCCCAGTTGCGAGATTAGAATCCATTCGCATGTTATGTGCATTTGCATGTTTTCATAATTTCAAGTTATTTCAAATAGATGTCAAAAGCGCATTTTTGAATGGTTTTATAAAAAAAGAAGTTTATGTAGCTCAACCTCCCGGTTTTACTGATTTCAAATATCCTGAATATGTTTTCAAGTTAAATAAAGCCTTATACGGTTTAAAACAAGCCCCTCGTGCTTGGTACGATCGTTTAAGCTCTTTTCTACTTGATAACAGTTTTTCAAAGGGAAAGGTTGACACTACATTGTTTATAAAGTCTTTGAATAACAACATTCTTTTGATTCAAGTCTATGTAGATGATATTATTTTTGGATCTACTGATGAATCTCTTTGTCAAGAATTTTTAAAGTGTATGCAGAATGAGTTTGAGATAAGCATGATGGGAGAGCTGAAATTCTTTCTCTGACTGCAAATCAAACAAACCAACAATGGGACGTTCATAAATCAAGCAAAGTACACAAAGGATCTATTAAAGAAGTTCGACCTGGAAGCAGTCAAGCCACTTAGCACTCCAATAGCGACTTCAACCACGCTCGATACTGATGAACAAGGTAAACCCGTCGATATACGTAAGTATCGAGGTATGATCGGTAGCTTACTGTATTTAACTGCTTGTCGACCAGGCATTATGTTTAGTGTTTGCTTGTGTGTACATTTTCAAGCCAATCCTAAGGAATCACATCTGTGCACAGTTAAGCGTATCTTCCGATACCTTAAAGGTACTTCTTCTGTCGGCTTATGGTATCCCAAAACCACGTCATTTGACCTAACCGGTTATTCTGATGTTGATTTTGCCGGATGCAAAGTAGATAGAAAAAGTACCAGCGACACATGTCATTTTCTAGGAAAAGCTCTAGTCTCTTGGTTTAGCAAAAAGCAAAATTCTGTCGCATTATCAACAACCGAGGCCGAGTATATCGCCACAGGACGTTGTTGTGCACAAATTTTGTGGATGAAGCAAACTTTAGAAGACTATGGATTACATTTTACATACATACCCATTTTTTGTGACAACACTAGTTCTATTAATTTGACTAAGAATCCAGTATGTCACTCTCGTACTAAAAATATCGAGATTCGACATCACTTTCTTAGAGATCATCAACAAAATGGAGATATAGACCTTGTATACATAGACACACAATCAATTAGCTGTCATTCTCACAAAACCTATAGCAGAAGATCGTTTCAATTATTTACGTCGAGAATTAGGAATTTTAGATGTCAATAATATTAATTAATTTTGTTTTATTAATTATTTATTCAATACTCAAAAACTGTTTTCGAGACAAGCCTAAAAAGAGTCTGTCTGTCACCACGACTATGGTCGAAGCGAAGCGGTATTTAAGAGTTCTCCAGTGAACCTCCGTTAGCTGGGATAGTACTCCTACAACTAATCTGAGACAGATGCTGAGTAAAGAATATTAATTATAAAATAATATTAACTATATTATTTAAAATTTAAAATTACTAAACTCTGAATTAAACATTTGAAATAAATTGATGAAAAAGATGTGTCCCTACAAATTATATATATATATATATATATATATATATATATATATATATATATATATATATATATATATATATATATATATATATATATATATATATATATATATAGCCTGGCAACCCATGGCGAATTCGACCCAAGTTCGGTCCGAATTCAGCCAGAGTTCTGCTGGGTATATATATGTACCAGTCAGAACTCGAGGCCCCCTCTTCTTCATTCTTTCAAACCTCATCAAACAGCAGCAGCCGTGTCCCAAAATTCCTAGCACTTTTCCACCTTCCTTCTTCCAATCCACGGGAAGATCTTCGTCCAAAATTTGGATTCATGCGGAGAATCTCGTCCTCTACAGCATACTTGATTCTTGGAAGGTATAATTCCTTCTCTCCTCCACTTTCAAATTATTAGGGTTTCTAGTTTTTGGGATATAATGCCTAATGGATTCAATCCATTCAAGAGGAAGAAGACCAATGCTAGTGAAGATGCATCGTCTTCTGATCTGCATACGGATTTCCTCTTTTCTCCGGTCCAATCGGATGACGGTGCATCGGACGAGTTTTATTTCAAAACTCCTGACCAAGCCCTACTTTGGTATGTCGACTTCATTTTACGTACTATTTGTACCGGATCTCCGATCAAATGGAATATATTTTCTGAGCATCGTCCTTACTTTGAGGCATTAGGGTTACATGACTTTGCTACTTTACAATTCCCTATAGCTACTAATGCCATTAGACTATTTTACTGTAATTTTGTGTTAGACAGTTTTATCGCGAGAACTCGTGTCGGCGGGATAGATATCGAGTTCAATGAATTGCTAGCGAAAATCCTTGGTCTACCAAACGAAGGTGCCCCGCTCGATGACATCACTGATTTTAATTTTTCCAAGGGTACGACTCTCGTTAGTTTAGAGAATGAGCTTTGTGCGCCCGCACGTGCTCGTCCTGGAAAGTTTAAGGCCAATAACTTGAACTTATTTAACTACGAATTACATTGCATCATCTCTTCCACTCTACTTCCAAAATCGACTTCAAAAGATGATGTCACTGCACTTAAGCTTTCTGCTTTATATCACATTTTTAAGGGGATTCCTTTTTCTGCACCTAAGACTATTATTCAGATGATGGGTAGATGTCGCAGAAGAGACCGCAACCTCTCTTATGCGATGATCCTCCCACGTATCTTTCAGAGATTCGATATTGACTTATCCACTTGTGCTCTGGACCCTGAGCCCAAGTTCCTCAAACTCTCTCGTCGCAGCATTGCCACTGTTCTTCTACCTACTACACCTGCTCCTCCTGCACCTACTCCCACAGCACCTGGTCCTCCTCAGTCTTATCCTATGACCTTTGAGGGTATTCACCAGCATCTATCAGATCTGCAGTCATTCTTCGTTGACACATCCAGGGAATATGGGTTCCGTGACGTGATTCGGTTCCAGGCTATTGCCAACTCCTTCGCCGATCTGAGATTTGTACAGACGGGTCACTCTGCTAGCTCTCTACCTCGAGACACTTCTGTATCTGGCTACCGTATTGACGATGAGACGTTCTACTCTCTGTTCCAGCCAGGGAACGCATACAATTGGTATCGTACATCTGGTGCTACTCCGCATCCTTCTGGAGCTGGCACTTCTGGAGCTGGTCCATCTGGACATGCTGGCACTACAGCCGATGATGATGAGGATGATGATGATTTCTGAGATGTTACTTTTTGAGACTATCTATTTTGTCTTATGTTTACTTGGAAATGCTCCGATATTCCAAGATATTATCAGTACACTTTATTTTGGATATGATTTGTGACTCTTGATAGACATGTTTTTATGCCTCAGTTTGGAATATGTTTCACTTTAGTTTATTATTCAGCTTAGCATTTTATTTGTTTCAGCTTTATAGCATTAACTTTCTTTATGCTTCATATACACTGCCTGTGACAAATACCATGCCTGTGTTGTTTATACCTTATCTATTTTTTTTTCTGTCAATATTTATACCATGCCCATGATGAATGTTCTTATTATATTTTTATTAAGTTTCTTCACTGCTTGTTACTTATGCATTTATTGCGGGGGAGGTTTCTCTTTTATAATTATTTTGCTAAGTGACAACGGGAGAGAAATAAGATCTAACATCTTCATGAATACAGGTTATGAACAATTTTTTCATTTATCTCTCGGTACTTTCGGTATACTTTTGAATTGATCAAAACCAAGATGTTATATCAGTCAAGGTTTGTCAATTATCAAAATGGGGGAGATTGTTGGTCCATTGGTCATGGTCAAACTTGATTTTAATAATTGATCAAACTCTGTCTCGATATAAATACAAGTCAATTCAGATGTTGACTAATGACATTTTGGACACTGATCAAAGATGGATATCTACTCTGTTCAAGACCGAAGCTGTTTGTCACTCAGAATGTATTCTGTTCAAAGCAATATAATTTTTCATTTTATTGAGTCTAGGAATACATTGTACACCAAGTCGTATTGGCAAATAGGGTAACCGAAAACATTTTTCAAAACTGACCTATCTCTTTAAAAATAACCTATGTTTTTGAAAAACATCTATTTTTCAAAAAGCTTCTGAAGTACTTTTCAAAATGCCAAAATTAATTTTTTCACATAATCAACTGACCTAACCCTGACAGAACTCGACCAGAGTTCGGCCATGTTGAACGTTATGTGAATGTTTGATTTTGAACTTGGTCTCCCTTCAGTTGCGGTTGGTTACAAAGAGTTCTATCCGAATTCTGCCCGAATTCTGTCAGAGTTCTGCCTTTGGAAAAACTATAAATAGAGAAGGATTTCGATCATTTCAAATCACCAATTCACTTTCAATCTCTTCTCTTCTAAAGCTTATATTTCTTCCAAAGAGTTCTAAAAAGCTTCCATTTTTAAATCCCAAGCTAGCTACAATCCTCTAGTCGATTTGCCAGTGCGGTGCAGTCTAGAAGTTTCAGAGCGATTGTAATCAGAGGCTTGATTGAAGATTGACTCTTCATAATTGAAGTTGGTCGAGTTCTTCGTATCAAAGCTCGCGTATGTAGAAGTTGCAAGGACTTCGTATGAAAACTTGTGAGATTTTCCAATAGTGGATTCAACTGGAAGCTAGAGTTCTTCCGACTGGACTAGTCCTCACAAGAGGGAAACCAGTATAAAACTCGTTGTTTGCGTTTGCCTTCTGATCACACTTTTATTACTGTCATTTATTTTGTGATTATTTTTATATCTGTGTTCTAACAGCTAACGAGTTTTTAATTAGCAATATTCTGCTGCCTACTCTATTCACCCCCTCTAGAGTATTCTGCTTTACGATTTTGTTCCTACAAGCAGGGCTACGATAATCACAGAGTCTGCGACTAAGGTACATACCTCTAGAATCATGGTATTTAAAATTTTCGTATTGTTGCATGCTTGGCCACGAAAATGTTAAATTCCTACACCCGAAAAATACGTGCATAATCTGACTATATATCCTCACTATGCCTGCTAATATGACCATAGAAGACTATGAAATCCCATAATCGAGGCAACCTAGCCCATACGACTTATCTCAGAGGAAAAATCAAAATCATATCGTAAGAATAACAGAACAAAATTGATCAATTAATAAGGAACAGATAGAATCGAATTTCAAGACCGGTATAAGGAGGCAAATGCGGGAATGGAATCGAAGATTAGAACCTGCAATCTGCCCTGCTACTGCCTGTGTGTCCTCAACTGTCATAGCGAAAGCTCGCCCCTGCTGGCCTCCCCTAGCCTGCTACACTCTGTCCTGGCCTCCTTGGACTCCACGAGCGTGACAATCCTTCAGCTGGTGGTCGGACGCCCCACAGTATAGACATACGCCCAACCTCTTCCTACAGGCCTTTCAACTGTGCCCCAGCTTCCTGCAGAAGCCACACAAAGTAGTCTGCCTCTGGCCCTGTCCTGGCTGCTGGTGGACATGTGCTGGTGTCTGCTGAATCTGTAACTGAGGCTGCTGCTGCTGAAACTGCCTCTGCTAAAAGTAAGGGTGCTTCGCCGGCCCCGTACTAGAACTTGCACCAAGAACATTGTAGCCCCTTTTCATCTTGAGGCCGAAGTCCTCCTCTTCTATCTGTGCCTCCATCAGTATCTGCTCGAAGGTCGCATCGCGTCGCCCGGTAGTACGAGTACGAACCGCATGAATAAGGCCCCTCCGGAACTTACGGGCCTTATACCCCTCATTCTGGATCAGATCTGGTGCAAACCTACTCAAACGGAAGAACTCCGCTGCATACTCGTCCACCGACGAGTTCCCCTGCACTAATCCGACGAACTGGGCCTCCAGAGCTGTAAGAGCCACGTCAGGGTAGAACTTCTCATTGAAGAGCCGCCTGCAGTTCTCCCATGTCAAACCCCTCACCGATGTACGAGGATCCATGCGAAACCATGTCAAAGCGATGTCAAAGAACTGGCTAGCCGCAAACGTCACCCAACGCCCTTTCGGGACCTCTGCTAATTCCAGGCTCCGCTGGACATCCTTCCACCAGTCATCTGCATACATGATACCCTCGGTACCCTTGAAGTCCCTCGGGTTCATCTTCCTAAAATCTAGACATGTGCCAGGCCTCCTCTGATTCTACTGCTGAACTGGGGCACCCTGAACTATACCCGAGACTACCCTCTTAACTGCTGCCATCGCCAGCTGGTGGGAGTTATCCATACTCTGTCGTAGCACCTCTGTCTGGCGGTAGGATGCGTCAGCCTGATGCTGCGGTGCCTCTGCCTGGGCCCTCTAGGTCTGTATCATCTGCTGTAGAAGGGCCATCATCTGCTGTGCATCCGTCGGTAGCGGAGGTGGCGATAGAAGAGTCTCAGGAATAACTATGGACGGTCCCACAGCTAGAGGTGGAAGATCTCTTGGAACCGTCGCTGCTACTCCCGCCTGAAGGGCAGGAACTGAGGTGGCAGCTCTCTCGACTGCTACTCCCATAGCCGGAGGTGGAGGTCCTACTGGATCGAATCTCTCTGGAACTGCACTAGGTCCTGCTGCCTGAGAGCGAGTCACTGTCATCCTGAGGATAGATTGGAACAAGAAAATCAATATGGGACATGATAAGGAATATCAAAGAAGGACAATTGAATTCGAAATGTAAGGAGAGTTGTCATGGTAATCAAAAGATCAGAATTTTCCAAAAATATGATTAAGTAACTCCTATCATATCCTAGATCCTATGTCCTATTCACAGGCTCGTAATTAGTACTCTAAGTCGAGCACCATTACAAGATCGCACTAATTACGACATCGATCGACATGGGCCACCACAAAAATATGTCACGACCCGCACCCAGATTATGGGTACGAGTACGTGGTTACGTCCAGCCTATGCCACAGAATCGGCGGTAGAACGATGTATAGGCCGTCTATAAAAACTACAACTAGATAAAATATAAGGGTACCTGTTATCTCCGCACGGAGGTATAATATGGCATAACTCAATCACAAGAACAAACTAGGATAGATAGCACGAAATGGAAATATGATAGAAGTGTAAACAGGAAATGAGTTCAAGATCCAACACAAGCTCAGAGATATAAACACATCACAGAATCTCAAATATTATAAAATACTATAGTCTGAAAACACTAGCTGGATCGCAGTCCAGGCAAACCTAACTAAGATATACTAGTCCAGTGTGCAAAATCTAGTGGCTCAACTGCCAGGTCACAGTCCTGGCCTAAGTTTCTGTCTGCCTCGACCCCATAGTTGGTCGAGCAGTCTGCCTCTGAATCATCTGTAATATATCAACGGTATCCTGTTAGGAAAATAAGCAAGTACAAACACTAACAGCAGTTCCATATGAATTGACAAATTCTATAATAGACAGTATAATGAAATATAAGACAAAATCTACAGGAAATATATAACAGGATGTGAGTACTGAATATCATAACATGGTAAGAAAAGTACTGAATGTAGAATGGAGTAGGATATATGATGTAATAAAATAACTATAAAATGTGCCATAAATTATTAGAGAGTTATGTGATCGGCTTGGAAAACAGGACAGGCTATCCACTTGGCCCGACAATCACATGAAAATCACTGGAAAGGGTCATACCGGCCAACCTGGATAATGAGCACAAGGAATAAGATCTCGCTACACCCTACGTAAGGTGAGAGTGGTGCAAGCACAAGAATATAGTGACAGGATGGTATTGATCACATATCCCCTAATAATTCCCCATCCCCGAATAGTATAATGGATCCGGGAACAACATCTCGTGTTATGATCCGACGTATACAAGTCCGTGAACCATCGTGTCGGGAAATCAAGTAAGACACTACAACTGAATCAGATATAGCAGATATCAAGACAATGAAAACTATCAGTGAATGTATTAGCCTGTGGTCCTGAGCTAACAAGGTGAACAGATGCTCAGAGTAATCACAGACCTAAAGATGAGATACCATAAGTCAAAATAGGGTTTAATAATAAAAGGGAAGCTAATTAAGTCATGATATGCAAGTCTAAGTCAAACTAGGTCATACTGGTCCAAACTAGGTCATACTAGGTCAAACTAGAACAAACAAGGTCACAGGAAGTCAATCCAAGTCAAACTAGGTCAAACTGGGTCAAAGGTTGACTTACGGTTGACTTTTGGTCAACTGGTCAACCCTGGTCAACTCTAGGTCAACCCTGGTCAACTCTAGGTCAACCCTAGGTCATACTATGCTAATGTTGACTAACAGTTGACTTTCAGTCAACTGGTCAACTCTGGTTGAGTCCGATCAAGTCTAGTCACTTTTAGGCTAAGTTTGACTTTCGGTTGACTTTTGTTGACTTTTGGTCAAAACGGTCAATCGAGGTCAAAACTAGTCTAAGAGCACTAATCCTGACCATTACCAACCAAGGGAACCAAATTCTACTTATATCTTAACACCTTAAACTCATACCTTAGCTTCTAGGTAATTACCTTAACTTACCTTATTGCCTTACCAAGGTAAACTCACTATCAGGCCTCTACCTCAGTTTCTAGGCACCTTTCTACCTCAACATGGTATCCTAATACCATGCCCTCGTATCTCGATACCATGTCATGGTATCTTGAGACTCTAACTGAACATCTTGAAGTATCTAATACCTTATCTTAGAAATAGGATAAATCCTATTTACCCCAAGATACCAAATTGGTATCCTTTGATACCACTCAACTCTAGCCCTAATATCTATAGCCATACACTAACTCATCTATAATATTAGACACCACTCTTGACTCAAATACTATATCTAACATATAACTCACTCTCTAACACAACACACTAACTTACCTTACCTTGCTAACATGATAACTCCCTATTAACCTTTCATAGACACTCGCACACACATATATACATAGATCATAGGAGTATGAAAATGTGGACTGAAATGGATGTATGGATGGTGGATGTATAGACTAATTTTTGAGAAAGGAATGAAATGTATGCAAGTTGTAGTGAATGGATGAATGGATTGAATGGGTTGAATGGATGAATGGGTTGAATGGATTGGATGAATGTATTGAATGGATGAATGGCATGGATTGGATATGGACTGAAATTTAGACTGATTTAAAGTGCATGGACTGAATTATATATTCATGGGGATGGAGTGAATGTATGGATTAATGGAGATGAAATAAATGGTGAATGTGGATGTTTTGTGGACTGAAATGAATTAATTTGTGTTGTCAAATGGGGGTGATGTTGTGGGTGAAATGTATGAATGTATGGACTATTTTGTAGGTGAAGTTGAGGGAAGTATGGACTGAATGAAGGCTATGAATGAATGGACTGTTGTGGGGGGTCAATGGGGCATGAATGGGGGTGCAAATGGTAGCAAGGAAGCTGCCATTGCTGCTACAACATGCTGGATTACTGCTGCTGCATGCTACAACCTGCTGCTGTCCTAAGGACAGCAGCTACTGCTGCTCCTGCTGCTGCCAAGGCAGTAGCTCCTCCTTTTTACTCCACTCTCATCTCACTCTCTAATACCTACTACTCTTCTCCCAATACCATTCTCCACATCAACAACAACAACCTCTACAACAAATCTCAACTAATACATCTAATCCTCAACATCTAAACTATAATGAAATGAATTTAAACATGTAACAAAACAGTCCTAAACAAGTAGAGACACTAACATTACAATATTATATATATATATATATATATATATATATATATATATATATATATATATATATATATATATATATATATATATATATATATATATATATTTTTTTTTTTTTTATATATATATATATATATATATCAATAACACATGAAAATATTGACACACACAAATCTATCAATATATATTTTTTCTATCAATATATATATATATATATATATATATATATATATATATATATATATATATATATATATATATATATATATATATATATATATCAATAACACATGAAAATATAGACACACACAAATCTATCTATCAATCTATATATATATATATATATATATATATATATATATATATATATATATATATATATATATATATATATATATATATAAAGAGACACACACCCACAATTTATATCTATATATAAGATACATGAAAATAAGTAAGGACACTCAAGAACAACATTTATAACATCAAAAATCAGAGATTAAAACATGTATTAAATTATTTAATCTTGAAAACAAACACAAGTGTGTCCAATATTGGGGGTTTTCCACATGGACACTCCAACACATCAAGGACACTCCTAATATCTCTAAATGGACACAAAATGGACACAAATGGAGACACAACCATGGGGGCGATTCCTATGGGTTCAAAATATTCCTAAATGCATGAGAGATCGATTTAGAGGGTAGATTTTACCTTTCGGGAGGCAAAATCTCAAGAAACTCCTTCCGATACGGCACCGACACGAAAGGACCTCCAAATGGACACGAACCAATGCCAAATCCTCCCAAACTTGGCTAGCACCTCCTCTTGCTTGATTAGAGAAGAAATGAAGAAGATTTGGTGCAAGAATGGATTGATTTGGAGATGAAATCAATGGAGGTTCCTCTCAAATTTGGGGAAGAACAAAGAAGAGAGAAATTTGTGGCTTAGAACAAAAGAGAATGACTCATCCCCTATCCCTTCATGGCCGGCCATATGTGGCTATGTGTCCCATTTTGAAATGTCCAAAATGCCATCTAAAATCTCCTATTGGTTCAACTTAAATTAGGGTTTTGGTTTGAGGCTAAATTAGTCTAGTTTGAATCTCTAATTAACCCAACCTAGTCATAAAATTTAGTTTAACCTTAATAACTTAAATATTGTCATATGTGGGCCATGCCTAACTAATGAGTGGGTTCCACTAGAGTCAAAGCTATCCCGGGTCTCCGTTACAAGTCGGATTGAGTTGAAATTCGAACCCGACTCAAATAATCTCAAAACAATATCATAAATAATAAAATAAATCCAAAAAAATTCTAAAATAAAAAATGACCAAAATACCCCTGTTCTTGAAAACTAGGGGTGACAAGATTTAAGCCGCATAGATTCTGTATTTCGGCCGCATAAAGCTCATGTGGCTTGGATCACAGTTACTCTTGGCCGCATGAAGTTCGGAGACTTTGTGGCCGCATATGTCTGAACCGCTTAGGTGACACTCCTTCTGGTCGTATGAAGGCGTACGAACCTTGCTTTTGGACGATGTCTCACGTCTTATCTTTTTGTCGAAGTATCAGAGCTGTCATTTTTGTCAGTTTTGTCAGGACTTGTCAGCTTTATCAAACGAACTGCTCCTCTTGGTCGCATATCTTCCATCTGCAGCTGGTTGTCGACGGGCCGCATATGTCATTGAACCAGTCATACGACTTTCCTTTATGCGGACCTGTTTGGCCCAATATACCTATGCAATAATTTGTAATCCGTATGAACCCCATATTTTTATGCTTCTACAGACCGTACTCCGAGGAACTCCCCTATCATCAACGATGTAGAGCTTCCAGACTTTGTGCTGCCTCCTTTATCTAACATGTAGGACATCACCGTACCTTTTTTGTCCACAGAGATATCATCCATATCAGAGTTATTCAGCCACACCTATATTCTAAAATTCTCCTCCGGTTGCCCGAAGATCGCACGGGTACAAGAAGTTGTTACAGACTGCGGCCTCCCTTTCGAGTACAGGGTCGCCCCTATAGACCCCAAGCACATCATCCTACACCTTTCGTTCGCAGACGACCACAAGAACATATAGACCAGAGGCATCGGCAGGATTGACGGTCATCACATGAATATTGTCATGTGGTCCCCGGATTTCAACACCAAGGAAGACTCGGTGATCGCGTACGTCTAGGTCACCTTCCCCAACCCACCGCTCATCTGCTTCATCCCGGCGGTGATGAAGAGGATCGCCAACACCTTCGGGACCTTTGTGGCCATGGCTGACTAAACTCGTAACCTCTCCAAAGCCAATTACGCTAAAATCTATATGGAGCTCGATTTATCGAAGGAGCTTCCGAACTCCATACAAATTGTGCTTGGCAGTAAAATGCACACCCAACATATTATTTATGACAATAATATCATCTACTGTAGGCACTGTCATATGAGAGGCCACATAATCGACTACTATTTTAGAGCACATTCTGTATTGAAGAAGAAAGAGATTCAGAAGGCCTCCCCCTCCCAATCAAGAAAATATAGAGACAATAACCCGATCCTCCCTTTATCTAACACCCACCTCCATTTCGAATCGAGTGCGGGTAACTCTCGTGCCCTAGAAAAATCCTACAAGAGTGCCCCCAACGCCACCCCTACAACCCTAGGATTAAATCTTTCCAATAAATTTAACATTCTATCCCCGGGCCACCCTGAAATCAGCCAAAATACTGATATTTCCGTGGAGCCATCTGTGCCCGATAGTGCTATCGGGACGTAAGATCACCCATTGACAGGAGAAGAGAACCAACTGACATCGAACGATTCCCAAACGATCAATTCCAGTGGAACTCACTCCCCAACTGGGTCAGATACCCCAGACAAAGATGGGACCCACCACCGTGAGCTGGAAACCCTTACCTTCACTCACACCGAAGCAGATATATATACGGAGCTTCTTGCTAATATAGGCTAAGAATCAGTGGCCAGGCTAAAGCAAGCGATTTACGCCGACTTTGTCAGCCCTAGTAACTACTTCGGAGCCTTGGTTGAGATAGAAGGTGAAGTTTACATGCATCCTATGAATGATCCAGACGAACACTGCAAGGACAAAGGACCCAAAGTGGATGAATTGGTCAAACCCATTATTTAAAAATCTAACAAAAGACGTGCAAAAGTGGTTACGCCCATGATCATCAGATCAGCCGCCAAACTCACCACCTTTCCCCTCCCCCAACACCTTAATGTTTAACATCCTTTCTTGGAATGTCCAGGACATCGCAAATAAACCTACCTTGAAGATTAAAAAGTCTCAAGAGAATCCATAGAATTGACATAATGGTGATCATCGAACCCAAAATCCCTCGAAAGAAACTCAAGTCAATCTAGCTGCAGTTGGGCTTCCCCTGTGCCATTGCCGGCCGCCATGACATCTGGATCCTTTTCGCGGCAGATGTGAAGCACAACATCATCAATAACTCGAGGTAAGTGCTCTCGTGTAGGGTGAAACACCCCATGATCCAGTCTCAGTCTCTCTTGTCCGCTGCTGACGGGGGCTGCGATATCGACGAGCCTAAGATACTTTGGGACTCGCTGATTAGCACCCACCATAATTACTCCAACCTTCCGTGGCTCTGCGTTGGAGACTTTAACACGGTCACATATAGGAAGGAGAAGTCGAGAGGTCAGCCACCCCCCACGTCAGCGAGGAACAACTTTGCCAACTTCATTTTTAACATCCACCTAACTCCTCTTCAGTTCACCGGCAATACTTTTACGTGGTATAACATACAGGAACGCGCCCATCGTTAATATTCCTGCCTCAATCGTGCGCTCATTAACGCACAGTGGACAGACATCGACATCATCTCCAGACTCACTCACCTCAATGCCACTGAATCAGATCACTCCCCGCTCCTCATCGAGGTCAGCATAAAATCTATCCAGCCCAAGAAAAGTTTTTGTTTTCTCGTGCTTTGGATTCATCATCCACAGTTCAAGGACATCGCAACGGCCTCCTAGATAGGAACTGGCGCCCTTGATCCTCTTGAATGGGTGGCCGCTAAATTGAAAGCTACCCGAAAAGCGCTCACCTGATGGAGCAAGGATGCTTACGACGACATCTTGAAGGTTGTCCGCACCACGGCGGACGACGTTACTTGCGCTGAGATTCTGTTCGCTCGTAATGGCTCTCTGCCGGCTCGAGCGTCTCTTAACCTCACCAGAACTCTTTTGAAGTACCGCCTCAAAGTTGGAGAAGAATTTGGAAACAAAAAGTTAGGCTGACCTGGGACATTGAGGGCGACAAGAACACGAACTACTTCCACTCCTATGTCAAGGGGCATAGACAAAAACTCAACCTCCACTAGATCACTGAGGATAGCGGTCGCATTCTCAAAGATCAACGCGATATCGAGTCGGCTGGTTCCTCTTTTTACACTCAGTTATTCACGAAAGATGTTATCCACAAGGACGAAGCTTTCTTGGAGGCTATCTAGCTTGATAGTGGACAGCGACACACCCAGCTGTAGCATCAGCCCTCTAAACTAGAGGTCAAAGACGCCGTTTGGTTGCTGAATGAACATAGCGCTCCTGGTCCGGACGGCTTTACGGGCATCTTCTTCAGATCCTGCTGGGACATCATCAAAATGAACATCTACAAGGCGGTGATTGCCTTCTTTCAAGGGGCTAGATACCCCAAATACAAATCTAGCACTAACCTAATTCTGATCCCCAAGAAGGACAACCCGTAGACCTTCAAAGACTTCTGCCCTTTGAGTATGTGTACCTTTACGAATAAGATCATCTCCAAGATTATTACTAATCGCATGACGGGGCTACTCCCTAAATTTATTTTTGAAGAGAAAAGTGGGATCGTCCGCGGCCGTAATATTTTAGAAAACATTCTGTTGGCCCAAGAGATGATAAGCTGCATGAAATTCTCGATCAGGGGAGGAAGCATTGCCATCATGTTGGACATAAAGAAGGCGTATGATCTGGGTGTTCAGGGCCTTCGGCTTTTCTAAGACTTGGATCGATATTTTTGGAGCTCTATCAGCAACTCGTGGTTCTCAACAGTCGTTAACGGTCAAACTGACGACTTCTTCAAGTCGAGTCATTGCGTCAGACATGGAGATCCATTATCGTCCACTATTTTCATCATTGCAACTGAAGCGCTGAGCAAAAATCTGAACAAAAGGCTCGGCAACCCCCCATTCCCAGTACTTCTACACCGCTAGTGGATGCCCGATCATCACCCACTTGGCCTACGCTGACGACATCCTTATCTTCTCCTCTGGTGAAGTTGGGTCTGTCGAGGTGGCTAACAATACGCTGCAGAGATACAGCAGATGTTCTGGTCAGCGCATCGACCCTAATAAGAGCGTCATATACGCCCACCACTCAGTCGATAGTGTCCACACTTCCATGCTTACTAATATCACATCCTTCTCTGTTTTGTACCCCCTTCTCCTACTTAGGGTGTCCACTGGTGTACGGTAGATCCAATTCGGGTCTTTTCGATGAGTTAGTGGGTAAAATCAGGAAGAAGATTGAGGGATGGCACAACGCTGTTTTATTGGCTGGAGGCAAGATGATTCTGATCAAGCACGACCTTTTCTCCATTCCAATTTACACCCAAGCCACATGCTCCCCCCTAAGAACGTCCTCGCGAACATTATAAACATCTTCGCCAACTTCTTTTGGGGTCACTACGACGGTAAGGATAAGCATCATTGGGTCAGCTGGGACTCCATGGCTAGATCCACGGATGAGGGCGGCCTAGGATTTTGCAGGCTACCTCACATCGTTGATGCCTTCTCGATGAAGGTGTGGTGGAAGCTCTGCACAAATCATTCCATCTGGGCTCACTTCATGAAAACCAGGTATTTCAAGCATTCATACCCTACAGTCGCCTCCCACAACCGTAGATCCTTCGCATCTTGGCGACGCATCCTGAACGACCGACGGCTCGTCGAACCTTTGGTCCGTCTCCGGCTGGGCTCGGGCGAATCAGCTCTCTTTTATGAGCGATGGTCCATGGATGCCCTTCTCCTCCCTTCGTCGGGCGCCCGTACTTCCAATATTATCAAAGACCTGTGGGCTAGAGACGGTGATTGGAACTGGGGGAGGGCGCATTCACGGATTGACGAGGAGGCTGTTGTAGCTTTTGCTGCTTCTGGCATGGTAGTCGGGCCGAACCCTGACTCGCTTCGATGGACCCTGTCGGCCAACGGCTCCTTCTCCCTAGCATCGGCACGTCATGCGGCACGCAGGACCGATACGCCTTACCCCTTCATCATTCATTCTGACAGTCTTGTATCCCTAATAAGTGGTCAATTTTGATTTAGAGAGCATTACTCAAGAAACTTCCAACCGACAACGCCCTCGCCACCATCAGCTTCAGCTTAGCTTCTGCGTGTTATTGTTGCTTGGAGTGCCAACCTGAAACAGCGTAACACATCCTCATGTCGGGCGACTTAGCCTCTGAGGTGTGGATCAAGTTCTCTACTTATTGCCTACCGGACCTGACCGGTGAGGGCTTCAACGATCTTCTAGCCACATGGGAAAAAGCCTTTCATGGCCACCAGATCGTCGTAGCTACCATCATGTGGGTCATGTGGAAAAATTACAACAAATATAGGTACGAAGGGTACCATTACAACTTAGCTCAACTGATATTTGAGGTCTGTAGACATATCCACAAGGTCAAAAGACAATGCAAGCACGTCCAGAAGGGCTTCTGGAACTCCCTGAACTGCTGACGGTGTTGTTTTGTTTGAGGTGCTAGGCCTCTGAATGGAGTTGTTTTGTTTTTGCTCCCCCGCTCCTTCTCTTTTTTTGCCTTGTGCTTACTTGTATAGGCTTCGGCATTTTGCGCCTTTTAGATGATATATATATATATAATATATATATATATATATATTTCATATAATATAAATATATATATATTCATATAATATAAATATATATATTTCATATAATATAAATTATATATATATATATATATATATCTAATATAGATATATATATATCTATATATTAATATATATATATTATATAATCTATATATATATATATATCTATATATAATATAATCTTTTATTTCTAATAAGATTTCTAATTTGGTTTTAAATAACTTATAAAAAACTATATTATTTTGATTAATAATAATGTTACATAGTTATAAATACTTTCTAAATGTCTTTCGACTAAATGTTATATATATTATATATATATCTATATAATATATATATAATATATTATTTTATATATATATATATATATATATAGATATATAATATATATATCTATATATATATATATATATATATATATTTAAATGTTATATATATATAATATATATAATATTATATTATATTCTATATATAATATATTATATATATATATATTATATATATATTTTTTTTTTTTTTTATATATATATATTTTTAAATGTTATATATATAGATATATATTTTTTTTTTAAATGTTATATATATATATATATATATATATATATATATATAAATATATATATATATAATATAGATAATATATATATATATATATATATATATATATCTATATCTATATATATTATATATATATATATATTTCTTAATGGCTATAAATATAGTTCTTAAATATATATATATATATTATTATATATATTATATATATATATATATTATATATATATATATATTATATATCTATATATATATATA
>JANAVB010028818.1:9503354-9550854 GCA_029216955.1 Iris pallida | reverse complement strand
TTTGGGAAAGAACATAAACTAGGATTATGGTTTGCTACAAAGGAGGCAAGAGGGGGCTAATGATGACTTAAATAGGGGGAAAATGCTCTCTTAGCCGGCCATGGTGATGGGCTAGGGTCTAGCTAAGTCACAAAGGCCCAACTCCTTTTCCTATGTTGTAAAAACAAGCTCTTAAGCTAAAGGCCCAAACTAGCTCCTTAATTCATTTCTCCAAATGGTCTTCAAGTCATTCCTAGCTAGATTAGAATCTAAATACTAACCCAAACATGCTTGCTAGTTCTCCATGGTCATGGTTAGTCTCTAAGCTAAGTTGTTCTAAGGTTACACTAGCAAAAGGCCACAATCATATTGCACCAAATTAAATAATACTAAAATAATCAAAAATTCATAGTGACCAAAATATCCTTATTCTAGAAAGTGGTAGTAAAAAAATCTACCCTCCTTAAAATAATTTCGTCCTTGAAATTAAAGACGAAACTGAACAGATGAGCATGATAGAAAATCATACCTCAAGGCTGAAAAGATAAGGGTATCGCTTGTGCATCTCATCGTCCCTCTCCCAGGTAGACTCACCTGGAGAGTGATGCCTCCACATGACGTGAACCAAGGTTATAGTCTGGTTCCTCAGCACCTTCTTTCGTCGATCTAGAATCTCTACAGGCTATTCGGATAATTGAGAGTAGGGCCCACCTCGATCTCGGAATGATCGAGTACAAGGCTAGGATTCGCCACGTACCATCTCAACTACGACACATGAAATACGTCATGAACTCCCTCTAATGCAGGTGGCAAGTCTAGCTTGTAAGCCACGTCACCGACTCTCCCGCGAATAACGAAAGGTCCGATGAAATGTGGGCTAAGCTTTCCACCTCCACCAAAGCGTATAATGCACGTATCGAAGATATCCTTAGGAACACCAGATCTCCAACCTAGTACAAACATTGTCTCAAACTTAGTTATAGCAATCACATGATCAAACAAAAACACAAAATCAAACAAAATCCTAATCCTAAATCTAAGCTGTACCTCAAACTCCAAAGGTCTCTAGTGGCTATCGGCCCAATATCGCTCTCTGTCCTGCACCACGCGAAGTCGATCCCTGATGAGCTTCCCCTTCTCGGCTGTGTCCACGACCATCCCAGGTCCCAATAAAGCTCACTCTCCAACGTCATCCCAAGACAAAGAAGTACAACATCTATGCCCGTACAAAGCCTCAAATTGTGACATCTCAATGCTGGCCTGGAAGCTGTTATTGTATGCAAACTCCACCAAGTACAAATGATCCTCCCAGGAGCCTTCATATCCTCGAGAGTCTAAATAGTCCTCTCTGACTGCCCATCTATCTGAGGGTGGTAAGCAGTACTAAACTTGAGCTGAGTGCCCAAACTAGTATGGAGACTCCGCTAGAAGTGGAAAGTAAAGCGACTATCCCGATCCGAGATAATGCTTACGGGAACTCCATGCAGTTTGACAATCTGCCTCACGTACATGTCTGCTAGCCTCTCTATAGACAAACCCACTTTGAATGGCAAGAAATAGGCTGATTTGGTCAACCTGTCTATGATAACCCAAATCGTATCTTTCCCTCCTCGTGTACGCGATAATCCTGAAACAAAGTCCATCGTGAAGTGCTCCCACTTCTTTTCCGGAATGGACAATGGCTGTAACAATCCTCCTGGCCCCTGCCTCTCTGCCTTTACCTGTTGGCAGGCCAAACATCTGGCTACGAAGCGTGCTACCTCCCGCTTCATCCTATACCTCCAGACATGCTCCTTCAGGTCTCTATACATCTTGTTAGCACTTGGATACATAGAATACTGAGAACGGTGAGCCTCCTACATAACCTGCTATCGAAGGTCTCCACTAGGCACACACAGTCTGGAACCGTGCCTCAATGTGCCATCCTCTGTAATAACCGACTCCTCAACCAGACCTGCTCGAACCTGCTCTCAGATACACCGCAGAGCTACATCTGTAGAAGCATAGAAAATATGAGATTCATGCAGATCACAACTGGCCGCATGAGTACTTCAGGACAAGTTGGTCCGCATAAAGAAGAGCCACATGACAGACTCAGCATGCCCCTGCGGCCCATCTTCACCAGACTGATTTTGAGCCGCAGAAAGAATAGTTACTTAT
The DNA here is from genome assembly GCA_029216955.1 of Iris pallida. NCBI lineage: Eukaryota > Viridiplantae > Streptophyta > Magnoliopsida > Asparagales > Iridaceae > Iris > Iris pallida. Next base: position 9,548,715 of record JANAVB010028818.1, on the reverse strand, counting down.
GCGGCCAAGCTAATTAACCCTTCTGATAAAGCTGACAAACTCTGTCAAAATTGGCAAAATTGACAGCTCTGACGGCACTGACACTCTGACAAAAAGAAGATAAGATCAGACAAAATGTTACTTCACCAGACTGGACATGGCCATGCGACCAAAAGGACTGCGACCCGAGCCGCATGAACCTTATGCGGCTCAATCTATGTGCTTCATACGGCCAATAGTAACTACAATCTGAGCCGCATGAGCTTTATGCGACCTTGAATACAGAATCTATGTGGCTCAAAAGTCCCCAAGCTATATGCGGACTAAGGGAGACTGCGATTCAAGCCGAATGAGTCTTATGTGACCCAGTATGGCCGAACACTGAAAGACCTATGCGGCTCAAAAATGACACAAGCAGACTGATCCTATCTTGCGATCGGACACGTGGCAAGCTGACCAAGTCTCAACCACCCAGATTTGTTGCAACAAAATCTTAACAAGTCACCAGCTGGCAGCCAAAGAGCGGGTCTTTATGTGCTGTTGTAGCCACGTTGCCATATGGCCATCTATGCGGCTCAAAACATATATCACTATAAATAGCAGGATACTACACCCATACAAAAGACTGGCAACCTACGAAGGGCAATTTCTTCAAGAGCAAGGACCGTGTCAGATAGTCCAAGGAGTAAGGAAGAGTTGCTACACTTTCCCGAGCCTCTATCGTCACACCCCAGAATCAAAACTAAACAATTCTACTAAAATTGTTTCCTAGGATTTGTTTCTAGGCTTTCTCTTACACAAGCAAGTTTGCAATCAAGTTCAATTCCTCTGTAATTTTGTTGTGCTCGATATTTAATGGCAAACATGATGACGACTCTGCTGGGGAGATCCTTCTCTTCTGATGAGAAGTTGGTGACGCAATCTGACGTGTCTAAGCTCGGCTCCATGCAGCAAATGCTTGTGGTTCGATTTGACCAACGAGAATTCGAAGAAATGCTCTCTAAAGGGAGCGCCAGCCCATCGCAAAAGCAAGCCAACCCAAAGAGAACCCGCAGGATGTTGAAGCACAAAATTGTTGCCCCCGACCAGGTTCGAAGAAGCTCCTTCTACGGCCTAAGATGGTGATGAAGACTCTCCTGCGGCCTTGCTTTCGACCGCAGAGAACCCCTCTATCCCCAAATCCAGCAAAGGAAAATACTACGATACTGAGTTTTTGGGGGCACAAAAGAAATCCATGCGGACGAGGAAGAGGTCACATAAGAGAGATGGACAGATGGCCCATGTGGAAGCCAACTCTAGCCGCAGACAGATGGCCCATGCGACAGCCAACTCTGGTCGCAGACAGATGGCCGATGCGACAGCCAACTATGGCCGTAGAAAGATCACCCATGCGGCAGCCAACTCTGGCCGCAGACAGATCGCCCATGCGGCAGCCAGCCCTGGCCGCAGGCAGACGGCCCATGCGACAGCCAATCCTGCCCATAGACAGAATGTCTCATGCGGCCCTGTCAGAAGCTCTTTATTCGACCGTCTCTCATGCGGGCTCGACTCCATGCGACCCATTGAGAATATGGGATGTATCAATCTGGACTCTTCTTACTATGTGCCTTCATGTGCTAAGTCAAAAAAGTCTAGGACAGTGCGGGCCCAATAAGCCCAGTCAACTGTCCAAGTTGCTGACCATCAGCGGGCACCGTTAACTGTTATACGGGATCCTGATGGAAAGTTGTACAAAACCACCCGCGTCCAGTCCCCCAGGGCTAACAGACAAGGTGGGTCTCAAAAGACTCCCTCTAACGATCGAGAGCAAGTGCTTTTACTAGCCTCGGATCAGGGAGCAACCATGACACCTACGCACCCGTGTGCTCGGAAAACCCGAGTCCACAAATTGGATAGAAAGGTAGATCAATCCACTATCGACTTACGAGAGGTGATTACTCACAAACGCAAGGAGAAGGAAGCAACCTTGGCATGCGATGAGTCCCTCTCTGGACGTCATTTCACCCAAGTCATTATCAACTGCTGCTGCGATAAGTCGACAGCACCTGAAGATCGGCAGTCTGTTTTCCAAGGACTGCAGCAGCCATCACCTTTCCAACAACAACTAGAGAAATAGGTGCAAATTCCGGGAGATAAGGAACTTCCTTTCGCCTCCTGTAATTCAACTAGGAAGGTTCTTCCCGGAAGGGAGCGAATCGGACAGGCTCTTGCAACCCGGCAATCTTTGCCAGCATTGTAAGGAAACTCTCGTTTGGAGGACTGCCACCAACAACCACAGGGGGTGTCTACCTAGGCACTCGATCCAAAAAGAAGCTTCCAACACCTGGGGGTACATCCTCGACCACCCTGGGGATAGAGGAGGCCGGGGGTAGCAGTCCCCTCAAAGTATGCGACAACCCGGTGTTCCAAGAGCATACACAGGGGGTAGCGATCCACTGGAATTACTCAACAGACGTGGACGTCCCTGAGGATGACCGCCTTCTCCAAGATGATGCGACTTCCTGCACAAGGGGTAGCACACCTTCCGAGTCCGAGGAGAAAGACATTCCGACATTCTCCGATGATTTATCGGTACGAAGGTACGACACAGAGAGCACCTCTGCTACGATCCCTTCCACGTCTATCCACGTGTGGACAGTCTTTATGGCCGACGATGATCATGAAGCACCTACTGACCGACAATGTCTAGAAGTACTTGAAGCCATGCTCCTGTCCTTGGTCAAGTCAGTAGACGAAATAAAAGCTGCCTTGCCGACCCAACCGGCAAGGACACCTGGACAAACAAGCTTGGGACCTGCGATCAACGCGGACTCCAACATGACCGCTCCTCCTTTGGGTGACAATCCTCTAGGAGCATCCGTTCCTTCAGCTGCAGATGAAGCCAGGGAGGCAAGGAGGGAAGTTCAAGAGCTTCGAACAATGTTTAATACCCGAGATTCTTCCTGGGACCTCAGAATACGGCAGCCGTATCCCGTTGCGTAGAGAGATGTTCCTTTTCCGCCATGGTATAAACCGTTTCATATTGATTCGTATGACGGAAAGATCTCTGCTAGTCGGTACATGATTTATTTCAAGGTCACAACCGACCATTTGCCGCATAGCGACGCCATCCTCACACGATTATTTATCGGAGCATTGGAGGGAATCGCGTTCGACTGGTACCGCAACCTTCCGGATAACTGCATCCATTCATTTGACGGTTTCAAGCACATATTCCTAGAAAGATTCTACGAAGTTGGACATGATATGACAATGTCATCCCTTATGGACATCATTCAGGGGGAGAGGGAGCTGACAAGGAACTATATCGAGCGGTTCAGCCAAACTGCAATGAGATTGCCCCAAGGTAACCCCGAAAGCTCCTTGATTGAAATCTGCCAAAAGAAGTTGCTCCCCACAATCAGCCTCTGGATGGGTGAAGATCAGTTCAGGGATTGGACGACCTTCATCATAAGCACCACCAATAAGGAGGTAAAGTTAAAGAAGACTCGCCAGCTGGGATAACACATCTCGGATGGAGAGTTCAAAAGCAAACGTTCTGGTACCACCTCCAATAAGAACAACACTGACAGCACCTCCAATAACTGGGACAATAAAGGCAAACAGGCTATGGTTGCCGGTACGACCAAGAAGCCTGAACAAAACCAGGCCGAAGCCCAGTAGCCCAAGATGAATTACTCATTCGAAGATAGTCATGTCAAGCCTATCTTCGATATGCTCTTGCAAGGGGACATGATCCAACTCCCTTCGCCAAGGCGCGAGCCTCGAATGGCAGAGATGGACGACCCAAAATATTGTCATTTCCACCGCTATGTTCATCATGCCACTCATGACTGCTTTCAATTAAAACGGTACATCAGGAATCTTATCGACTCCAAAGCTCTGTCGTTAGACTTTGAGGCGGTTACCGTGGCGGCGAACATGGTGTCAATTCAGTTCGGCGACTTTCTTCCAACAAGTACTCAAGACAGGGTAATACCTATCCTCCGGGACGATGGAGGTTACTAATCTTCCCCCCGTCCGGGACCAGACGACTGGCTTGGTACCTCTCACCACGTCACGAGGAGAGATCATGTGGGTGCACCCAGACTTAGTGCCCGAATTACCCAGGCGGTGTCATCTCCAGACATCAAGAAAAAGGACAGGAAGCCCAGATCCTGCCATACAATTTCAGTTGAAGCTGAGGTGGCGGCGGCTGTTGTTACCCGGTCTAGGGCACAAGTCCAGCTCACTCTGGTTAGGTCAGTCGAAGACCCTCAGCCAGCAACGTTGCCCACCACTGATGTTCCGGGGCCATCGCAGCCCCCATCGGCAGACAGGAAGAAGCCGAAAGAAACTCGCTTCGACAGGACGCTCCGTAAAGATGCACCTCAAGGGCTAGAAAGACCTTACAACTTTGATATATTAGCACAATTGGCTAATACGCCCGCAAAGTTGTCATTATACGAGCTCCTAAGGCTCTCCAAAGATCTTCGTGTCGCATTAAGTGAAGCACTCCAGAATGCTGACGCTTACTTAGCCCAGGTCAAACCTACAGGGGAAGACTCGTCGGCAAGTCTCCAGGACAACAACTATACGGATACAATGCCCAACATCGTATTCACCCCACAGGACATTTTTATCAAGACCAACTTGCAAGATCGCCCCTTGTACTACACTGGATACATAGGCGATATCAAGGTGGATCGGATGCACATCGATCCTGGCTTGTCGATAAGCATAATCCTGAAAAGCTTACTTCAAGTCCTCGGCATCCCTATGCACCAGCTAGCGGTGACCAACACTTCCATTAGTTGTTTCAACTCGGGAAGGAGCTATCCCTTAGGAAAGATCCGATTGAAATGTCATATCGGCAACCTGAGGATAGAGGTTACCTGCAACGTCATACATGCGGATACGTCCTACAATATCCTCCTGGGATGTCCGTGGATACATGACTACATGATCGTGCCGTCCACACTCCATCAGTGCTTCAAATATGTCAGTAAGCACGGCTTCGTGAAGGCTGAATTTGCCAACATTGATCCCTTCAAAGGGGTTGAGTCTTATTATTCTTCGGAGGCTTGTCTATATGAAGAATCCAAGAAGCATATAACTGATGAACCGGAGGTCATCACAGGGCCAGAGGAACCCTTGAGAATTCATCTCTAGGCCCGTAAATCGGGCAAAGCCGCACCCCTTGTCGCAACTTTTGCATAAAGAGGTGCCCGGTTCTCTCGTCCCAGCTGCACAGTCGGAATCGATAGTTATCCGATTCCTATGGTCCAGCCAGGATCCAAAACCCGTTATAGGGCCAATGGTGATCCGATTGCCGAAATTCAATCAAAGGCGACCGAAAGATGTAAGGCCCTCTGAGGAGCCGATGGTGATCCGATTACCAAGATCCAGTAAAAAACAATCGAAAAACACGAAGTCCTCTGTCGAGCCAATGACCATCCGTCTTCCCAAGACGAGCCGGCAACCAAGTGTCGATCCAAGACCCTCCGGCAAGCCAATACCACCAGCTGAACCCTTAGTGGTCAAGCTGTAGAAGACAACGTCTCAACCCTCGGTCACGCAGGGGGTAGCTGAAGAGGATACAGAGCTCGCAAAGTACCTTGTTGCAAAGGTGGATAGTTCCTCTTCTGATGATGTAATCCCTATGGACAAAATTTCTTATTTCATCAATAAAAGGCTGCCATTGAACCATCCTGAGTGTAATAAACTCAATCTGATGTATATTGTTGGACTCGGTCGGGACATTAACCTACACACACAAGTGGCAACCGTCCATACCGCAAACAGACTTACTCCCATTAGAGGTGCCTACTTCCTAGTCCTAGGCAGAAGGAAAGGGAATCACACGATCATCCTAGGCCGAAAAGAAGGTTCTCAACCTTTCATGCCACAAGAGTTTGATCTCGAACCCGATACTGGAAGATTACCACTCTACATGTATAGTCTTCAAGCCAAGTACTTCATGCAAAAGCAGGGGTACGACATGGAGGCTACCCAGGTCTGAATTACGACAACGGTCAGCGATCGCCTCTGCAGCTGTCAACCCCGTCTGGGAGACCTCGGGATTATTATGACATATTCCTGAAGAAATACTATGTCTAAAGACATGCTGGTACTTCCTCAAACCACCAAATCTCCCAGATCATCGAGTTATGTACACCAAGTACCTCTGAACTCACAACTGTATTTTTCTTTGAGTAAATTCGTGTCACATCTACCTGAAGTGGCGAGTCATGTATGCTGATACCTCTGAACTCCCACTCTAATGCTTTATTACACAGGAGTATGCCCAGCTTATCATTATCTCTGAACAAACTTCCAGGTCCTGATTATTGTGTGTCACGTCCATGTTACCTCTGATACCGATAGTCTTCTGACTTAACACCTGTACCCATCCTAAGATAAAAGACATGGTGTTAAGACCACAAAACCTATCACGTCTATATTACTTCCGTTGGGCTTTGTGTTAAAATCTATTACTCGTACCACCAGTGCGCAGAAGAGTAATACGTCCATCAAAAATTATGCCTGATTATTATGTGTCACGTCCATATTACCTCTGATACCGATAGTCTCCCGACTTAACACCTGTACCCAACCCAGGGTAAAAGACATGGTGTTAATACCACAAAACCTATCACGTCCATATTTCCTTTGTTGGGTTTTGTTTCAAATCTATTACCCGCACCACCAATGCATAAAAGGGTAATAGGTCCACAAAAGTTATCCTAATCTATTATTCGTACCATCGGTGTACCAAAGAGTAGTAGGTCCACAAAATATCATTCAAATCTATTTGCTCGTATTTCCAGATGCACAAAAGGGCAACAGGTCCATAAAAAGTCCCCCAGTGGGATGTCTTTTATCAAACACAAATGCTGTATTAGGCCTTCTAGTAAAAGCACCACAAATAACACAAACAAAGAATAGGGTGAAGTATTATGTTTATTCAAAATTAGTTACCTTCGTTACATCTTAAAAAAAAGGGCGGAAGAAGAGGCTACTACTAATCGACAACGCATAGTTTGGCAAGAATGTCTTCCAATTGCGTAGTTGAGCGCTCAATTCTCAATCTGGCTCGGCGTTCAGCTTCTTGGGTTAGCTTTTCGGTATCCTCAAGATGTGCATGAGCATGCCAATGTTCCTCTAATTTCTTCAGTGCACCCTCTAGAGCGGCAGAGGCTCGTGTGACCTCATCAGTCTCCTTGACGAGTGGCTCGGAGCTTAGTCTCCAGAGACATCAGCTTAGCCTAGAGCTGGAGGAGCTGCTCATTAGTTTCGGTCATAGCACGAATGGTGATCTCCTCACGAGTCAAGCTGATCTCTCCCTCTCGGCTTAGCTTGTCATACTTAAGAGACAGCTTATGAAGGTCCTTCTCCAAGGTGGGCTTGGTCGTCTCCTGTACAGCATGCACCTTTTCTACGGCTTTTATCAGGAAAGCACACTCCGGCTCCACTGCAGCAGACACATCGACTTGTCGCAGTTTTTGTAACTAGATTAGGCACTGATCAACCTCTGCTAGCTTGTGCTCCAAAAGGACGGCCGCCCCTTCTCCACCTGGAAGCGTCTTCAGTAGGTCAATCTGGCCTTAGACGCAGTGACGGGACACGGCGAATGAAGTACATCTCCTTGAAGTAGCTTTAATCCTTCGTTTTAGATGACGGTAGAAGCTCTCGACTATATCCCTTGATAATTTGTCTAGATTCTCCAAAGAAGACGATGTCGAAGGAATATCAGCCAAGGAACCTAAATGCGTGTGAGAAGAAGGTATAGCGGAGCTTGACGACCCTGTCAGAAGGGATACAAACTCCGAGCGACGAGACTCCCGCATAGCAGCAATCTCCTCTTCCGTAGCCCGAAGGGGCTGAAGACTAAGCTGAGTGGAGAGTTCAATCTCCAGGGAAGAGGCATCTTCAATCGACCCTACATCTACGGATGCTGGTACAGGAACCACCGCCTCTACCATCAGCACTTCTGGTATAAGCGGCTCTGAACTCGGCTCAGCGGGGGTTTTTTCGATTTGAAGGAGAGGAGGTTCACTTCTTCTCTTCGGTAAGAGATTCGCCCTGACGTCTTCCACTATCTCCTCCTCTACAACTATGTCCACTAATGGCAATGAAGGAGCACTGCCCATAGATCCAGAACAACCGACAATCAGCTTGACTCGAAGGATATGAAGAAAGAGCGAATGAACCTCCTTGTCGGTAAGAATATGACAAAGCTTACCATGGGAGGGCGGTGGAGGCCACGGCTCGCTCTGGACAGTTATAATTCCTTCCATTGCCCCTATATCTTCCTCAACAGCAATATTCGAATCACCTGCATCTACCATTCCAGCCTCGGTCGACCCGAAAATGAGATGTAGCTGGGTCGGTTGCGACCAATTGAGACCTTGCAGCCTCGATATTTGGTTCTGTAAGGCTTGTACCTTCTTCGACCAGGATGCCCATAACTGGAGGAATCTCGAAAGCAGCATCGAACTCCGGAGGGTTTATTTCTTCCAAAGCCTGCACAAAAGAAAAAGAGAGAAACAATAAGATAAAGTCCCAAAATTGACATGGTGGTCGATCAAAATAAAATTTACCTCTGGGTGGATTTCGACGTCAGTGCCCTCTTCCATAATGTCAGACCCTCGATTCCTAAATGCAACCCGTTTCTGGAAACGAGGCCTGTCAGTAACAGAGAGTCCACACTTACTTCGCTTACGTGGAGGACTCGACACAGGAGAAGGCAAGCGCGTCACTGAAGTACTTGCAGGGAGTGACAGGCCGTTGTACTCATCCTCCTCTTCCGTATCAGTAGAATCGGAGTCAGACACTTCAACGGCTTTCGCCTTCCCTGCCCTATTCCTCTTTTTGGGCTCCTCGAGTTTCTCTGCCAACTTAGTGCCGGTTTTGAAACTGGTACTTACGTAGAAGTCGTGGGGAGGCCCATTTACGGAGACATGGTAAAGGGCCGCCATGTACGAGATACGCACTGAGCCCCCGGTATCAGGTAAAGAAAAGCTGGTTCGGGTGTGGACGACACTGTACTAATGCCAAGCTCGGATGCCATCTAGGACGCTGTCCTCATAACCCAAGCATGGACTCGGATTGTCCAAAAATAACTGGCAGTACCCAAATTGTCGCGAATATCGACTGGGTAAGTAAGGTTCCAAGAAAACAATGTTACGATTGCGATACACCAAATGTGCGGGGTAGATATTTTACAACCAGCGGAACATCTTCTCAAATAGGATCTGGGGTGCAACATCGCCATCAAGATAAAGACGCCCCATCTCCTCATCGGAAAAGGTGAGACCGACACAAAAAAGGAATAGTTGTCCACCCGAGCGAGCACAACACGGCAGTCGAGCATAGTTGAACAGGTCCAAGTCATATTATGGTATTGATAGATGAACGCATCGTTGACCGTCGCATTTCCCTCAGCGCCATGTCGTATCAAAGAGGGACTGTGCATTAGCAGCCACCCCATCAGATAGTGGTAGGGCAACTCGATTCGGTTGAAATCCTTTGTAACATCATGGGCTATGGTTCTGGCCATAAAGATACGAAGGCCCCGATGGATGCTGCACACCATGGCTGGGAGTAGAGCTAGCCTGCCTCCGAAGACTAATTTGACAGCATGGAGGATTAGGTTGCGGCTGATTCTCTCAATAGAACCAGAATCCCCTGAGACTAACACAGATCCTCAGCCATATCATCAGAAACCCAGCCAAGATGGCCTTGTCAGACAAGAGTTGGGTATCTTGATAGAAGTAGCTGAATGTATCGGATTGGCTTCCGAATCTATCACCAGAAGCTTTGGTCCTCTTGGCGCTTTGCACTTGAGCATCCACCCATACTAGAGTCTGAGGGCTCCGAGGGACAACCCGGCCCGAGGCCTCTAGGTCAAACAGGTAACTGATCCAAGCCTTGGTATGGGGAAGGGTCCCCTCAGAGCTTTCATCCTTTTTCTTCGATATCTGCTGACAAGTGCTATGATGACATAACACTTCCTGGTAAACGACAACGAACCCGGGGAACTGCTGCTCTAAAACCTCAAACTCCTCATCCGTAGGAGTATACTCCTCATAAGCCTCGTCTCCCCAGGGAAACTTGGAGATGTCATACATTTCATGGAGAGCACGCCCCATCTCCCCAGCAGGCATAAAAAAGGTCCCCGTACGACGGTTGTACATCTCGAGGAGTGCTATGAACAACCTTGTGTTCATATGAAGACCGTAGCAGGTGCCCCTTATGGCATAGTAAAGGCCGAGCTGACGCAAAGTATCCTCATACCGCAATAGAATCTAGAGTGTCAAGTTGACCCACGGATGAGAACGATACATCCAATTCAGCAGCGATAGTCTATCCATGGGATATGATCCTTTGCGAGCAATTTGGTTCAGGAAGGTGTCGGCTTCAGAGAATCTGTTATTAGGCCTCAGCTCATTTATAAAACTACCGGGGGCTAGTACGACGACAGAACAACTGACTGACTCTATGGACGCAACCGCCGACCACGCTCGTCTATTATAATGGATAATACCTACAAAGACTGTCTGCCGGTCCTGAGTTATGGGATCCATCATTTGCCTCTCGATAGGCACCATGTTAAAACTTGATAGGGAGAAATAACATTCCATCTGAGGAAGGTGAATCGCTATCCCGTTGGAAATAAAAGCCCACCTCTCAGATAGCTCCAGTATGTGGGGGTTCGAGACAGCTATAGCATCTCCGAATAAGAATGCAGGCTTCAGATGAGTGTCCTCCAGTTTTCCGAAATTCATCATGCTGAGTAAGTAAAAGAATGATTGGTTCCTGATCTCCCTTAACCTGTCTTCAGGTTGATTGCGGGTAATCTGAGATGACACACGTTCGACTATCTGGTTAAATCTCACACCCAATGCAGATTGGGCATATCCTATCAAGAGTTCCTCCGATGGATCTGTGGGCAAGGTCGCTGCATAGGACAAAGCAAAAATGTAGTTACAAGAAAACAAAGTTCATTCTTCAGCTATGTGGCCTAGCCAAACAGGATCTATACGGCCTAGTTATCAGGGATGTGCATGCGGCTCAAGAACATGAGATGCATGCGGCTCAATCGTACAGTCCCGTTAGGCAGCACTTATGCGGCTCAATCATGAGGCACTTATACAGTTCTGTTATGCAGTGCTCACGCGGCCAATCATGAGGCATTTATGCGGTCCAACTTATATAATGCTCATGCGGCTCTGTCAGGAGGCACTTATGTAGCCCAGTTAGGAGGCACTCATGCGGATCAATCTTGAGTTACTTATGTGGTTCAGTTATGCAGTATTCATGTGGATCGATCAAGAAAGCACTTATGCGGGTTACTTATGCGGCTTGGACATGGTCAGTTATATAGCGCTCATGCGGCCCCATTATGAGGCACCCATGTGGGTCAATAACGCTTATGCGGCTCAGCCCATGCGGTCCTATCATATAGAACACATACAGTCCAATGAGATAGGGCGTGCATCGAACATGTATGACAGGCTAGCGCATAAAATATGTGATATGGCCATTAAAAAAAAATTTAAAGTCGTCATCTTCCCGCCGTCCTTACCCTTGATAGGGTGGTGCATGTCAGGATGAATGGAAGAAGAATTCGCAGCCTTCGACGTAGAGGCGGGCCCCTTCCCTTTGGCCGCAGTGTTAGTCGACTTGGAAGCTTTTGGAGCTATGGCTAAACAGAAAGCACGACAGGGACAATAAAGACGAACGAGAAGAAGGTGAAGGAGAAAAATCTCTTCCTCCGAATGACCCATATTTATAAGGTTTTTCGAAAGTGTGCCATTTCGATTCTCGGGCCCATTAAAGATAATGATGACGTTTGGGAATTTTATCCTTAGTAACAGTCAGCTTTATCTCGAAAAAGGTGCCCAAATTAAAAACCAAATCAAGGCATTAAATGCAGCAGTGACTGATGACAGACAAGATCTTCCTGCGGCACAAGATCTCTCTGCGGCACAAGATCTATCTGCGGCCCAAAAAATGTTCCTGCGGCTCAAAATGTCCCTGCGGCACAAGATCTCTCCTGACTCAAAGATTTTCCTGTGGCTTGACATATTTCCATGCTTCTTATTTAGAGTATTTTAAATTTGCAATTTAAAAACTTTGAAGGGGGTCTTGTAGAAGCATGAAAAATATGGGATTCATGCAGACCACAACTAGCCGCATGAGAACTTCGGGACAAGTTTGTCCGTATAAAGAAGAGCCGCATAATAGACTCAGCATACCCCTGCGGCCCATCTTCACCAGACTAATTTTTGAGCCGTAGAAAGAATAGTTACTTATACGGCCAAACTAATTAACCCTTCTGATAAAGCTGACAAACTCAGTCAAAATTGGTAAAATTGACAACTCTGACAACTTTGACACTCTGACAAAAAAAAGATAAGATCAGACAAAATATTATTTCACCAGACTGGACATGGCTATACGGCCAAAAGGACTGCGACCCGAGCCGCATGAATCTTATGCGGCTCAATCTATATGCTTCATGCGGCCAAAAGTAACTACAATCTGAGCCGCATTAGCTTTATGTGGCCGAGAATACAGAATCTATGTGGCTCAAAAGTCTCCAAGCTACATGCGGACTAAGGAAGACTGTGACTCAAGCCGCATGAGTCTTATGCGGCCCAGCATGGCCGAACATTGAAAGGCCTATGCGGTTCAAAAATGACTCAAGCAGACTGATCCTATCTTGCGATCGGACACGTGGCAAGCTGACCAAGTCTCAACCACCCAGATTTGTTACAACAAAATCTCAACAAGTCACTAGCTGACGGCTAAAGAGCGGGTCTTTATGTGCTGTTGTAGCCACGTGGTCATCTATGCGGCTCAAAACATATATCACTATAAATAGCAGGGTACTACACCCATGCAAAAGGCTGGCAACCTACGAAGGGCAATTTCTTCAAGAGCAAGGATCGTGTCCGATAGTCCAAGGAGTAAGGTAGAGTTGCTACACTTTTTCGAGCCTCTATCGTCACCCCCAGAATCAAAACTAAACAATTGTACTTAGATTATTTCTTAGGATTTCTTTTTAGGCTTTCTCTTATACAAGCGAGTTTGCAATCAAGTTCAAATCCTCTGTAATTTTGTTGTGCTTGATATTTAATGGCAAACAACATCGTCAAACTGAGTCGGCTTGATCCTCTCTATCAAGTCTGACTTAATCTGCAGTCCCCACATCAGTATCTCAACTCCTGGCACTATTACCTCAATCTCCAGGCTCTCCAGATCTGCTAACAAGTGACGATCTGTCATAAAAAATATGGCTATCGGATACCTGCTAAAGGCATCGACAACCACGTTGGCCTTTCCTGGATGATACTGTTGTTTCACTTAACAATTTTCCTTGAGGAATTGGCTTTTGAAAATAAAATAAAAAAAAGTACAAGAAGTACAAATTTGATTCTGGGAAAGTATTGCTGTAGAAGTCTGATTCGTAAATGATCACTTTATTCCTTGGACCATATGATGATGATGAAGATCACTGCTTGAAGTAGAACAACTGGAAGAACTAAGTCACCAGAAAGGTATCGACACACTTGGGCATTGATGGCGAGGCCGAATGCTTTCCTACTTTGCTTCACTCTGTTCTGAAAGAAAGGTTGAAGAAGAATGCTCTGGAGAATCAAAATCTCTAAGTTCTGATCTCTCTATTCTCTCCTGTCTCTGTCCTGTGTTATGAGAAAAATAAGTCTATTTATAGACTTGGGCTCTTGTGCGTAAAAACTTAGCAAAAGTTTCATCTTTACGCTAACAACTGCCATCCACGATCGAAGCCAACCTCTGCATATGTTGACATGTGTTCCATCATTTTAGTAAGAATATGATGCATGTACACACGTTCTTCGAGAAGAATGGCATGAAAGCCACGTAGGCAGACCACGTTCCAAGCTGGTGGAGGAGAATAGGGCGTAAAAATAGCCTCAATGTACTCTGAGCGTAAAGCAGTAGATTAGACGTAAAATAGCCTTGACATAGACTTCCCGTGTAAAGTGGTTGTTAAATAACCTTGAGCGTAAAGTAGCTCAAATAAACTTTACGCACACGTCAGCTGTTGAGCGTAAAAGCTCGTATAGTCTTCGTGTGTAAAAGATGACATAGTGTGAGCGTAAAGTAGCTCAATCCACAAACTAAACGACAATATTGGTCTCTGTATAAAACAAATCCCTTTGTGATATATGCCATCATTGAGATCTCCATGTCAGAGTTTGTATTAAATGCGAGATTTAACAGTTTTGTCCAGCATAAGAGTGGCTGATCCGTCCTTGGCGTAAAACCATAGGTGTAGATCCGAGCATAAAGTGATCAGCCTGCTTTAGGCGTAAAGTAATTAGCCTCGTCTTGGGCGTAACGAGATTAACCGCTCTGTTTGGCGTAAAACCAATCACTTATGAATGAAATGATTCATCTCTTTGACTCTTTCTCTGAAGCACTTTTTACGCTCCTACAAGACCCCCTTCAAAGTTTTCAAATATCTCCAAAATTTGAAATACTTTGAACAGAAGTGTAAAAGTTGAGATTTGATCAGTCAGCATAAAATTTGGGATACGCAACCGTCGTCCGCATAAAAGCGGGGATGTCCAACAGTCGGTGCAATTTTTAATAGTGTCGGTCAACACTCAACCGTCACAATGAATTTCTTTCTCGAGACTTTCGAATGCCTTTTCGTTTTCCCGAGTTTACATTAATAATGAGCAGTTTCCAAAGAGGAATATGAAGAGTTGGCTTAATTGTATAAATAAGAAGAAATTCTTCACTCTTGTCGTTCATCTTCATAGTGACATGGCGCCAAAGAACGAGATTACTAACAAAGAGGCTTTGAGCTCTAGGCTTGATTTTGAGCGAGCATACAACCTTTTAGAGTGCTTTGGACTGACTCCTGCAGTCTTTATTCGTATCGATGGTGGTCCCCCAACTGCGTACGAAGGGCCAGGAGTTGCAGAAGCATTTCTTAATCTGATGCGTCGCTCCGGGATTCGCAATATGCACGAACTAGGTACTTTCCTTCGTCAGCCCGACGAGGAAGAGAAAAAATGATGTTTTTGCGAATCTTTTATCTGTAGGGGGCCACTTCCCCCTTTTTATAAATAGAGTCTGATGTTAATCTCATCTGTTGGTATATAGAACTGTTCAGCACTTATTTTGACTGCTTCTATGGTTGTTAATTGTCACGACCCGCACCCTAGAATTAGGGCACGAGAACGTAACAACGCCCAGCCTACGCCGCAGTGTCGGCGGTAGAACGTTGTCCTAGGTCTCAATGCATCTAATAGTATAAGACTAACAGTTTATACTCCCCGAATGGGGGTGACATAGCAGATACATACTCCATCAAATCTAGGGTAGAGCATAAAGGAAGATAGATAAAACATGAAATCCAAAAGAGGTACAACAGAGAGAAATCTAAGTGTCTAAGATACAAACTCAGAATACATCTCAAAACTGAAATACAGTAATCCATAAAATAATACAACTCCAGACAACTAAGAAAAGCTATCTAAACAACCTCTAATGGTCTCCTCTAGGCTAGCAGGCAATCCCAAGCATCTGTAAAATTTGTCAACGTATCCTGTCAGGAAAATGAGCAAGTACAAAACACCAACAGCAGTTCCATGTGAATTGAGAAATACTATAAGAGACAGTAATAATGAAATACAAGACAAAGAGTAAAGGCGACTTGGGAACCATTCGAAAGCCGAGTTACAACCCTTAAACCAAACAAGGACCGGGGTTGTAACCCTTCTTCCGAACAGAACCTAGTCCCATAACCAAGGTACAGTATAAGAGACAGATAGAACATATGAGAATGAATCGTAGCATGGTGAAAGTACAGTAAGTAAAGCTGAAACTGGAATGTAAGACATGACAAATAAAGTAAAAGGTGTTTTGAATTATTAGAGTGATATGTGATCGGCTAAAGGGAGTCATGGCATGATTATCCACTTGGCCCGACAATCACATGAAAATCTGGAAAGGGTCATACCGGCCAACCTGGATAACATGGACATGGGGTATCTGCTACACCCTACGTGAGGTGAGGGTGGCGCTAGCAAAATAGGGACATGGGGCTTTGATCACATAACACCTAATAATTTCCCCATTTTCCTCGAATAGTATAAATGGATCCGGTCATGGCACGTCATGACGCGGGATTCCCTAAGAGGGGAGCTAATCCTCTTATGGAATCGGCGTCAATACAAGTACAAGAATCAAGACCAAGCAAGTACCAATATCCCAAGAGATCCAGGAATGACATCTCATGACCAGAATCCGTTAATACTAGTCCGTGAACTATCGTGTCGAGAATCAAGTAAGACACTACGACTGAATCGGATATAGTAGATATCAAGACAATGAAAACTATCAGTGAATGTACTCGCCTGTGGTCCTGAGCTGATAAGTATAGAGGGTCCAACTGAAGCCACAGAGTCCTATTTAAAGCAACACAGGTTACAAGGTGTTCAAGTTGAAATAAATAAAACTATACTAGCCATCTATATTATTCTAGGTTCTTCTAAGTCAAAACATCTCTAGGTCGACTCCGGTCAACAACCTAGTCAAACTAGGTCAAGTGTTGACTTACAGTTGACTTTGGGTCAACTGGTCAACTCTGGTCAAACAGGATCAATTCTAGTCTAATTATTAAAGAATAAAGTGTACTTCGTTATTTGTACGTCGAAACTTACGACACGTAAATCGAGATAAAAATATCAATGGTAAGGTTGATAATCTTATTACAGTGATCCACGTGCCCATCTTGTCAATTTCAGCGATGTGAGATCACTGGAATTGACTGAGCTCAGTTTCGTTGTACTAATCCCGAAATACGAACATTATATGAATTAATCATTAATTAATTATTACAAGGCTAAACTCAGAGAAACTATCAACAAACATTGTCGGACGATGAAATAAACATCGCCAACGTGTCCAGAATGGTCAAATTAGCTAGGATAGCCTACCCAACGATCCAATTTGGACACAGGGGCAAAAAAGTAATTTCGGGTCAAAACGGTGTCCGTGTCGGAGCCGTTTTGCACCGAAATACGTGCAAGAAAATAAGTCTACAAAATATAACAAATTATATATCCACGCAACCAGAATGTCGATACGAACCCAACGGTATCTCCAGAATTGGATTCCGTTGACCCGATCTCAATTTGGCCCGTTGACCAGAACTTAGGATTCCGGTTTGCACGGAAATGCGTGCCGGAGCCAAAGTTCTCAAAACTCAGCAAACTATAGGTCAACGAGTACAGAATGACGATACGAACTCAACGGTATATCCGAAATTGGATTCCGATGAGCCGATCTCAAAATAACCCGTTGGCCCGGACATTGGTGTCTGACTTGCACCGAAATGCGTGCCCGATCCAATGTCCACCAAAACCTAGCAAATTATATGTCAACGAGTCCAGAATGACGATACGAACTCATCGGTATATCCGGAATTGGATTCCGATGAGCCGGCGTCAAAAAGTCCCGTTGACCCAGAAAGTGGGACCCGCTTTGCACCGAAAAACGTGTCCGGGCCCACGTTCTCCAAATCTAACAAATTTTATATGAAAACATGCCAGAACGACGCCACGAATCTAATGGTGGTGTCAGAAATGAAATCTGGAGTCCCGTGTTCAAAAATGAAATTTTACAAGTTGGAAATTACGAATTCTGACGGCCAACTTTGGCGTCGAATTCAACCAATCAAACAAGCTCAAACTGAAATGAAATCTAAAGGGGGCAGGAAGAGGGTTATACCAGCTTCGCACCGGAACTGGTAGCACGCCAAACGGAGCTGCGGTGGAGGAGATACAAGCTGACGAAGTTGGCCCCGCGAAACTGTCCAAATTTAATACAATTTAAACGGTCAACTTGGTGGCCGGTTTTCATGTATCAAACGATAAAATTAACGGACGAAATTTGACAGGGATGAAGATGGATATACCAAAATTGCGACGGAGCGAAGAAATCGCCGATCCAACGGTCGGATCTCCGGAAAAACGTGCGCGAAGTTGCTGCGACGGAGCGCCAATTCTGAGTTCAAAACTCGCGCGCGTCGACGGGATCTCGTGCAAAACGCACGAATCGCCTCGACGGCGCGTCCCGGAGGACGGTGGCCGTCAGGGAGAGGCTCGCCTGAGCTCGCCGGAGTGGGCCACCCACGGGGGAGTCGCCGGGGTCACGACGGGACGTCGGCGGCGACGTCTCACGCTCGCTCGCGCGCGTCACCTGGCGCATGGCTGCTGCCGCTGCTGTCAGCGCGGTGGCGCGCGGGGCTGCGCGCCCTGCCACGGCGACGGCGGAGGCGGTGGTCGACGGCTGGAATGGTGATGGAGGTGGTGGCGCTCGGTTTGAAAGGGAGGAAGAAGAAGGGTGGAGATGGTGATGGCGGTTTTGATTGGAGGAGGAGGAAGAAAGAGATGGAGATGGAGGAGGAGGTTGCTCGGCCTGGTTGTGGTGGTGGTGGCCGACGGCCGGGGGGGTGGCCGGAGGAGTTGGTCGGAGCATGGCCAGGAGAGGAGGCTCGGTTTTTGAGTGTAGGGTGGTGGTGGTTGTTTCATGGAGTGGAGGAGGAGAGGAATGAAGGAGGAGGAGAGATGGATGTGTGGAGGAAGTCTTGGCCATGGCCGACCACGGCGGAGGTGGTGGCCGGCCAAGGAGGTCGGCCATGGGGGAGGTCGGGTCTGGTGTGGGTGTGGAGGAGTTGTTCTTGCTGTTGTTGTTGTTTTTGTTGGTTTTTGCAAATGAAAAAGGAAGAGAGAGAATGATGTGGATAAGGAAATAATGTTAAAGAGAGAGAGAGAGAGTGTTCCCCACATAGTTTTTAGGGCCGGCACAAATGTGGCTGATTTGAAAGTAGGAGAAATGTATGGGTGGGATTAAAGTAGGGAGATCCAAAGGCTAGAAATTAAATGTAGGAAAAGTTATTCCTATGAGAAATTGAATACATGAAAAATTCCAATAAATATAGGAAAATAGGTAGAAGGAATAATTAATATTTTTGGGCAAGAAAATTGAGGGGGTCATGATGGAGAAAATCATGGAGCTGAACTGGGCTCGGTGGAGCCGGATTGGACGAAAATCGGACATCGAGCAAAAATAGAATTAAAATATAGACGTTGATGATCATGTGTAAATAAGTTACACATGGGAATTCCAATAAATGGGACACAAGTGGCGGACGGGTAGTAGGCTCAATGTGGGCTATGTCCATAGTTGGGGCTGACAGGTTTTGGTCGACAGGGGACCCACAAATCAAGTTGGAAAATGAATGTGATGCCGTGGCGTGAAATAAAATCGGGTCACGCGTCGGAAAAGTTGTGCGAGTCAAATGGAGCTCAAAATGACATGTCTGAGTAGGACACAAAGGTCATGGGTGACGAGCGTCTCGAGTAGATCATCAATGAGGAGTTGGTTTCAAGAAACTGACTGGTCTGGCGCTCCCAATTTAAATGTCATGGTAACGCGCTGAAAATGATCAAGGAAAATAGTGGGAAAATAAATATCAATCAAATGGTCTAAACCGACCGAAGTTCAGCGAAGCAGAAAGAGCACAAGAGAACAAGTTTGGATGGGACACTATATACCGTCATGAAGGTAATCGTGTCCACTCCAAAACTCGTGAAGAGGATTTCCAGAATTGAACATCCCTGATACTCCAAATATCAATGGCACGGAAAAGTACACTTAAGGAAAAATAATTCAATAAATTATTTAATGAAACCAATAAATCAGAAAATAAAATAAAATGAAAAAAAATCAACCCGAAATTCAGGGTGCTCACATCCTACCCACCTTATAAAAATTTCGTCCTCGAAATTAAAACGTCCATACTCCCTCTAGGTCAAACCCCCAAAATCAAAGTCCCAGCTTAAAACAAATCATGTGATCAAAAGGACGACATACAGGGTCATGGCATACGGTGGTAGTAAGTCTCATCTAGGTATACTAGTCATGCTAACCAAAACGGTTATAGGGTATCAAACACACAAGCAATCCAGGGTGCTAAACAAAAAGTTACAGAGACAACCAACCATCAAAACTGTAAGGCAGTCTACCATCCTATATGAAAACTGGTACTCATCCAAAAAAATAGAATGAAGGTAACTACCAATTATCTGAAAAAGGGTACTATTCAAGAAAAAATCAAAATCACTAGTTAAGGAATAAAGTCAATTTTTTTTTTTTTTTTGTAAGAATAATAGCAAGAAAGAAATAACGATAAAAAATCTGTTTTGCTTATCTATTTAAAAAGAACCATTTTTTTTTTTTGAAATCCAGAGCTAAATTTCCAAATCCAAGATAAAGTCTAGCAAAATCATCGATTCATTGTATTAAGAAGAAACTCATAGCAAGAAGTTACGCAAAGGTTTATAAAAACAGGCAAACCTACTCTTAAGTTAAATAATGAGAAGCAACAAAACAAGACAATTAATAATTTTTTTTTGAAGGACAGAAACAAAAGTAGAGAAAACGTGTTTTGAAAACATTTAAGGTACAATCTGATAATTATATGCGTCTGTCCAAAATAATGGTTCCCTAATCCTCGTCATACTAGTAAGTAAGGCTACGATAATCACAGAGTCCTCGACTTTGGACATACCTCTAGAATCATGGTATTTAACATTTTCGCGATGCCGCGCGCTTGGCTGCGAAAACCTTAAATTCCCACACCCGAGAAATAGATCCAAGTCAGACTATATGTCCTCACCATGCTGGTTAATATGACTGTAGAAGACTAGACTCCACAACTTAGATGACCTAGCCCATATAATTTCATCTTGACAAATTAATTTAAATCAACAACGAACACTCAAAATCAATTCAAATTTATCAACGAACATCAAAATCCAAAAATGAACAAAAATCCATGAAAATACAAACTCGGAGACAACATCTATCATCAAAATTCAAAATTCGACAGTCTTCCATCAAAATTAATAAATACAAACTCAATTCTAACAATAATCCATCAAAATCAAATTCAACAACCGAAAATAAAGATAAAAACAAATCATGGGAAAAGAGTTTTCAAATCGAAGTTAAATAAGATTCTCCAGGGTCGTCCCAGGAATCTCTCAAGGGTCCTAATTGTGATTGAGTACCTTCAAAATATATCATATTCCTAGTGCAGGCTGTAGTGGTACTCTAGTTCGAATACCACTACACTTTAGTCTCGACCTGCACGGGCCACCACTAAAAACGTGTCACGACCCGCACCCTAGAATTAGGGCACGAGAACGTAACAATGCCCAGCCTACGCCGCAGTGTCGGCGGTAGAACGCTGTCCTAGGTCTCAATGCATCTAATAGTATAAGACTAACAGTTTATACTCCCCGAATGGGGGTGACATAGCAGATACATACTCCATCAAATCTAGGGTAGAGCATAAAGGAAGATAGATAAAACATGAAATCCAAAAGAGGTACAACAGAGAGAAATCTAAGTGTCTAAGATACAAACTCAGAATACATCTCAAAACTGAAATACAGTAATCCATAAAATAATACAACTCCAGACAACTAAGAAAAGCTATCTAAACAACCTCTAATGGTCTCCTCTAGGCTAGCAGGCAATCCCAAGCATCTGTAAAATTTGTCAACGTATCCTGTCAGGAAAATGAGCAAGTACAAAACACCAACAGCAGTTCCATGTGAATTGAGAAATACTATAAGAGACAGTAATAATGAAATACAAGACAAAGAGTAAAGGCGACTTGGGAACCATTCGAAAGCCGAGTTACAACCCTTAAACCAAACAAGGACCGGGGTTGTAACCCTTCTTCCGAACAGAACCTAGTCCCATAACCAAGGTACAGTATAAGAGACAGATAGAACATATGAGAATGAATCGTAGCATGGTGAAAGTACAGTAAGTAAAGCTGAAACTGGAATGTAAGACATGACAAATAAAGTAAAAGGTGTTTTGAATTATTAGAGTGATATGTGATCGGCTAAAGGGAGTCATGGCATGATTATCCACTTGGCCCGACAATCACATGAAAATCTGGAAAGGGTCATGCCGGCCAACCTGGATAACATGGACATGGGGTATCTGCTACACCCTACGTGAGGTGAGGGTGGCGCTAGCAAAATAGGGACATGGGGCTTTGATCACATAACACCTAATAATTTCCCCATTTTCCTCGAATAGTATAAATGGATCCGGTCATGGCACGTCATGACGCGGGATTCCCTAAGAGGGGAGCTAATCCTCTTATGGAATCGGCGTCAATACAAGTACAAGAATCAAGACCAAGCAAGTACCAATATCCCAAGAGATCCAGGAATGACATCTCATGACCAGAATCCGTTAATACTAGTCCGTGAACTATCGTGTCGAGAATCAAGTAAGACACTACGACTGAATCGGATATAGTAGATATCAAGACAATGAAAACTATCAGTGAATGTACTCGCCTGTGGTCCTGAGCTGATAAGTATAGAGGGTCCAACTGAAGCCACAGAGTCCTATTTAAAGCAACACAGGTTACAAGGTGTTCAAGTTGAAATAAATAAAACTATACTAGCCATCTATATTATTCTAGGTTCTTCTAAGTCAAAACATCTCTAGGTCGACTCCGGTCAACAACCTAGTCAAACTAGGTCAAGTGTTGACTTACAGTTGACTTTGGGTCAACTGGTCAACTCTGGTCAAACAGGATCAATTCTAGTCTAATTATTAAAGAATAAAGTGTACTTCGTTATTTGTACGTCGAAACTTACGACACGTAAATCGAGATAAAAATATCAATGGTAAGGTTGATAATCTTATTACAGTGATCCACGTGCCCATCTTGTCAATTTCAGCGATGTGAGATCACTGGAATTGACTGAGCTCAGTTTCGTTGTACTAATCCCGAAATACGAACATTATATGAATTAATCATTAATTAATTATTACAAGGCTAAACTCAGAGAAACTATCAACAAACATTGTCGGACGATGAAATAAACATAGCCAACGTGTCCAGAATGGTCAAATTAGCTAGGATAGCCTACCCAACGATCCAATTTGGACACAAGGGCAAAAAAAGTAATTTCGGGTCAAAACGATGTCCGTGTCGGAGCCGTTTTGCACCGAAATACGTGCAAGAAAATAAGTCTACAAAATATAACAAATTATATATCCACGCAACCAGAATGTCGATACGAACCCAACGGTATCTCCAGAATTGGATTCCGTTGACCCGATCTCAATTTGGCCCGTTGACCAGAACTTAGGATTCCGATTTGCACGGAAATGCGTGCCGGAGCCAAAGTTCTCAAAACTCAGCAAACTATAGGTCAACGAGTACAGAATGACGATACGAACTCAACGGTATATCCGAAATTGGATTCCGATGAGCCGATCTCAAAATAACCCGTTGGCCCGGACATTGGTGTCTGACTTGCACCGAAATGCGTGTCCGATCCAATGTCCACCAAAACCTAGCAAATTATATGTCAACGAGTCCAGAATGACGATACGAACTCATCGGTATATCCGGAATTGGATTCCGATGAGCCGGCGTCAAAAAGTCCCGTTGACCCAGAAAGTGGGACCCGCTTTGCACCGAAAAACGTGCCCGGGCCCACGTTCTCCAAATTTAACAAATTTTATATGAAAACATGCCAGAACGACGCCACGAATCTAATGGTGGTGTCAGAAATGAAATCTGGAGTCCCGTGTTCAAAAATGAAATTTTACAAGTTGGAAATTACGAATTCGGACGGCCAACTTTGGCGTCGAATTCAACCAATCAAACAAGCTCAAACTGAAATGAAATCTAAAGGGGGCAGGAAGAGGGTTATACCAGCTTCGCACCGGAACTGGTAGCACGCCAAACGGAGCTGCGGTGGAGGAGATACAAGCTGACGAAGTTGGCCCCGCGAAACTGTCCAAATTTAATACAATTTAAACGGTCAACTTGGTGGCCGGTTTTCATGTATCAAACGATAAAATTAACGGACGAAATTTGACAGGGATGAAGATGGATATACCAAAATTGCGACGGAGCGAAGAAATCGCCGATCCAACGGTCGGATCTCCGGAAAAACGTGCGCGAAGTTGCTGCGACGGAGCGCCAATTCTGAGTTCAAAACTCGCGCGCGTCGACGGGATCTCGTGCAAAACGCACGAATCGCCTCGACGGCGCGTCCCGGAGGACGGTGGCCGTCAGGGAGAGGCTCGCCTGAGCTCGCCGGAGTGGGCCACCCACGGGGGAGTCGCCGGGGTCACGACGGGACGTCGGCGGCGACGTCTCACGCTCGCTCGCGCGCGTCACCTGGCGCATGGCTGCTGCCGCTGCTGTCAGCGCGGTGGCGCGCGGGGCTGCGCGCCCTGCCACGACGACGGCGGAGGCGGTGGTCGACGGCTGGAATGGTGATGGAGGTGGTGGCGCTCGGTTTGAAAGGGAGGAAGAAGAAGGGTGGAGATGGTGATGGCGGTTTTGATTGGAGGAGGAGGAAGAAAGAGATGGAGATGGAGGAGGAGGTTGCTCGGCCTGGTTGTGGTGGTGGTGGCCGACGGCCGGGGGGGTGGCCGGAGGAGTTGGTCGGAGCATGGCCAGGAGAGGAGGCTCGGTTTTTGAGTGTAGGGTGGTGGTGGTTGTTTCATGGAGTGGAGGAGGAGAGGAATGAAGGAGGAGGAGAGATGGATGTGTGGAGGAAGTCTTGGCCATGGCCGACCACGGCGGAGGTGGTGGCCGGCCAAGGAGGTCGGCCATGGGGGAGGTCGGGTCTGGTGTGGGTGTGGAGGAGTTGTTCTTGCTGTTGTTGTTGTTTTTGTTGGTTTTTGCAAATGAAAAAGGAAGAGAGAGAATGATGTGGATAAGGAAATAATGTTAAAGAGAGAGAGAGAGAGTGTTCCCCACATAGTTTTTAGGGCCGGCACAAATGTGGCTGATTTGAAAGTAGGAGAAATGTATGGGTGGGATTAAAGTAGGGAGATCCAAAGGCTAGAAATTAAATGTAGGAAAAGTCATTCCTATGAGAAATTGAATACATGAAAAATTCCAATAAATATAGGAAAATAGGTAGAAGGAATAATTAATATTTTTGGGCAAGAAAATTGAGGGGGTCATGATGGAGAAAATCATGGAGCTGAACTGGGCTCGGTGGAGCCGGATTGGACGAAAATCGGACATCGAGCAAAAATAGAATTAAAATATAGACGTTGATGATCATGTGTAAATAAGTTACACATGGGAATTCCAATAAATGGGACACAAGTGGCGGACGGGTAGTAGGCTCAATGTGGGCCATGTCCATAGTTGGGGCTGACAGGTTTTGGTCGACAGGGGACCCACAAATCAAGTTGGAAAATGAATGTGATGCCGTGGCGTGAAATAAAATCGGGTCACGCGTCGGAAAAGTTGTGCGAGTCAAATGGAGCTCAAAATGACATGTCTGAGTAGGACACAAAGGTCATGGGTGACGAGCGTCTCGAGTAGATCATCAATGAGGAGTTGGTTTCAAGAAACTGACTGGTCTGGCGCTCCCAATTTAAATGTCATGGTAACGCGCTGAAAATGATCAAGGAAAATAGTGGGAAAATAAATATCAATCAAATGGTCTAAACCGACCGAAGTTCAGCGAAGCAGAAAGAGCACAAGAGAACAAGTTTGGATGGGACACTATATACCGTCATGAAGGTAATCGTGTCCACTCCAAAACTCGTGAAGAGGATTTCCAGAATTGAACATCCCTGATACTCCAAATATCAATGGCACGGAAAAGTACACTTAAGGAAAAATAATTCAATAAATTATTTAATGAAACCAATAAATCAGAAAATAAAATAAAATGAAAAAAAATCAACCCGAAATTCAGGGTGCTCACATTAATTCCCAAGAAACAAACCAACACGTGGCATCTGTCTTGTGGTTACGAAAGCCTTTAAATAGGATCTTCTCCCGAAATAGACTCATACCAATCAGTTTCTTCAGCCTTTATAAATAGCCGAGAATGTTTCATATATTCTCACTCTCATTCCTCTGAAGATAACTTTCTGCAATATCGTTCTCCAACAAGTGACAATGGCAAAGCTGTCCAACGGTGTTCCTTTGTACGCTCAGTCATTAGACGTAGATTCAACCATCATTAGAGCCAAACCATTTGGCTTAAGTGGTAAGTCCGACCGTAAGCAAATATCTGTCTTCGAATTTTTTGTTGGAAACAGGTATTCATGAGCATAAATTCTTGACGAGCGTAAATAATCCTTGCTGAAGCACTGGCGTAAAAGCCTTGCTGAAGTACTGTCGTAAAAGCCTTGCTGAAGCTCTGGCGTAAAAGCCTTGCTGAAGCACTGGCGTAAAAGTCTTGCTGAAGCTCTGGCGTAAAAGTCTTGCTGAAGCACTGGCGTAAAAAGCCTTGCTGAAGTACTGGCGTAAAAGCCTTGTCATCTGTTTTTAGTTTAGCGTTTAATACGCATCTGATGATACTTCTGTTTAAAACACTTCTTCTTTGTTGTTCTCTGCAGAAGTTTGGCTGAACAGTTTTTTCAGGACCGGCATTGGTGACTTTGACTTTGTGAAGAACGTTCTTCTGACATCAACATCAGGGAGCTCATGCGCTTTTGACGCACAAATCAGACAACTCAGAACTCTTCGTGAGATAGAAGGGTCTTTCTCTGTTGGTAGGAAGAGCCTTTATATACGGAGAGTTGGATGGTGGAGTCAACTCTACCCCGAGAAATCGGGTAGTAGAGTTCCTTTCACGGCAGAACTAGGAATCGTATCCCAATGCTGGATGCGTTCCTATCTCCTCTGGAAGGCCGCCCCTAATCCACCAATTGTATTGGCAGCAACACGTCTTCGGGCTGCCATACTCTGGGATTCTCCTCTCGTCTGAGAGAGAAGACCAGAGTTTGATTCCTTCTATTCTGGTCGCCACAAAGGCTTGGACAGCAAGGAATTGACACCAACAATGAATCCGACGAAGAAGATCCAAAGAAGAAACAGATCTCCATTAGGCTATCGTTGTGTGTATAGAATGAAAATCCTAGAATGTAATAGATTTCCATTATAACTTATAAGAAAGTCTAAGAAATGTAATAGACTTTTTTGATGATATGGGAATGGAAATGATGATTCTTCTATGATCAATGATTTGTATCTATCTGGATGTAATATGGACATGATAGATAAAAATTTTATCTTCTGCTTTAGAGTATATATAATACTATCAGAGGTAATATGGACATAATAGTACATATGAACTCAAAAGAAAATTAGATTAATATCTATGCAGAGGTCAAAATAGAAGTGATAGATAGGAAAAGTAAGTAGATTTAGTATTTATCCAGAGGTCATGAAAACATGATAAATAGCGAATCCCACTTTCTAATCAATTGATAAGATAGAAGATATAGAATCCCTTTTCCAGGAGACAAGAAATCAGCTTAACCAAACCTTGGTAGCTGGGGACTAAGGAGACAGATGTCATGAGTATATAAGTCCATCTTAATGTATGAATGAATCATAATTTTCGGGAAAAGAAAGCATTGATTCGATTCCGTAATTAAATGAATGAACCCGATAGAACGAATGGACAGATCTTTTCGGGAATGAAAAGTTGTTCTCAATCTCAAAGACCGGTTCATCAACAGTCCTCTTCTATAAATAGGCGAGAACTTTCTGTAATCATTTCATTCTTATTTCTACTTCCCCATTGAAAATGTCTTCCGAGGATGTACCGCAAAAGAATGAAGTCTCCAGGAAATTTGAGGACGTCACTGAGATGTGTCCCATTGAGCCAACAGTGGCAGGCCCGACTCAAGTAGGCAACAGCTCTTCTACGCCCAAGCCACCACAAGATATCCTTGCATTCTTAGTAGAGCCAGGAAAAACTCCTGAAGAAGAAGTACTGAGGATGGCCGCCTGTAAGTTTTTTATGAACTCAGGCAACAATGCCTTCGAGACATTAACTGACTATGTATTCAATAAGGGAGGCAGTGGTCCTCGTCCTTGACCTTTTGTTTTGAACAAAAATAGTAATAAAAGAAACTTTATTTTCATTCTGTCTTCCCCTCACTTTTTTTATACATAGTATTTCCTAAGAAATTTGCCATTGATTGGCATCATGAGCAGATCTCCATTGGGCTTTGATAATCGATAGACGCCATTGGAAAATACGGACTCAATTACATAAGGGCCTTCCCATTTTGCTTGGAATTTCCCTTTACTTTTATGAGTCATCACCATCGGTCTCCGAACGGCTAATACAAGTTCGCCAACTTTGAATACCCTCTCTTTAACTTTACGATTGAAAGTTCGAGATATGCGGGCTTGATATAGTTCAATGTGCTGTTGTGCTTGAAGACGTTTCTCATCCAATCCTTCAAGTTCTTGGAGTCGTAAGCGATCATTATTCTCTGTAGTTAGCTCATTAGCAATGGCTATTCGTAGAGATGGGATCTGGATTTCCAATGGAAGGACAGCTTCACATCCATAAACCAATGAGAATGGTGTAAAACCAGTAGGAGTCCGGACTGTTGTTCGATAAGCCCATAAACACTCTCCAAGTTTCTCATTCCAATCATGTTTATTAGAAGAGACAAACTTTTTGAGAAGTTTAATGATCGTCTTATTGAAAGCTTCGGCTAAACCATTAGCAGCTGGATTATAAGCCCGTAGAAGCCAAATTCTGAATTCGATTCTTGTCACAGAATCGATAAAATGCTTGACTGGCAAATTGTGGACCATTGTCATGAATTATCCGTCGAGGAATCCCGAAGCGATAAATGACATGGTGCTTGATGAAGCTGATCACATTAGATGTTTTCACTTCCGCAAGGGAAACTGCTTCTGCCCACTTAGAAAAGTAATCTGTTATAGCTAATATGAACCGATCTCCCTTAATAGAAGGAGGATTAATAAGACCAATGACATCCATACCCCAAGCTTCGAAGGGCCAAGAGGCTGCTGTAGGATGTAGAAATTCAGATGGTTGATGAATAAAATCAGCATGAATCTGACATACTTTACATCTTCTAGCATAGTCTACAGCATCTGCTATCATAGAAGGCCAATAATATCCCATTCTTCGAATGCGGTCTTGTAATTTAGGACCCGGTTGATGAGCACCATAAATACCATCATGAGCTTCTCGCAGTGTTTGTTTAGCTTCACTTTCTGAGAGACAACGCATCAAGAGTCCATCATAGGAACGACGGTATAGCATATGTAAAGACGAATCATAATAAAACTGAAACGATCGTCTTTTGATTGATGCATCTTCTTTTGGATCTTCAGGCAAAATCCTATGAACTGCATAATCAACGAATGGAGTTCTCCAATCCTTATGCTGGGAATTTGACTCTGTAGTATAACTTTGTTCAATGTATAAATTATTCTTGACACAGAACAAGTCTCGATCCAACAAAGTAATTATATTTTGCCTTCGGATTGGAACAGCTAGGTCTGCAGCTAAACTGGCAAGAGCATCAGCTTCCACATTCTGAGAGCGTGGTACAAACTCAATGAAGAATCCTTTGAATGAAAGGACCAGTTCAACTACCACTTGATGATAAGGAATGAGATCAGGTTTTCTGACCTCATAAGTCCCTCTAACTTGATTAACAATCAATTGAGAATCCCCATAAGCTTCTAAGAACTCAATACCCAATTGTTTTGCAACTTGGAGACCGATCAATAGAGCATTATATTCTGCTACATTGTTGGAACATGGTTCATTGAGAGAATAGGCACGGTATATGACCATTTTGTCAGGAGAAACCAAGACGATTCCTACTCCAGAGACAATATTGCCTTTAGGTCCTACTCGTGATGCCCCATCGAAATATAATTGCCATATGTCATTCTTCAAAGTCAGGTTACAATCTACGACTT
Source organism: Iris pallida (assembly GCA_029216955.1). Taxonomy (NCBI): domain Eukaryota; kingdom Viridiplantae; phylum Streptophyta; class Magnoliopsida; order Asparagales; family Iridaceae; genus Iris; species Iris pallida. The sequence continues at coordinate 9,518,888 of JANAVB010028818.1, read as the reverse complement.
CATCTGGAATGTCCTCATATAATTTTGATGTTTCAGGTATAGGGTGAGCAGCTAAGAAATCGGCTAATGCTTGACCCTTTATTGATTTCTGAGGTACATAAACCATGTCATAAGGAGTAAGCAACATCGCCCAGGTGGCCAACCTGGAGTTAAGAATGCTAGGTTTTCTCATCAATACCCGAATGGGATTTATTCTGGAAGTGACATGAATAGTCTGTCCTATCACATAATGTCTTGTCTTTTGGACGGCAAAAACCATAGCTAGACATTCCTTTTCCACAGGAGTATACCTGTGTTCAGCTCTGACCATCATTCTGCTCAGATAATATATTGCTTTCTCATGACCCATATCACTTTTCTGTGCTAGAAGAGCGCCAAGTGAGTGATCTAAGGCTCGAACATATAGCAAAAATGGCCTTCCTACTACCGGAGGTACCAGAACAGGTGGGTTTGTAAGGTATTGCTTGATGTCATTGAAGGCTTTCTGACACTCTTTATCCCAAACAAAAGATATGCCTTTCTTTAATCGACGGGAGAAAGGTTGACATCTCCCAGAAAGATTAGATATAAATCTTCTAATATAAGCAATACGACCCTGAAAGCCACGGAGTTCTTTCAGATCACGAGGAGGATGCATTTCGAGAATTGCTTTAATCTTATTAGGATCGACATGGATACCTTGAGAAGTAATGATAAATCCTAAAAATTTGCCACTGGAAACTCCTAAGAAAGACTTAGTAGGGTTCATTTTCAATTGATGCTGGCGCATCAACTCAAATACTGTCCTCAAATCCTGAATGTGATCATCCTTTGATCGACTTTTAACATCCATGTCATCTACATAGCATTCAGCTATCTTCCGTAGATGTTCTTGAAATATGTTGCTCATAGCCCGTTGATATGTGGCACCGGCATTTTTAAGACCAAACGGCATAACCGTATAACAGTAGACCCTAAGGGGTGTACGAAAAGCGGTATATTTCTCATCTTCTGGATGCATCTTGATCTGATTGTACCCTGAGAATCCGTCTATAAAAGACATGCGTTCAAAACCACACGTATTGTCTATCATGACATCAGTAATTGGAAGTGGAAATTCGTCCTTTGGACAAGCTGCATTAAGATCTCGATAATCTATACAAACTCGGACTTTTTCGTTCTTCTTCATGACATGAACAATATTGGCCACCCAATTTGGGTGTTGCTCTTCACGAACAAATCCGTATGTGATCAACTTTTTGACTTCTGCTTCTATTGCATCCATCATATCTGGTCTAAAGCGTCGTTGCTGTTGTTTTACAGGCTTGACGTTAGGTAAAATATTGAGTTTATGAGTAGCAACTTTAGGATCTAGGCCTGGCATATCCTCATAACTCCATGCGAAAATGTCAATATATTCTTTGATAAGTTTTATCAACTGTTCTTTTTCATTTTCAGAAAGATTCTTACTGATGAATATTGGTTTGGACGTAGTTCCATCTCCAACATCAATCTGGATAACCTCATCCTCTGTAGGTGGCTGTCGCTGTTCAAAACGGAGTTCCCACTGAGTATCCATCTGTTGAGCCCAAGGATCATTCTCAAATAATTCAGGTTCATCATCAGTTTGAACCATATTGACTGAAAATACTTGTCCAGATTCATTATATGAGGAACGAGACATATCAGTTTCAATGAATTGGACTTCTTCTGAATCTGATGATTGCGAAGAGCTAGAAGAGAATTCTTCTTGTATATCGTCATAAAACGTGTGGGACAGATCATATCCCAACCCATGACGAGTCTTTTGGTAAAACGGATCACCACATAATGGTAGTCGTCTACCCTTGCCTTGATTGAGACCTTGTATAGTCTCTAAATCATATCCCATGTTCTGGATAATCTTGATAGATTGTTGACTATACTTGTCAATTCGGATTCTTCCCTTGTCTTTATCCTTTAGCTTATCTTCCTGAGCAACAGGGATATTTCTAGCCAGACCAAACACAATTTGGTGCTTGTTTTTCTTATCAGACGGAACCACGAAATAAGATTCTTCGTGACGTCTAAAAGTTACGCAAGCTTGTGATGAAGCGGCCACAGGTAGAAGATAAGAAGAAGATGTTAGGAACCTTTGAGCATAAGGTCCAACATCTATATGAGGAGGAAAAGAATTTTCCTTATGATCGATGTATAAAGTTTCTTCTGGCTCAATGTTGTCTTTATATCGATAACTTTGATTATCAGAAGATAAAGTCATTCTTTCGATAAACTTGACAGCCATATACTCGAAAAGGAAATCTTCATTGATATCAAAAAGTATAGAATGATCAATATTTACATCATTTACAATTTGACTGCTACGCTTCGGATTAATCACCAGTGGACCATTATCTGTCTTCTGCGTAGTTTTGCCAAGATTGACAATCAATGGTGGTTCTGGATCATTCGTACAAGAAGTACGCCCTTTGACCTTAATCAAAAAGGGTTGAACTTGGCTCTTAGTAGGAACATTTACTGATTCCTCAGATGAAGCTTGAGTTCTTCCTTTAACCTTGATTACCAAAGGTTGATCATTAACAGATTGGGATTGGATTCGTCCTTTGACTATGATCTTCAAAGGTTGCTCCTCTGGCGGATCTTCATTAATAGACTGATCCTCAGTGGGTGATTGATCTTCAGCCATGTCTGATATCTCTTTCACATGCTCTTGTTTATAAAGCCTTGAATCAGAAAAATAGGCTTCGACACCCTTGAAGGGATTGATATCAGCGAACTCAGTCTTCACGACTCCTTGGGAATCCACATACTTGAAGCATTAGTGGAGAGTTGAAGGTACAATATTGTGCTCATGAATCCACGGTCTCCCTAAAAGGATATTATAGGAGACGTCTGAGTTGATAACATAAAAAGTTACCATGGTTCGAAGATCACCGATCTGAATCTGCAGACGAATCTTCCCCAATGGTTTGCTCTTGCCAGAGTTGAAATCGACTATCGTAGTACTAGTGTAAGTCAAATCACTAGTAGGAATCCTCAGGGGTCTTAGCATACTCTGAAGAATTATGCTAATTGAGGACCCGGGGTCAATGTAAATCCTGTCAATTTCAGTAGATCCAATATACCAGTGTAGTACAAAGGCCTATCATGCTTGTTATACTTCAACAGCATATCTTCTTGTGTAAAGGTGATGTTGGGAATTGCTTCCATCACACTATGACATTGTGGACATGACACTGGTATATTATCAGGAGTCTTGAGTTGAGCCAAGCATGAATCTGTTTGAAGTAAAACTTTACTCAAAGTCTCTCTGCTTTCTCTGGAAAGGCGAAGCAACTCAAATATAGATAGTCTAGCCGGAGTATTGGCCAACTGAGCCAGAATATCAAACTTGTAAGGCTTCATCACCACCCCCTGACTGGAAGCAAACTTTAACGGGACGTCGAAGCGCACTGCTTTCTGTTTCCCCTTTTCAACCACGAAAGATTTAGCAGGAACAGGAGAGGGTTGAGTTGGTAGTATTTCCACTACGTCCTCAGCTTCTTTGGAGGATCCCTCGTAGTCTTTATGGTACTCTTTTCCGGATCTTGTACCAGTAAATGTTTTTTCCTCAGACTCAGGAGAAGGAAGTACCATATTACAGGATTTTGTCTTCCCTCTCTCAGCCTTTTTCTTGTGTGGATTGTTACGAGGAACTTCAGAACCCAATCCAACAGTGGAATTTTGACTTTGAATCTGTAAAGGAAGTCGTATTCCTTTATCATAATTCAAACCTTCTGCCTTTCGAAAGTCATAACCCATCTTCTTCATAAGATGGACAGATTGTTGACTATACAAGTGAGTGAGCAGCGAACTTTTGACAGGTGTTCCAACAGAGGAAGAGGAAGAGGAAGAAGCAAGACCTTCTGTAACCTCAGGAGAATGGAGAATAGATGTCATTGTAGCCACAGGAGGAGAAAGATTCGGGATACGAGGAAGAATCCCTGTCGGAGCTGTTTCATAAGCAGCGAAGACTTGTTGTGCCCGGTATAAAGGAACACTATTCATGGCTAGCCACTGCTGGTGAGTAAGCTTGAGCTTAGTAGGAGGAGCTAGACTGGGAGGACAGATGTTCAGTCCTTTCAGTCTATCTTCTAAAGGAAGGCCATTCCATAGATGATCCAAGTCATCAGGATCTAGAATAACATGAGAAATCATGTTGCAGGTTTTGACTTTCTTACTCTTCTTGGATTTTGAAGTTTTATCTTCATTTTCCAAATCAGGCACTAAGTCAGGATGTACCCACATGATTTCACCATTCTTTAGTGTGACCGACAGCAATCCTGCATTTTCTTCTCTGGCAGGCGGGATATTCACGATCTTTATCGTCGCCTTTGGAATTGGGATAATTCCATCTGGAACTTACTGTGGAGGAAAACCTCCGAACTGAAGAGAAACCATATTGGTTATAACCATATGGTCATCATTGGTTAAAGCGATAGCACCACCATTTATCAGCTCCTGGATTTTCTTCTTCAGGACATAACAAGCACTGGTAGGATGATTAATGTATCTATGATAGATACAATATTTGAGATTATCAGTTAGATTCACCTCATTAGGCCTTTTTGGCTCTGGAATCTGAAGTTTGCCACTTTTTACCAGACACTGAAATATCCCTAGGATATCACTCTCATCAAAAGAGTATTCTTCCTTTGGCCTGGAAGATTCCTGACTATTCGACATCGTTTTATTCTTGGAAAGATTAACCATAAGGGTATCTTTCCCCTTCACATTACGATTGCCGGGGTTATTACCAGGATTACTTTTCTTTCCTCTATCATCTGAGGCGAAAATCATCCCATGTTCATGAGCCAACCTACTATTGGTCTCGGCAGAAATCGCTGCTATGATGAACGAAGCCCAATCTGAGAATTGGGAACCCGTGAAAACAGCGATGGATGGTCGTAGATTCATCTTGCATGTCTCAATCAACGCTGAATCTGGCATACCAGGAGGCATCTTTAAAGTAGCCTGTCGAAAACGTTCGATGAACGTCCGAGTATCTTCTTTCTCCTTTTGTTTGATTTCTATCAAGGAGGACATATTCATGTCCATACCTCCTTCATAGAAGCAGGAGAGAAATATTGCCTTAAATTCGTCAAAAGATGAAATGCAATTGTCGGGTAAACTTCGATACCAATCATAAGCCGAACCCGTCAGGCACCCGATGAACACTCGAGTGAGAAGAGCGTCATCTTTCTGCAAGTGTACAGTCATAATATTAAAGTAATTGATATATTGACTGGGAGATGCTTTTCCATCGAACAAAACCATAGATTGTGGCTTGAATTTTGGTGGAAATGGTACATCATTCCAATGAGGAGGATAAGGTTGCTTGATCCCTAACCTCTGGAGCTGATCTTTGTGCCTCAGAACTTCAAACTGTGCTTTGAGCTCACGTACTGCTTGAATGGCTTCACTGGTTTGAGGAAGCGCATTTGATTGAATTGTCGTTGGATGTACCGTAACCCCCACTGGAGGTGGTACGTCTTCAGGAATGATGGAATCTGGAGATGCAGAATTTTGATTAACAGCAGGCTCCTGAATATTCAAAGGTATTTCAGCCCCTTGACTATCTTGAGTTGGTGCTACTACTGGTGTCGGTGTCACTACTGTCGGCTGGGCAGTTTGCTGATTCAATATTATCTGATGCATGTTTTGCACCATGTTAAGCATATCTTTCAGTGATTGCTCAACGGCAGTGAGACGCTATTCTGTATTAACGGATGAAGTCTCTGGTTCATCTCCAATAGCGTAGGACTCAACCTCTCTTGAAGATACAGTAGGATTTGTATAGAAGTATGAATCCATACTGTCAGTCTCGGACTCAAAAGATTGAGTACCCCCAGCTTCTGAATCAGAAGTCTGCATTTGTCTTTGTCTTCTTGATCGAGTATTTTGATATACCCCTCGAAAGAATCAAGAAGTCTGTTGAACTGTTGCTGACCTGGAGTTTGGAATATATTCCGTCTTGGACGTCGTCCTTTGTTAGTATGAGACGCCATGTTGACTGATGCATATGACAACTCATGTTTTTGGTCTTCAGCTTGATGTTGAGGTGGATTAAAACTTAATCGATCAAAAACTGATCGTTTTGAAGCCGAACAACAACAATTGATCACAACCTGGTGATGATCACAATAATGTTTTTCTTGGGGAAATATCACCGGAGATTGTTTATTCTTATGCTTTTGCATTAACAATTCACATAAGTTAGAAGGAGTGGAGAGAGTAGTCTTCTTTATTACATTAGGGGTGGAGAAACGTTTAGTACCCTGTGTATAAAGAAGATTACTGGCTGCATTCGCAGAACCAAATTGTACATTTCTACGCGTTTGGAGTTGTGTGCGTAAATCTTGAGATTTTTTAGCACGAAGGACTCCATTTTCATTGCGTGTAATTTGTGGATTTGGTACTTTGCGTAGAGCAGTATAAGAAGGCTGTTGGTGTAGAACTGAAATTTTACCAACATGATTTTTACGCTGCATACATTTAGGTACATTCACATTAGATGTGTAAACATCTTTGTGAATTTTATCTACACTGTCATGGACAGGAGACTTACCTTCACGCGTAGAGCGTAAAAATTGGTTATCTACCACGTCACGGACGGGAGATTTTCCTTTACGCGAAGAGCATAATTTGTGTGTGTCTACCACGTCACAGACGGGAGACTTTCCTTTACGCGAAGAGTGTAATTTGTGTGAGTCTACCACGTCACAGACGGGAGAATTATTTTTACACTCAGAAGCATTAGAATCTGCTACATTACAAATGGGAGACTCATTCTTATGCCTTGAGCGTAAAACTTGGTTTTTACCCACTGAGCGTAAAACCTGGTTCTTACGCAGTGGGCGTGGAACCTGATCATCTACACCGTCACAGACGGAAGACAAATTATCACACTTAGAGAGCGACGCCGAAGTAAGGACTGCCTCGTTACGAATGGGAGCCCCTACAACAGGAGTGGGAAGAATTCCCTTGCTATCAGAAGCAACAGAGAGATCAGCAGCTACTTTGGATTTAGGAATCCAAACATTTCATGCTTTGTAAGATTTTTGAACATTGGAGCAGCGAGAACCACCCCCAGTTCGGAGCATTTCTTCGTATGTAGTCTGATCGAAGTGTACAACCAGAGTCTTCTTGGTCGAACCGACCGAAACATCATCATATTGAGCAATTGCCTCTTCGTCAGAGGAGAAGGTCATCCCCAGCAGAGTCGCCATTTTTGTTTCACTTAACAAAATGCCTTGAGGAATTGGCTTTTGAAAATAAAACGAGAAAAAGTACAAGAAGTACAAATTTGATTCTGGAAAAGTATTGCTGTAGAAATCTGATTCGTAAATGATCACTTTGTTCCTTGGACCATATGATGATGATGAAGATCACTGCTTGAAGTAGAACAACTGGAAGAACTAAGTCACCAGAAAGGTATCGACGCACTTGGGCACTGATGGCGAGGCCGAATGCTTTCCTGCTTTGCTTCACTCTATTCTGAAAGAAAGGCTGAAGAAGAATGCTCTGGAGAATCAAAATCTCTAAGTTCTGATCTCTCTATTCTCTCCTGTCTCTGTCCCTGTGTTATGAGAAAAATAAGTCTATTTATAGACTTGGGCTCTTGTGCGTAAAAACTTAGCAAAAGTTCCATCTTTACGCTAACAACTCCATCCACGATCGAAGCCAACCTCTGCATATGTTGACATGTGTCCCATCATTTCAGTAAGAATAGGATACATGTACACACGTTCTTCGAGAAGAATAGCATGAAATCCACGTAGGTAGACCACATTCCAAGCTGGTGGAGGAGAATAGGGCGTAAAAATAGCCTCAATATACTCTGAGCGTAAAGCAGTAGATTAGGCGTAAAATAGCCTTGACATAGACTTCCCGCGTAAAGTGGTTGTTAAATAACCTTGAGCGTAAAGTAGCTCAAATAGACTTTACGCACACGTCAGCTGTTGAGCGTAAAAGCTCGTATAGTCTTCGTGCGTAAAAGAAGCCGTAGTATGAGCGTAAAGTAGCTCAATCCACATACTAAACGACAACATTAGTCTCTGTATAAAACAAATCCCTTTGTGATATATGCCATCATTGAGATCTCCATGTTAGAGTTTGCATTAAATGCGAGATTTGACAGTTTTGTCCAGCGTAAGAGTGGCTGATCCGTCCTTGGCATAAAACCATGGGTGTAGATCCGAGCGTAAAGTGATCAGCCTGCTTTAGGCATAAAGTGATTAGCCTTGTCTTGGGCGTAAAGAGATTAACCGCTCTGTTTGGCGTAAAACCAATCACTTTTGAATGAAATGATTCATCTCTTTGACTCTTTCTCTGAAGTACTTTTTACGCTCCTACAACTGCGATGAAATATCGAAGTCCTTCATCAACTCCAACCATCTTCTCTGCTTCATGTTGAGCTCCTTCTGTGTAAACACAAACTTTAAGCTTTTGTGGTCTGAAAAGATCTCCACTCGCTTTCTGTATAGATAGTGTTTCTACAACTTCAGAGCAAAGATAACTATTGCTAACTTCAAGTCATGGGTAGGATAGTTCTTCTCATGCAGACATAACTGCCTAGAAGCATAGGCAATCACCTTCCCATGCTGCTACAAGACACAACCCAGACCCTTCCCTGAGGCGTCACTGTAGATAGTGAACCCGCCTGATCCTGATGGCAATATCAGAATCGGAGCTGTCATCAACAGCATCTTCAACTCATCGAAAGTGACCTGACACTCCTCTGACCAGATAAACTTTGCGTCCTTCCGGGTCAGCCTAGTCAACGACTCTGCAACCCGGGAAAAATCTTGAACGAACCTCCTGTAGTAGCCTGTCAATCCCAGGAAGCTCATATTCTTTGCAACTGAACTCGGGGCTATCCACGCCTCAACTGCCATGATCTTACTCGTGTCAACTGAGATCCTATCCCCGGTCACAACATAACCTAGGAACTCAACCCGATCAAGGAAAAACTCACACTTCGAGAGCTTGCCATAAAGCTCTTCCTTCCTGAGAGTCTCCAGAACCACTCTCAAGTGCTCCTCATGCTCCTCTGGGGTCTTTGAGTACACCAAGATGTCGTCGATGAACACCACCATGAACTTGTCCAATTACTGATGGAATACCTTGTTCATCAGGTTCATGAATACCGTCGGGGCGTTGGTTTACCCAAACGGCATCACCATAAACTCAAACTGGCCGTACCGCATCCTGAATATTGTCTTCAGGATATCCTCCTTCTTCACCTTCACCTGATGGTAACCTGACCTCAGATCAATTTTGGAAGATACACTCGCTCCGCTCAACTGATCGAACAGATCATCGATCCTCGGTAGCGGGTACTTGTTCTTGATCGTGAGGTTGTTGAGAGCCATGTAGTCGATACATATCCGTACCGACCTATCCTTCTTCGGCACAAAAAGCACATATGTACCCTACAGTGAAGAACTAGAACGGATGAAGCCTTTGATCTGCAACTCATCCACCTGCTTCTTCAACTCCACTAGCTCGCTGTTGTTCAATCTATATGTCATAACCCGTACCCAGTATAGGGGCATGAGAAGTGGGTACGTCCAGCCTATACCACAGTGTCAGCGGTAGAACGTTGTTCTAGATCACTATCTAAACAACAACTCACACAATTATATAATGTACTTGTCAAAATCTCAACTCCGAACGCGGACAAGTATAGATATAATAAAATCTCAATCACAGTCTAAGCACGATAAGATAACACAGAAGTTTATAATTAAGACTAAATAACAACAAAACCAACTACTAAATAATAATAATCACAAACAATCTCAAAACAAAACAATATCTCAACTTATTACAATTCAAGTTCTAAAACATGAAAACTAAACCAAGTCTCCTAGCTAGTATCCCGATCACTCCTGTGTGTCGGGCCCAAAGGTAGCTAAACCATCTCCTGGTCCATAGTAAGTAGGGCAAGGGTCCTCGGGGCAAGCATCTGTAATATATTCAATAGGTCCAGTCAGGACAGGAGCCAGCACAGTACATCTCACGCAGTTCATAATGTGTTAGAAAATATAAACATGCAGAAGAGTAAGATACATAAATGAATGTAGGAATTACAAGATGTAAAAGAGATAACTGTAATATAAATATCTACAATAGGTAGAGAACTAACAGTGAACTAGTGATTTAGAGTACAAGATAGACATATTAACGTATTGATAATAAACATGAGAGTTTGTACATGACTACACTACTTTGGAAATATTCGCATGACCATTTCTACTCCCCCATCCCCAATCAATACACAAGGATCCGTTCAAGTTATGTTATTATACCTTACTTCACATGGGGCTCATAAATGAGTGTACATGAAGTTTATACATTAGGGCTCAGTGAACATAAGAGTACATAATTCACATGAGTATACATACATGATTAAAGCACATGATAAAAGTAAAACGCACATGACATGATGTACCCGATGCTTCCGAGGGAGATAACATCGCATGAAGAGATCCATATAGTACCAATTCGTGATAATGTGGTGACAGCATTAAGTAAAGTAATCTAAAGCAGGAATATAAGTTCTATCAAATATGAAATGGTCAGAGAATGTACTTGCCTGATACCCTGAACAGCTGATATGAAAAGATGGCCAAACTGGAGTCACATAGTCCTATTTAGAGCAACACAGGTTATAATGAGTTCAAATTAATGACAATTGAATTAACAATGCAATCTTTATGATACTAGGCCTCTCTAGGTCAAAGTCAACTCTTGGTCAATTTTAGATTATTGGGTCAATTTGGTCATAACTAGTCTAGTCAAGGTTTGGACACCAAATCCTATATTTACTAATTCCAAACTCTAACTATACCATAACCACATACCATACTCTAAGATACCACACCTAACCTATATCATGTATATATAAGACATAACACAAATACTAAAGTATCTCACATGCAGGTACTACCTAAAGGCTTATGAGGCAATACCCTAACATTCAACCCAACTCTAGTATATGTATACAATAACCAACTCTAAGAGACCAACCCACAACCTCAGGAACCATAACATATCTATAACATATAGCATTATAACCTATCACTTGTACACTCACTTAACAGAATTGAACTAACCAATAGGACAGAACATGCATATGGGTAGCTAAAATGAAATCCAGAGAACTGCTAATGAAGGGGGCTCAAGATTGCATTGAAGGATTTCATAAGGTACAGGACAAGGTCTAATGTCCTGATACCTGCGTGTATCCTAAGTGTAGGTTACCTAATGAATATAGTGAGCTATGAGCGATATAGTAAGGGTAAATGTTTGCAGAGTTCAAGATGCAGTAAAACCTTTGACATGTGTGTATGTGTAGTAAACTAGAGTGTTGTGGTTTAAATGATAGTGTAGTGGTATATATATCACTAAGTGCAGGCATCCAGATACAAGCGCTGGCATCCAACCAATACAGGATATCAAATTGGGTAGGACATCTCTACCGCAGGCAATTCCAAAGACAGCAGATGCAGGATTTTTTTTGTCTACTGTGCAGGACAATGGGCTATGTGTGTGTAGTGAAAGTGTCAGAGTACAGGATATGTGACCAAGTGCATTTCATAAATTTGGAAGCAGGACCAATAAATGGTCTGTGCAATGTTCAGTAAATATTTGGTCAAGTGTAGTGTAGTGTATGGCATGTTAATGAATGCAGTGAACATGTATATGTAATGTGGGCAATACACGACATTAGGATATGAGAGTGATATTGCAGTAGTAAAGTTAATGTGCAGGAATGAAATGTATGCCATAGGCAGTATTGCAGGACAGTATCCATAGCCGGACAGATGAGTTAAATGGAATGCAGGACATAACTCAAGTGATACAGGGCTATTGTACGGTAGATGTAAGTGCAGAACATGAAGAAGGATATGCAGTAGATGTATGTAGGGAATGATGTGATACAACCAAGGGATTGAACTGAACCAAGCTAAGGTTATTAAATGTCTGACCAAAAGTAATTGATTGCAGCACCATGGGCAAATCTAGTCTGGGAATAGCAGGACAGTAGTCCCATAGGCAGAACAATGAGCAGGCAACACACTAGGATGGCAGGGAACAGGCTATAAGTGGATGTAGATTAACACATATGTCATAGTGACACAACATTCGAAGGTTAATATAGTGGAGAATCTGTACAGGTGAAATTATGGACAGATACCCTAAAGTATTTGTCAATTGAGGAGGGTCAGGTATTTGGTTAGTAGGAGAAAATGAAAAGGACTGAACAATAAGTCGCAGGGTCTGATAAATGGAAATATAGGGACCTTCAATTATAGGGAATGCAATCCATTTACTAAGAACTGACCAATATGAAATATTTTCACTGATACCAACATGAACTATGGCACAGTGAGCTAACTGAGCTTCTCCTTATCAATTGACACAAAAAGGAATGGTCTTATATACATTAGGATTGAATACAAGGAGAATGGACTGCAACATATAGTATTCAGTTGTCTGTTCAAAGGGACTGGGTTAATCAAAACAAGGTAAGGCTGTACCTGCCATGGTTCGAAGCCCAAAGTCCATGGTCGAGTGTCAGTCATCTAAGCAACCCAAAACAGTGGCTAGGTAGTAAAACCAATGTGTGTCTAATGATCGTATTAGGGTACTATTAAGGAGTGGCAATTAGTGTCAACAAATGATGTACCAATGTGAGGTATCAAAGACAGCAGGGTGTCCAATATGTGTACAGGTATCAGAACAGTGACAGTGAGCGCGTACGTGTGTGTCGAGCCATATGTCACACGAAGTGTCAAGGCAAGGGTGTTGTGAAGAGTTTCATCGTGTCTACTAAGTGTCCAGTAAGTGTCCAGCAAGTGTCCAAGTGTCAAACACGTCCACAAACGTATCCAAGTGGTGTCAAACAGACAGCAAGAATCTAGTATCAAAACAGTGTGTGCAACATCTCGACTGACACTTGTGAGTCAAATACCTCCATGCACACTACACCAATCCACCCCAAACTTCTTGGGTGATGTGTCAGTCAGTGGCCCTACCAATACCAACTGGTGGCACTCAATATCGTGTCATGTCCAGTGAGTTTGGACACGGAAGTAGCAGGCAATTACTGTACACAGGCAAGATCTGCCCTGGTGTCTTCGTGTCCAAAAACACACACTAAAACACAATAATTTTGACTCAGTCACAGACCATAATAATCTACACATAATTAGCTACCTAATTATATAATTATTTCAGAAATTGGTGATCAAAACTTCCTATGGCACATTTCATCGAACATCTATATACACATCCGATACTCCTCCGACACACACCCCTATTGGATCCAATTCTGACCCAACTTCTCCCTTATGTTAGAGAGACCCTAAATGAATGCATCCATGGAAGAAATTCTGAAATTAGAATAGGTTTAGAGGCTCTTACCAATTGGGAGTTGGAATCCCAATGAAACTTCCTAGAATAGTTTTCTCACCAAGATCCAATAGCCAAATAGCTCCAAATCCTTGCTAGCTAGCCAATAGAGACATCCGCTACTCAAGGGATTGATATGTAATTGGTTTGGTTGAATTTGGAGTTGATTTGAGGAAGGGGCAAAATTTGGGGTAGAACTCAAAACTAGGGTTAGGGTTTCTTGTAAGGGGGAAGAAAGGAGGCTAATAATGGTCTTTATAGGGGTAAGGGGCTGTTGATGGCTGTTAGGGCCAGCCACTTATGGTGGGCTAGGGTTTTGGTTAAGTCACAATGGCCCAAATCCTCTTCTAGGTTGTAAAAACTAGCCCTTAAGCTAAAGGCCCAAACTAGCTACTTAATTTCAATCTCCACTTAGTTTCTAAGTCATTCCTAGCTAGATTAGGGTCCAACTACTATCCCAAACATGTTAGCTAGGTCTCCAAGGTCATGGTTAGTCTCTAGGCTAAGTCGTTCTAAGGTTATACTAACAAACATCAAAATCACAAAGTACTAATTTAAATAGTTTTAAATTAATTAAAAATTTACCATAAATCATTATTATTAAAATTAAATGATAAAATTTTATAATAGTTTAAAATTACCCTCATTTCTGGGAAGTAGGTATTACACTATAGATGTGCTGAGATATCGGCTCTGCGTCGGGCACCAAATCTATAGAGAACTCCACATCTTTGTCCGGTGGTAGTCCTGACAACTACTCCGAAAAGGCATCGATGAACTTTGCTATCAATGGATGTGGCACCGTCTGCTCCTCAACTGAAACTCCTTAGAAGACCCCGTTGCTCTGCTCCGTCTCTCGTCCAGCGAACTCGAACTCTGGCTCCCCCGATACTCTGAAAAGAACTCTATCTCCACGATAATCTATATTGGTGTGATGTCTGCTCAACCAATCTATCCTGAGTACCATATCATAGTTCAGTAATGGCATTACGGGCAAACTCGCATCTAGCTATCGACCTCCCAAAATAACTCTTCGATCCTTACAAATATCACTGACTAGGATAATACCACCCCCAGTCGTGATCCTACTAGTCTTAGACAACGATTCAGTAGCTAGATGATGTCTAATAGCAAAAGATACAGACACAAAGCTATGAGAAGCACCCGAATCAAACAAAGCAAATGTGGGAATGGAGTCGAGAAGAACAGAACCTGTGATCAGATCTCCCACTGCCTGTGCATGCTCAGCTGTTGTAACACCCAGTTTTCCAGATGAAGGTAATTTTGAAAATTTGTAATTATAATTATTATTTATTGATATTTATTTCATATTATGATTTTTGGTGATTTTAATCATTTTTAAACTATTTAAAATCATGACTTGTGATTTGGTGTTTTGCTAGTGTAACCCTAGAGATAGTGACCTAGAGCCTAGCCACGTGATTAGGGTATTTCATTTATCATTTTTAGTTTGAGGGTATTTTTATCATTTTTGAATTATTTGAATTTAATATATATTATTTGGAATTTAAAATGATTATTAGGAATGGTGTGATTTTAATATCATTAATTGATAGCATGTGGTTTAGATTAGCCCTAACCTAGATTGGACCTAACCTAGATTAGTCATAGCTAGTCTAGTGAGCCACATTAAGTTTTAGTTAGTATTGGTTAAATGGATTTAAGTCGTGATTAGCTAGGTTGAGTGGGTTGCAACTTGACTAGGAAGGAGCCCTAGATTCTAGGCCATTCAAATAGGCATGATGCATTGCTAGCCTTAGATGCACCCCTAGTGGTCGGCCAAAGGAACCCCCCTACCTATAAAATCTCTCTTGAAACTTGTGTCTCTTTTCACTCTTTCCATCATTCTAAGAACAAGGTTTGTTTTCTTTAAAATTTCTTCATAGTTTACTCATTAATGATCCATTTTCATTGAGATTTCTTCTATAGTATTCTAAATATTGTTCTCCTACTGTTGGTGGAGTCAAATATCAGGTTTGACACAATTTAGAGACTTTGCGTAGCTTTTGGAGAATCTCTTTTGGAAGGCTTTTTGTTGTGAAGAGCACACCTAGGTAAAACTCTATTCCTCCA
>JANAVB010028818.1:9485854-9498354 GCA_029216955.1 Iris pallida | reverse complement strand
CATCAGGGCCTCGAGACCGCAGCTCCTGTTGTGCCGACTCAGGTTGGCATTTCTGCTACATTGGAGGTGCACCTCTGTCTGTACAGAGACTTTTTCCATCATTCCCGATTTCTCTCAGCAGCAGCGGTTCATGCAGCATCAGCAGCAGACCAGGAGAAACCAGCAGGGCGAGCTATCATCAGGACAGTCGAGGATGCACAGACAATTAAAGATCTTGCTGCAAGTTACGTTCTTCTCTATTCCATGCCCGCAATTGTCTCTTATAACTATCTTGAAATTCGATTCCATCTGTTCCTTGTTGACTGATCAATTTGTTCTGTTGTTCCTGTGTTATGTTTTTTTTTCTTCTGAGAAAAATCATATGGGCTAGGTCACCTAAATCATGGGATCAAGAATCTTCGATAGTCGTATTAGTTTGCATAGTGAGGACATATAGTCAGATTTTGGACGTATTTCTCTAGTGTAAAATTTAAGGTTTTTGCTGTCGCATGCGGCAATGCGAAAATTTTAAATACCATGAACCAAGAGGTATGTACCTTAGTCAAGGACTCTGTGATTATCGTAGCCTTACTCACTAGCATGACGAAGACTCTGAACAACATAGTTTTGGACAGACGCATATGATTATACCCTTCTGTTGTTATAAATAACTTAGGAGTAGGGATATTTAGTTGTAGAGCTTATTCATATGTAGTTCTTTCATAGTGTAATGATACGACGACTTGTAGAGTGTCTGTACCCTAGAGATGATAGTTAGTCGTGGTATTAGAATAGTAACCCATTGTAGATGATTTCTCTGTTATTTATAGTACCAACCAGTTTACATATAGGATGTTATTATGCCTTACAGCCTTCATGATTGTTATTACTTTCCTTACCTTTTCCAGTGAGACACCCATGACTAGAGCCTGTCCTTGAGTATAGTTGCAGTTCACCTAAGACTGGGAGGTCTATATATACATAAAGATTGCAGATGATATTGGCATATGTGATGGGTTGGTTGGTATCTATAGGTCATTGTTGTATAGGGTATTGACAAGTTATTTAGCCTATATTTGGCTCAGTTTTCTATTTTAGTTAATTTCTCTTTGTGTGGAGTTCAGTCATGTTTGATCAACCTTTATAGGCAGTGTGCAGACCCTTCACTAGATACCCTGTCCCTTTGGTTCAGACATATACAAGTTGTTTACTGCACTCAAAATTCATTACCTACCATGTTGCATCATAGGTTTCACTGGACCATAGTTTAGACCCCAATTATTGACTCACCATATAACCATCAACCCCTTACCATATTCTGTATATCTGGAGAGTTAGTAACATGCATACTAGAGACCTGCACTCACCACTTGGGACATTTCACTGTTCTGTCCCAGTACACCTTACAGTATCTAACCCCTTCATTGGAGTGCTAGGCATGTGGTAGGGAGTGTGTGTTTTAGACCCTGAGTAGCGTTGAGGTGATGAGGGTTAATATATATAGTTGGTATATATATGTAATATATTTTGATTGGTACGTAGCCTGCACTCATTTGCAGTATACTGCCTATTGCATTCCCTGTACACCAGTTTGGTTCACTTCTTCAGACCACTGTCCTGCATGTAGTTAGTTCACCCAGATAGAGAGGAGAGCCGAGGTTAATCTAGAGGCATGTTTCAGTCACCATGTAGGTTCCTCTCACTTTGACTATACAAGTGGACCCAAATGTCCTGTCCTTTAGCTTATAAATTTCAGTCTCCTTAGCATCATTCCCTTTTTGCCTATATTGATGATTCAGGCCATTCATCCTTAGCCTAACTTCTGAGCATTTGTTTCAGTCCCTTATAAGTATAGTCTACTTTAACCCTTGGTTGATCAGTTATATATATATATATATATATATATATATATATATATATATATATATATATATATACAGATGATATACTTGGGATATATGTGATGGGTTGTTGTTCTTGAGCATATATATATGTGGTATTTGGGATTGGTGTGCTCAACTTGTAGGTACATAGTTATGGGTGACTTGATAGGATTGGAAAGTTAAGAGCTAGCCTATTATAGAGTTTCTCTTTTTGCTAAATTCTGGTTGCCAACACTTAGGTAGCTCGCATAGGTAAAATCCTAAGAAGTTGACCAGCTGATGACCAAGTACTAGGATGTTGAGAAAATTGACTAGTGATTGACCCTTGACTATGTTTGACCTAAAAGGGGGTGCGATCATCTTAATTTCGAGGATAAAATTATTCTAAGGGGGGTAGGATTGTAACACCCAGTTTTCCAAATGAGGATAATTTTAAAATTTTGTAATTATAATTATTATTTTTTGATATTTATTTCATATTATGATTTTTGGTGATTTTTAATCATTTTTAAACTATTTGAAATCATGACTTGTGATTTGGTGTTTTGCTAGTGTAACCCAAGAGATAGTGACCTGGAGCCTAGCCATGTGATTAGGGTATTTTATTTATTATTTTTAGTTTGAGGGTATTTTTGTCATTTTTGAATTATTTGAATTTAATATATATTATTTGGAATTTAAAATCATTATTAGGAATGGTGTGATTTTAATATCATTAATTGATAGCATGTGGTTTAGATTAGCCCTAACCTGGATTGGAACTAACCTAGATTAGTCATAGCTAGTCTAGTGAGCCATATTGAGTTTTAGTTAGTATTGGTTAAATGGGTTTAAGTCATGATTAGCTAGGTTGAGTGGGTTGCAACTTGACTAGGAAGGAGCCCTAGATTCTAGACCATTCAAATAGGCTTGATGCATTGCTAGCCTTAGATGTACCCCTAAAACCCTAACCCTAGCTAGTGTTCGGCCAAAGGAACCACCCCCTTGCCTATAAAATCCCTCTTGAAACTTGTTCCTCTTTTCACTCTTTCCATCATTCTAAGACCAAGGTTTGTTTCCTTTGAAATTTCTTCATAGTTTATTCATTAATGATCCATTTTCATTGAGATTTCTTCCATAGTATTCTAAATATTGTTCTTCTACTGTTGGTGGAGTCAAATCTCAGGTTTGACACAATTTGGGGGCTTTGCCTAGCTTTTGGAGAATCTCTTTTGGCAGGCTTTTTGTTGTGAAGAGCACACCTAGGTAGAACTCTATTCCTCCAATGAAATTAGGGTTTCTTTGCATAAACACCAAGCCCTCGGTGTCCCTGTACTATAGGAATAGGATTTGCACCTTTTCGTGTCCTGTACGTGTCCGTATCGGACACGTATCAGTAGACGAACGTAGGTGTTTGACGAAATGCCACAGTGGGCATTTCGATCGAGTTTTTAAATTATGTTTGAATATAAAGTTGTATTTTGATGTGGCTTATGTATTTTTGCTCGACTGAGCGTGTCTCGTGTCGATTTGGTGTCATGTCACACTCATGCACATGCCTGTGCACGCGTGTACAGTGATCCCCTGCTACTCGTGGCCTTGTGCTCATTGCACAGGCCACATGGTGAGCTGAGTTTGGATGAGGGGGTGGGGGCAACGTCTGCGAGTCTTTCCCCCATGTCCCAAGTATTCTCGTGTCATGTCGGACACGAGATTCACTCTGCACAGGTTTTACACTATTGGTTCAGTTTGTATTTTGGGTTCCGACACGGCTTTGTAAGTCTGACACGGCGACACTTGGGTGCGATTCAGGGTGTGTCAGACCTAGACTAACCTTAGGCGTACCCACTGACACGAGCACGTGTCCTAGCTCGTGTCGTGTCGTGTACACGACACGCGTGTACATGTGCACTGCATAGTATTTTGAACGTGCACTGTAAATGCTCGATTCATGTTCTGTGGCTTGGACACGCACTGTGTCACATTATGTTGGACACGAATCTACCTAGGAGACACGAGCACTTATTGTTCTTCAATTACCAACCTACCAATTATCATATTAATATGTTTTGATTTATCAAATTCGAAATTCCCTAAGTTGACTGATACATGTTTCTGTTTGATGATACACTGATTTCATTCCAGTTTTAAACTAAATTTCTGATGTTAAGTTGCATGTTTAAGTTCACCAACATGTGTATTAGTTCATGGTAGATTGGTGTTACATATGAGAATAGGTTTTATGTTCATAGAATGGATTTCGACATATGAGTTGGACTGTTTGATGCGACTGATACACACAGCCTGATATTTATTTTTCTGAACTTTTTATTCCAGATTTCGACTGATTTTTGAATGATTTATAGCCATGATTAATTCACTGTTTGTTAACATCAACTGTCATTTGATTCACCTATATAAACTGTCATTGACTTCTCCTTTTACTGTCAATATTTAGCTCCCTGTGGTTATTAGAAACTGAATTTGATTCATTGATTAAACTGTCATTGAGTTCTTTCATTCCTGTCAAACTAAGTTTGATTTCCCTTTCTAAAAACTGATTTGAATATGGCCATGCTTAAGCTTGTGTATTCTATAGTTCATTGTTAATGGATTATGTAAAGGGGATTCGAATTTGGTTGGGTAGTAGTGTGTTAACTGTCAATTGATTCCTGGAAATTACTCCGATTGATTGTCAATGTTAAGTTAACTGTGGAATCATGTATGTTTCCTTTACTGTCAACTCCTATTCCCATATGACACTGCCACACAGGTCCTTAAAACCTGAGAACAGGGTTATTTGGTTTATGTGAACTGCTAGTTAGGTTTCATTGTTGAAAGGGATTCGAAATTGGATTGGTATCAATGGTTGAATTGGTGTTAGGATTGGTAAATATGAACTGCCATTTCCCTATTCCTGGGAAATTATTACTGTTAGCTGATAAACTGTTTTCAGTTTTACACCACACCATGCTTTCATGCATCCACACTACTTAACTGTCATGTTGATACACTCACTGTTTTCAGGTTTTACACAAACACACATGAGACACATCTTCTAACCTATTACACATCACATTATACCCTAGCTAGCCACTGCCATTGCCATGATTCCCTTGTGCTGTTTTCCTATTTTTCTACTGACACTCTTCAATTCCTGTTAACACACATACCCTCTCATAAAATCCACTCTACACACATGCCCACACTTTTTGGTATCACACTCTCATGTCACCATGCCATACACTATATCATAACTCTCTACACACATACCATCTCACAAATTCCACTCTACACACACACCCATACTTTATGGTATCACACTCTCATGTCACCATGCCACACACTATATCATAACTCTCTACACACACACCCTCTCATGTACACAAACACACACACATGTTATTCCCTATCACCCTATATATATATATATATATATATATATATATATATATATTTTATATATATATATATATATATATATACACACACACACACCAATATGAGATATTATCATGTAGTCTATATTTATATGAATGTGTGTTAATTATATTTAATTAAATAAATGTGTATATGTGTGAAAAGTGTGTAATGGTCTATGTATGATATAGCTATATGGCCTTTTGCCTATATACAGGGCACATAGCCTAAGGGTGTATACCTATGGCTCATAGCCTCTGTGTGTGGTTTGAATGCCTAGTGATTGTGTTGTTGGCTTGTATAGCCGAGATAGTATGTGTGCTTGCTAGAATAGGCTGGTTAGGCTTAGTGAGACTTGTTTGGCTTATGCTTGACCTAGTTGACCTAGTTTGACTAGTCTAGTTGACTAGAGTTGACCAAGAGTTGACTTTAGTCCAGTTTGACCCCAAACTTCATGTGGATACATTGTAGCAGTCTGTTATATCATTTTAGACTAATGGTGACTTGTACTGTTCTATAGGAGACAGACACCACTCCTCGGACAGTAGATACTCTTCAGATACTCAGGATACAGGCGAGTACATTCTCTGATCATTTTATATCCTGTTAGAATTATTCTTCTGTTTTAAATTACTTTACTTGATGCTATCACGTTGGTCACACGGATTAGTACTATATGGATCTTTTCTTGAGATGTTATCCCCTCAGGGAGCATCGGTTACTACATGTTCTGTGCGTTTCACTTACATTGTGTATCACTATGCTTCATGGTTCATTGAATCACTTGTGACATGTACTCTCATGATCACAGAGTCTTCCTTGAATCCCCTATTTATGGGCTTTCCTAGAATGCCCATTTATGGGACTATCATGTACCACCCTTCGAGGGCCGTTACATGAATCATAACATAACCTGGCTAGATCCTTGTGTATTGATTGGGGGTACGGGGGAGTAGAAGTAGACATGTGAATAATATCCAAGTAGTGTAGCATCAGAATCCTTCCTAGTATAGCATCATAATCATCCTATGCCATTCACAAGTTTATATTATACTCTGACTCACTAGCCACTGTTAGTTCTCTACATATAGTAGATATTTCTATTACAGTTCTCTCTCTGTTTACATTCTGTACTTTCTTTCAATTTTCTGTATCTTACTTTACTGCATGATTATATTTTCTAACCTGCTATGATCTGTTGAGATGTATTGTGCTCGCTCCGTCCTGATTGGGCACCGTTGATATGTTTACAGAGGACGAGGATGGGGCTGGTGTTGACACTTTTTATGGGACAGCTCTAGATGACACCTGTGATTCGGATTCCCAGCCGAATCCACTAGCTATAGAGACTGAGGCTCCCTAGTCTAGGTTTTATTATTCCTGTCATTTGAGATCTGGATTGTATATATTCTTTCATATTCAGTAGTTGAGACTTTGTATTTTTGGATGTTTGCTGAGTTGTTATCTTAGACACTTAGACTCTTCTGATCATCTGTATTTCATTTGAGTTTTATATCATATCGTGCTTCTTCTTCCTTAGTTGTGATTGAGTTTATATTTTGCTATGTCACCCCCTTTCGGGGAGTATAAACTGCTTAGCCTTATACTGTTAGATGCATTGAGACCAAGGATAGCGTTCTACCGCCGACATTGCGGCGTAGGCTGGCGTACCCACGTCTCGTGCCCTTACTCTAGGGTGCGGGTCGTGACAGCTGCCATGGCGAAAGCTCGCCCCTGCTAGCCTCCTCTAGCCTGTTGTTAGTACTGGATGGACCTCTGCTGATGAGTCTGCAACAGTCCCTTCTGCTGCCCTGCCGGAGCCTTGGCTCCTGCTCCCTGAACTATACGTCTCGAAGACTGGGGACACTCCCTCAACTGATGTGCTACTCAGCCGTAAAGTAGGCACTTGCCTAGCCTCTTCCTGTAGTCATTCCATCCGTGCCCTGGCTTCCTGCAGAAGGGGCAAATGGTGGCCTGCTGCTGTCTAGGTGCCTGCTTGGTCTGCCTCTGCTGCTGCTGCACCTGCTGAAAAGGCGTACGGCCCTGACCCTAAAACTGCTACTGCTGGAAAGGCCTCTACTGAAAATAAGGCCTCTTGGCCAGCTCTACACTGCTTCCGGCTCTATGTGAATTACGACCTTTCTTCAGTTTTAGCTCTAGGTCATCATCCGCTTCCATAGCCCCTACTAGAATCTCCTCAAAGGTGGCGTGTCACCCCCAATTTTTAAGAATAAGGGTATTTTGATCATTTTTCATTTTAGAATATTTTTGGAATTATTTTATTATTTATGATATTATTTTAGGGTTATTTGAGTCGGGTTCGAATTTCAACTCAATCCGACTTATATCGGGAACCCGGGGTAGCTTTGACTCTAGTGGGATCCACTCATTAGTTAGACATGGCCTACATGACAATATTTAAGTTAGTATGGTTAGACTAAAATTCATGACTAGGTTGGGTTAATTAGAGATTCAAACTAGACTAAATTAGCCTCAAACTAAAACCTATTTTTAATTTAAAACCAATAGGAGCTAGGGGGATAAGGGGTGAGTCACCTCATTTGTTTTTTATCCACAAATTTCTCTCTCTTGTTCTTCCCCAAAATTTGAGAGGAACCTTCATTGATTTCATCTCCAAAACGATCCATTCTTCCACCAAATCTTCTTCATTTCTTCTCTACTCCATGAAGAGAGTGTGCTAGCCAAGTTTTGGAGGATTGGCTTTGGTTCGTGTCCATTTGGAGATCCCTTCGTATCGGTGTCGTATCGGAAGGAGTTCCCTTGGATTTCACCTTTGGAAGGTAAAATCTACCCTCTATTTCAATCCTACATGCATATAGGATTATTTTAAAACCGTAGGAATGAACCCCATGGTTGTGTCTCCATTTGTATCCATTTCGTGTCTATTTGTAGATATTAGGAGTGTCCTTGATGTGTTGTTGTGTCCATATGGAAAATCCCCAATTTTGGACACATCTTGTGTTTGAGATATTGTGTGAATGACTTATTTCCTATTAATCTCAGATTTTATATGCTAGAATGTTGTTTTAATGTTTATATTATATATATATATTATATATATATATATATATTAGATATATAAAAATATATATATATAATATATAATATATATTATATATATATATATATATATATATATATTTTTTTTATATATATATATTACATGGTTATATATTTAAGTTTGTGTGTGTGTCTCTTTATATTGAGAGATGTATAGTATATATTGGTATGAGGGTGTGTGTGTGTCTATATAATATAATATATATATATATATATATAAAAAAAAAAAAAAAAAAAAAAAAATATATATATATATATATATATATAGACACAACACCCCATACCAAGATAAAATAATATAAATATATATATATCATATATATATATATATAATAATATATATATTTATATTGGTATGTGGGGTGTCTCTCTCTCTCTCTCTCTCTCTCTATATATATATATATATATATATATATATATATATTATATATATATATATATATATATATATGATATATCTATAATATATGTGTGTGTGTGGGGTGTGTGTCTATATAAAAATATATATATATATATATATATATATATATATATATATATATATATATATATATATATATATATATATTGAGTGTGCATATATATGTGTGTGTGTGTGGATGTAATATATATGTAGGGTGAGTGTGGAGTTTAGAGGGAGTGTGATATAGAGAGTGATAGAGAGAGTAATAGAGAGAGTGTTAGAGAGTGAGGTGAGCAGTGAAGGAAGGGGGAGCTGCTGTTTTGAGCAGAGTAGAAGCAACATTGAGCTGCTGTCCTTAGGACAGCAGCAGTATATTTAATATACAGCAGTGCAGTAGCAGTGTGGGGGCTGCAGGCAGCCCCTTCCCCATAACAGCCCCATTGCATCCCATGTCAGCCCCCTCCCATTTCAATTCAAATTCAGTCCCAAACATCCATTCAAATCAGTCCATCCATTCCCCAATACAAATTCAGTCCACTTCGTGCATATAAATCCATTAGCCATCCATTCAAATCCATTTTTCCATCCATTCATTCATACATTCTGTCATTCATCCCCATTTTACATTAATTTCAGTCCACCATATCAACTCCCATTCCATTCCTAATCAGTCTAATTCACCTCTTCAAACATCATTTCAGTCCCATAATTTTAGCCCCTTCATAATCAGTTAATGCCTTTCATTTCAATCCACTTGGACTTATATAACAGTCCATTTAGCCATCCATTCAATCATCCATTCAGCCATCCATTCAAATCAGCCATCATTCAAATTAGCCATTCATCCATTCATACATACAAATCCATTTCTTCCATTTATTCAATTCCCCATTCTCTTCAAGTCCATACTTCCCATTTCAAATCAGTCCACACTTATTCGTGTGTGTGAATACCATGTATCCTATATTCACATCATACCATATCCCTTTTCATCCTTCTCTTAACATCTCATCCCCTTTCATGATTGTTTGTGGGTGAGTGTGTCTAGATATATGCTAGAAAGGGAGGTTTTGGTAAGTTAGGATATTTGATATCATATTAAGATAAGGCATGTTAGTAGGGTAGAGGTTAGGTATTGACTATGAGATAAGGTATTAGATACTTTAAGATAAGAAGTTAGAGTATCAAATACCATGGAAATATAGAGATACGAGGACATGGTATAGGATACATCTTGAGGTAGAAAAGTGCCTAGAAACTAAGGTAGAGGCTTGTAGTAGGTTTACCTTGGTAAGGATAATAGGGTAAGTTAAGATAATTACCTATAACTAAGGTATGAGTCTAAGGTGTTAAGATATAGTTAGAAATAGTTTTCCTTGGTTGGTAATGGTCAGGATTAGTGCTCTTAGACTAGTTTTGACCTCGGTTGACCATTTTGACCAAAAGTCAACAAAAGTCAATCGAAAGTCAAACTTAGCCTAAAAGTGACTAGAATTGACCCGAAACCAAACCAGAGTTGACTGAAAGTCAACAGTTGGTCAACATTAGCCTAATTTGATCTAGGGTTGACCTAGAGTTGACTAGAGTTGACCAGAGTTGACCAGTCGACCAAAAGTTAACTGTAAGTCAACCTTTGACCCAGATTGACCAAGTTTAACTTTGATGACTTCCTGTGACCTTGTTTGTCCTAGTTTGGCTCAGTATGACCAGTATGACCTAGTTTGACCTAGTTTGGCTTAGACTTGCATATCATGACTAGATTAGCTTTCCTTTCATTACTAACCTTGTTTGGACTCATGGTATCTCATCTTTAGGTCTATGACTACTCTGAGCATCTGTTCACCTTATCAGCTCAGGACCACAGGCGAGTACATTTACTGATAGTTTTTATTGTCTTGATATCTGCTATTCCGATTCAATTGTAGTGTCTTATTTGATTCCTGACACATGGTTCACGGACTAGTATACGTCGAATACTGTCATGAGATGTTGTTCCTGGATTACTTGGTATATTGGTACATTACTCGACTTGTTACCTGTACGTGTATGACATGGACTTGGGAGTGGCTGGCCTCATTCTTTTGAGTCCCGTATCATGGTGTCATGTTGATCTAATATACTATTCGGAGATGGGGAGTTATTAGTGGTTGTGTGATCAAATCCCTAGTTGTTCTTCACACTTGTACTTGTTACTTGTTCTAGCTATACCTCGCCTTACGACGGGTAAAGCCTGACCCTAATTGTTCATACTTTCATGGTGGCCGACTGATCCTGCTCTATTGTACACTTGTTCATAAGCCGATCAGATGGAAAGCCTGATCCTGATTCCCAAGCCGATCACATAACACACTAATAATTCATGGCATATTTCATATTTATTTTATTACATCATATATCCTACTCAGTTTCTATATTCAGTACTTTTTTCACCATGTTATGATATTCAGTACTCACATGTTCTACATGATCTTATGCTAAAACCTTGATTGGAGGCTAAGTTCTGTTCGGGAGAAGGGTTACAACCCCGTCCTTGTTTGATTTAGGGTTGTAACTTGGCTTCTGAATAGCTCCCAAGTCATCCTATCTTTGTTTAGTATTTTATTATAATTGTCTCGTATAGAATTTGTTAATTCATATGGAACTGTTGTTAGTGTTTGTACTTGCTCATTTTCCTGACAGGATACGTTGATATATTACAGATGATTCAGAGGCAGACGTTGTCGACCTACTATGGGGTCGGGGCCGATGGGACTTAGGCCAGACTGTGGCCTGTTAGTTGAGCCACTAGACTTTGCAACCCAGAGTAGTATAGCTTAGTTAGGTTTACCTGGATTACGATCCAGCTAGTGCTTTCAGACTGTAGTATTCTATATTATATTTTATGACTCTGTGATGTTGTTATATCTTGAGCTGTGTTGGATCCTGAACTCATTTTCTATTTTCACTTCTATCACATTTCCATTTCGTGCTATCTATGCTAGTTTTATCTTGTGATTAAGTTATGCCATATTATATTCCTCCGTATGGAGATGACGGTACCCTTATTTTGTCTAGTTGTAGTATTTATAGACGACCTATACAATGTTCTACCACCGATTCTGTGACGTAGACTGGATGTACCCACGTGCTTGTGCCCCTGATCAGGGTACGGGTCGTTACATGGCGTCTCGGTCGCTCTTGGTCAGGATTGACTTTCTTGACCAACCCTTACGGAACCTCCTAGGCTTCGCTGACTTGCTAATGCCCTCCACAAAACCTGCCAGGTGGTAGAATCTCTGGCGTACTCCTCCACGGTCTGATTTCCCTAGAACCAGGCTCTCAAACTGCGTCTCCAAGGCGCCGAGGATGTATCGGAGAAGAACTTCTCCTTGAAAAGCTTCTTGAAAGCCTCCCAAGTCTGCCCCTCTGTACCAACTCTAGGGTTGATATGTACCATGTACGGCAAGATCCGACCTGGCAGCCCGTTGCCTCAATCTGTATCCCAACTGGAATCAGTGTAAGACAGAAGATCTCTTCAATATGCTCGATCTAATCCTCGCATATAGGATACCCTCCGTACCCCTGAAGTCTCTCGGTCGCATCTTCTAGAAATCCAGATGTTTCTGACCCTCGGCTGCTTGTACCTGGCCTTCCGTGGCTTGCCAGTCACCCTCTCCACTGCTGTGATGGCAAGATAATGGGCACGGTCTTCTCTTCTCGTATCTGCAGGCTGGCGCTGTGAGCCTCCATCATCTTTCTGAAGAAGGCGAATAACT
>JANAVB010028818.1:9476387-9485841 GCA_029216955.1 Iris pallida | reverse complement strand
TATATATATTATATATATTATATATATATATATATAGATATATATATATATAATATATATAGATATATCTATATATATATATGTATATATGTACACCTATATGAGATATATCATGTAGTCGATATTATATGAATGTGTGTTAATTATATTTAATTAAATAAATGTGTATATGTGAGAAAAGTGTGGTAATGGTTTATGTATGATATAGCTATATGGCCTATGGCCTATATATAGGGCACATAGCCTATGGGTGTATACTATGGCTCATAGCCTGTGTGTTGGTTTGAATGCCTAGTGATGTGTTGTTGGCTTGTATAGCCTAGATAGTGTGTGCTTGCTAGAATAGACTGGTTAGGCTTAGTGAGACTTGTTTGGCTTAGGCTTGACCTAGTTGACCTAGTTTGACTAGTCTAGTTGACTAGAGTTGACCAAGAGTTGACTTTAGTCCAGTTTGACCCCAAACTTCATGTGGCTGCATTGTAATAGTCTGTTATATCATTTTAGACTATGGTGACTTGTACTGTTCTATAGGAGACATACACCACTCCTCGGACAGTAGATACTCTTCGGATACTCAGGATACAGGCGAGTAATCTCTGATTATTTCATATCCGTTAGAATTATTCTCTTGCTTTAAATTACATTACTTGATGCTGTCGTTGGTCACAGGATTAGTACTATAGGATCCTTTCTTGAGATGTTATCCCCTAAGGGAGCATCGGATACTACATGTTCTGTGCGTTTCACTTACATTGTGTATCACTATGCTTCATGATTCATTGAATCACTTGTGACATGTACTCTCATGATCACAGAGTTTCCTTGAATCCCCCATTTATGGGCTTTCCTAGAATCCCCATTATGGGACTATCATGTACCACCCTTCGGGGGCCTTTATATGAATCAAACATAACCTGGCTGGATCCTTGTGTATTGATTGGGGGTACGGGGGAGTAGAAGTAGACATGTGAATAATATTCAAGTAGTGTAGCATCAGAATCCTTCCGTAGTGTAGCATCAGAATGCCCTATGCCATTCACATGTTATATTATACTCTGACTCACTGGCCACAGTTAGTTCTCTACTTATAGTAGATATTTCTATTACAGTTCTCTCTCTGTTTATATTCTGTATTTCTTTCAGTTTCCTGTATCTTACTTTAGTGCATGATTATATTTTCTAACCTGCTATGATATGTTGAGATGTATTGTGCTCGCTGCGTTCATGATTGGGCACCGTTGATATGTTACAGAGGACGAGGATGGGGCTGGTGTTGACACTTTTATGGGACAGCTCTAGATGACACCCGTGATCCGGATTCCCACAGGATCCACTAGCTATAGAGACTGAGGCTCCCTAGTCTAGGTTTTTATTATTCCTGTCATTTGAGATATGGATTGTATATATTATTTCATATTCAGTAGTTGAGATTTGTATTTCTGGATGTTTGCTGAGTTGTTATCTTAGACACTTAGACTCTTTGATCATCTGTATTTCATTTGAGTTCAATATCATATCGTGCTTTCTTCCTTAGTTGTGATTGAGTTTATATTCTGCTATGTCACCCCCATTCGGGAGTATAAACTGCTTAGCCTTATATGTTAGATACATTGAGACCTACGACAGCGTTCTTACCATTGACACTGCGGCGTAGGCTGGACGTACCCACATCTCGTTCCCTTACTCTAGGGTGCGGGTCGTGACACGTTTAGTGGTGGCCCATGCAGGTCGAGTTATGTAGTAGTATTCGAACTAGAGTATCACTACAGCCTGCAGTAGGAATTATAATTTTTTTTATATAAATTATTGCTTATTGACTTTCCTTGAATATAAACCATTTCCTTTTGCATTTCGCTTCATCTCAGAAATTGTTTCTTGTTTTGATCTGTCTTCATGATGGTTATGAAGACACGATCTCATCGCTCCGGTCCGGGGAATACTATTGAGAGGCTGGCTACCTCTCGTCTGTTATCAGGGCCTCGAGACCGCAGCTCCTGTTGTACCGACTCAGGTTGGCATTTTGCTACATTGGAGGTGCACCTCTGTCTGTATAGAGACTTTTCCGTCATTCTCGATTTTTCAGCAGCAGCGGTTCATGCAGCATCAGCAGCAGACCAGGGAAAACCAGTAGGGCGAGCTATCATCAGGACAGTCGAGGATGCACAGACCATTGAGATCTTGCTGCAAGTTACGTTCTTCTCTATTCCATCAGGGCCTCGAGACCGCAGCTCCTGTTGTGCCGACTAGGTTGGCATTTCTGCTACATTGGAGGTGCACCTCTGTCTGTACAGGAGACTTTTCCATCATTCCCGATTTCTCTCAGCAGCAGCGGTTCATGCAGCATCAGCAGCAGACCAGGGAAAACCAGCAGGGCGAGCTATCATCAGGACAGTCGATGATGCACAGACAATTAGAGATCTTGCTGCAAGTTACGTTCTTCTCTATTCCATGCCCGCAATTGTCTCTTATAACTATCTTGAAATTCGATTCCATCTGTTCCTTGTGACTGATCAATTTGTTCTGTTGTTCCTGTGTTATATTTTTTTTCTTCTGAGAAAAATCATAGGGCTAGGTCACCTAAATCATGGGATCAAGAATCTTCGATAGTCGTATTAGTTTGCATAGTGAGGACATATAGTCAGATTTGGACGTATTTCTCTAGTGTAAAATTTAAGGTTTTTGCTATCGCATGCGGCAATGCGAAAATTTTAAATACCATGAACCAAGAGGTATGTACCTTAGTCAAGGACTCTGTGATTATCGTAGCCTTACTCACTAGCATGACGAAGACTCTGAACAACATAGTTTTGGACAGACGCATATGATTATACCCTTCTGTTGTTATAAATAACTTAGGAGTAGGGATATTTAGTTGTAGAGCTTATTCATATGTAGTTCTTCATAGTGTAATGATACGACGACTTGTAGATTGTCTGTACCCTAGAGATGATAGTTAGTCGTGGTATTAGAATAATAACCCATTGTAGATAATTTCTCTGTTATTTATAGTACCAACCAGTTTACATATAGATGTTATTATGCCTTACAGCCTTTATGATTGTTATTACTTTCCTTACCTTTTCCAGTGAGACACCCATGACTAGAGCCTGTCCTTGAGTATAGTTGCAGTTCACCTAAGACTGGGAGGTCTATATATACATAAAGATTGCAGATGATATTGGCATATGTGATGGGTTGGTCGGTATCTATAGGTCATTGTTGTATAGGGTATTGACAAGTTATTTGGCCTATATTTGGCTCAGTTTTCTATTTTAGTTAATTTCTCTTTGTGTGGAGTTCAGTCATGTTTGATCAACCTTTATAGGCAGTGTGCAGACCCTTCACTAGATACCTTGTCCCTTTGGTTCAGACATATACAAGTTGTTCACTGCACTCAAAATTCATTACCTACCATGTTGCATCATAGGTTTCACTGGACCATAGTTCAGACCCCAATTATTGACTCACCAATATAACCATCAACCCCTTACCATATTCTGCATATCTGGAGAGTTAGTAACATGCATACTAGAGACCTGCACTCACCACTTGGGACATTTCACTGTTCTGTCCCAGTACACCTTACAGTATCTGACCCCTTCATTGGAGTGCTAGGCATGTGGTAGGGAGTGTGTGTTTTAGACCCTGAGTAGCGTTGAGGTGATGAGGGTTAATATATATAGTTGGTATATATATGTAATATATTTTGATTGGTACGTAGCCTGCACTCATTTGCAGTATACTGCCTATTGCATTCCTGTACACCAGTTTGGTTCACTTCTTCAGACCACTGTCCTGCATGTAGTTAGTTCACCCAGATAGAGAGGAGAGCGGTTAATCTAGAGGCATGTTTCAGTCACCATGTAGGTTCCTCTCACTTTGACTATACAAGTGGACCCAAATGTCCTGTCCTTAGCTTATAAATTCAGTCTCCTTAGCATCATTCCCTTTTTGCCTATATTGATGATTCAGGCCATTCATCCTTAGCCTCACTTCTGAGCATTTGGTTTCAAGTCCCTTATAAGTATAGTCTACTTAACCCTGGTTGATCAGTTATATATATATATATATATATATATATTAGAATTAGATATATATATATAGTATATATATATATTTTTTTTTTTTTTTTTTATATATATAGTATATATATATATATATATATAACTATATATATATATATATAAAAAGAAAAAAAAATATATAGATATATATATTTATATATATATAGTATATATATATATATATATACTATATATATATATATATAAAAAAGAAAAATATATATATATATATATATATATATATATATATATATTATATATATATATAGAATATATATATATATATATATATATATATCAGATGATATACTTGGGGATTTAGTGATGGGTGTTGTTTCTTGAGCATATATATAGTGGTATTTGGATTGGTGTGCTCAACTTGTAGGTACATAGTTATGGGTGACTGATTAGGATTGGGAAGTTAGAGCTAGCCTATTATAGAGTTCTCTTTTTGCTAAATTCTGGTTGCCAACACTTAGGTAGCTCGCATAGGTAAAATCCTAAGAAGTTGACCAGCTGATGACCAAGTACTAGGATGTTGAGAAAATTGACTAGTGATTGACCCTTGACTATGTTTGACCTAAAAGGGGGTGCGATCATCTTAATTTCGAGGATAAAATTTTTCTAAGGGGGGTAGGATTGTAACACCCAGTTTTCCAAATGAGGGTAATTTTAAAATTTTGTAATTATAATTATTATTTTTTGATATTTATTTCATATTATGATTTTTGGTGATTTTTAATCATTTTTAAACTATTTGAAATCATGACTTGTGATTTGGTGTTTTGCTAGTGTAACCCAAGAGATAGTGACCTGGAGCCTAGCCATGTGATTAGGGTATTTCATTTATTATTTTTAGTTTGAGGGTATTTTGTCATTTTTGAATTATTTGAATTTAATATATATTATTTGGAATTTAAAATCATTATTAGGAATGGTGTGATTTTAATATCATTAATTGATAGCATGTGGTTTAGATTAGCCCTAACCTGGATTGGAACTAACCTAGATTAGTCATAGCTAGTCTAGTGAGCCACATTGAGTTTTAGTTAGGTACTGGTTAAATGGGTTTAAGTCATGATTAGCTAGGTTGAGTGGGTTGCAACTTGACTAGGAAGGAGCCCTAGATTCTAGACCATTCAAATAGGCTTGATGCATTGCTAGCCTTAGATGTACCCCTAAAACCCTAACCCTAGCTAGTGTCCGGCCAAAGGAACCACCCCCTTGCCTATAAAATCCCTCTTGAAACTTGTTCCTCTTTTCACTCTTTCCATCATTCTAAGACCAAGGTTTGTTTCCTTTGAAATTTCTTCATAGTTTATTCATTAATGATCCATTTTCATTGAGATTTCTTCCATAGTATTCTAAATATTGTTCTTCTACTGTTGGTGGAGTCAAATCTCAGGTTTGACACAATTTGGGGGCTTTGCCTAGCTTTTGGAGAATCTCTTTTGGCAGGCTTTTTGTTGTGAAGAGCACACCTAGGTAAAACTCTATTCCTCTAATGAAATTAGGGTTTCTTTGCATAAACACCAAGCCCTAGGTGTCCCTGTACTACAGGAATAGGATTTGCACCTTTTCGTGTCCTGTACGTGTCCGTATCGGACACGTATCAGTAGACGAACGTAGGTGTTTGACGAAATGCCACAGTGGGCATTTCGATCGAGTTTTTAAATTATGTTTGAATATAAAGTTGTATTTTGATGTGGCTTATGTATTTTTGCTCGACTGAGCGTGTCTCGTGTCGATTTGGTGTCATGTCACACTCATGCACATGCCTGTGCACGCGTGTACAGTGATCCCCTGCTACTCGTGGCCTTGTGCTCACTGCACAGGCCACATGGTGAGCTGAGTTTGGATGAGGGGGTGGGGGCAACGTCTGCGAGTCTTTCCCCCATGTCCCAAGTCTTCTCGTGTCATGTCGGACACGAGATTCACTCTGCACAGGTTTTACACTATTGGTTCAGTCTGTATTTTTGGGTTCCGACACGGCTTTGTAAGTCTGACACGGCGACACTTGGGTGCGATTCAGGGTGTGTCAGACCTAGACTAACCTTAGGCGTACCCACTGACACGAGCACGTGTCCTAGCTCGTGTCGTGTCGTGTACACGACACGCGTGTACATGTGCACTGCACAGTATTTTGAACGTGCACTGTAAGTGCTCGATTCATGTTCTGTGGCTTGGACACGCACTGTGTCACATTATGTTGGACACGAATCTACCTAGGAGACACGAGCACTTATTGTTCTTCAATTACCAACCTACCAATTATCATATTAATATGTTTTGATTTATCAAATTCAAAATTCCCTAAGTTGACTGATACATGTTTCTGTTTGATGATACTCTGATTTCATTCCAGTTTTAAACTAAATTTCTGATGTTAAGTTGCATGTTTAAGTTCACCAACATGTGTATTAGTTCATGGTAGATTGGTGTTACATATGAGAATAGGTTTTATGTTCATAGAATAGATTTCGACATATGAGTTGGACTGTTTGATGTGACTGATACACACAGCCTGATATTCATTTTTCTGAACTTTTTATTCCAGATTTCGACTGATTTTTGAATGATTTATAGCCATGATTAATTCACTGTTTGTTAACATCAACTGTCATTTGATTCACCTATATAAACTGTCATTGACTTCTCCTTTTACTGTCAATATTTAGCTCCCTGTGGTTATTAGAAACTGAATTTGATTCATTGATTAAACTGTCATTGAGTTCTTTCATTTCTGTCAAACTAAGTTCGATTTCCCTTTCTAAAAACTGATTGAATATGGCCATGCTTAAGCTTGTGTATTCTATAGTTCATTGTTAATGGATTATGTAAAGGGGATTCGAATTTGGTTGGGTAGTAGTGTGTTAACTGTCAATTGATTCCTGGAAATTACTCCGATTGATTGTCAATGTTAAGTTAACTGTGGAATCATGTATGTTTCCTTTACTGTCAACTCCTATTCCCATATGACACTGCCACACAGGTCCTTAAAACCTGAGAACAGGGTTATTTGGTTTATGTGAACTGCTAGTTAGGTTTCATTGTTGAAAGGGATTCGAAATTGGATTGGTATCAATGGTTGAATTGGTGTTAGGATTGGTAAATGTGAACTGCCATTTCCCTATTCCTGGGAAATCATTACTGTTAGCTGATAAACTGTTTTCAGTTTTACACCACACCATGCTTTCATGCATCCACACTACTTAACTGTCATGTTGATACACTCACTGTTTTCAGGTTTTACACAAACACACATGAGACACATCTTCTAACCTATTACACATCACATTATACCCTAGCTAGCCACTGCCATTGCCATGATTCCCTTGCGCTGTTTTCCTATTTTTCTATTGACACTCTTCAATTCCTGTTAACACACATACCCTCTCATAAAATCCACTATACACACATACCCACACTTTTTGGTATCACACTCTCATGTCACCATGCCACACACTATATCATAACTCTCTACACACATACCCTCTCACAAATTCCACTCTACACACACACCCATACTTTATGGTATCACACTCTCATGTCACCATGCCACACACTATATCATAACTCTCTACACACACACCCTCTCATGTACACAAACACACACACATGTTATTCCCTATCACCCTATATATATATATA
Source organism: Iris pallida (assembly GCA_029216955.1). Taxonomy (NCBI): domain Eukaryota; kingdom Viridiplantae; phylum Streptophyta; class Magnoliopsida; order Asparagales; family Iridaceae; genus Iris; species Iris pallida. The sequence continues at coordinate 9,478,126 of JANAVB010028818.1, read as the reverse complement.
TATATATATATATATATATATATATATATATATATATATATATATATATATATATATATACACACACACACACCAATATGAGATATTATCATGTAGTCTATATTTATATGAATGTGTGTTAATTATATTTAATTAAATAAATGTGTATATGTGTGAAAAGTGTGTAATGGTCTATGTATGATATAGCTATATGGCCTTTTGCCTATATACAGGGCATATAGCCTAAGGGTGTATACCTATGGCTCATAGCCTCTGTGTGTGGTTTGAATGCCTAGTGATTGTGTTGTTGGCTTGTATAGCCGAGATAGTATGTGTGCTTGCTAGAATAGGCTGGTTAGGCTTAGTGAGACTTGTTTGGCTTATGCTTGACCTAGTTGACCTAGTTTGACTAGTCTAGTTGACTAGAGTTGACCAAGAGTTGACTTTAGTCCAGTTTGACCCCAAACTTCATGTGGATGCATTGTAGCAGTCTGTTATATCATTTTAGACTAATGGTGACTTGTACTGTTCTATAGGAGACAGACACCACTCCTCGGACAGTAGATACTCTTCAGATACTCAGGATACAGGCGAGTACATTCTCTGATCATTTCATATCCTGTTAGAATTATTCTTCTGTTTTAAATTACTTTACTTGATGCTATCATGTTGGTCACACGGATTAGTACTATATGGATCTTTTCTTGAGATGTTATCCCCTCAGGGAGCATCGGTTACTACATGTTCTGTGCGTTTCACTTACATTGTGTATCACTATGCTTCATGGTTCATTGAATCACTTGTGACATGTACTCTCATGATCACAGAGTCTTCCTTGAATCCCCCATTTATGGGCTTTCCTAGAATGCCCATTTATGGGACTATTATGTACCACCCTTTGAGGGCCGTTACATGAATCATAACATAACCTGGCTAGATCCTTGTGTATTGATTGGGGGTACGGGGAGAGTAGAAGTAGACATGTGAATAATATCCAAGTAGTGTAGCATCAGAATCCTTCCCTAGTGTAGCATCAGAATCATCCTATGCCATTCACATGTTTATATTATACTCTGACTCACTAGCTACTGTTAGTTCTCTACATATAGTAGATATTTCTATTACAGTTCTCTCTCTGTTTACATTCTGTACTTTCTTTCAATTTCCTGTATCTTACTTTACTGCATGATTATATTTTCTAACCTGCTATGATCTGTTGAGATGTATTGTGCTCGCTCCGTCCTGATTGGGCACCGTTGATATGTTTACAGAGGACGAGGATGGGGCTGGTGTTGACACTTTTTATGGGACAGCTCTAGATGACACATGTGATTCGGATTCCCAGTCGAATCCACTAGCTATAGAGACTGAGGCTCCCTAGTCTAGGTTTTTATTATTCCTGTCATTTGAGATCTGGATTGTATATATTCTTTCATATTCAGTAGTTGAGACTTTGTATTTTTGGATGTTTGCTGAGTTATTATCTTAGACACTTAGACTTTCTGATCATCTGTATTTCATTTGAGTTCATATCATATCGTGCTTCTTCTTCCTTAGTTGTGATTAAGTTTATATTTTGCTATGTCACCCCCTTTCGGGAAGTATAAACTGCTAGCCTTATACTGTTAGATGCATTGAGACCAAGGATAGCGTTCTACCGCCGACATTGCGGCGTAGGCTGGCGTACCCACGTCTCGTGCCCTTACTCTAGGGTGCGGGTCGTGACAGCTGCCATGGCGAAAGCTCGCCCCTGCTAGCCT
>JANAVB010028818.1:9471387-9473887 GCA_029216955.1 Iris pallida | reverse complement strand
ATGACCCCAAACAGCCCCATTGCATCCCATGTCAGCCCCCTCCCATTTCAATTCAAATTCAGTCCCAAACATCCATTCAAATCAGTCCATCCATTCCCTCAATACAATTCAGTCCACTTCGTTGCATATAAATCCATTTAGCCATCCATTCAATCATCCATTTTTCCATCCATTCATTCATACATTCTGTCATTCATCCCCATTTCACATTAATTTCAGTCCACATATCAACTCCCATTCCATTCCTAATCAGTCTAATTTACCTCTTTCAAACATCCATTTCAGTCCCATAATTTTAGCCCCTTCATAATTCAGTTAATGCCATTTCATTTCAATCCACTTGGACTTATATAACAGTCCATTTAGCCATCCATTCAATCATCCATTCAGCCATCCATTCAAATTAGCCATCCATTCAAATCAGCCATTCATCCATTCATACATACAAATCCATTTCTTCCATTCATTCAATTCCCCATTCTCTTCAAGTCCATACTTCCCATTTCAAATCAGTCCACACTTATTCGTGTGTGAATACCATGTATCCTATATTCACATCATACCATATCCCTTTTCATCCTTCTCTTAACATCTCATCCCCTTTCATGATGTTTGTGGGTGAGTGTGTCTAGATATATGCTAGAAAGGGAGGTTTTGGTAAGTTAGGATATATGATCATATTAAGATAAGGCATGTTAGTAGGGTAGAGGTTAAGGTATTGACATAGAGATAAGGTATTAGATACTTTAAGATAAGAAGTTAGAGTATCAAGATACCATGGAATGGTATCGAGATACGAGGACATGGTATTAGGATACTGAGGTAGAAAAGTGCTAGAGAAACTAAGGTAGAGGCTTGGTAGTAGGTTTACCTTGGTAAGGATAATAGGGTAAGTTAAGATAATTACCTATAACTAAGGTATGAGTCTAAGGTGTTAAGATATAGTTAGAAATAGTTTTCCTTGGTTGGTAATGGTCAGGATTAGTGCTCTTAGACTAGTTTGACCTCGGTTGACCATTTTGACCAAAAGTCAACAAAAGTCAATCGAAAGTCAAACTTAGCCTAAAAGTGACTAGAATTGACCCGAAACCAAACCAGAGTTGACTAGTTGACTGAAAGTCAACAGTTGGTCAACATTAGCCTAATTTGATCTAGGGTTGACCTAGAGTTGACTAGAGTTGACCAGAGTTGACCAGTCGACCAAAAGTTAACTGTAAGTCAACCTTTGACCCAGATTGACCAAGTTTAACTTGGATTGACTTCCTGTGACCTGTTGTCCTAGTTTGGCTCAGTATGACCCAGTATGACTAGTTTGACCTAGTTTGGCTTAGACTTGCATATCATGACTAGATTAGCTTTCCTTTCATTACTAAACCTTGTTTGGACTCATGGTATCTCATCTTTAGGTCTATGACTACTCTGAGCATCTGTTCACCTTATCAGCTCAGGACCACAGACGAGTACATTTATGATAGTTTTATTGTCTTGATATCTGCTATATCCGATTCAATTGTAGTGTCTTATTTGATTCCTGACGCTATGGTTCACGGACTAGTATACGTCGGATATGTCATGAGATGTGTTCCTGGATTACTGGTATATTGGTACATTACTCGACTTGTTACCTGTACGTGTATAGACATGGACTTGGGAGTGGGCTGGCCTCATTCTTTTGGAGTCCCGTATCATGACGTGTCATGTCCGGATCTAATATACTTCGGAGATGGGGAGTTATTAGTGGTTGTGTGATCAAAATCCCTAGTTGTTCTTCACACTTGTACTTGTTACTTGTTCTAGCTATACCCTCGCCTTACGACGGGTAAAGCCTGACCCTAATTGTTCATAGCTTTCCATGGTGGCCGACCTGATCCTGCTCCGTTGTACACTGTTCATAGCCGATCAGATGGAAAGCCTGATCCTGATTCCCAAGCCGATCACATAACACACTAATAATTCATGGCACATTTCATATTATTTATTACATCATATATCCTACTCAGTTCTATATTCAGTACTTTTTTCACCATGTTATGATATTCAGTACTCACATGTTCTACATGATCTTATGCTAAACCTTGATTGGAGGCTAAGTTCTGTTCGGGAGAAGGGTTACAACCCCGGTCCTTGTTTGATTTACGGGTTGTAACTTGGCTTCTGAATAGCTCCCAAGTCATCCTATATCTTTGTTAGTATTTCATTATAATGTCTCTTATAGAATTTGTTAATTCATATGGAACTGCTGTTAGTGTTTGTACTTGCTCATTTTCCTGACAGGATACCGTTGATATATTACAGATGATTCAGAGGCAGACTGTTCGACCTACTATGGGGTCGGGGCCGATGGAGACTTAGGCCAGGACTGTGGCCTGTTAGTTGAGCCACTAGACTTTGCACACCCAGAGTAGTATAGCTTAGTTAGGTTTACCTGGATTACGATCCAGCTAGTGCTTTCAGACTGTAGTATTCTATATATTTTATGACTCTGTGATGTTGTTATATC
>JANAVB010028818.1:9463887-9466387 GCA_029216955.1 Iris pallida | reverse complement strand
ACGTGGGTTTCATTTCCAGTATTCCGTTATTTCTATTTACTACTCCATTTTATTCCAGTTGTACTCATTTACTTATTTAGTGGACCGTTCTCCACTAGTCATAGTTGACATTTGGACTCTGTGGCATGATGATTTCTATTCAGTTATCTCTTACATATTCATGGATGAGACTAGTTTACCTGCCTGTTATGTTACTTTATTAGTTTTACTTCAGCGTACTACGATCAGATCATTGTCCATTAAATTGGGTTTGCTATGCTTGATTATACAGCTGGCATGCCACGTGTTCCCAATCCGATTATTTGGAACTGGGGCGTGACATGTGTTTAGTGGTGGCCTATGCAGGTCAGAAATTTGTTGGTTACGTTACTGTACTGAACAAGCCTGCAAATTAGGTTTAGAATATTAGGTCTCATCCATACTTGACTATAATCATCTTGATTATCCTTGAACAAATTCTTTTGCATCTCGTTTGTTTCCGTTCTATTCTCAATTCCTTCTATCTTATCTCTGTAGAATCATGAATCTAAGGAGTGAACGTACCGTTGTCGGTAGAGACAACCAGTCATCTGGTACGGATGATCAGTCCGCAAGGGTAGTTCCAACCCCCCTTTGCTACCAGGACAACGTCTCAGCCAGTTGGTGCACAACCGACTGGGGTACCTCCTCCTCCCCTGCAGTACCCTCAGACGTCATATGGAGTGCCCCCGGCTGTGCCTCAAGACAGTCAGCACAGATGTTTCAGTTCATGCATATGATAATGCAAGAACAGAGACAGCAAGCAGAGCAGAGGCAAGAAGCACTGAGCAAAGACGGGAAGCTGCTGAGATGAGACATGAATTCTTGACAGCTATGGAGAGGATGACAGCACCAGTACCTGCACCAGCTCCGACACTAGCTCCCGTGAGACCAGCACGGGTAGGTTCAGTGAAGGACTACGTGCAGATGAACCCCAACCTTATTTGGAAATAAGAATCCGGAGGATACTACTACTTGGATCACCAGCACCAAGAAGCTATTGCAGGCATCTCAGTTGCCTGAGGATTTATGGATACTGGCGTAAGAACTCAGCTGGAGGGGAATGCCCCACTGGTGGGATTCTATGGAGCGTCAGTTGGTACTCGTCAGTCGTGGGAACAATTTCTAGAGTTTTTGATAAGAAGTACTTCCCTACTACTGTGAAGAATGCCTTATACAACCAGTTCCTGCACCTGGAGCAAGGGAACAAGACTGTTGACGAGTATGACTCGGAGTTCAGTCGACTCAGCAAATATGGGGAGGTACTGATACCCAATGATCTAGAGAAGGCCAAGATTTCACAACGGGCTGAGGCAGGAGCTACAACTATACTAGCTCCCAGTCCCGAATCTCTTGCTCTGAGTTGTTGACGAGGCCAGGATTCAGGAGACAATTAGCAAAGGGAAGCTGAACCAGCAGAAGAACCAGCCAGTGCAGACGAAGACGTAGCAAGGAGGTCCTATCAAGAGACCTATGGGACATCACCAGCATCAGCAGAAGACTGGACCCTACCAGTCTAAGGAGCTTTCGACTTGCCATTTCTGTGGCAGGAAGGGACACTTACAGAGAGAGTACAGAAGGATGCTGGGTACTTGCTTAGCTTGTGGATCGAGCCAGCATCAGGCTCAAGATTGCCCAGTTCGGGGAGCCATTGTGCCAGCTGGAGGACAGAAGCCACCAGCACCAGGAGGTCAGCAGAGAGGACCAATATTCACTTCACAGTCAGCACAGTTTGAGAAAGCCAAGCAGCAGGCTGGAAACAAGAAGCAAGGACAGATTTTTGCTCTCACTCAGGGAGAAGATGGAACTGAAGGTGAGGCTATCACAGGTACTATTCTAGTAGGTTCATTGCCTGCTACAGTATTATTTGATTCTGGTGCCACCCTATCATTTATATCATCTAGATTTGTAGCTGTGCATAGGATAGCTACTTCTGCAATGCCTAAGAGTTGGAAAATTATTACTAGTGGGGGTATAGTACCTGTGGCTAGTATATGTAGAACCTGTTCGGTCATCATTTGTGGCCGAGAGATGAGAGCTCGACTTTTGGTATTTTCTATGCCAAATTTCGACGTAGTATTGGGTATGGATTGGCTTAGTCAATATCATGCGATATTGGACTGCCACAGGGGTTGTGCTATATTTAGACCGTCAGGCCAGCCGGAGTTTGAATTTCAGCGAGGAAGCATTGAGAAGGGAGTATCTCAGTATCATGGAGCTTGTATGGCAATGGAGGTTGCCCCGCCACCGATCATTGATGAGTTTTCTAATGTCTTTCCCGATGATCTTCCGGGTCTACCACCCGACAGAGAGGTTGAGTTCACCATTGAGCTCATACCAGGAGCGGCACCAATCTCTTCAAATGTTTATCGACTGGCAAAGAAGGAGCTGGATGAAATGAAGGTGCAGCTGCAGGAGTTGTAAGACAAGGGATTTATCAGACCAAGTGCATCACCTTGGGGAGCCCCGATCTTGTTTGTGC